>JARTUT010000440.1:0-617240 GCA_030674115.1 Micraspis discolor
TGTAATGAGTTCATTACAACACAGCTGTAATGGGTTCATTACAACACCGCTGTAATGAGTTCATTACAACACAGCTGTAATGAGTTCATTACAATACCGCTGTAATGAGTTCATTACAACACCGCTGTAATGAGTTCATTACAACACCGCTGTAATGAGTTCATTACAACACAGCTGTAATGAGTTCCCTGACTCTCACCTCAGACTTCCGATTCGGACTCCCGCCACGAGGTCAGGCCATGGACTCCCGCCTCAAACTCCCGATTCTGACTCCCGCCCCAGACACCTTCTCTGGACTCCCGCCCTAGACTTCCGATTCGGACTCCCGCCACGGGGTCCCGCCATGGACCCGCCTCAAAATCCTGATTCGGACTCCCGCCTTGGACTTCCGATTCGGACTCCCATCACGGGTCAGCCATGGACTCCCGCCTCAAACTCCCGATTCTGACTCCCGCCCCAGACACCTTCTCTGGACTCCCGCCCTAGACTTCCGATTCGGACTCCCGCCACGGGGTCCCGCCATGGACTCCACCTCGAACTCCTGACTCGGACTCCCGCCCCGGACTCCATTGTAATGAGTTCATTACAACACAGCTGTAATGGGTTCATTACAACACCGCTGTAATGAGTTCATTACAACACAGCTGTAATGGGTTCATTACAACACCGATGTAATGAGTTCATTACAACACAGCTGTAATGGGTTCATTACAACACAGCTGTAATGGGTTCATTACAACACCGCTGTAATGGGTTCATTACAACACCGATGTAATGAGTTCATTACAACACAGCTGTAATGAGTTCATTACTGCGCCGCTGTAATGAGTTCATTACAATACCGCTGTAATGAGTTCATTACAACACCGCTGTAATGAGTTCATTACAACACCGCTGTAATGAGTTCATTACAACACAGCTGTAGTAATGAGTTCCTGACTCTCACCTCAGACTTCCGATTCGGACTCCCGCCACGGGGTCAGGCCATGGACTCCCGCCTCAAACTCCCGATTCTGACTCCCGCCCCAGACACTCTGGACTCCCGCCCTAGACTCTGGACTCCCACGGGGTCCCGCCTAGACTTCCGATTCGGACTCCCGCCACGGGGACTCCCACCACCGCCATGGACTCCCGCCTCAAAATCCTGATTCGGACTCCCGCCTTGGACTTCCGATTCGGACTCCCACCACGGGGTCAGGCCATGGACTCCCGCCTCAAACTCCCGATTCTGACTCCCGCCCCAGACACCTTCTCTGGACTCCCGCCCTAGACTTCCGATTCGGACTCCCGCCACGGGATCCCGCCATGGACTCCCACCTCGAACTCCTGACTCGGACTCCCGCCCTGGACTCCATTGTAATGAGTTCATTACAACACAGCTGTAATGGGTTCATTACAACACCGCTGTAATGAGTTCATTACAACACAGCTGTAATGGGTTCATTACAACACCGATGTAATGAGTTCATTACAACACAGCTGTAATGGGTTCATTACAACACCGCTGTAATGGGTTCATTACAACACCGATGTAATGAGTTCATTACAACACAGCTGTAATGAGTTCATTACTGCGCCGCTGTAATGAGTTCATTACAATACCGCTGTAATGAGTTCATTACAACACCGCTGTAATGAGTTCATTACAACACCGCTGTAATGAGTTCATTACAACACAGCTGTAATGAGTTCCCTGACTCTCACCTCAGACTTCCGATTCGGACTCCCGCCACGGGGTCCCGCCATGGACTCCGCCTCAAACTCCCGATTCTGACTCCCGCCCCAGACACCTTCTCTGGACTCCCGCCCTAGACTTCCGATTCGGACTCCCGCCACGGGGTCAGGCCATGGACTCCCGCCTCAAACTCCCGATTCTGACTCCCGCCCCAGACACCTTCTCTGGACTCCCGCCTAGACTTCCGATTCGGACTCCCGCCACGGGGTCCCGCCATGGACTCCCGCCTCAAAATCCTGATTCGGACTCCCGCCTTGGACTTCCGATTCGGACTCCCACCACGGGGTCAGGCCATGGACTCCCGCCTCAAACTCCCGATTCTGACTCCTGCCCCAGACACCTTCTCTGGACTCCCGCCCTAGACTTCCGATTCGGACTCCCGCCACGGGGTCCCGCCATGGACTCCCACCTCGAACTCCTGACTCGGACTCCGCCCCGGACTCCATTGTAATGAGTTCATTACAACACAGCTGTAATGGGTTCATTACAACACCGCTGTAATGAGTTCATTACAACAACACAGCTGTAATGGGTTCATTACAACACCGCTGTAATGGGTTCATTACAACACCGATGTAATGAGTTCATTACAACACAGCTGTAATGGGTTCATTACAACACCGCTGTAATGAGTTCATTACAACACAGCTGTAATGGGTTCATTACAACACCGCTGTAATGGGTTCATTACAACACCGATGTAATGAGTTCATTACAACACAGCTGTAATGAGTTCATTACTGCGCCGCTGTAATGAGTTCATTACAATACCGCTGTAATGAGTTCATTACAACACCGCTGTAATGAGTTCATTACAACACCGCTGTAATGAGTTCATTACAACACAGCTGTAATGAGTTCTGACTCTCACCGCTGGACTTCCGATTCGGACTCCCACCACGGGGTCAGCCATGGACTCCCGCCTCAAGTTCCTGATTCTGACTCCCGCCCCAGACTTCCGATTCGACTCCCGCCACGGGGTCCCGCCCGGGGCCAATGGACTCCCGCCTCAAACTCCCTGATTCTGACTCCCGCCCCAGACACCTTCTCTGGACTCCCGCCCTAGACTTCCGATTCGGACTCCCGCCACGTCCCGACCAAGGTCAGGCCATGGACTCCCGCCTCAAACTCCCGATTCTGACTCCCGCCCCAGACACCTTCTCTGGACTCCCGCCCTAGACTTCCGATTCGGACTCCCGCCACGGGATCCCGCCATGGACTCCCACCTCGAACTCCTGACTCGGACTCCCGCCCTGGACTCCATTGTAATGAGTTCATTACAACACAGCTGTAATGGGTTCATTACAACACCGCTGTAATGAGTTCATTACAACACAGCTGTAATGGGTTCATTACAACACCGATGTAATGAGTTCATTACAACACAGCTGTAATGGGTTCATTACAACACCGCTGTAATGGGTTCATTACAACACCGATGTAATGAGTTCATTACAACACAGCTGTAATGAGTTCATTACTGCGCCGCTGTAATGAGTTCATTACAATACCGCTGTAATGAGTTCATTACAACACCGCTGTAATGAGTTCATTACAACACCGCTGTAATGAGTTCATTACAACACAGCTGTAATGAGTTCCCTGACTCTCACCTCAGACTTCCTATTCGGACTCCCGCCACGGGGTCCCGCCATGGACTCCCGCCTCAAACTCCGGATTCTGACTCCCGCCCCAGACACCTTCTCTGGACTCCCGCCCTAGACTTCCGATTCGGACTCCCGCCACGGGGTCAGGCCATGGACTCCCGCCTCAAACTCCCGATTCTGACTCCCGCCCCAGACATCTTCTCTGGACTCCCGCCCTAGACTTCCGATTCGGACTCCCGCCACGGGGTCCCGCCATGGACTCCCGCCTCAAAATCCTGATTCGGACTCCCGCCTTGGACTTCCGATTCGGACTCCCACCACGGGGTCAGGCCATGGACTCCCGCCTCAAACTCCCGATTCTGACTCCCGCCCCAGACACCTTCTCTGGACTCCCGCCCTAGACTTCCGATTCGGACTCCCGCCACGGGGTCCCGCCATGGACTCCCACCTCGAACTCCTGACTCGGACTCCCGCCCCGGACTCCATTGTAATGAGTTCATTACAACACAGCTGTAATGGGTTCATTACAACACCGCTGTAATGAGTTCATTACAACACAGCTGTAATGGGTTCATTACAACACCGCTGTAATGGGTTCATTACAACACCGATGTAATGAGTTCATTACAACACAGCTGTAATGGGTTCATTACAACACCGCTGTAATGAGTTCATTACAACACAGCTGTAATGGGTTCATTACATCACCGCTGTAATGGGTTCATTACAACACCGATGTAATGAGTTCATTACAACACAGCTGTAATGAGTTCATTACTGCGCCGCTGTAATGAGTTCATTACAATACCGCTGTAATGAGTTCATTACAACACCGCTGTAATGAGTTCATTACAACACCGCTGTAATGAGTTCATTACATCACAGCTGTAATGAGTTCATTACAACACCGCTGTAATGAGTTCATTACAACATAGCTGTAATGAGTTCCCTGACTCTCACCTCAGACTTCCGATTCGGACTCCCGCCACGGGGTCCCGCCATGGACTCCCGCCTCAAACTCCCGATTCTGACTCCCGCCCCAGACACCTTCTCTGGACTCCCGCCCTAGACTTCCGATTCGGACTCCCGCCACAAGGTCAGGCCATGAACTCCCGCCTCAAACTCCCGATTCTGACTCCCGCCCCAGACACCTTCTCTGGACTCCCGCCCTAGACTTCCGATTCGGACTCCCGCCACGGGATCCCGCCATGGACTCCCACCTCGAACTCCTGACTCGGACTCCCGCCCTGGACTCCATTGTAATGAGTCCATTACAACACAGCTGTAATGGGTTCATTACAACACCGCTGTAATGAGTTCATTACAACACCGCTGTAATGAGTTCATTACAACACAGCTGTAATGGGTTCATTACAACACCGATGTAATGAGTTCATTACAACACAGCTGTAATGGGTTCATTACAACACCGCTGTAATGGGTTCATTACAACACCGATGTAATGAGTTCATTACAACACAGCTGTAATGAGTTCATTACTGCGCCGCTGTAATGAGTTCATTACAATACCGCTGTAATGAGTTCATTACAACACCGCTTTAATGAGTTCATTACAACACCGCTGTAATGAGTTCATTACAACACAGCTGTAATGAGTTCCCTGACTCTCACCTCAGACTTCCGATTCGGACTCCCGCCACGGGGTCCCGCCATGGACTCCCGCCTCAAACTCCGGATTCTGACTCCCGCCCCAGACACCTTCTCTGGACTCCTGCCCTAGACTTCCGATTCGGACTCCCGCCACGGGGTCAGGCCATGGACTCCCGCCTCAAACTCCCGATTCTGACTCCCGCCCCAGACACCTTCTCTGGACTCCCGCCCTAGACTTCCGATTCGGACTCCCGCCACGGGATCCCGCCATGGACTCCCGCCTCAAAATCCTGATTCGGACTCCCGACTTGGACTTCCGATTCGGACTCCCACCACGGGGTCAGGCCATGGACTCCCGCCTCAAACTCCCGATTCTGACTCCCGCCCCAGACACCTTCTCTGGACTCCCACCCTAGACTTCCGAATCGGACTCCCGCCACGGGGTCAGGCCATGGACTCCCGCCTCAAACTCCCGATTCTGACTCCCGCCCCAGACACCTTCTCTGGACTCCCGCCCTAGACTTCCGATTCGGACTCCCGCCACGGGGTCCCGCCATGGACTCCCGCCTCAAAA
The DNA here is from genome assembly GCA_030674115.1 of Micraspis discolor. NCBI lineage: Eukaryota > Metazoa > Arthropoda > Insecta > Coleoptera > Coccinellidae > Micraspis > Micraspis discolor. Next base: position 5,528 of record JARTUT010000440.1, read on the forward strand.
TCCTGATTCGGACTCCCGCCTTGGACTTCCGATTCGGACTCCCGCCACGGGGTCCCGCCATGGACTCCCACCTCGAACTCCTGACTCGGACTCCCGCCCTGGACTCCATTGTAATGAGTTCATTACAACACAGCTGTAATGGGTTCATTACAACACCGCTGTAATGAGTTCATTACAACACAGCTGTAATGGGTTCATTACAACACCGCTGTAATGGGTTCATTACAACACCGATGTAATGAGTTCATTACAACACAGCTGTAATGGGTTCATTACAACACCGCTGTAATGAGTTCATTACAACACCGCTGTAATGAGTTCATTACAACACCGCTGTAATGAGTTCATTACAACACAGCTGTAATGAGTTCCCTGACTCTCACCTCAGACTTCCGATTCGGACTCCCGCCACGGGGTCCCGCCATGGACTCCCGCCTCAAACTCCCGATTCTGACTCCCGCCCCAGACACCTTCTCTGGACTCCCGCCCTAGACTTCCGATTCGGACTCCCGCCACGGGGTCCCGCCATGGACTCCCGCCTCAAAATCCTGATTCGGACTCCCGCCTTGGACTTCCGATTCGGACTCCCACCACGGGGTCAGGCCATGGACTCCCGCCTCAAACTCCCGATTCTGACACCCGCCCCAGACACCTTCTCTGGACTCCCGCCCTAGACTTCCGATTCGGACTCCCGCCACGGGGTCCCGCCATGGACTCCCACCTCGAACTCCTGACTCGGACTCCCGCCCCGGACTCCATTGTAATGAGTTCATTGCAACACAGCTGTAATGGGTTCATTACAACACCGCTGTAATGAGTTCATTACAACACAGCTGTAATGGGTTCATTACAACACCGCTGTAATGGGTTCATTACAACACCGATGTAATGAGTTCATTACAACACAGCTGTAATGGGTTCATTACAACACCGCTGTAATGGGTTCATTACAACACCGATGTAATGAGTTCATTACAACACAGCTGTAATGAGTTCATTACTGCGCCGCTGTAATGAGTTCATTACAATACCGCTGTAATGAGTTCATTACAACACCGCTGTAATGAGTTCATTACAACACCGCTGTAATTAGTTCATTACAACACAGCTGTAATGAGTTCCCTGACTCTCACCTCAGACTTCCGATTCGGACTCCCGCCAAGGGGTCCCGCCATGGACTCCCGCCTCAAAATCCTGATTCGGACTCCCGCCTTGGACTTCCGATTCGGACTCCCACCACGGGGTCAGGCCATGGACTCCCGCCTCAAACTCCCGATTCTGACTCCCGCCCCAGACACCTTCTCTGGACTCCCGCCCTAGACTTCCGATTCGGACTCCCGCCACGGGGTCCCGCCATGGACTCCCACCTCGAACTCCTGACTCGGACTCCCGCCCCGGACTCCATTGTAATGAGTTCATTACAACACAGCTGTAATGGGTTCATTACAACACCGCTGTAATGAGTTCATTACAACACAGCTGTAATGGGTTCATTACAACACCGCTGTAATGAGTTCATTACAACACAGCTGTAATGGGTTCATTACAACACCGCTGTAATGAGTTCATTACAACACAGCTGTAATGGGTTCATTACAACACCGATGTAATGAGTTCATTACAACACAGCTGTAATGAGTTCATTACTGCGCCGCTGTAATGAGTTCATTACAATACCGCTGTAATGAGTTCATTACAACACCGCTGTAATGAGTTCATTACAACACCGCTGTAATGAGTTCATTACAACACAGCTGTAATGAGTTCCCTGACTCTCACCATGGACTTCCGATTCGGACTCCCGCCACGGGGTCAGGCCATGGACTCCCGCCTCAAACTCCCGATTCTGACTCCCGCCCCAGACACCTTCTCTGGACTCCCGCCCTAGACTTCCGATTCGGACTCCCGCCACGGGGTCCCGCCATGGACTCCCGCCTCAAAATCCTGATTCGGACTCCCGCCTTGGACTTCCGATTCGGACTCCCACCACGGGGTCAGGCCATGGACTCCCGCCTCAAACTCCCGATTCTGACTCCCGCCCCAGACACCTTCTCTGGACACACGCCCTAGACTTCCGATTCGGACTCCCGCCACGGGGTCCCGCCATGGACTCCCACCTCGAACTCCTGACTCGGACTCCCGCCCCGGACTCCATTGTAATGAGTTCATTACAACACAGCTGTAATGGGTTCATTACAACACCGCTGTAATGAGTTCATTACAACACAGCTGTAATGGGTTCATTACAACACCGCTGTAATGGGTTCATTACAACACCGATGTAATGAGTTCATTACAACACAGCTGTAATGAGTTCATTACTGCGCCGCTGTAATGAGTTCATTACAACACCGCTGTAATGAGTTCATTACAACACAGCTGTAATGAGTTCCCTGACTCTCACCTTGGACTTCCGATTCGGACTCCCACCACGGGGTCAGGCCATGGACTCCCGCCTCAAACTCCCGATTCTGACTCCCGCCCCAGACACCTTCTGACTCCCGCCCCAGACACCTTCTCTGGACTCCCGCCCTAGACTTCCGATTCGGACTCCCGCTACGGGGTCCCGCCATGGACTCCCGCCTCAAAATCCTGATTCGGACTCCCGCCTTGGACTTCCGATTCGGACTCCCACCACGGGGTCAGGCCATGGACTCCCGCCTCAAACTCCCGATTCTGACTCCCGCCCCAGACACCTTCTCTGGACTTCCGCCCTAGACTTCCGATTCGGACTCCCGCCACGGGATCCCACCATGGACTCCCACCTCGAACTCCTGATTCGGACTCCCGCCTCGGACTACACTGTAATGAGTTCATTACAACACCGCTGTAATGAGTTCATTACAACACAGCTATAATGAGTTCATTACAACACCGCTGTAATGAGTTCATTACAACACCGCTGTAATGAGTTCATTACAACACAGCTGTAATGAGTACCTAGTTATTTTTAATTTGAGATATAGGTTTGTTCATTCATTAGGCGTTCATATTTGCATCACATTGTCCCATAGTACGGGAAAAGACTATTGCTCACGTGATCAGAGTGCTTATAGATTGTTATGGTTTGAATAATTACTCTCAAATAGCTCAATAAGAGAGTCAAAGCAATCTGACCTCACGTCAGTGCTTTCTAAATTTTTATATAAATGCACACGATTTCTTTCAAGTTTTCGACCGCTCGAGATTTGCAGTTCGTACGACCTAGGTCTATCACAAATTTTTGTTACAATCGCAGTCTCTAACAGTTTATCTAACAGTTTATCTCCCAAACCTAACCTTCAGAGTCAGGGGTCAGAGTCCGGGGTCAAACTCCGGGGGCAACTCCGGTTTCAGAGGTCGGATTCAGACTCCGGGGTGAAACTTCGGGGGCCGAGTACGGGGTCAGACTCCGGGGTCAGAGTCCGTGGTCAAACTTCGGGGTCAAACTCTGGAGTCAGAGTCCGGGGTCAAACTCCGGGTTAGAGTCCGGGGTCAGAGTCCGGGGTCAAACTCCGGGAGTCAAACTCCGGGTTCAAACTCCGGGGTAAAAACTCCGGGGTCGGAGTCCGGGGTCAAAACTCCGGGGTCAGAGTCCGGGGTCAAACTCCGGGGTCAAACTCTGGGGTCAAAACTCCGGGGTCAGAGTCCGGGGTCCGAGTACATGGTCAGAGTCCGAGGTCAAACTCCGGAGTCAAACTCCGGGTTCAAACTCCGGGGTCAAACTCCGGGGTCAAACTCCGGGGTCAAACTCTGGGGTCAAAACTCCGGGGTCAGAGTCCGGGGTCCGAGTACATGGTCAGAGTCCGGGGTCAAACTCCGGGGTCCGAGTACGGGGTCAGAGTCCGGGGTCCGAGTACGGGGTCAGAGTCCGGGGTCATACTACGGGGTCAGAGGCCGGGGTCAAACTAAACAAAACAAACAAAACAAAATATGATAAAATTTAACAATGCACAGCTTCAGTACAAAAATGAGCCACCTCTCACAAATTCAATTTTAAGACGTGTACTACCCAACACTAATCAAGATAAGTCGCTGACCAATCAGAAACCGGATAACAATCAGAATAAGATTTCTACTTATTTTTATTGTTTTCCCTACAATTCTTTCGCCATACGCTGTGGCTTCTTCAGGTGTTACAGTATTTGGCAAAATAGGTGTGAAAAACAATAAAAACATGTGGAAATCACACTGCTGTAATGAAATCATTACAGCGCTGCTGTAAAGAGTTCAATACAAAAAAAAAATCGTGAAAGACGAAATAAACAAAAGAAATATTCTTGAAGGTGAGATCCCTAGGATCATTGAGTATCTAAAATTCAAACTAAATGATAGGCTGTCACCGTGAAGTAAAATTAAACAGTTTATAGAGATCTGTTGACTCTTAATGAACTCTGAAAATTGATCAGAGAAAGTATGCTACTGATACTGAAGAAGTTGTGTTTTATTTTCAACAATCAAAAATTCAATAAATGGGAGAAACTATCAGAATAATTTTCAGAATTGATATTTCAATATTCATGGATGTAGATATAGGTGTTGTAAATGAAATAAAAGATAAATTCACAATATCATTTTATTACTGTTTGTAACATTTGTAATATTATGCTGAAGGAAAAAAGGAAAATGTCTGTGGTCCTAACCTTATTATGTATTTTCTATGGTTGTGCGCGAAGCGTACGAATGGTTAGAGGTTAACGTCACTTATGTTTATGTTCATGCCGCGATCAGTCGCTTATGTTATGTGTTTATGTTTTATGATACCAATATACTGAATTTGAAATTATCTGAGTTTAATTCATCAATCGCCAACCAGCAAATCGACTACAATTGTCAATATTAAACCATGTAGAGATGTCAATTTTCGAATCAGTCAAGCCAACTGCGAAAATAAATTACAAAAAGGACTAGGAGGTATAATCTAAATTTTTCATTGAATTTCATTGAATTTCTCATAATTCTTAACTGAAATAGAGAAAATATCATCTAATACTCATTGCTGAAGGCAATTCCATCACTCATGCGTTCAAAAACACGCTTCTTCGTCGCTCGTTTTCGAATTACGCATTCGTGTTCGAATAGGTGCCTATTCTGCAACTTGTTTTAGAATTTACTATTATTTTAGGACTGCCCTGTTAGGCAGGCCGCACACCAGCGCCACATGCTACACGTATCGAACATTTACGTCGCCACAATCGTTTCGCTACAAGTCAGCTTACTACAAATGTATTGTATATACGCACATCGGAAGCACAGTTGTAGCGTGGAATTCAGCATGTCGACGTCGTCTTCTGATGACGACGATTTCTTGATGTAGCGATTCATGAGAAAAAAAGACGTTATTGAGTTCATCCGTTTAATCAACCGCCGAATATTTAACTATCGACTATCCCGTCTACGAAAGATTGTCGAGAGCACCTTCGGTATGCTAGTGTCCAAATTTCGAATTTTTCAAACTACAATTTCATGTTCAGTCGAGAAAGCAGTCAAAATTGTTAAAGCTGCTTGTGTTTTACATAACTTTATTAAAAAGAATGATGATATAATTTCAACTCCAACCGATGACGGAAATAATATAAATCATAGGAGACCGAGTAACGTTGCTACAGAAACTCAAGAATATTTGTGTGATTACTTGAAACCGTAAGGGTTGGTGTCATGGCAAAATAATTACACAATGTAGCCCGATTTTAAATGAACAAAAAAGATAGGTACCTATGATAGGTACTTACCCTTTTCATTGAATTTTTCTCCAATCTTAGTCCAAATAATTTCTGTAATCCGTCTATTACTATAATCATTGAGTGTATGATTGTATAATATAGGGTTTTCAATTCAATGTTGCCTTTCATTCATATTTTTCAATCCAACGCTACACAAAAAACGAACATGTTCATTCTTAAATTATTGTACCGCGGATGACGTCTCGCCACAAAGTGCGCCCGCTACAAATGTTTCCTCGGTGTGTGTGCTCACGTAGGAATATATGGGGGCGTTAAATGTATTGCATTTTAAAAGTGGCGCAACAATTGTGGAGAAACAATTGAATGTCTGGTGTGCGGCCTGGCTAATAGGGGGCCGGCATATTCCCCAGATGGAATAATCATTGATGAGCAACCCGAAAGCATTTTTGGAGGTTAAATGTTTATATGAAGGTATCCTGTTGTCTAAAAAACATTCAGACAGGAATGTATTAAAATATTTTTATAAAAAATTTTCGAAAATATCAAACAATTAGGAAAAATTATTAAATTGAATTACCAAAGCAGCGGGAATTTTAAATATTCTCAAGCATGGATGGTAAAAATGCACTGAATTATGCCGCTCTTGTGAAATTCAGGCATATGCTTGATTATTGAAATAAAGAAAAAAGCTGTTATAAATTTTCATCATTTTATTGTTATTCTGGTGGATATTTAGGAATATAATTACAGAGTATCATATGATATGAAATCTGAACAGAATACAAAATTCATTGATTTCATATGAGGGATAATTAAATTAATATGAATGAAAGCTCAGTAATTGAATGATATGAAAGTAATGAAAAAAATGTAAAGAAAACATGAAGTGAAGACGAGAAAAACAAAGGACACTGAAGTTATACAAAAATTAACGAAAGAAGAAGATTTTACTTATATTCGCAATAAAATTAACTCAACAAATTTTGAAAATCATAACATGAAATGCAACCATGAACAAAACATGCGGAGCATAAAGAATTGATAGGAAGAGTTGATTGTTCCGTATTGCTTGCATGCAAACAGTAGAAAGAATAAAAATCATTTAGATGACTCAAGGTTTTCGAATAGCATACTTTGAAATCACAATGCAATGGAAAAACAATATAAAAAATAAATTCTCATTTCCATATCATATGTTTCTCTCTCTGTCCTCTTTGGCATTTCTTAACAAGTCTGCAAAACTTTTTTTTTATTAAATGCTGAATGCTATATGAGATTTTGAAATCACTATAATACTTCCATCAGCAGATGAAATACAGAGAAATATGCCAAAATGCTTCACTGGCTTCGAAGTTGATCTAGAAAAATAGTTTTTTCCGAAAGTTTTTCCGAAAATAGTAGATGTTCGGTCCTTTTGTTATAGCATCAATTTGAAGCTGAGGCGATCGCTGGATATTTGAATTTCGCGCTAATTTTATAAGTCAACACTGGTGACTTCGCACATGTTATGGATACGCATACGCATCTAGAACGCGAATTGGAATAGAAGAACTCTCGCTATCACGTCTGTTATCGAAATTGTTTATAAAATCACGCTAATTTTGATTTGTTTTTTGGATATATTACACGCTTGGTTTCACCTGCATATTTGGAAATTTCGCATCGCATTTTGATTGTGTTTTCAACACCGCATTTGAACAAAAGTTGGACTAGAAATCCCGCAGCAAAGGGTCCCTGTGGAGAGCTGATAATTGGAGCAGAGCCCTGAAATCATCGTAGTTCACCGCTGTGGTAAGTCATCATTGTTGACCGCATTTCTTTATATGAATTTTGTTGTTTCATATTATATATTTCGCGTTCGCACCAGCTTCAAACGCAAAATTAAATACAGTCCACTTATCCCTCAAAATTACTGAGCTATCGGACATAACAGTCGATATCTGTTAAATGATACTGGAATGAAAAAAGCGAATGAAAGAATGAGCTTTCACCTGCGCTGAACGCAGACGCATAAATTGAGAAATATCTAAAAAGGTTCAGAGTTGTTTTAAACTTCCAGCGGCGATGTTCCACTGATCGAACTTAGTTCCGTTATTTGCGCTCAAGTGAAAAGATTGTATGTGCAAGAAAAATGACCAGATCGAATGACGACAAAGTGGATGTACTGGATGAGCTGATGAACAACCTTGGTGAGGTTTATCTACTATTTCAGGGAAAACATTCGGTTTTGTTTCCCGATCTGCGGTTTATCGGATTTTAAGTAATTCTCAGGAAAACATATAGCCAAATTTCAGGAAAGATCTCTTACTTACTGTTAGATTTCTATCGAATTATGTGAATTTTTATTACATGAAATATCACGTGATATTTGCTAAAAACGACTTTTATTTTTATGGCACAGATGAAGGAAAACTATAACTTTTGTAATTGTCGATTCAAGATTTGTGTTTGTTGATTTTAACATAGCTGATTTCATAAAACTGTTTTATAATAACTTGTTAAATGTTCAAACAATTATCCCATAAAACTTGTGGAAGCCATAATAAAAAATTTAAAGGAGTGCGTCCTTTCTGGCTTTATAGGTGTATAATATTGAAACGTTCATAGCTACATGGAGATTTTATAAAAATTGTTTTGTAAATTTTTTTGGACCTTATAAAACATGAATTGTTAGTTGGGTCAACTTGGAACATTTCTTTATTCAATTAGATTCATTAAGGTATGTGTCGCTGGATCTTATCAATTTTTGTAGAACTGAAGTATTTGGGAACGAATTATTAGGATTATTTAGACAACAAGCATTCCACAAGAATGACCATGGCAGCTAGATATTACCTAGATAATTTAATTTAGTAAAAGTATCCATTACGGCATAGATTATAATTAAATTGATTACACGTTACGGCATAATTTCGAAAATTTGAATATCACACGACATACTACGAGCAAACGGGTGGGTATATAATATTTAAATTGAGAATTACTCTTCAAAGACTTCAAAAATCGATCTAGGTCAAGATCGTACATAATAATACATAAGAATTTCTTCGATGCAGTCGTTCTTTGACCACGTGGAGAATGGAAAATTCTCAGAATTCGTGCCTATCTTATTGTACATTCAATTTTCTCCATTCGCTAACAACAGGTTACTTAACGAATATATTTTTTTGAAGAACCTGTTTCAAATGTCATGAATAAATTTTGCTTTTTTTAATAAAGCAAAGAATTAATTATTCAGAATGAAGTTTTTTTTTACAAAATTTCAAGGAATTGTTCCTATCGGAACATAATTTCAGAATAGATCAAATATCAACGTCGTTATTGGACCAATGATTGCGAATGTATCTAAAATTTAGTTTATTTAATTACTCGAAACATATCCACAAGATAAATTTGTATCTTGAAAATTGTTCGGATAAATTTTGAAGAAATGTTTTGTTCTGAATATATTTATGTATAACCACTGTGAGAAATAATCATTTCAGGAAAAATTCGTTATTTCTCCATTCAAAGGGTTCTATTGGAATTTCTCATTTTCAATCGTTTTATTTTTCATTCTTGAAAAGCGAACAATAGTGAACAATGATTTGCATTATCAGTCGTCACCTCTGACACATACTGACATACTTACCACAAAGTTCAAAATTCAATCTTTTGCAGTCTGTCGAGAAGTGCGCTTGAAATTTAAATTATCGTGGAAGAAAAATTACCGAAAATATTTGAATAAGAGGATACAAATCTATGATTTTGTTACCTGATAAAATTTCTAAAATCATTAACGAACAATCTCGCTGATATTTTCATATATAACAATCCTAATCTTTAATCATACACGACGTTACGTAAACAATGTTCGAGGTTAAACATTTTACATAATTCAACGCAATTCTTCGCCATATTCCGCTAAGAAAATGAAAGCTCGTTTAATTTTTTTTGACATCGTTCTATTTGCATAATATGTATTTGATAAAGATATGTTATCATTTGTATACACGACAATTTCAATAATGCATAATCTACTTCGATGAGATTAAAGTTGTAATTTCTGTAGGAAAGGTATACCGGATGAATCCACAAATAGCGGGAGGAAGATGGTACTTGCTGACATGTGTTTTTCCTTCATATATTTGATCTCACGATAAATATAGTGTTTAAGTTTTAATTTCTGTTAGTGGAAAAATTAAATGTTTATTTGAACACAAATTCAGCTCATCTAAAAACTGTTCAAAAGCACTGACATGTAAAAAAACATATCTTGAAATAACAATGAGCCAACTTACAGACATTTGTGCTAAACGATTATTCGCTGTTCCAAAAGGCATGAACCAATTGTTTTAGAACAAAAAAAAATAGACTTCTTAGTGTCACATAATATATGAATATACAGGGTGTCCCAGAAATCAACGTCAAGACGGTGGACCAAGTCATGATAGTTATCAGAAAAATATAAAAAAAAATACTTGTCATACACGCTTCGAATTATGAGTATTAAAAAAAAATTATAAAAACTGACACCCTGTGATGATCTTTCAAGTCCTGTGGCTACAAATATTAACTTTTCGTGAAACTTTTTTTTGTAATTATAACCATGAATAACCCTTCTTTGAAATACAATTCAAAATTAAACCATAACTGCCTCAATTTTAAATTAAATGTTGGATTTTTGGCCACCACTTAATTTAAAATAATTACATCACCCAACTTCAACCGACTGTACCGTAAAAAAAATGTACTACACTATTTCGGCATGTAACTTTAAAAGATTGTGCATTTAGTCAAGAATCCAAAATGGTATAATACTTGTTAGAGTACTTCTTAATTTAGGAAAACAAAATTTTTTTTCTAATTAAGCCGGATTTCATGACAATTTTATTTAATTAAATAAATTGTTCGAAACACAACCAAGGCATTTTTAAGCCTACAATTTACAGGCACAAGTACGATTGAGACGGACAGTAACGTCGTTTTACCTAGTCGATATTGTGCCACTAAATATTTACGGTAGTATGTGGTACCAACAAGATGGCTGCCCAGCACATTATGCGAGCACGGTACGCGAGTTTCTCGATCGAGAATACCCCGATAGGTGGATCGGGCGAGGTGTTACAATTTCGTGGCCTGCCCGCTCGCCCGATTTAAATCCTGGGGAACGATAAAGGAAAAAGTGTACTCTAAACCCATTCAAGATTTAGACGAGCTACGACAAGGAATTACGGAAGCCGCTGAAAACATTAACTCGAGAAGATACGCTCGTCTTATTACACGGTCGTTTTTAAGGAGATGCAGAGCTTGCATTGCAGCTGAAGGCAAACAGTTTGAACATTCCATGTAAATTCTTAATGTAATTAAATTAAAATCATTACTGGGGAAATCTAATAACTGAATTTTATTTTAAACTTGCACCTAAACCTAACAAATTCCTTATAAACCCATGGTTATTACTCTTACGACAAGATGGCGGATCTGTCTCACATACATTGTCGAAATGGTATGTACTTGTGCCTTTAAATTGTGTACTTAAAAACGCCTTGGATGAATTGCAAATAATTTATCTAATTAAATAAAATTGTCATGAAATGTGGCTTAATTAGAAAAAAATTTTGTTTTCCTAAATTAAGAAGTACTCTAGCAAGTATTATTAGTCCAGTAAAGGAAGGGCTGAAATCACTTTTTCTCGGAAAGAGCTGCATTTTTGATATGTTGATTGTTATAATGAAAGAAGCATATGGTCAAAAATTCAGGTGTTAAAATTTTCAGGAACATTGAAAAATCCTTGAAAATATATAGAAAAATGCGGTTTTTCTGATATTTTCGCGAATTAAAAGGTTTAGTAAGAAAATGTTTTAAACAAAAGTTGTAGAGCGGAAAATTCTAGTCCAAATTATATAATTAGCGTTCTCGAAAGTGAATTTGTATACTGATAAACAGCGTATTTCTTTAGTAGCGCAATACCAACGAATTTTAAATTTGGCGCTCGATGAAATGACTACCTGTTAAGGCCGAACCAAACATCTGGAAGATATTCGCCAGAGTTGGACTCTACTCGTTTTGTTATTGTATTGCTTTTATTACATGGAACCCTATCATATAATGTTGAGTTGTTTGAAACGGACAGTTTGGGTAAAATGATGTTCGGTTTTCTAATCTGATGTGCTAGCGAAGGCGATATAGATTCTTCAATGGAGGCTAGAAGTAATATGAAAAATAGAAAAGTCAAAAATTGGATGAATTATAAAAAGGAAATTTTGTAATTTGACGAAATTGAAATTGAAATTTTATTAATTCAAAAACTAAAATAGTTTTCAGCCGCAATTATGAACAAATTCCTAGCTGAATTTCCTTAAGATGCATACGATATACGAATAATAATTCAGACGTAGGTAGGTATGTTTGTGATAGTAATAGTAATTCTTCGAAAGAAAGAAATTTATTCATAGTAATGGGATAAAAGAGTTTAATTGAAAAACTGTAGTAATTATTTGAAGAGCCATGGCACTAATGAATAATAATTAAAGTTTCTGCATTGAATAATATCAGGAAAAACTGTTTTTCCATTTTTACTAATAATTCCTCAATTAAAAGCATCAATATCATCTCCCTCACCGTCATCTAGATCCCATTCGTCTTCATCGACATCAGAGTTCATTTATATTCTGTTCATCAGGTCAGAGACATTTTCACAAGTTATGCCGTTACACATTTTGCAGAACCTTGTACATTTCAGTCCTGCTTTTTTGCAACTGTAGCGAGAAGTATCATATTTTCCATTACAGCTGCAGAATACCTTAAACAAATGTGAATAAATAAAAACAAGAATAAGCGTGAATTTCTGAAATTTTTGAAACTAATTTAAACTAGGGTGTGAATGAATTTGATCACATTATTCAATAATTCCTGTGGAGCTACTGCTTTTGTCATCATTTTAGGAAGTAGCATACAATGTGATCTATGCCAACCCCAATGTTCCGGTTTCAACGACGTCGTCCTAGCCAAACCTGAATTTGATAATAAACTCGTCTGGTGTGTTCAATCAATGCTAACTCTGTTGGAGGAAGCATTACTAGGGGTGATGTTTTCCTGGTTCCTCAAACTGGGGTTGTGAATATTTTATATCTCAGTTCACCGATGCTAAAATTTTCCCCACTTGTGTTGTACAGATATCTCACAATTTTTTCCGTGATCTATTGCTGTGATCTGGTGTTAGAGATCTACGTCACTGCCAATCACAGCAACCGATTCTGGAATGTTCTCTTTCAGAGAGATGGCTGCCATTACTATATCTACGTCGGCATCTTTTTCTGCTACATTTACTTCTACAATATGTTTTCGCAGAAAATTGACAGTATTTTGATAAATGTATATTTATTCCCAATATTTGACAATTTTTTTTTTTTTGTGTCATTGTTACTATTTTGTCTTCATCAATTTGTACATCAGAGGGAACAACTTTTTCTTTTCGGCGGAATCGTTCATACGATATTATTCCGACGATTTCATCCCAATAACCGCTAAATACAATTTTACAATTCTGTCCCAATTTTTTCAATATGGACTATTTATATATTTCTAACAAATCTACGAATCTCTTACTGTGAGGCCATACAACTTGGTGTAATAACCATTCACCATCTATAACATATATCATACCAGTAAGCAAGGATTGTAATTGAAGATGCGTTGAGAATAATTTATAGAGGTCAGAGTTAACAGTTTTTCTTATTAATCCATATTCGTCGAAGGGAGATAGTGGATATGGCGACAATTCGTAAGAAATTGCCTCTTTTTTTCTTTGATCCATTCTCTGCAACAATGCAGATGAGTCTATAGAAGTTGTACCTCCAGGAATACGAATTTTATTCTGGCTATCGCAAAAATTCTCAACTTTAAATTTTGATGACAAAGTCATATTTCACAAATTTTTTCGATTGCTTCCATTCCTTTGCGTCCTTGAAATGCCATATGACAGTTAATATAGTCGCTACCAATAACACCTGTAGAAAGAGACAGCAGACAATCTCTTTTCTCAAAAGGATTATGGCATTTTAGCCAGAATACAATTTTTTCTATGTCTTCTTTATCTCTCTTCATACGACTTTCAGATAAATTCACGTGCTGTTCACTATTCGCTGTTCTCAAATCAGCCTATTCCTCCAAGCATTCCATGACGTCAAATGCCGATGGCATCCCCAGAAGATAACGCGCAACAACACTGGGTGTGACTCCTCTACCATGCATTAAATCGGTACCGAAAAATCTATTTAGTGTTTGTTCTATACACATATCACTCCAGACACCACCCCAAGCTTTGTATGTCCTAAGAATAGTGAAATATCCTTCTTTTGTGAACCTGTCGAATTCTAATGTATCCATCGTTGTTTCCAAATGCACCATATCCTGTAAGTACCATTGAGCACTAACTGCTAACATTTTCATGACACTGCTTAAGTGCAAATCTCAATCTCCAATACGTTCTGCTTCGACAAACTGGAGTAAAATAATCACGATCTTCAAATATTGAAGTGTTTCCTCGAATTTCCAAGTTGAATATACTATCATTGGGCCAATATTACAATCGCCCAAAGTAGGAGAATTTTCCTTCCATTTTTCGAACATCATTTTCACTTGTTTCTCAATTACATCAGTCGGAGTTGTATTGCTTGTTTTCAAAATATAAATTCCTATAGCAGTGAAAGTTAATATGTGAGCACGTAAAGCTCTGCTGAAAGCCCTTCAGACATTTTCTTCACTGATTATGCAGCATATGAAGTAGCCCAAACCACTTTCAAACCACTCCCATCCATGATAAAGCCAATGGCGCTCATATATGACATCAATAAATGAAACCCTCCTAATCTCACAGCAATATTCCTAAATTCAGGATTGCGCGACTGCACAATGATAGAGTTAGCTTTGAAATAAGGATGCTGAATGTTACAAAAGTTGTTCTACTTTTATTTATCTTCGTTTCTTCAACTACATAGAGCAAAGCTGTGTGTAATGTGGTTAAACTGGATGGTGGTGCATTAATGAATGGGAGACAATTGACATGCGACATCATATATGTAACGTCTCGTGATAAAATTTCATGAAAACCCTGCCATGTTGGAATATTTTCTATTTCGAGAGATTTCGCACATAAATACGCAACATATGATTTTGGAACTTCAGGTTGTACTTTTATATGAAGTTTTGATTTATCAACGAACTCTACACTCTTTCTGGTGTAATGACTTTAATACCCCCCAAACAGTGAAATGTTTCATGACCATCCGACGTATTTACATTGTGATATATGTTATCAAAAACGAATTGAATGAAAGAGTTTGGATGCGTTAATTTTGCAGGTTGCCTAATAACGGAAGCTTCATATAATTGAATATTGTGGTATGAAGCCGATACTCCTAATTTACTCGTCTTGTCAATTATCAAACGAGAACCTGTTTTTCTGTAGACATAAGTTCCTAGAGCTAACTGAAATTTGGAAATGAATATTCTTGAACGAACAATGGAAATTATGGAATGTGCTATTGTATCACGTTTCACATCTTTACTTGCACTACATTTTGAATCTAGTAAATGGAATAGGGGAGTTTTCAAACTTTCCGGAATTTCAGATATAGTGCTATCCAAGAATTTACTTGAGGGGGGATAAATTTCATAGTTATAATCTTGTTTTTTTTATATCAGCTACAACGATTTGACCGGCTATCCGGAAAATTAAATTTTTTTGATAATTACTGAGAGAATCGGGATTAAAAGCCAATATTTACTAAGCTCCATTATATTGGAAGATTTGTAAAAGAAAACCGGTTGCTACCCACTATGTTGTTCGATGATAATGACGTTACTATATTTCTCTTTAAATTTTTTTATGAAAGTATTATTGTTGAGAAAGTTTTCCCCCCATAACTAACTATATAATAATCTGTTCTTGTAAGTATTCAAAATCCTGTCAACGAGTTATTTGAGAAAAAGAAATTTTGGTGGGGCAATTATTCATTTCAATGCGTCACCTAAATATCGATTTCAAACTAATGAGTTTAAACCCAATGATTACATGTTATTGATATCCCAAGCGAGCTGTTATTCATTCTAATAGACCAAGAATTTCAAATCACACTCTCCAGACAACTTGTGCTGAATCCTACCCTGTTCTAGAACTTCAGATGTCTAGGACCGCTTGCTCGGGTTTACACTAGGCGCCAAATTTCGAATTCACTGTTATCGCCGCATTAGAGAAATACCTTAATAATCAATATACAAAATCACTTTCGAGAACCTTAAAGTACATCATTTGGACTAGAATTTTCGGCTCTACAACTTTTGTTTAAAACTTTTTCTTACTAAACCTTCTAATTCGCGAAAATATCAAAAAAACCGTATTTTTCTTTATATTTTCAAGAATTTTTCAATGTTCCTGAAAATTTTAACACCTGCATTTTTGACCATATGTTTCTCTCGTTATAACAATCAACATATCAAAAATGCAGCTCTTTCCGAGAAAAAGTGATTTCAGCCCTTCCTTTACTGGACTATTATACTATTTTGGATTCTTGACTAAATGCACAATCTTTTAAAGTTACTTGCCGAAATAGTGTAGTACATTTTTTTTTACGGTACAGTCGGTTAAAGTTGGGTGATGTAATTATTTTGAATTAAGTGGTGGCTAAAAATCCAACATTTAATTTAAAATTGAGGCAGTTATGGTTTAATTTTGAATTGTATTTTAAAGAAGGGTTATTCATGGTTATAATTAAAAAAAAAAGTTTCACGAAAAGTTGATATTTGTAGCCACAGGACTTGAAAGATCATCCAGGGTGTCAGTTTTTATAATTTTTTTTTAATAATCATAATTCGAAGCGTGCATGACAAGTATTTTTTTTATATTTTTTTGATAACTATCATGACTTGGCCCATCGCCCGTTTTCGGCTTGACGTTGATTTCTGGGACACCCTGTATTACTTTTTGCAGCATGTCACGTTAATTTTGCTGCTTTCTCTCTCGAATTTAGATAAAGCAAAAATTTTTAAATCAACCTATTTTCTTGGAAAGTTATCATGAATAATGATACGCTGAATAAATAAAAATACCGTGGGAATTTCAATGGTTTAATTGTTGAACGAAATGATATTAGGAAAAGAGCAATTTTCGCTTTGTTTCCTGCAATTTTTCATTATACTTAATTATCTGTGAACTTTCTTCAGAATCACATCTGATGGTCACATTTGTGGCTTCCTTCTTGTTGATTTATTCATTTTTGCAGGAGACTGGGGCAAGTACCAATGGTGGCAGTTCGTCCTTCACATCCTTTCTGCTCTTGTAGCTGGTCTGCACATGTTATCACTCGTAACAATAGCAGCTGTACCAGAACACAGGTACCTACAATTTTCGACCACATGTTTCCTCTTTACAGGATGAATTTTTAAAATGTTCCTGAATTGAACGTACAAACGAAAAGGGAAGATTCCTTAAGTGAGTTTAAGAAAAAAAAGTCCCATAAACATGGCGTCGCAAACGTTTCATTTTCGAGATACAGAGTGTTGAAGTTTGAATTTTTTCAAGTTTTTTTCTCATAGTATCTACACTTCACAAAATATTCAACTGAAATTTGGCACAGATATTACATTTGAGAGTTTTCACCACGTGACATGGCAATTTCGATAGAAGATCTACAGGGTGATATTTTTTCTGCAACACTGCCACCTGTTCTTCTTTTTTGGTGAGCAACTATTAATTGGAAAAAATGTAAAAAGAAACTTTGTTCTTATGCTAAACTTTTCGGTCTCATGTAGTTTTGTCGTATCTACCAACGATTTTGAGAAAAAAAAAATTTTGAACGATCCTCTCGAAATTCTCGTAACTATGATAGGAAGACCAGTTTGTAATCTGAAATGCAAGAGAAGCTAGGAGTCTTTACAAATCATCGAATGTTCTCCGATATTCATAGGAGTCTTTCAGAAGCTGGATCTTTTTCCACGAAAAGAATCAATGCTGGGAGACAGTGTGAAAACACCACAACTCGAACAGGCAGTTATGAACGAAATAGAACAACATCCAAGAACCAGTACAAGAAAATTTTCATCCGAGGGTTAGTTTTTGTCAGTGGTACCTCAGTAGACTATTGATGAATCCTTAATTTGATTGCCAAATTCTATTCACTCATAAAACCTGCTTCTTAAAGACTTCAATTATCAATTTTCATAATGAGAATCCGCATGGATATGTAGAAACCCCGATCTGCGATTTATCCTAGTAGTAATTCTCACGAAAACTTATAACCAAATTTCAGGAAAGATCTGTTACTTACTGTTAGATTTCCATCGAATTAAGTGAATTTTTATTACATGAAATATCACGTGATATTTCCTAAAAACGACTTTACTTGTTAAGGCACGGATGAACATCGCTGATTTCATAAAACTGTTTTATAATTGTTTCAAACTATGTTTTATAATAACTTGTTGAGTGTTCAAACAATTATCCGATAAAATCTGTGGAAGTCATAATAAAAATTTTAAGAACTAAATTGCTGCATAGGAGTGCCCTTTTTGGCTCTATAGGTGTTGTATAAATAATATTTAGAGCTACATGGAGATTTTATAAAAATTGTTTTGTTAACGTTGTTGGACCATTTATAAAACATGAGTTGAGAGATGGTACGTATATACGCAGTCTTCAGTATTTCATGCTTCATTTACGAATTCCTTATTGAATTCATCGAATTTCGATATACCTACAGTTATTTTGTGAAATGAATTAAAATTATCTGCTAAAGTTCGAATAACTTGGCAAGCAATCTGACTACACGTCCGAGATATTCTATATTTTTCATTATTCCAGATGCGAAATTCCAAATGTGGACGTCAACAAATCCATGGCTGATCTAAACTTGACCGTTTTGGCCAGATACATCCCGCTCAAAACAGAAGATAGAATAGATTCTTGTTCGATCTACGACATCAGCACCAATGAAACGGTACGATGCAGTTCTTGGGTGTACAACGCCACTTACCATCCGTCCTCGAGAGCTGTCGACTGGAATTTTGTCTGCGACAGAAGATGGATGGGAGCAGTGGCACAAACCACCTACATGCTGGGAGTATTTGTGGGGTGCATCACGTTGGGAAACCTGGCAGATAAGATGGGAAGAAAACCTGTTTACTGTTGGTCAGCCCTGATCACCCTCATTCTTGGGGTTGGAGTCGCTTTCACCACCGATTTTTACTTGTTCCTAGCGGTTCGTTTTGTTTTCGGAATTTTCGCATCTGCTGGTGCCTATTTGGCAGGTATGTGAATTGTTAGTAAGACTGTCTATCAAGATATCATTAGATATTTATTATTTGATGACAATTTCACCATTTCATCCTGGAAGATTGATTTTTTATCGTGCGAATTCGAACACATTCGATGCAAACGATAGCTCGCTGTTCCACAGAAGTGCGTCCTAAATTCTGATCCGTAACATAGAAAGTGGGCGATGATAATTCTTTGAAATATTTGTTTCATTCCACAACACTTCACGCTTCTCTATCATATTAGGTTACAGATAAATAATTTATTTCTTGTTAGTGATTAATTACAGCGAATATGAAGATAATTGGAATTGACTAGACTTTTCCTGATTGCATATTCATTTCGAAATGCACTATTCGAAATATCTCATTTGATGAGAAAAGGATAATGACATGGAATATCAGAAAAAATCTCACTTTTTCTTTATTATTTACTAGTTGACCCGACTTAGTCCTGTCAAAAAGATTTGTAATGTGGCAGTTTTTGTGCCTACGTATTTGAAAAAATTCTCGTGAACAGAACCGTCACCCTGGTGATAGGGCGTTGTGAATAAAAAATAATTAAATAAAACATATATAAGGATTTAAAAGTAAGTAATCGCTTCATTATTAATCATGTGAATCATAATTATTATTTAACTATTGAACAATCATTGTAGTAGACATATTTGAAATCTTTGTAGTATACGATACAGGAGTGAAAATAAATTTGAAAAAATTTTTTCAAGTTTTTATTAGAAACTTAAAACCATTGTATTGAATCGAATAGTTTCAAATTATCTAAAAAAAACTGGAAAAAAAGTCAAATATGTTCAGTCCCAATTATCCTGAGCTAAACCGTTTTTTACAAAATTGTAGAGGAAGGATGTGAAAAGGTCATGCATCTTTTGGATTTCAAAAATATCATCACAGGGTGTTTCAAATTTTGTGTTGAAGAACAAATCAGAACGAACAGAATCGAAAAAATATCGAGCCGCATAGAATTCATAGAGGTAGAATTCGATGTCGATGACGTTGTCAAAATTCAGAAAAGCACAGACGTAATATTAATCAAAAATTTTTTATCATAGAGAAAGAATTTGATGACGTTGTCAAAACTCAGAAAAGCAATGACGTAAGTTTTTAGGAGAAGTATAGAACAAAATTTGGTGAAAATTATGAGTAGTTATTTTCAAATTGAGATAAAGGTTTGTTTATTCATTAGGCTTTCATATTTGCATCACATTGTCCCATAGTACGGAAAAAGACTATTGTTCATCCGATCAGAGAGCTTATAGATTTGTTAAGGTTTGAATATTTACTCGCAGGTAGCTCAACAAGAGCGCTAAAGCAATCTGACCTCACGTCAGTGCTTTCTAAATTTTTTTTAGATATTTTGAAAACTATTCGATTTAATACAATGGTTTTAACAGAAATGTATTCACTATTGAATACTCGATCATACCAGGAATGGCAAACTTGAAAAAAATTTTTTCGTCTAATTTATTTTCACTCCCTGTATAACCGGAAGTTTTTGGGCTTCGAAAATATTTTAGGTCTGTAGAGAACTTCGAACAATATCATAATCCCAATTTTCAGATTTCAAATATGTCTAGTTCTCCAGAAACGTCTAATAGGCACTCGAACTTGAGAAACACCCTGTTTGTATTTCTTCATGTTACGTTCGAATAATTTAATAATGGTTAATTCTGCGAACTCAATAGTATTTATTTAATTGAATTATTCTTGAAAGTAGTATTTTCTCATATAATCTGATCACATAATTTCCGTACATACCAAGAAATAATTTCTTCCCTAATAAAAACATTTACAATAAAGGAAACACAAAGTATTGTCGGGAGTAATCCGGAAGCCCGGTTGAGCATCGAGTACTCGATAAAATCTAGATATTTGTCAACTCTTGTATAATAGGAAGGAAGTCCTGGCATCGCACAACCTTTTCCCCAAGAAACGATACCGTACTGCACGCCATCATGAAATAGCGGACCTCCCGAGTCTCCTTTACAAGAGTCTTTACCTCCTGCAACACTGTACGTGCAAAGATTCTTCTTAGAAGCGCTTCTCGATATATTCAAGCATTTCTCGTAAGGAATGTAAGTGACGCTGACGCATCTCAAGACTGTTGAAGTCTTGTAATTATTATATTTTGATGAGGGCGATTGTTCAGTTGCTCCCCATCCAGAAACTCTGAACACTCCCTCGCTGATAGACGTCAGATCTTCGGATAAATTTCTCGGAGGTAGCTCCAGCAAGGCAACCTTTTTCTCGATGAGTAGGACATCGTACCTGAGCAGCAGCAAGGCGATGTCGTCCCTCATAGGCCTCAGACTGAATCTCGGGTGCATGTAGATCATCCTGGCCCTCATGATTTGTCCTCCTGTCCTGTCGCTTCTCGATAAACCGACTATGGCGGTTACAAGCCACGGGAACAAGTAGATCGTTCTGAAACAATGAGCAGCTGTCAAAACCCACCTTGGAGAGATCAAAGAACCTCCGCAAAAGTGCTCAAGACGTATGGTGGTTCTTAGAGAGACCATAAAAGGGTATTCGCTTATGTCACATTTCACTCCGCCAACAATTCTTGGGTCGTACTTTTTCATCGCGTGTTATTTCTGTGATGACAACTTGGAGCCTTCAAATCGAAACATAGATCTTCCTATACTGTTGCCCACAGAAATGCAAGAAATGAAAACTTATTTTTGGTAACACAAATCGGCCGCCATGTTTGGTAGTACAGGAACGAACCGGCGGCAAATTTGAATTACCGTAGCAGCGGGAATTTCAAATTTTTCAAGCATGCATGATAAATATGATAATTATGCCGTTCAGGAGAAATTCAGGCATATCCTAAATGATTAACAAGAAAATTTAGAAAGCACTGACGTGAGGTCAGATTGCTTTGGCGCTCTTATTGAGCTATTTGAGAGTAATTATTCAAACCATAACAATCTATAAGCACTCTGATCACGTGATCAATAGTCTTTTCCCGTGCTATGAGACAATGAGATGCAAATATGAACGCCTAATGAATGAACAAACCTATATCTCAAATTAAAAATAACTAGGTACTCATAATTTTCCCAAGTTTTGTTCGAAGGCTATAATTCCCCTTTCCCAAAAACTTAGGTCAGTGCTTTTCTGAATTTTGACAACGTATATCATTTCAGCCACCGAGATTGAATTCTATCTCTATGATTTCCCTTTATGAAAAATTTTGATTAATATGACGCCAACTGACACTGATTAATGAGCCCGGCATTTGATAATCGAATATCGATCTGTGATGGCCATCGTTCAAAGAATATCACCGAGACTTCGTGTCATTTCTTTTTTCTCTTGAGTAAATTAAAACAATGATCATATCTTTAGATGGAAAAGAGCTACGGCAATGAAATTTGCGGATAAGTAAGATATCGATTACCTCAATATACTCACGAATTTTTATTGAAATCCGAAAAATATCTTATGAGATAGTGAGGATTAAAAAATATATTTTTTTGAATTTTTAAAAAATTTTCTAGCTTGACGATTTCTTCGAAATTTTGCGAGCTGTTTTTTTGCAAGCTCCCTCAACAATATTTCAAGTATCAATTTGATTGGATAGATATTCTAGTAGTTATTGAGGATACAATATTTCAGATGCTCATAACTACTGAACTGTCTGACGAATATGGCCCAATAACGAACTTGACCGAGATATTTGGACAATGAAATGAAAATGAATGAATGAAAATCAGAAAATTTGGACATAATTATATCGATTCAATTCCATTCAACTTCAAATATCTCAAGAATGGTACAATATAGGAGAAAAGATGATGAATGATTTTATCTGCGAAAAAGACTAATGATTCCAGGAAGTACAAGATACGGAACTTTAGTTCAAACGATATTTGTTTTTCATGCAATTCAACCAATCTCTAAATTAGTAGTGAGAAACCCATAAGAAATGGAATAAATCTATTGATGCCAGAACATGCATGACTGTTATCAAAAACCTTCTACAAAAGATCATTTCAATCGATATTGTCGTTTGAATATTACAGGTGAAAATGCAATTTTTTCATGAAATTTCAACACCCTATACATTTGAACGGGGCCAAATTTGGAGAAATGTTATAGAAAGAAAATGTTTCTTTTGACGTCAAGAATCTATGGCTAAAATAAACGCAGTGGTCAAAGACTCACCCTGTATACATATGTACAATTGGACATGCGTATTAAGAATAAAAAAGTTTTTGAACATCCCAATATTAAGGAACTCCTAACATTGACTCCGGACCCAGACCCCGGACACTGACCTCGGACCCGCACCCCAGACTCTGACCCTGGACTAGGAACCCAGACTCGTGAAACCCTGACTCGTAAACGGAGTCTGACCCCGGACTCTGATCCAGGAGTCTGACCCCGGAGCCTGATCCCGGAGCCTGACTCCGACCTCTGACACCTGAGTTTGACCCCGGACTCTGACCCCGGAGTTTGACCCCGGACTCTGACTTCGGAGTTTGACCCCGGAGTTTTGACCCCAGAGTTTGACCTCGGAGTTTGACCTCGGAGTTTGACCCCGGAGTTTGAACCCGGAGTTTGAACCCGGAGTTTGGCCCCAGAGTTTGACCCCGGAGTTTGACCCCGGACTCTGACCCCGGACTCTGACCCCGGACTCTGACCCCGGACTCTGACCCGGAGTTTGACCCCGGACTCTGACTCCGGAGTCTGATCTTGGAGTCTGACCCCGGACTCTGACCCATCTCGTTTGGATTCTAGAGAGGATACGGACGGCCGGACAGACTCAACTTTCGCCACGGATTCTTCATCGGGCAGTCGAACCCAATCGATTGTAACCATTTTCGGCTCGATATTCCAAAATTACAGACATTCGGGCAAAATGATAGGCACTCTGTTCGGGTGAACAAGAGCGCCAAAAAAAGCTGTTATAAATTTTTATCTATTTTATGCCTCAGATAAATCATTTCATTTAATTGCTTTGATTCATTAATTTTTCAGTTTATCAATACTTGTACTGCCGATTAGCAAGTAAAAAAACGAAAAAGCAAACTAAATCGATCAAGAAATAAAAATTATTAAGTCACTAAATTAAAATTTCGTGTTTTGAGCGTGTGAATTGAAGAAAACTTTAGAACTCAAGTCGATGGCATTTATCCAAATAAGAATCTTTTCTTTGTTACAGGATTTGTATTAACGATGGAGCTGGTTGGTCCGAGCAAACGCTCGGTATGCGGCATCGCGTTCCAAGGAGTCTTCGCTACCGGAATCATGTTGGTAGCCTTATGGGGCGCCCTCATCAAAGACAGGCAGACCCTCCAGATAGTGTACGGGCTACACGGACTGCTGCTCGTGGTCCACTGGTGGCTGATGGACGAATCCCCCAGATGGCTCTGGGCTAACGGAAGATACAAAGAGAGCGTGGACATCGTGAACAAAGCGTTGGAATTCAACGGGAGCCCGATCAGCATCAATAAAGCGGACTACGTGTCCAGAGGTCAAGCTCAACGAAGAACCAAGACTGTCAGCAGTGATGCCGGTTTGTTGGACTTGTTCAAAACGCCCAATTTACGAATCAGAACGCTCAACGTGAGTCTGTGTTGGTTCGCGAATTCCCTGGTCTATTACGGTCTTTCTCTCAGTACCGGAAACATAAAAGGAAACCCTTTCTTCATCCTGTTCGTGATGGGTTTGATCGAGCTTCCCGGCAACGTGTTGACCGTCATCCTGATGGATAAATTGGGAAGGAGACTGTTGACTTCTTTCAACATGATCGTCGGAGGTTTGTGCTGCATAATCGCTGTAAGCATCACCATCGGCAGCGTGGCATCGACAAGTTTCGTGTTTTTAGGCAAATTCCTGATCGCCTGTTCGTTTGCGGTAATCTACAATTATTCGGCAGAATTGTTTCCGACGGTCATCAGAAATTCGGCGCTGGGTCTCGGAGGAATGTGGGCCAGAATCTCCGGAGCTCTCACGCCGCTGATAACACTTTTGGATTCTTTCGATCCGAAAATGCCCTGCATGATTTTCGCGGTTATCGCCATTGTTTCCGGTCTCTTGACCATGTTTTTGCCGGAAACGTTGGGTAAAGAGATGCCTTCCACTTTAGAAGACGGAGAGAATTTCGGTATCGGAGACAACTGCTTCACTAATTTCTGGGGCAGAAGAAAAGTTTACGACAGAGAGGAAAACGGTCAACCGAAAATCGCTATGACGGAACAGTTGAAACCTTTGAATGCATCCGAAAAAGTTTAAATTCCTGAACGACTTTCGATTGTCCTTGAAAATATGAATTATTGCTTTCTTTTTTCGAAGAAATCAAACACCCTGTACACCTTCCATTCCGAAAGAAACGGAACTTTTTGAAAAAACAAAAAACCAATATCCAACAAGTCGTCTTCTCCTTGTCCTTTATTTAAATTGCCTCAACCGATGTTGCCATTTTCCTTTCATCGCCAAATGCTGGAACACATAGAAGTCGCACGGAGCCAGCTCTGGTGAATAGGGCGAATGATGCAAAGGAATAACCTGATTTTGACGTGACAACGTCTTATAAATTGGTTTGCCGGGTGACACTTCAAGAAACTGCGTTACGCTCCGCTCACGTTATGCGCTCACAATGAGAGCGAGTGAGAGGCACGCGTCCCTTCCACTCGAGCACATTTAGCCCGCCTAAGAGCGAGAGAGAGAGAGAGCAAAGGTAAACGCGTACGTATGAATATTCACATTAAAATTATTTTATCACTCAAAGTCGTTGTCACGTAAAACTTTCGCCCGTATACCGACTTTACAGGCAACCAATTTTTTGACCAGAAAATCTGTTTCAAGTCCCGAAAGATGTGATTGCCTGAACCACTCGTAAACTTGCGTACGGGATAGACAATCATCACCATATTCTGTTCGTAGCATTTGGTGAGTTTCAGTAAAAGTTTTACCAAGTTTGACACAAAAATCAATTGCTGCTGTTTGTTTGAAACTCGTTTTCCGACCGATGTACAAAACACACTGGCATTTGAAACGCAATAACTTTTGTTGCAAGCATTCAAATGCCATGAAATTTAAACCAGTTATCAATGAGGGTCTAAGCTATCTACGGATGAAATAATACAATACATGGCATTATTTTTTCGAAGAATGTCGGTTTCTTTTGGAATGGATGGTGTACAATTCTCATGTTGAACATTTTTAGGTCATTCTAGTCTTATTGTTGTATGATATATTCCAGTCTTTCAACTGGGATGACTTTTCGTCTTTTATACCTCAAAGGTATTGATTTTTCGATTACTTGAAAGAATTGATTGTATACTTGATTCCTACTCCTATTGGAGATGCTGAATGTAAATATTTGTAGAATTGACTGATTACAAATCAATTTTTTTATATCTGTTTTTTTTTTATTTCGCCTGAAAAAATAATTATTTGGTGTGAACTAAGGTGTTTTCGGATATTCCACCTTTGTTTTTTTTTTCTTCCAACTGAATTGATGTAAAAAATCAGTTGATAGTGTTACGAATCTGCCTCTGGCTGCGACGTAGTTGAGAGAAGAAAAAATAAGAACATATCTATAGCGCCATCTGCTCCGGGTTCATAGAATATCCGTATATCTGAGAAGTATAAAGGGGAATACTGAAGTAAGTTCGAGAGAGTTCAGAGTAGTTCAAGAGAGGTAGTGACGTGAAGCTAGCAGGTGACCGTGGGAGTACGTGAAGAAGCAGTTGGCTGGTGAGGCCATGGCAGTAGGGTTAAGAAGGTGACGTGAAGGATGTTACATTTGAAGTATATCTATAAGGGATTGTACATTTTGACATATTCATATAAGCTTCATTCGGGTTCAAATTCTGACTGTTCCAGAACCATCAGAATCATGCGCATTTCAGTGTTCGGTGTTCGGGTTTTCTCTGACTAATTTCGAACCGAGTAGTCCGATGTTCGGGTTATATCAGGATTTATTTCTGATTATTTTCTGACGATTCTGGGACTATCCTCAGGACCATTTTAGGATTTTCCCGTAGAACCGCCTTAGGAGGGAGGAGTTAACCAATTTCTTTCGTAATTTGAAATGTTTGAATTTTATCTGCATCCGTTAACAGATATAAACAAATCTAAACATAGATGGTTTCAAATCGTGCATAAATTGGTATTAAGTTAAATGATTATAAATTAATATTATAAAGCGTTTTCAGGGGCAGGATTATGAGTTTTCTATTTACTTTCCTTGAGTTGTCAATTCAAATTGCAAGAACTAGTACAACTTTATTTATTACAATGATTTAAGTTTTCTAAATAATCATTTAGAATTCCTTAACTATTTTTAAGTATGTGAAAAATAGCTTTATTAAAAAAATTTTTTTCGGCTCTGGTCAACAAATCGGCAATATTAAAAATGTGCATTATTATTTTTATTGACATATTCATTAATCTATTTGCTCTTATTTCAATTTATGGCTTATATGATCAGGAGAATTAAATTGAAATTTTCTGCTGTAACCAATTCAAATAGTCCTACGAGTTTGCGCATTTTGCCAAATTCAACTTGTTCGGGGTTTCTCTGACAAATTTTGGACCAAATCTTCAAATTGGTTCGCTGTTCGGGGTTTTTCAGTACAATCCCAGTACAGTTCCAGTACAGTCAAAATCGGTACCTACTCGAGAGCAAGTATCAGTTCAGGATATTTTGCGGACTAAAATGCTACCAACCCTTAAACAACAATCACTTGAAAATGCAATTCGTGGTAAATTCGTGATTTTAGACGGGAAATAAATCAAGATTTCCTTTACATCAAAGTTTGCTACCAACTGCATTAAAATCTCTTTTAAATTAACAATTGAAAACCATTATATTCAAAAAAGGTAATGTGCGCATGTAACTAGGTATATTTCAAAAATTCAAATTTTGATGAAACGAAATGACAATCTCAGTTTATTTATCAGCAACCTGATTATCAATGAAATACCTAGCGTGAATTATTGCTTTCTTTTTCGAAGAAATCAAACATATACCCTGCGTACACCTTCCATTCCGAAAGAAACGGAACTTTTTGAAAAAACAAAAACCAATTTCCAACAAGTCGTCTTCCCCCTTGTCCTTTATTGGAATGGCCTCAAACTGATGCTAAGCATTTTCCTTCTTCATCGCCAAATGCGGACAATATAGAAGTCGCACGGAGCCAGCTCTGGTGAATAGGGCGAATGATGCAAAGGAATAACCTGATTTTGGACGTGACAACGTCTCATAAATTGGCCTGCCGGGTGACACTTCAAGAGTCCGTGTTGCGCTCCGCTCACTGCTATGCGTTCACAATGGGAGCGGGAGCGGAGCACGCCAGTCCTTTCCACTCGGCATGGTTAGTCCGGCCTAAGAGCGAGAGAGAGAGAGAGCAAAGGTAAACGCGTACGAATGAATATTCACATTAAAATTATTTTATCAATTCAAAGTCGTTGTCATTGTAAAACTTCTTCTGCCCGTATACCGACTTCTACAGGCAACCACCTTGATCAGAAAATCTGTTTCTCAAGTCCCGAAAGATGCGTGATTGCCTGAACCACCTTCCAAAATCCTGCGTACGGATAGATAATCTCCACTATATATTCTTTGTAGCATTTGGTGAGTTTTCAGTAAAGGTTTTACTTCAAGCTTGACACAAAAAATCAATTGCTGCTGTTTGTTTGAAAACTCGTGTTTCGGACCGATGTACAATTGACACTGGCATTTGAAACGCAATAACTTTTTGTTGCAAAGCATTCAAAATGCTACGAAATTTAAAACCAGTTGTCAATGAGGGTCTAAGTTATCTACGGATAAAATAATACAATACATGGTATTATTTTTTTGAAGAATGTTTATTTCTTTTGGAATGGATGGGTGTATAATTCTCATGTTGAACATTTTTAGGTCATTCTAGTCTTATTGTTGTATGAGATATATTCCAGTCTTCCAACTGGGATGACTTTTTCGTCTTTTATACCCTTGTAAAGGTATTGATTTTTCTGATTACTTGAAATAATTAATTGTATACTTGATTCCTACTCCTATTGGAGATGCTGAATGTAAATATTTGTAGAATTGACTGATTACAAATCAATTTTTTATATCTGTTTTTTTTTTATTTCGCCTGAAAAAATATTGGTAACATCGTGTGATTTATTACTGAATGGGCGGTACAGATGGAATAACCTTCATGATACCAAGTGTATTCATGGGTGAGTTTTTTTACTCCGCCCGGTTTATACGATCCATCAGATCACTGATTTTTTACTCGGATGTTGACATTAGTGACGTCATACAATTGGTCTGTTTTAGCTGATAGTTTTTAGGATTATTAAATATATTTACAATTTGTACGACATATTTCGTGTGAACTAAGATGTTTTCAGATATTCCACCTTTCATTTGTTTTTTTTTCTTCCATTGAATTGATGGAAAAAAATCAGTTAATATGAACATTGTAAGGTTTTGACAATTGTGCATTTTAGAAAGAGCAGTTTATCGTAAATTGAAATTCAATGTTAATCAAATTAAGATCGAGTTATAGTGCCTATATACTGCAGTGAGGATTTTTCACCAACGTATTATAGAAACATTTAAAATTAGAGCACAATATTATATTTTAAAAGAAGTTGCAGAATGGGCACCTTTTACATCACGAACGCATGAGTTTTGGACTTGCCTTCTACAACGAATATTACAAGATATTTTCTCTATTTCAGTCAAGAATTGTGAGAAATTTATTGGAATTCAATGAAAAATTCAGATTGTAGCTCCGTAGTGCCTTTTTGTATTTTATTTTCGGGCAGTAGGCGTGTGACTATCCGCAAATTGACAGATCATAGTATTTGAATAGTGCGTTCAAATCTTCACATGGCTTTAAATTGTTACGAACTTGAGGTTCGATAATATAAATTCCAATAACCAACAACAAATTATTCCCAAACACCCTTACTTCCTCAAGCATGAATAGCGTCAAAATGCACAATCCTCTCAGCAGATATACTTCCAAATGTAACATCCTTCACGTCACCTTTCTTAACCCCTATCGCCATGGCCTCAAAGCCAGCCAACCGCTTCTTCAATGCAATTCCCACGGCCACCTGCCAGCTTCACGTCACTACCTCTCTTGAACTACATCGAACTGAACTGGCTTCAACTCCCTCGAATATGCCTCTCTTTATACTCCCTCAGGTATACGGATATTCTATGAACTCTGGAGCAGAGGGCGCTATAGACGTGAAACCCTTATTATTTCTTTCTCTCAACTACGCCCAAATAATTCTATAGATATAATTCGATCCTTGAAATAAAAATCGTGAAGCATCTAGTAGGCTGTGCTGTGCCCTTTGAGAAGTTTTGAGGGCATGCGCGACGAAGGGGAAATTGTTTAGAGAAGGGAATCGAGGAGATATACAAAGTATTTCTGTTCAAATAGTATTTCTGTCGTTTAACTTGAATTATGTCACATTTCCGGTAACCATGGTAACAAAAATCACAAACCCCTTCTAACATGCTGCAAGAGTTCGTGGCGCATGCGCATTACACCTTGAAGGTCAGATTATTGTACACGCTTAAGTACTTATTTTCATTGATGCACGCATCTTCATATATTTATATTTCTATGACCTACGCTGCAGCTCCTAGGCAGCATCTGCAAATAATATTGACAACTGACATGTAAGGGATACGTGCATAGACCTTATATACTATGGACCGATAATTAAGAGAGAGGTCCTGAATACTAGAGTGATGGAACATTTTGGGTCAACCTGTCAACGCTGATTTACGACTGTAAACAGATGATTCACGCCGCAGATAATTTCAAAGTTGGCGGGATCTATTCTGTGGCGGAAATTTAAGCAGTTGAGCGTATTTGAGATTGCCGGTAAAAAGTTTTCAAAGTCTGTTTTTAAGGTCAAAAACATAATATAACATTTATTGTTTTTCAGATGAATTGTTCTAGAAACAATATAATTAACGTATTAATACAGCTTATTACAGAAACATCACTCCTTACCTTCAAACAAGATATTATTTGTCAAACATTTCCTGACGAAAATTCGTAAACACAAATGAAAAAACAACCAAGTGCTTGAAAGTTGTTGTCTGGCAGGCGCAATTAAACAAAGAACCTCCAAAACTGTACCCATCTCTCTCCATTTTTAATCCTCACTTTGCTGTTCGGGTTCTGCATTTCTCTGATAATTTTCTGACTGTCCAAGAATGGTCCAAAAATGATCAAAAAATCCTCAGCTATTACGCATCAGTTCTGCGCACCCTGAGGACTGTCCCAGAACAGTCAGAAAAATACGAACCCGAATGAAGCTATAGTAAATAAAGGTATTTGGAATCATTTGTTATTGGTTATTGGAATTTATATTATCGAACCCTAAGCTCGTAACAATATGAGCATTGTAAGGTTTTGATAATTGTGCATTTTAGAAACCTTACATCAGTTTATCGAAAATTGAAATTCAATGTTAATCAAATTAAGATCGAGTTATAGTGCCTATATACTGCAGTGAGGATTTTTCACCAACGTATTATAGAAACATTTTAAATTAGAGCACAATATTATATTTTAAAAGAAGTTGCAGAATGGGCACCTTTTTCATCACGAATGCATCACGAACGCATGAGTTTTGGACTTGCCTTCTACAACGAATAGTACTAGATATTTTCTCGGCTGGACTTTACCTTATCCCCAGTGGGCGCCCACAGATGAGAATTTTCTGTTGACTTTTGACATTGCGGCAGAAAAATGGGAAGATGTCATAGAAATGTGTTTATTTTCGCTTATCCAATGAATTAGAAACATTGTTGATTTCAGTTTTTATACACCAAAAATAACATTCGGAAGAATAACGTAATATAATATCCTCAAATTTTCATTTATAGCAATATTAGATCGAAAATAAGGTATGTTAGGTTGCCTAGATTAAAAAGTTGAGGAAGAACAGATGTGTCGAGTACTAAAGAAGAATGAATAGCATTATATTGAACATTATAACATATTTTAATAGAAGATAATTAAAGATAATTAAGCAAGAGCTTATTCAAATAGTGAGCATCTCTATTAATCGAGAATGGAATTATTTAGGATCAATGAAGAATAAATATTGTCTATTGTATATTTCCCATTTTCCCTTTGCAATATTATGAAAAATACGTATCATATTTTATTTCAATTAAATTGGCAATGATGAATAGATTGGTACAAACGCTTCTGGATATTTTTTAAAGATTCAGTCCCTAATAGCGGATCGATTGGTGCAAACGTTTTTCTGATAACCATCCCTAAGAAATTAATTTTCGAAAATTCGAATTTTTCCTTGATGGGATGTAACTTCAGGATGACCCCAGTGATGAAAACTTATGTGAATTTTTTTAAAGATTCAGTCCACAATATTCAATCGATTAGTACAATTTTTTCTCTAATAATTGTCTTGTTCCGGAGAAATTAATTATTTTTAAAAATCGAAATCAACATGTTGGGTTATCGTCTTCCCTGACCTAATAGCCTCTATTCTCAGTCTCTCTGTATTATATTTCGTTTGGACGAATGAAATTTTCACAATTTCTATTTCAGTCAAGAATTGTGAGAAATTTATTCAGAATTCAATGAAAAATTCAGATTGTACCTCCTAGTGCCTTTTGTATTTTATTTTCGCAGTTGGCGTGACTCATCCGCAAATTGACAGATCATAGTATTTGAATAGTGCGTTCAAATCTCTACATGGCTTAAAATTGTTACGAACTTGAGGTTCGATAATATAAATTCCAATAACCAATAACAAATGATTCCAAATACCTTTATTTACTACATGAATATGTCAAAATGTACAATCTCTTATAGATATACTTCAAATGTAACATCCTTCACGTCACCTTCTTAACCCTACTGCCATGGCCTCGCCAGCCAACCGCTTCTTCACGTACTCCCACGGCCACCTGCTAGCTTCACGTCACTACCTCTCTTGAACTACACTGAACTGAACCGGCTTCAACTCCCTCGAATATGCCCTTTTATACTCCCTCAGGTATACGGATATTCTATGAACCCGGAGTAGAGGGCGCTATAGACGTGTTCTTATTATTTCTTCTCTCAACTACGCCCAAATAATTCTATAGATATAATTTGATCCTTGAAATAAATCGTGAAGCATCTAGTAGGCTGTGCCGTGCCCTTTGAGAAGTTTTGCGCATGCGCGACGAAGGGGAAATTGCTTAGAGAAGGGAATCGAGGAGAATACAAGTATTTCGTTCAAATAGTATTTCTATCGTTTAATTTGAATTATGTCACATTCGGTAACCATGGTAACAAAATCACAAACCCCTTCTAACAAGCGCAAGAGTTCGTGGCGCATGCGCATTACACCTTGAAGGTCAATATTACACGTTTGAGTACTTATTTTCCACGATGCACGCATTCTATATATTTATATTTCTATGACTACGCCGCAGCCCTAGGCAGATTCGTAACAATATTGACAACTGACATGTAAGGGACACGTGCATAGACCTTATATACTATGGACCGATAATAAGAGAGAGAGGTCCTGAATACTAGAGTGATGGAACATTTTGGGTCAACCTGTCAACGCTGATTTACGACTGTAACAGATGATTCACGTCATAGATAATTTCAAAGTTGGCGGGATCTGGTCTGTGGCGGAAATTTACAGTTGAGCGTATTCGAGATTGTGTTTAAAAGTTTTCAAAGACTTCTTTTAAGGTCAAAACATAATATAACATTTATTGCTTATTTCATTGTTCTTTTCAGATGAATTGTTCTATCTATTCAAGGAATTTACAAAAATGTAAGACTTCCGTAAGATGATATTAAAATGAAATAATATCTCAAGAGGTATATTTCATACAGCATATTCTTCTTATTGAATCCTGCTTTATTTTGAAATAGATCAACAATACAAATATTGGGTTGGTTGATGAAAAGGACAGGCTCCCGAGCTCATTCCATAAATTATATTTCATGATTTCTCCATAATGATAAGTTTGAAAACCAATTCCATAAGGAAATTTCATTGTTACATGCTGTTAGGCCAAAATAGTATTGAATACCTTCAACTAGTCATTCATTTAGGAGGAGAAATACCAAATTAATACTGATCATTTCAAAAATAAGTTGCATTAATTTCAAAAATATAGGAATATTTATTTTTCAACTTTTTTTAGGTAAGTTCGTCTCTGAATCCAGGAAATCATCAACAATTTGAAACTTTAAATAGAAGAAATAATATAAAAATCATCAAATATTGAATAGCATCTCTCAGGTATAGTTCATACAGAACATTTTTTAAATGAAAATATAGTTTTACTTTTCAAAATAGATCGCAAGAATCTTGACTGAAGAAACGACAGATCCCTGAGGTCAATTAATAAATTTTGTTCTGACATGCTGAAGAAGTAAACATTTTTCCATACACTTTGAGCCAAATACATCAAGGAATTTTATTTTAACATGTTTCCAATTCTTTCATAAAATGACAAGTCTTATTGACAACACATACAAATCATCACTCATTCAGGGAGCTAGGGTTTTTTTTTACTGGGGTTTTTTCCCTAAGCTCTGTGTTCATATGCGGATAGTATAGTACGCCATCACTAACCCCTTTACTAAACACAGCTACATTGTTCGCTAACAGAATATTGGATTGACGAATTTATTTATATGTAATGAACATTCTGAATAAAAACTTTCCTCAAATACAATTGAGAACATAAACAACTTGTTAGTACATCATCAAGTTCTATAGTCCCACATTCGGTGATTCACTATTTTGACAGCTGATTTTTCATTTCATCAAAACCATATGTTTCAATTATTTACAAATCAATTCGATTGGAAATAAAGTTGTTGATTGTAATTAATAGAAGATTTAGTTTGAAAATTAACACAACTTTCCAAAATGACCGATTGGGATGAAGTGAAACGATTGGCAGCAGATTTTCAAAAAGTCCAACTTGGCAGTTCCAGCCAAAGGTTTGTGGCGAATCGCTTTTGATCCCATTTGAATTCGTTCGATTTCAGGTTGTCCGAACGGAATTGCATAGAAATTATAACATGGCTAAGACAGAAGAACATGATCGACTTGATTTTCACGTCAGATGGAAAAGAATGTCTCACTCCCGATCAGCTGTTACGGGACATGCAAGATGAGATTTATTCCAGCGGTGGTAGAATCGATATCGTGGATTTGGCTAAAACAATCGGCGTCGATTTAGCTCATATCAACAACCATTTAAACTTGCTGTTCAAACACCAAAAAAATTTAAATTTGATCGTAGGTCAACTCATCGATTCTACGTATACCAACAAAATTGTTGCTGAGATAAATGAAAAGCTAAGTGTGCAAGGTCAAATAAATGTAAATGAACTATCTATTCACTATGATTTACCGGGAGAATTCTTACAACAGCTCTTGGAAAAGAATTTGAACAAAGTGTTGTTAGGAAAACAAGATAAGAACGATCCTAAAGTTTTTTTTACAGAAAATTTCATAGCCAGAAACGTGGCCAAAATGAGGGGTGCCCTTTTTGGCATCACGAAGCCCATCCCTGTGGCATCGATATTGAGTCAAATTGAAGTTGCAGAAAAACTGTTTTTCAGTCTGTTCGACCAAACTAACGCCTGTGGTTCGCTTACCAGCCGTTCAACTGGAGCTCATTATGTGCCTGATATTCATTCCAAGTCCTTGGTAAGGAGTGATATTTATTTATTTTTATTGGTGGCAATTTAATCAAAGAAATTGAGGCTTAATTGGCCTCAATTACATTTTTAATATCCTTACATCGGCAGAATGAAACAGCTCACTTTTAAATGCTGAATTTTTTATTGGTAGCAATTTAATCAAAGGAATTAAGGCTCAATTGGCCTCAATTACATTTTAAATATCCTTACATCGGCAAAATGAAACGGCTCACTTTTAAATGCTGAATTTTTTATTGGTGGCAATTAATCAAAGAAATTTAGGCTCAATTGGCCTCAATCACATTTTAAATATCCTTACATCTGCAAGATGAAACGGCTCACTTTTAAATGCTGAATTTTTTATTGATGGTAATTTAATCAAAGAAATTGAGGCCCAATTGGCCTCAATTACATTTTAAATATCCTTACATCGGCAAAATGAAACGGCTCACTTTTAAATGCTGAATTTTTTATTGGTGGCAATTAATCAAAGAAATTTAGGCTCAATTGGCCTCCTCAATCACATTTTAAATATCCTTACATCGGCAAAATGAAACTGCTCACTTTTAAATGCTGAACTTTTATTGGTGGTAATTTAATCAAAGAAATTGAGGCCCAATTGGCCTCAATTACATTTTAAATATCCTTACATCGGCAAAATGAAACGGCTCACTTTTAAATGCTGAATTTTTTATTGGTGGCAATTAATCAAAGAAATTTAGGCTCAATTGGCCTCCTCAATCACATTTTAAATATCCTTACATCGGCAAAATGAAACTGCTCACTTTTAAATGCTGAATTTTTTATTGGTGGCAATTTAATCAAAGAAATTGAGGCTCAATTGGCCTCAATTACATTTTAAATATCCTTACATCGGCAAAATGAAACGGCTCACTTTTAAATGCTGAATTTTTTATTGGTGGCAATTAATCAAAGAAATTTAGGCTCAATTGGCCTCAATTACATTTTAAATATCCTTACATCGGCAAAATGAAACTGCTCACTTTTAAATGCTGAACTTTTATTGGTGGTAATTTAATCAAAGAAATTGAGGCCCAATTGGCCTCAATTACATTTTAAATATCCTTACATCGGCAAAATGAAAATAAATGCCAATTAATCAAAGAAATTTAGGCTCAATTGGCCTCTTCAATCACATTTTAAATATCCTTACATCGGCAAAATGAAACTGCTCACTTTTAAATGCTGAATTTTTTATTGGTGGCAATTAATCAAAGAAATTGAGGCTCAATTGGCCTCAATTACATTTTAAATATCCCCATGCTTATATAAAATATTCTATTTAATATATTTATGTTTCAGCAAGAATGGGTCGTGAATTTCTTTGGTCAGAATTCGTATCTGGAGTTGGAGACTCTGAAGCAATTGGGAATATCCAATTGCGAATCTTACGTAAGAAAACAATTTCAGACAGAAAAAATTATATCTTTGAATTCCTGTTTGATATCAAGTAACATATTGGAAAGACTGTTGGACGAGGTCGAGGATTGTATCAGCAGTAAAACCTTCATCGAAGTCACCTCCGTTCTACCGTCCGTCTTCAACGACGAAGACATTTCCATGCTGATCGAACACTTGATGACACCTCATAGAAAGCAACAAATCATAGTTTTGGAAAATTATATTTTAAGCTCGGCTTTTATGGAGAAATTAATGGATTTATGCAAAACCGTACTGGGTGAAAAAGCCAAGAATTGCGTGGAAACCGGTGCTTATCAAGAATACAAGATGAAACTTCAAATAGGAACTCAGGCTAAACTTCAAAAAAACGAAGATTTCGAAGAAAAGATAGATAAAAAGGAAGAAAGAAGAAAAAAAGCAGCAGGCGGCAAAGCGGGAGGAGGTTCGCAGGGGAGAGAAACCAAAACCAAATCCGTGAAAAAAGGAAGAGGAAATACGAAAAATTTAGAGACAACAATCGTAGACAACACAGAAAATAAACCGACTATCGAGATATTGAGCAGGGAAGACATTCTCGATTGATTGAGAAAGTTATAGCTGAAGAGGGACTGGAAGACGTTGCGGAACACATCCTTGATCACATCTTGGAAAAATTGAATTGGTCGCTTTAAAAATGGCGGAAGACATTTATGCGACCACAGTAACCGATCAAACAGCCAATAGGAGAAATACACACAACGAGCTGCAACTTAAGCTAAACAACCTCATCGGAGACGTGAGATTGTTCGAGAAAGGAATCAAGTTGTTACCGCAAGACGTGCAGCCGCACCTTTACAAATACCTGCTTAAATCTGTATGCACAGACATCGTAGACGACATCCTCAATTACGCGGCCCAAGAAAATAATTCCACGAACCCCAATTTCACCAATAACGATCAAAGATTGAAATTCGTCAACGAATTGCAGACGGAAGTGCGTGGCGCGTTGCTCCCCCTGGTGAAATCTCTCTCGTCTTCCAACTGCGACGACTTCATGGCCGCCATCGACGAAGCGTTGCATTGTTGCAGCATGATCCTGAAGAAGATCGACAAGAAGAAAGACAGGGTGGTGGTGTTGAACCATAAGCAAGAGCTGTTGGCGCAATTGAACAGATGCGAGGACCTGCCAATGGTCCTGCATCTCGCCATTTTGGCCATTTTCGTTTCCGCAACACAATGCATGTTGCACGCCAGCGGAAGGCATCTGCAACACGTCGTCAAGTATTTGAGGCAGTTCTTGACACCTGAACAGTTTCAAGAAATCACCTCTTATCATGGTAATTTGATTGAACTGATATTAGCTTGGATAAATGCTTGTCTGAACATGTTCTTGTTAAATTCGAATCAATTTTGGCTATTTTCGCCCTCTCTATTGTTGACTGTATCATTCGCATTCAATTTTGATTTCACAAGATATACATTAGGTAGAGGAATGATCTGAATCCTGAGCAAAATCAACAAATACAGGGTGTTCGGCACATGGACATCGTCAAGTTTCACACAAGGGCGTTGGTAGGGCAAAAATTTGACAAAATAAAGAGAAAACTGAGCAAAAAGCGACAAGATAAAGCAAACTAATGAAAGCTTACAAAAGTCAAAAACTAATAAAATATAATAGTTAAATTATGAAAGTCAACTATATAATATAAAACAAAGTCAAAGTATAAAAAACAGTTTGAAAAAAGTAATTGTAAGCTTTCAACAGGATGGTATACAGGGTGTCCCAGAAATCAACGTCAAGCCGAAAACGGACGATGGACCAAGTCATGATAGTTAAAAGAAGAATATAAAAAAAAATGCTTGTCATGCACGCTTCGAATTATGAGTATTAAAAAAAAATTAGAAAAACTGACACCCTGTGATGATCTTTCAAGTCCTGTGGCTACAAATATTAACTTTTCGTGAAACTTTTTTCTTTAATGTAACCATGAATAACCCTTCTTTAAAATACAATTCAAAATTAAACCATAACTGCCTCGATTTTAAATTAAATGTTGGATTTTTGGCCACCACTTAATTTAAAATAATTACATCACCCAACCTTAACCGACTGTACCGTAAAAAAAATGTACTACACTATTTCGGCAAGTAACTTTAAAAGATTGAGCATTTAGTCAAGAATCCAAAATGGTATAATACTTGCTAGAGTACTTCTTAATTTAGGAAAACAAAATTTTTGATTCTAATTAAGCCGGATATCATGACAATTTTATTTAATTAGATAAATTATTTGCAATACAGCCAAGGCGTTTTTAAGTCCACAATTTACAGGCCCCCATTACATACCATTTCGACAATGTATGTGAGACAGAGCCGCCATCTTGTCGTAAGAGTAATAACCATGGGTTTATAAGGAATTTGTTAGGTTTAGGTGCAAGTTTAAAATAAAATTCAGTTATTAGATTTCCCCAGTAATGATTTTAATTTAATTACATTAAGAATTTACATCGAATGTTCAAACTGTTTGCCTTCAGCTGCAATGCAAGCTCAGCATCTCCTTAAAAATGACCGTGTAATAAGACGAGCGTATCTTCTCGAGTTAATGTTTTCAGCGGCTTCCGTAATTCCTTGTCGTAACTCATCTAAATCTTGAATGGGTTTAGAGTACACTTTTTCCTTTATCGTTCCCCAGGATTTAAATCGGGCGAGTGGGCAGGCCACGAAATTGTAACACCTCGCCCGATCCACCTATCGGGGTATTCTCGATCGAGAAACTCGCGTACCGTGCGCGCATAATGTGCTGGGCAGCCATCTTGTTGGTACCACATACTACCGTAAATGTTTAGTGGCACAATATCGACTAGGTAAAACGACGTTACTGTCCGTCTCAATCGTACTTGTGCCTGTAAATTGTAGGCTTAAAAATGCCTTGGTTGTGTTTCAAACAATTTATCTAATTAAATAAAATTATCAAAAGTTAGAGCTATTACAAACTTAGTTTTCCTAATTTTAAAACGTTCTTTGGATTCTTGACTAAATACAACTTTTAAAGTTACTTAACCATATGCTATTTACGTAAGTCAATAAAAAAATAATACTGCAAATAAGGTTTTGAAGTCAGAAGAGTGAAGAAAGTCGCATTCCTAAACAAAAAAGTCACGGATTTCAGGACAACACAGTGAGCAAGGAAATTTGAAAGTATTTTTTTTATAATTATCTGCTCAAAATTATAGGTTTTTATTTATTTTTATTAGTTGTATTTCAAAAACCAAGAATCTTTAATTTCTTTCAAATAAACTGTGTTTTTTTTCTTTTCTAAGTAGTCTTATTTGAAATATAGAAAGACCTACTAGTAATGAAAATTTTAAAAAATTATGATTTCGAGTATTAAATTCATAAAAATCGAGTAATAGGATTTTTGTAACAAAAGAATTACTGTATTATTTTTTTTTAACTAATTTATTGCCCGAAATAATAGGTTTATTCAATTTTTATTAGTAGTATTTCAAAAATCAAGGATCTTCAATTTATTTCAAGTGAAAGGTGTTTTTCTTTTTCAAGTAGCTTTATTTGAAAGCTAGAAAGATTTACTACTAATAAAAATTTAAAAAATTATAATTCAAACAGTATATTCGTAAAAAACAAATAAGATTTTTTTTCTTCAAATTTTTTTTTTAATTTTCTTGGTAATTTGAAGAACTTCTAGAGTAAAACATGTAGATTAAGTGAATATCCTAAAGTATCCTACCTTAGTATGCTAATTTTGAAGTTATATATCAAAAATGAAAAAAAAAATTGGGGTATTATTTGTTTTTATTAATTATCTGCTCAAAATTATAGTTTTTCATTTATTTTTATTAGGTGTATTTCAAAAATCGAGGATCTTTAATTTCTTTCAAATAAACTGTG
This sequence comes from Micraspis discolor, assembly GCA_030674115.1. Taxonomy (NCBI): domain Eukaryota; kingdom Metazoa; phylum Arthropoda; class Insecta; order Coleoptera; family Coccinellidae; genus Micraspis; species Micraspis discolor. The sequence continues at coordinate 46,500 of JARTUT010000440.1, forward strand.
TTTTTTTTTTCTTTTCAAAGTAGTCTTATTTGAAATATAGAAAGACCTACTAGTAATGAAAATTTAAAAGAAAATATGATTTCGAGTATTAAATACATAAAAATCGAGTAATAAGATTTTTGTAACAAAAGAATTACTATATTATTTTTTTAAACTAATTTATTGCCCGAAATCATAGGTTTATTCAATTTTTATTAGTTGTATTTAAAAAAATCAAGGATCTTTAATTTATTTCAAGTAACGGTTATTTCTGTTTTCAAAGTACATAAACTTATTGGAAAGCTAAAAAGATTAACTAGGAATAAAAATTTTAAAAATCATAATTTCGAGCAGTCAATTCCTAAACAAAAATAATAAATTTTTTTTTTCAATTTACACTGTTATTTTCCAGAACTTTATTATATTTTTTAATTTACTGCTCGAAATCATAGATTTATAAATTTTTATTACTAGTTAACCTTTTTAGCTTTCCAATAGAACTCTTGAAGAAACACTTCGCTTGAAGACAAAAAAAAATTGAATTGAAAGATGGAAATTTCACTTGAAGAACATAAGAGCTTCTTGATTTTTAAAATTGATTTGTGAGTGTAAAATTGTATTTTTTTTCACACATATCATTAAATATGGCCGCCTAAGAGCGAGAGAGATAGGCATACACACCGGTTCATGTCTTGTGTTGTCACGTAAAACTTTCGCCCGTATACCGACTTTACAGGCAACCAATTTTTATGTAATTTTTTTTTATTTATGACATTCTACCTTTTTCGTTTAGTTTTATTCAAAGCGGTTTTTTACTCAGTTAGGACCTTTTTTAAAAGCTTACGTTTACTTTCTTCAAACTGTTGACTTTGTTTTATATTATATAATTTAACTGTTATTTTTTGTTAGTTTTTTGACTTTTGTAAGTTTTCATTAGTTTGCTTTATCTTGTCGCTTTTTTGGACGTTTTTTGCTTAGTTATTTTCTTTACTTTATCCTTGTCTTTCACTGTGAATTTTTGTGTTTTCTCCATGAATTTTTGTTGTTTTTCAACTTCACATGTGTGATTTTTATACTCCTGAAGATATTACAAATTAAAATCACAAAACTACTTATATCTGAATAGTTTTTCGATTTAATATCATGGATCTCCCAGATATTAGGACATTCAATTCTAAATTATAGTTAAAAAACTTTTTCATTAATGAATTTACGCTTTGCAAGAAATCTGGATGAAGCCTAAAATCCGATTTCTCCCACCTCATGTTGTCGATTGAATTGCTTGAATTTTCAGATCACGTAACCTTGATGTTGACCGGCGGATCCGAAGAAGCGAACATCAGAGAGAAGCTGAAGGAGATGGTTCCCGCAATCAGATCGATAGCTAACGAATTTAAGAAACCCGTTGTAGACAAGAGTTGACACTAGTTTAATTTTGTTACAATTATTTGTAAATAGTTTTTGTTTGGAAATGAATATCTTGGTTGATCGGAACGTTTTTTATTTCTATTCTTTCTTATTTTTAAATTTTTTCGTTACTGGAACGTACTCTACGTCTGAAGGTAGATTGCCTGGAGATTCTGTTGTGACGAGTTCTTCGCCTTCCATTAAATTTTGTAGGCTGAAAAAAATTTATAAATTAGAGGAATTTTTCAAATTTGACACAAAACTCACTTTGCTTCTTCGAGACTGTTCAATAATTGAAAACCTGTTTCTAGAGAAGACAGCTCGATTTCCCCATCGAGTAGATGAACCTCTGGGTTTTCTTCAATTTCTTCTTTTTTCATTTCCATACCCATCACTCTGAAAACATTAAAACATTGCTTGATTCTTTATAAAATAAACGTGAAACTCACTTTCCGAAATCTAAATCGGGAGATTGACCTTTTTCCTCCAGCAACTGATTATAGCGACTATTCAACTTGCGGCACCTATCTCGTAAAACGTTCACGTAATTTATAACCCTGGAGTTATAATAATCGTGAAGTCCTCTCACTCCTCCTAGTCCCATTTCCACCAGAATCCTTTCGATAACATGCTGCGGCAATCGATATTGAAAGTAAAATGAGAAATAAACCGAATTTAACTCACAGGAAAACCACACGAACCATTCACTCTTTCATCATGGATGGCACTCTCTAATTTTGAACACAACAGTTTGAAAAATTCCCTCAAAACATCTATTAAAATGTTTATTACGCTTTCATGGGATGCTGAAAGAAAAGAAACGTCAAGTGAATCGTTTCAAAACGAAATGAATTTCACTCACTTTCGAAACCAAGATGAGCAAATAATGTACAAATGCTTTTTCTCAATAGTTTTGTAACAATGACTTCATCCAAAACAGGTATTTCCAAATCTTTCCCACAGGTGAAGTCTCTAAAACCATACAAACTAATTTAAACCTGCACAAAATCATTCAGATTGCTTACGTTTCCTTCTTGGGTATAAAATTTAAGCAGTTAAATTTATGTTTGAATTCGACCTTCGGAAGTGGTGGAACCGGAGGTGCAGCATCTAGAGAGGGCCTAACGTTACTTTCAATTGCAAGTTCAGACAAACGGATAATTTCTGTCATGTTAGTCATATGTTTGTGAAGAGAAATAGCGTACATCACTAGAGGATCTTGAGGCGTCAAGCTAAAAAGAACGTCGTTTAGATTGTGATATATTTTTTAACATAATTCGTACATGATAGGTGGATCGACGCTGCTTTCACATTCACCGCTGGAATCAAATTCAGACAAGCAAAATTGGTCCATAGCTTTTTCAATATCTGCGCTGATGGTTGGTTTTATGTTGAGATCAACTGATGGCATTTCTCCCCAATGACGAGTACTCATTTTACTGTTGATAAATTAATCTCAAAAAATCTCTAAACAATTAACTAATAATAGCTTCGAACAAATCTATATTCTATATTCGAAAAATAATAGTTTTCGCTCAACGGAAATGAAATGTTAGGTTAGAATACCAAACAAAGTCTTTCCCATAGAAATTCTTGTTCTAAGGGCACCACAGACCAGTTATCTATAGACGGCTCACGCCAATGTTAACCGAAAAAGCCGAATCTTTGCGCCACCTACATCTACGTATCGTACTAAAATTTAATTTCAAGGTCAGCAACCTGCGTGAAACCTCTATAGATAACTGGTCTGTGATAGGGACTAGGGATTGGACATCATCATCGATGTTTGAGTATCGATATCGATGTTTTTACCATCGATGTTGCGGATATAAAACATCGGTTTCTGGATGTTTTAAATATATTTATGGAAATTCAGCTATTGAATCATTTTTCAGTCAACTAGGCTTGTTTTTATACGGTTGATTTATATATTATTCAAAATCATGGATATGACTTGTCAAAAATTGTAGAAGAAAACAGCGTCGTACTCAGAATGAGGTGTACAATGAAAGTATGAGAAAATATACCGATTTTGCCATCAAATATTCAAAAAATAGTCCATTTTCTGTCTAACTGGAAATATTTGTGACCCTTCTTTGGTACAACCAAAAATATTCCACACTGCAAAAAATCGAATTTCATATCCTCATTGATATACAAACATGAGCATGATTCCATATTTTGTTGTCACCCTGTATAGACAGATGGGTGAAATTAGTCGTCACAGTTCTGGTTGACGTCAGGAGAAAGTTATATTCGGGTTTTACCCCAATTTTGTGTTATGATAATTTTGGAATCGGTTGTTTACCATACAGGGTGTCAATTAATTACTTGTGCAAACTTTAAGGGCTTAAACTTTGCGTAATTTTAAAATAAAAAAGTTCATATGAACGACTTGATTTCTGAGATAGAGGGCGTCCAAAAATTAATTTTACTTGATTTTGTGCTTTCCAGTTTACACTAATTTGGTGATTGGTATATGTAATAAGGAGTATTTGGGAACTTTAATTTATTTCAGTGTCCAGAGTTCTATCCATTTATTGAATCAATTTTTATTTTATGTTTTTCCAAATTTATGTTATAGTTACCTGTATCTTTCTTCTAATATAAGAATTCTCAGTAGACATTGAAATTTTTTTTTCATATATTGTGAATTTATCATTAAATCATTATGAATGATTGATATACCTAATATATAATTAAAGTGTAAAAACACCGATGTTCACAAACATCGATGTTCAATTAGCGATGTTCAATTAACATCGATGGTACAGTTCGATGTTATCGATCGATGAAAATCTATCGATGTCCCATCCCTATTTTTAACTGAAATCGATTACACCAAAGGGAACTCGCGCATTCCTCCCTGCGCATCTGATCTTATCGACCCCGAATTTAAAAATGTCGAAAAAGTTATTTGCGTTACCTAAAAACTTAAATATTTTGATTTAAGCTGGTAATAAGTTTTCACGGTGATATTTAGAATGTATGGACCATGGTTTAGTCTATATTCATATAAAAATTATGACTCCGCTCATAATGTAACCGTAAATGTAATCACATTTCCTCAATAACAAAACGCATTCAATAAAAGATATATTGTTTTATTGTGGTTTTAATATCACTTTGAAAGAAACAGTAATTAGTGATGAAATTTACTCAATAGTTTACTAAGGAACAGCCTCTGAAACTTTTTGAAATGTGTTAAAAATCATAGGTATCTTAGGTTTGTAAGTGAAATGACTCATTAAAATTTTTCTAAACGAAGATTGAGTTGAAGAGTAGGTATTATATGGAAGAATAAATTTCATTTACTTCATACATAACGATATTATCATATCTATATTTGATTTATTCTTTTGAGATCTACGAATAGATATAGAAACTAGATGTCTAATTCTGTCACTAATTGTCCCCGAAAAATGAAGGATTGAATGGGTAAAACTGACAAAATGGCCGCCGAGATTTGGTCATGCAGAAATGAATACATCTATGTTTGAGTGATGATTTTGCCATAGATAAAAGAAGGTTTCTATATCTATGTGACTTTACTAAACTTATCAATAGTAAATCAGATACATAAAGTGATTACATTTAGAGTGGAAACTGAAAAAGGAAAAAATAGTTCTTAATAATGGTTCAATTTGCCGCCGCATGGTGTCTCTGGCTTCTCTGATTTTTGGTTTGTTGATACTTTCATAATTTGTCATTTCTAATTTGATCCCTTGTGGATGTAACAAGCGTTATCAAAAAATAAACTATACGAAAACACTACCGTAATTACAGTTTAACTTAATCAATTCGTTCCAAGACATATCAGCAATAAACGGCCGCCATTTTGTCAGTTCAATTAGATGCCTCAGTTTTCGACTTCGAGTTAGATATGTTTTCTATTTCTATGGATCTACCTGGCGAAATCATAGAAACTGTTGACATTGTACTAGGGATGGGACATCGATAGGTTTTCGTCGATGTTTAACATCGATGATAACATCGAACTGTACCATCGATGTTAACTGAACATCGTTAATTGAACATCGATATTTGTGAACATCGATGTTTGTAAACATCGGTGTTTTAACACTTTAATTATACTTACGTATATCAATAATTCATAATGATTTAACGATAGATTCCCAATATATCAGAAATAATTTCAATGTCTACTGAAAATTCTTATATTGAAAAAAAGGGGCACGATGAAATAACAATTATAAGTACAGTATAAAGTTGGATGAATGTACAAATAAAATTAACTTCCAACTCAATCAAATATCAGAATAAATTAAATGTATATTAAAATCTATTTTTGTATGTTTTTCAAACTGGTGAAATAAATAAAATAAATTGAATTTCAATAAAGTTCTTACCGTTTTATAGAATTTACACTCAGTAAGAATTTTCTACGATTAAAAACTTCAACAAAAATATATTTTTTTTGTGTCATGTCCATGTTGAATTAGTACATCACATATCACTATCATCAAATTAGTGTAAACTGGAGAACAAGAAATTGAGTAAAATTAATTTTTGGACGCCCTCTATCTCTGAAATAAAGCCGTTCATATGAACTTTTTAATTTTAAAATTACGCATCGTTTAACCCCTTAAAGTTTGTACAAGTAATTAATTGACACCCTGTATAATAAACGACCGATTCCAAAATATTCAATAACACAAAATTGCGGTAAAACCCGAATATAACTTTCTCCTGACGTGAACCAAAACTGTGACGACTATATTCACCCATCTGTCTATACAGGGTGACAATAAAATATGGAATCATGTTCATGTTTGCATATCATTGAGGATATGAAATTCTATTTTTTTTTCAGTACGGAATATTTTTGGATGGGCATCAGTTGAACCAAAGAAAAGGTCACAAATATTTACAGATAGACAGAAATTGGACTATTTTTTGAATATTTGATGGTTAAATGGGTATATTTTCTCATATTTTCATTGTACACTTCATTTTGAGTACGGCGCTGTTTTCTTCGTCAATTTTTGACAAGTCATATTCATGATTTTGAATAATATATACATTATCCTGGTATAAAATTATACCTAGTTGACTGAAAACTGGTTTAATCGCTGAATTTCCATAAATATATATATGAAACATCGAGAAACCGATGTTGAGTATTCTATCCGCAATATCGATGGAAAAAACATCGACATCGATACTGAAATATCAATAATGATGTCCCATCCCTACATTGTACTGTCATAGATATAGAAAATCTATGTTCACTGTCGATAGAGCTACAGAAATATTTCGAATAAAGAAAAAAAGAAGTAAATAGTGATATTCTATGTTTAACCCCTTAATACGTTTGTTTTGATATTTTGATGAACATTCGCGTCTCTATGTAATCACTTCATGGAATTTTGAATGATAGCACCATAAATAATCCGTGGAAAGCACAGGAGGATTAATTATTAATTTATCAATTACTTACCGAAATAAACAGATCAATAAAATGCCTGGTTGGTATTATGAGAAAAAAGATATACGAAATTCTCCATCGGCACAAGATGGATTGGATTTTGAAACTGAAATGCGATATCGGAAAGAAGGTAAGTAAAATGAAAAATTTGAGATTCAAATGTTTGATTGCATTATTTTTTTTGCAGGGGCTCGTTTTATAATAGATACAGGCTCTAAAATGGATCTTGGATATAATACGACTGCAACTGGCGTGGTTTATTTCCACAGGTTCTACATGTTCCACTCTTTTCGACAATTTCCTAGATATGTCACCGCCTGCTGTTGCTTATTTCTGGCAGGAAAGACGGAAGAAACTCCCAAAAAATGCAAAGACATCATCAAGACTGCCAGAGGACTTCTTTCAGATGAGAAATTCGCTACGTTTGGCATAAATCCTAAGGAAGAGGTAATAACTAAATAAATCCTCGCTCACATCCGAGATTAAACATTTAACGTTCCAGGTGATGACTTTGGAGCGGATACTTTTGCAAACCATCAAATTCGATTTACAAATAGAACATCCCTACACTTACCTCATCAAATATGCGAAATGCCTCAAAGGGGACAAAGCCAAATTACAAAAAATGGTTCAGATGGCTTGGACCTTTGTGAACGACAGTTTGTGTACAACGTTGGCCTTGCAATGGGAACCGGAAATAATAGCAGTGGCACTGATGTATCTGGCCGGGAAATTGAGCAAATTCGAAGTGTTGGATTGGAGCGGAAGAACTCCCAGACATCTGCGATGGTGGGATGTTTTCGTCGAAGACGTCACCATGGATCTATTGGAAGATATATGTCATCAGGTGCTGGATTTGTATTCTACGCAACCGGCCTCCGTACCGGACAGTCCTCCACCAAAAGTGCAAGGGCCAACCTCGATCCCAGCAAAGAAATCCACGGAGCAGGATGGGAAGGCCGATTTGAACGATGGCACGGCCAAAATGCAAGTGAACGATGTGGCTCCTTATCAATATCAGACTTTCACGACGGCCCCTCCGCCCACCTACCCCTCTGTCTATCCCGCGCCCCCCATCCAAGTGGCCCCTCATTTAACGGCACCCCCTCCTCATATCTCGGCTCCCCCACCCCACATTTCCGCCCCACCACCAACAGTGTTTCCGCAATACGTCAATCATCCCCCTCCCTTCCCTCCCGTCGTACCGCCCACGGCTCCTCCCTTTTACCCGCCAGCAGCGCCATCTCATCCCAGACCCTTCTATCAGCCGCCTCCGAAGTGAAGCAAATTTGAGCTAATCGACATGTAAATATCAAAATAAAAATATTTTTTAAGTTATTCCGATGTTTTATTAATATATAGGTTACATTAGAAAAATAAATATTTTTATTCAAGTTTTTTTCGTTTATTTAAATATATCTTCACAATATTGCTTCTCGTTCAATTAAGGCACTGAGAATATTTGAAATACAACATGTCCAAGCTTACATCATAATAAATATAATTTATCTTCGTATTTACACAGCCTTTTAGTTCTATTGGTAAATTCTATATATTTTTTCGAATTAAGACAAAAAAGAACATATATATATACGATTAAATACCCATATAGACATAAAACAAAATAAGTAAATAATTCAACATGAAATGGTTTAAAAAGCTGCAAAACTCACACAAGAATAGCTACACGGGATTCTATTAAAGCTCGTAAGAGATTCGTAACAAAAGAAATATGTTAAAATCTGTTATTATTTATCGATTAACTTTTTAAAACACTCGACTACTCCTCAATTGAAAATTTAATACTTTCCAGAGATGAGTCAAGTTGAAAAAAATTTATAATAAAAGTGAAAAGTATTGCACTCGAATAACATCAATGGAAATAGAATTTGGCACTTGATACGACTCGAAATTCATACGAAAAGTTTAATACTTGCAAAATATGGCGTCATTAAATTAATCTACTTTGCTTCAGGTAATGTATAAGAAGCGAGTACACGAAGCGGTACTGAGCTATGGTTTGCACCATGTGCGCCCTCTGGTATCGTAGCAGCGTCACTACACGCGGTATGCACACCTCCTGAAAGAGAAAGTTAGGTTAGAGGCAACTGTTAACTTTCGCCATCTCGCATAAACTGTAACATGGCAGGACTTTGAAGATCCAAAATAATAGTACAAGTTGCAGAATGGGCAATGAGTATTTCACGATATTTTCTCAATTTCAGTCAAGACTCGTGAGAAATTCATTGGAATTCAATGAAAAATTCAGATTAAACCTCCTAGTGCCTTTCGTGTTTTATTTTCGCAGTTGGCGTGACTGATACGAAAATTGACAGATTATATGGTTTAATATTGACAATTGACGTGCAATGGACGCGTATTGACATTCGAATGTCAGTGTTGTCAACCATAAAACGAAAAATATAACTAAAAACAATGCTGTAATGGGTTCATTACAGCAGAGCTTGAATTCATTGCAACGCCCAATTTCACTCTACTCTTGATACTGTAAGATTTATCGAACATCCCATAATACCATGAACAAGTCGAGTAGTTCTATTGTTTATTATTCCTATGTGTAGATTGTGAGAAACAGGTTATTAAAGGTGGATCCAGAACCTCAATCCCCAAGAATATGATCACGTGATCACAAATATACTCGATGCTATGCTCCACATGAAGCGTTCATAAAGTTACGAATATTTTTCACTAATTTCAATTACCACGAGTCTGAATTATTTCTTATAACATAACTTAGAGTCCTATCCTTGCTGGACGATCACATAAAATGGTCAAGTCAGGTTTTAATAGTGTCGTTTATTTGTTTCTCTATTTCAGTATCGTAATGACTTAATTACAGTACTAAACACAATGCTGTAATGAACTCATTATAGCATTGTTTTTAGTTATATTTTTCGTTTTTTGGTTGACAACAGTGGCATCCTATCCTTTCGAATGTCAAAACGCGTCCATTGCATGTCAAATGTCAATATTAAACCATATAATGTGTCAATTTTCGTATCAGTCACTGCAACTGCGAAAATAAAACACAAAAGGCACTTGGTATAATCTGAATTTTTCATTGAATTTTCGTAAATCAGTCTTGACTGAAATAGAGAAAATATCGTCTAATACTCGTTGTAGAAGGCAATTCCAACACTCATGCGTTCAATTTTCGTATCAATCACACCAACTGCGAAAATAAAACACAAAAGGCACTAGGTGGTATAATCTGAATTTTTCATTGAATTCCAATGAATTTCTCACGAGTCTTGACTGAAATAGATAAAATATCGTCTAATACTCGTTGCAGAAGGCAATTCCAACACTCATGCGCTCAATTTTCGTATCAATCACACCAACTGCGAAAATAAAACGCAAAAGGCACTAGGTGGTATAATCTGAATTTTTCATTGAATTCTTGTAAATTTCTCACGAGTCTTGACTGAAATAGATAAAATATCGTATAATACTCGTTGCAGAAGGCAATTCCAACACTCATGCGCTCAATTTTAGTATCAATCACAACAACTGCGAAAATAAAACACAAAAGACACTAGGTGGTATAATCTGAATTTCACATTGAATTCCAATGAATTTCTCACGAGTCTTGACTGAAATACAGAAAATATCGTCTAATACTCGTTATAGAAGGCAATTCCAACACTCATGCGTTAAATTTTCGCATCAATCACACCAACTGCGACTAGGTGGTATAATATGAATTTTTCATTGAATTCTTGTAAATTTCTCACGAGTCTTGACTGAAATAGATAAAATATCGTCTAATACTCGTTATAGAAGGCAATTCCAACACTCATGCGTTCAAAAACTGGCTTCTTCGTCGCTCGTGTTAGAATAAGTACCATTCTGCAACTTATTTTAAAATATACTATTGTTTTATTTACAATATTTTTCTTTTTTTGTTTTAGAAAATATGACGAATTTAAGAAAGCTTGTTCCATCTTCAAGCTGTAATGCAATAGACAACAGAGTTCTGCAACAAAGCGAGACGTCTGCCAAGTTATTCAGCGCGAAATGAAAGAAAAATGTACTAGCCTGGTTATGATCGATGGTATACAAGAGCAGATCCGTCAAGATGGTCAATCCGGTCCTGCCCACGCCCGCCGTGCAATGCACCAAAATGGGCGGATTCTTGTTGTGGCCGGGCGGAATCTCGCCCATCGAGTGCCGATGGACCGATTGCATCTCTTCCAGGAAGCCCAAGAAATGGGTCACTGAGTGGGGACAACCCTGATCGCCCCAGTCGGAGTAGTGCAGATGCCACAGGATGCGATACCTCCTGGAAGACACGTGACACAACCGGATCTTGCTGGTCACGCAATGCCCCGTCGTCTGACTGAATTCCCACCATACCTGAAAGTCCTGTACCAACCAAAAAATAAATAATTCAAGAATACGTTTATAAAAGACAAAGGGGATCATGAGATGTTGCTTGTGATGTGGCTCTTAGAGTGCAGCGGGTCAAAATTGGTACTGGGGTGCCACAAGGAACTAACTTGGGACCTTTGCTTTTCTTGTGTTCATAGATTCTCATTCCTGGAACTTACTTTTTCCAGAAAAACATAATTTTTGGAGTCAAAATAAAGAGAGCGCGTGATGTGAAACACATAAGAGTTGAATTTCATTCAAATTTAAAACTTAACAACATTTCGATTACATAAAAGATGAATCTACGTTTCGAGTTACCTTCTGTACCAATCAAAAGATAAAAAATTCAAGAATACGTTTATAAAAGACAAAGGGGGATTATGAGATGTTGCTTGTGATGCGGCTGTTAAATAGAGTGCAGCGCGTCAAATTTGGTACTGGGGTGCCACAGGGTAGTAACTTGGGACCTATTTCAATGTAATTGAATGAAGTTACCTTTCCTACATCGATGCATCTTTCCCCAGCGTCAGGAAGATAACCTAGTTCTTCGGTGAGATCGGTGAGTTGCACGATGAGATAAACCTCGGCTTCCCACACGCACTGCCAGAAGTATGGCAGCGTGAGCCGATTGGGGCCTTGAGCCGCGATATAAAACCTCTGTTTGCTTCCCACAGTCGCCTGAAAACATTTTCAATTCAACGTAAAACTATAAAACAACAAAACCGAGAACGTACAGTGATGTGAGAGGCGTTGATGTAACCGTGTTTATTGTCTTTGGTGGGCGTCAACCTCGGTCTGTTGTCTTCGTATGGCAGCACGTCCTTGAAACGGTTGAAAGCCGAATTCTCGTTCAAAAGCGCCGTCGTGAACTCCGCGTTCTGCTTCTTCTTTGGTATCTTGTCGTACTCGAAGAACAACTGACTGTCCGCCAGTTTGTTTTCCAACATGAGACACTGAAATTGATTCAACATAGAACACTCACCCTTCGACAAAAAAGACCTTGAATCACCCACCATAGTTTCCTTACTGATGGACGGTGGCAGCGGGTTGAACCTGGGCAAACCCGTGGACCATCTATGCTTGTTGTTGGTCTGGTTCTTGTCCTCTTTTTTCTTCTCCCTGCCCAAAGTGGCGCTCTTGACCTTCTCCGAAGACTTACTCCGGCCTATCAATATGCCCCATCTCCTCTTCTTCGACTTGGAACTGGCGTTGGAGGACTCTGTGTTCGTGGTGACGTTCATCTCCAAGCTGTTGGTGCTGCTGTTCGCCCGACTGGAATTCCTCTGGCTGCTGGGAGATTCTTTGTTGACTATGAAGGTACTGGCTCTGCTCATCGTGTCCACATTGTCGTTCAGATCCTGTCGCGACCTGCTCAAAGTTCCCCTCGAACCGGTTGCATCCTGATTCGGCCGATTGGCCAGCCTGCTCCGATCCACTTTGGCGTACAGACTTTCCACGTGAGCATCCGGCTTATTTGCTGCGACATAAAGGAATATTAAGAAGCAACTAGTAAGCGGGTAGATCTATAGACCCATAGATCAAATAGGCCAGTAGATCCATCAGCCAGTAGTTCAATAGGCCTATAGATCAATATAGACCATAGATCAATAGGGCCCATACATCAATGAAGCGCGCAGAAACCCGAAACACGTCAAAACACCCGTTGAAAGCAAAAAAACATGAAATTACTGGATAAAACACGAAGAAACACGGAAACACGGAAGAATCCGAAAGAAACACGAAAGAAACACGAAATTACACGAGACAACCTGAGAAAACACGAAAGAACCGCATATAACTTGAAAAATCCAAAAAACTCGAAGTGAAGAAAACCCGAAAGAATACATATAACTTGAAAGCGCGCAAAAAAACAAAAGTACTTTTAATTGCACACCCCGTATATCACCTGATCGTAAACTCATTGTAAATTCCACACCTTGTATGACATTTTATCTCGAAATCAGCTCCCATTCGTGAGAAAACTTGAAGAAAAATGCATATGAGACACCCAGTATACAATTGATTAGCAGTAATAAAAAAATCCAAAAGAATATCGTTGTTACTCCATCTATTCGAGTTCAGTAATTACCGAAAAGAAATTATCAATATTATTCTATGGAGCTCCTATGTAACACCCCGTATATGAATCGAAAATAATTTTTTTCCATAAAAAAACCCGAAGGAAAACAGAAAACTTGAAAAAACTTGAAAGCGTGCAAAAAATACCGAAAGAACTTATAAATTGCACACCCTGTATATCAAACGATCGCGAAAACATTGTTAATGGCACACCCTGTATGACATTTCATTGAATTTAGCTCCCTCACGCGGAAAAGCACGAAAGCTAGAGAAAAACTCTGGTGAATATCAGCGCTACTCAGATCTGACACACTGTATATGAATCGAATATATTTTATCGAATTCAGAACCAAAACACACCGAAGGAACACAAAAAACTCGAATTTGCGCGAAAACAATCAAATTAACTTATAAATTGAGCACCTCGTATATCACATGATCGCAATTTCATTGTAAATCGTTCACCCTGTATAACATTTTATCGAAATTAGATCCCACTCTATAATTGGTTCGCAGTGGGTGCTTTTTCCATAAAAAATTCAGACGGAGAATGTCTCGAAGAAAGAATCTGGTGAAAATCAGTGCTTCCAATGGACACAGCCTGTATAGCGATTCATCGGGATCTGTGTGCATTTCTCGGAGCGGGCAATGAATTCGCGCGCAAATCGAGTCGAAAATGCTGTTTTTGAAACCTGATTTCAAATCCTGAACCGTGAGTGGTCTCTAGAGATTCGGAATCTCCTGTAGATTCTTATTCGAGCACTTGGAAGGAGTGAAGAATCTTCCATCTCCGATATCGAGCGAAAAATCGATGCCGGATTTTCAAATTTGGAGCTCCCGTTCGGCTATCATCGGAATCGCATCAGAAATTGTGACATTTCACAGCGTATTTCGTGAAAATTGCCGAATTTGGAATGAAGAATTCGCGGCCTTATCTCGCTACTTGGATATGAAAATTGGTACCCGGAGATTGGAAATTTCCTAAAGTTTCTATTTCTACCACGGAAAGGACGGATCGAAAGCATCATAGGTGATTTTGACGTTTCGCGGGGCTGGCGAAACTAAAAATTGCCGTTCTAGTTGAGGGATTTTAGCCAAGAATTAGGGGAGCTCCGGAATTCTAATGGGTTCTAAGGAATCCCCCGGTCCTTGCTCTCGGAATATGTAGTGACTCCCGGACCCAGGGCGTTCCGGCTTCGGAGTTTATTCCCTTATTCCGGGACACCTTTGGCGAAAAACGTCATTTTCGCGATTTTCGTTTGATAATTTCGGGCGCTTTAAGAGCGCCCGGGGGGGTTTTCGCGGTCGCTTCTCCTAGAGGAGGATACGCCTTCTCGATTTTTTTTAAGATTGCCTCTCGAGCGGCCCAGCGGGCCGCTCGGAAAGCTTTGCTTTCCGGGTCCCTAACGGGACCACCTGTCAAAATTTTACTATATTATATAGAATATAGACAAGTGAGGACATGTTTACTCACCGACGCTGATCTGCTGAAACTGGGCCTGCAGGCGATTGACGGCGTCGCCCATCTCGGGCGCCGAATGGATGCTCTGCGTCCGGCTTCTCAGCTCGCCCCCTGCCACGGTATGTTCTCGTAGATCGGTTCCGTGGAGCCGTTCAGGTCGCAACAGGCCACCATCGCGTTCTGGTTCCTGGTCACCACGAACCCCGTGCTGGGCAGTTGGTTCTCGTGCAGGATCTGCTTCATGTTGGGCGGCATGCAGTAGATGATATTGCCGTGCTGGTCGTAAACCTTCTTTATGTGTTTGGTCACGTTCGGGTTCTCCACGATGACGGCCGACGGGGCTCTGCCTCGGTTCAAGATGCTCGCCAGATTCTCGTACGTGTCGTGCTGATGGCTCGGCGGCAGGTAGCTGTGCGAACGATGGACGGGGTACATGGCGGCCGGCTGTCCGTAAGCCTTCAGGTAGAAGTTGCTGGTGGACACCAAATCCGGACTGGAGCCGCTGACTACGTTGTTCACCACCGAGTTGAACCTCTTCGGATGCGATATGCAGGCCAGATCGGGGGTGGAATTGGAGCTGATCTTGTTGCTCGGATAGGGAGGCGGAGGCTTATACAGATGATGGACCGGTCTCTGCTCGACCATCCTGGTGAACCTCTGTTCCACATTGTTGTGAGTGACGTCCGGATATCTGGCCAGTGGTTCCATCTGTCGGATCTCGGGCTGTGAACTGTACAGAACGTTGGAACTGGGTCCCCCGGAGGAATTTCTGTATTTGTGTTGCATGGCGGTCTCGTAATCCGGGGCGGGTCTGTAAGAAGGCAACATGCTACGTAGATAATCCATATCGTTGGTCGTTTGCTTGTTCAGATCCAGACAGGAGGTCGATTGGGCGCGTTGATTGTTGACCACCCATCGAGAACTGCTTATGTCTTCGTAGCTTTCCACCTGCTTCAGCATATTCTGCAAAAAAGAATTCCGTTAAATTTTTTTCGTATAAAGACAAATTCCAACTTGCCTCGGTACTGGCTTGCTGGAAAACCGGCTGAGAAATCTGCTTCTCCGATTCTCCGGTTTGAGGCAGCAAGTTCATTTCGTGATGCCGATAGAACATGTGCTGAAGAACGCAAAACTTCCAAGATCCCTTGGCGCTCTCGACATCGGGAAAGCAGAACTCTACTTTCTCTGATCCGCCCACCAGTTCGATGGTGAAATCTCTCTTGTGGTTGATGACATTGCTGATCTCGGACCAACTAGAATTTAAGATAAGTTATTCACCCTCCATTCCGCACCGAACAAAGAAATAGTACCACCAGCGTCATCTGTTGGATGCATACAACACAAGTTATTGCGTTTCAAAGAGCTGCAATTGATTTTGGTGTTAAACTTGGTAAAACTTTCACGGAAATGCACCGAATGTTATAAAATGCAAATGGTGATGATCTCGGACCAACTAGGAAATAATTTAAGATGTCTCATAATGAATAAATGAAAATAAATGTTAATCACCCTCCATTCCACACCGAACAAAGAAATAGTACCACTAGCGCCATCTGTTGGATGCATACAACACAAGTTATTGCGTTTCAAAGAGCTGCAATTGATTTTTGTGTTAAACTTGGTAAAACTTTACCAAACGTTATAAAATGCAAATGGTGATGATTTTCTATCCCGTATGCAAGTTAACGAGTGGTTCGGGTGATTCAAATCTCGTAGAGAGACGCTGAAGGATGACGAAAGCTCAGGTCATCCCAGAACCATCGAAAAATCATCAAAAATACCAAAAAGACGTAAATATAGTGATAGAGAAAACAACTAGAAACAAACTTACTTGAAATGACGAGATTGCTTGGCTTGAATGTACTCCACGCCAACCCCTATCAAAGACACCCCCACAATCGCCTCCTCTCCAGTTCTCCCGCTCTTGACTGTATACACTTCCTGTCCGTACCCATCCAGTTTCTGACAGGCGCAAATGTAGTATTCTTCTGCAACACCTTGAGGTAAATTGTTCAAGGCTGCATGTTGTTGGATGGCAGTCTCTGTCAAGGTTTCCAGAAGAGCGGGGTCCTTGAAGCTCTGCAAAATTTCATCATTACTTATAGAAATCAGATATTCAGGTAAATAAATGATTTCTGTGCATTTCGACATCTATAAATTCAACGAAAACTCAACATACCTTGGGAAAAAGTTGAAAATCTTTCAGATAGTTCGAGGTGTGTCTTTCAACGTCAAAGTTTCCAAACTCAGCTTGCATACAATAACTCGCTAATTCGACAGCTTGGTGCGGACTGCAGGCTATTCTTCCCTCCGCTATGTCACTTTTAAGTTGAAGAAAATAATGATACCTGAGACACATCATAACATCAAACTTGGATCATGAAAAACTCAAAATTGTTACCTTGTTGTCTCATCGTTTAACAATTGTACTCCAGAAATTATATAATACATCACACGCATAAAAACACACAGGTTTTTTCCATATTTATCCAGCTGTCTTTTAATCGGTTTATCCAATTCCAGCCAACACAATCCGTCTTTCTTCCTACTGATATATTGTAAACCGAAGAATATCGGCTGCATGATCCCATGTTTCTGACAAGCTATCTCCATGCATTCCTGTCCTGTACTTTCAGAAGTTAGAGTGCATTCGACAGTTATGTTATCCAACATTTCCACCGATATAACAAAAACTGTCTTGGACACAACATTGTAATGCTTGGATTTTTTCAATTTCAATTTGAAAGGCATATTCGTAATTTTTGATCACCTAAAAGTATTGCAGTATGAAAATTTGCCACCTCTGAAAGGGTTATTCATATCATACCAGAAAGTAAGTCATGAAAATCTACGCCCATCTAATATGAAAATAACTCATTGATATTCTCAACATATTTCAAGTATTGAAATTTCTGATCAACGTAATAGGATTTTTAACATTCCCTCAGTCTCCTACTGAATTTTGTTTTTAATTCTAATATTCAATTTTCATCTTATCAACAAATATTGTTTTCTGTGTTCATTTGTGGTTGATGACGTTGCTGATCTCGGACCAACTAGAATTTAAGATAAGTTATTCACCCTCCATTCCGCACCGAACAAAGAAATAGTACCACCAGCGCCATCTGTTGGATGCATACAACACAAGTTATTGCGTTTCAAAGAGCTGCAATTGATTTTTGTGTTAAACTTGGTAAAACTTTACCAAACGTTATAAAATGCAAATGGTGATGATTTTCTATCCTGTATGCAAGTTACGAGTGGTTCGGGTGATTCAAACCTCGTAGAGAGACGCTGAAGGATGACGAAAGCTCAGGCCATCCCAGAACCATCGAAAAATCATCAAAAATACCAAAAAGACGTAAATATAGTGATAGAGAAAACAACTATAAACAAACTTACTTGAAATGACGAGATTGCTTGGCTTGAATGTACTCCACGCCAACCCCTATCAAAGAAACCCCCACAATCGCCTCCTCTCCAGTTCTCCCGCTCTTGACGGTATACACTTCCTGTCCGTACCCATCCAGTTTCTGACAGGCGCAAATGTAGTATTCTTCTGCAACGCCTTGAGGCAAATTGTTCAAGGCTGCATGTTGCTGGATGGCGGTCTCTGTCAAGGTTTCCAGAAGAGCGGGGTCCTTAAAGCTCTGAAAAATTTTATCATTACAGATATTCAGGTAAATAATTGATTTCTGTGCATTTCAACATCTATAAATTCAACATACCTTGGGAAAAAGTTGAAAATCTTTCAGATAGTTCGAGGTGTGTCTTTCGACGTCAAAGTTTCCAAACTCAGCTTGCATACAATAACTCGCTAATTCGACAGCTTGGTGCGGGCTGCAGGCTATTCTTCCCTCCGCTATGTCACTTTTAAGTTGAAGAAAATAATGATACCTGAGACAAATCATAACATCAAACTTGAATCGTGAAAAACTCAAAATTGTTACCTTGTTGTCTCATCGTTTAATAATTGTACTCCAGAAATTATATAATACATCACACGCATAAAAACACACAGGTTTTTTCCATATTTATCCAGCTGTCTTTTAATCGGTTTATCCAATTCCAGCCAACACAATCCGTCTTTCTTCCTACTGATATATTGTAAACCAAAGAATATCGGCTGCATGATCCCATGTTTCTGACAAGCTATCTCCAGGCATTCCTGTCCTGTACTTTCAGAAGTTAGAGTGCATTCGACAGTTATGTTATCCAACATTTCCACCGATATAACAAAAACTGTCTTGGACACAACATTGTAATGCTTGGATTTTTTCAATTTCAATTTGAAAGGCATATTCGTAATTTTTGATCACCTAAAAGTATTGCAGTATGAAAATTTGCCACCTCTGAAAGGGTTATTCATATCATACCAGAAAGTAAGTCATGAAAATCTACGCCCATCTAATATGAAAATAACTCATTGATATTCTCAACATATTTCAAGTATTGAAATTTCTGATCAACGTAATAGGATTTTTAACATTCCCCTCAGTCTCCTACTGAATTTTGTTTTTAATTCTAATATTCAATTTTCATCTTATCAACAAATATTGTTTTCTGTGTTCATAAGCTTGTCACATTGACGTTATATACTATGGACTAAGTGTCTTCTGGCTTTTGTTAAGATTTCGTCTCGGTAGAAACTAGAGAGAGACGATCTTATGCGTTTCATCGGTACGAACAGAGAGAGAAAAGATGGGGTCAACCTGTCACAATCGTGATTGATGAGATTTCAGATATATGTAAACAAAAGGAATTTGGTTAGGATCACTACATTAATAAATATGGACATTTCGCTTAGTTTTGATTGAAAACATTCATTTTTTTCAACTATTTTTTTCAGAATATATATTTTCTTGATTCCGAAAATGATTTAGGTAATCAATGAGTTTGAAGTTTGCTATAAGTTAATGATGAAGATGTTCTCAACAGGAGAAAAAATATCATGAGGATACTTGATTTTGTAGTTACAATAGCAAGTTGATTTATTATCTGTTTAAATATTTCATACAATTGACACTCATGCTTACCTGAACGAGGTGCTTAAAAATCTCCATCAATAGTCATGTTTCTGTAGTGAGCTTGAAATCTTTTCACACTCATTTACACTATGATTTCTTTGATAATAAAAACAGCAAATTTAGATTAAAAGTTTTTATTCAGAATATTCATTACATATAAATAAATTCATCAATCCAATATTCTGTTAGCGAACAATGTAACTGTGTTTGGTAAAGGGGTTAGTGACGGCGTACTATACAATCCGCATATGATATCAGAGCTTAGGGAAAAAACCCCAGTAAAAAAAAACCCTGGCTCCCTGAATGAGTGATGATTTGTATGTGTTGTCAATAAGACTTCTCATTATATGAAAGAATTGGAAATATGTAAAAATAAAATTCCTTGATGCATTTAGCCCAAAGTGTCCGTATGGAAAAATGTTTACTCCTTCAGCATGTCAGAACAAAATTTATTAATTGACCTCAGGGATCTGTCGTATCTTCAGTCAAGATTCTTGCGATCTATTTTGAAAAGTAAAACTATATATTCATTTAAAAAATGTTCTGTATGAATTATACCTGAGAGATGTTATTCAATATTTTATGATTTTTATATTATTTCTTCTATTTAAAGTTCCAAATTGTTGATGATTTACTGGATTCATAGACAAACTTACCTAAAAAAAAAAAAGAGTTGAAAAATAAATATTCCTATATTTTTGAAATGAATGCAACTTATCTTTGAAATGATCAGTATTAATTTGGTATTTCTCCTCCTAAATGAATGACTAGTTGAAAGTATTCAATCCTATTTTGGCCTAACAGCATGTAACAATGAAATTTCCTTATGGATTTGGTTTTCAAACTTATCATTATGGAGGAATCATGGAATATAATTTATGGAATGAGCTCGGGGGCCTGTCCTTTTCACCAAACCTGCCAATATTTGTATTGTTGATCTATTTCAAAATAAAGCAGAGATTCAATAAGAAGAATATGCTGTATGAAATATACCTCTTGAGATATTATTTTATTTTAATATCATCCTACGGAAGTCTCACATTTTTGTAAATTCCTTGAATTGATAGAACAATTCACCTGAAAATAAATTAAAGAATGAGTATCTTGTAACTTTTTGTTGAGAATGTTAACTTATCTTTGAAATAACTATTATTTTCGTCCATATTTCTCCATAACTCCATGATCTGATTAACCATGCTATTTCACTGTGCGATCCTTTATGTTATGTCCTTTATTACCTGATGTTAATTGAATAATGAATACTGTTCTGAAAAGAACAACGAAATAAGCAATAAATGTTATATTATGTTTTGACCTTAAAAGCACACTTTGAAAACTTTAAAAACAATCTCAAATACGCTCAACTGTAAATTCTCGCCACAGATCAGATTCCCGCCAACTTTGAAATTATCTATGACGTGAATCATCTGTTACAGTCGTAAATCAGCGTTGACAGGTTGCCCCCAAATCTTCCATCACTCTAGTATTCGGGATCTCTCTCTCTCATTATCGGTCCATAGTATATAAGGTCTATGGCTTGTCATGAGTCGTAACCTAGATTTTCTGGAACATCGAATTCCAAATTTTCAGAAAATTATGATGTTGAAAGATTTTCAAAAAGAGAAAGTACCAACGCCAAAAGGCATTTTATTTCGTTATCTTCAAATTCCATTAACCCCAAACAATTTTACGAGTGTGAAAGATGCTTTAGTTGCCAAGGCTAACTTCCATTCTCTCGATAAACTTGCAACGTTGCCAGCAATACGTGTTCACATGAACAACGAGGGATAGAAAAGTGAGATAGTCATGCAAATATGAACGAGAGGAAGAAAGAGCATTAGGAAATAAGAAATGAGAACATGCAACATAGCAAAAGGAGACCAAATAGAGAGAATAGAATAGACGCCATAGCGGATAGAGGAGCTTTATTTTTTGAGTTTTAGTGTTAAAATGTGCTCAAGTAAGTAAATTTATTGTGAATATTTCTTCAAATAATCATTTTAGCAAGTGTGAAGTAGTTTATCGCGATAACCATAGTGCATGATTCGGGCTCTTACAAGTGAACTTGGGTGGTTTGTTGGCGTAAACAATATCGTATTTTTGGGTTGGTGTTTGTTGATTGATCAACAATTATTCCGAAATACGATAAATCCAAATGTTTCGATCGAATCATCATGATTTGTATGAACAGGTTTGCAACCGGCAGGAGGTTTATCGTTGAACCAAATTTATCTGTCAAAATAATAGATCCAGGAGGCCGCGAAATTCATCATTTGTGTACATTCATTTTTTCATGTTTTCATCGATTTCTAGATTTAACTGTGTCAAGAATTTTTGTGTGTTATTTAGATAAATTCGACTTTGGTTTGTTTCTTGGACCGTGTCGTTGACGTTTTTGTACCTGCTTTTACCAATAGAACACGATTGTTCTAGGATGCTTGAAAACTTTAAGAATCACCGTGATCTTCGTCAGGTACCAAAGATGTTACAAAACGTTCTTATTGGGTATTTTTTAATAAAAGAGGAAATTATTTACACATACTTGAAGTGAAGGAGAAATCTATTAAATTTATATTTCGATCACTGTCTTTTATAGAAAATTTTCGTATTGGATTGTTATATTTGTAGCCCCGCCCCCTACGTAAAATTTATTTTCAAAACATTAATCATTTTCTAGCAGTCGATGTTGAATTATGAATTATTTCAATTGTTAATATCATTGCTAAGTTTTAGAAAATACATTTTTTCGTTAATTTTATTCCGCTCTTTCACTTTGAAATTATTGAAAATCGAAAATGATCGAGATACGAGGGGAGGTCGAAATGAATGACGTGTTTTGAGTAAATTTAATGTTTGACTCCAATTTCATATCAAACTTTCGAAAATTCCTGTGCGTTTCGCGCTAAAATATTATTTACGGCGCCATTGTTAAACTTTGTGATTCGAACTGTCAAACGTAGATGTCCTGCATGTATTTTCGGAAATCGGATCGATAAGTTTTTTTTTAATTGAGCTATTCATTAAACATTCGAAATTAATCTTGGAATTTTATCACCAAATTTTACTTAAATTTGCTATCAGAAGGTTTTATTGCAAGAATTTTTATGCAAGCAAAAATATTACAATTTTTATTAATGAAATACGATGAATAAAAATAGCATTTAATTTTTGCTGATAACTCGAAAATTTAAATATTAAAGCAGTTTTAGAAAAAGGGGAAACAATTTTGATATTTTTTAATAAATGTTAGCCCTTGAATCTTTATAATATTTATTCAAAGATGGAAAAATGTTTAATTCTTTCCATTTTCATAAACTAGTCCTTAATCTTTTTCCATTTTATTATAACGTAAGAAACATATGTGTAATTTTATTTATTTATTGCGTACTTTACAAACATCACTTAAAAAATGGTAATTGCATGCAAACTTACTATTACTACAAAAATTTAAAAAAAAGTTACTATATAAAAAAATATAAATAATAATATAATACGTGTAATAATATAAAATATTAATTAATAATATAGTTTAAAAAATGTTACTATATTAAAATTTAAAAAAAGTTACTATTAACATAAGACAAATTCATCCAGAAAGAGAAAAAAAAAAGAATAACTAAATCTAAAACACAGCCTCAAGTCTTTTCTTTTAAACAAAATTGTCATCATTTTGTTAAAAGGAGAGATGTTATTACTAAAATCTATACTAAATATCTTTGGTTTGTTTGGAAATCTTAAATTAATTTTTGGTACATTGAAATGTAAACAATGAATTAAATTACAATTTTTACTAGGAGTTATTTAAGATATGGTAAAAATAAATCTCAGCTTGTTGTTTTTTCTTTTGGAAAATTTTTAATTTTTAAAATTGAAAATATTCAACATGGGTTTGTATGATATTCTTAAAGGATAACAATTATTCAAAAAATATCTGTTGAACAATTCTTGTCAATTATGATTTCTGATAAGATTGTATAAAAAAGAAAAATTTTGTTTTGAATAATAATATAAATAAGTTTCTGCTTTTCATTAAACATTCAAAATTAGTCTTAGAATTTCATCACCAAATTATACTTAAAGTTGCCATCAGAAGAATTTTTATGCAAGCAAAAATTTTACAATTGTTATTAATGAAATACGATGAATAAAAATAGTATTTGAATTTTTGCTGATAACTCGAAAATTTAAATATTAAAGCAGTTTTAGAAAAAGGGGAAACAATTTTGAGATTTTTTAATAACTGTCAACCCTTCAATGTTTTGAAGGGGGCTAAATTTTTGCAATATTAATGATTGTATACCTATTTATTCAAAGATGGAAGAATTATGTTGAATTCTTTCAATTTTCATAAACTCGTCCTTAATCTTTTTCCATTTTATTATAACGTAAGAAACATGTGTACTTTTATTTATTTATTGCACACTTTACAAACATCACTTAAAAAATGGTAATTGCATGCAAAGTTACTATTAACACAAGAAGTTACTATATAAAAAAATATTAATAATAATATAATACGTATAATAATATAATATATAAATAATAATATATTATAAAAATATATTATAAAAAGTTAAAAAAAAAACTTTTAAAAGTTGATTATAGAGAAAAAAAATCTTGACGGACGATTTGAAAAGTTACTATTAACACAACACAGATTCACCCAGAAAGAAAAAAAAGAATAAGTAAAATAATAAAACACACACAACACAAATTCAAGTCTAAATCTTTTCTTTTAAACAAAATTGTCATCATTTTGTTAAAAGGAGAGATGTTATTACTAAAATCTACACTAAATATCTTTGGTTTGTTTGGAAACCCTAAATTAATTTTTGGTACATTGAAATGTAAACAATTAATTCAATTACAATTTTTATACTAGGAGTTATTTAAGATATGGTAAAAATAAATCACAGCTTTTTGTTTTTTTTTTGGAAAATTTTAAATTTTTAACATTGAAAATATTCAACATGGATTTGTATGATATTCTTAAAAGATAACAATAATTCAAAGAATATCTGTTATCTTGAACAATTCTTGTCAATTATGATTTCTGATAAGATTGTATAAAAAAGAAAAAATTTTTGTTTAAAATTTCTTGTGCTTTGATATAGCACTTATTTTACTAATAAATGGTAATTGTTAAATTATTATTTTATTTTTCCAACACACGTTTCGGCGTGTCTACGTCTTTTTCAAGGAATATAATACAGTCGACAATTTCTTCATTCAAATCGTCCGTCAAGATAATATTTTCTCCTATAATAAAACTTTAAAAAATCTTCATATATTATTATTATATATAATATTTGAAGATTTTTCAAAGTTTGATTATAATGTGACGTCACATTATTTCATTCATGGCTGACGAAAATATTTAATATTTGAAGATTTTTTAAAGTTTTATTATAGGAGAAAATAATATCTTGACGGACGATTTTGAATGAAGAAATTGTCGACTGTATTATATTCCTTGAAAAAGACGTAGACACGCCGAAACATGTGTTGGAAAAATAAAATAAATAAAATAATAATTTAACAATTACCATTTATTAGTAGAATAAGTGCTATACACCCAAGAAATTTTAAACAAAAAAAAAGAAAAATTTTGTTTTGAATAATAATATAAATAAGTTTTTGGTATAAAGGGTTCATCTTAATTCTTTAACGGTATCTGCAATACTAATGTAGGATGATAAATATCCTCTGGGACTATCTAATGTGTTGATCTAAGTTGAATGTCATTATACTTTTTGTATATTTATTATTTCTCTGATGTTTTTATCATTAATAGAAAAATGTTTTGTTTAGATTTTGATTGTTGAAATTCCCAAAGTATGAGTTCGCTGTTGAAGGCAAGTTCGGCAGCACAAAACAGTCCTTCGTCGATACCGTCGCAACTGAACAAGCCGATGCATCCGCAACAGGGACCGCCCCAATCTTACGGGCAGCCGTCTAACCATCATCCCATCGTGTCCCACGGGAACCCCACGGCCGCCCACAACCATCCGGCCACCCATCAAGCCAACCATTTCGCCATTAACCCTTACAATCAACCAATACCCGCCAGCAACCACCCTGTCCCCAACAACCCCACTCAGCCCAGCCAGCAGCTGTACAGCGGAGCTAAGAACATGTCTTACCAACCAGGATACCATCCCCAAAATGTGAGAGAACACTTTGATATTTTAGTTTATTTCATTTTATTCACTTGGTCCTTATTTTAACTATTTTGTGAATGGAAAATTTACTTGATATGAAATCGAAACACTATTTAAATATAAGATCTTTTGTGATTTTAATTTGTAACTCTACATGTTTCGAGCTAATTCAGGTCATCTTCAGGAGTATAAAAATCACACAAGTGAAGCTGAAAAACAACAGAAATTCGTGGAGAAAACGCAAAAATTCTTTACAGTGAAAGACAAGGACAAAGTAAAGAAAAAACTAAGCAAAAAACGACATGATAAAGCAAACTAATGAAAGCTAACAAAAGTAAAAAAACTAACAAAAAGTAATAGTTAAATTATGAAGGTCAACTATATAATATAAAACAAAGTTAACGGTATAAAAAACAGCCTGAAAAAAGTAATTGTGAGCTTTTAAAAAAAAAGTCCCAACAGAAAATAGCGAGTGTAAAAAAACCGCTATGAATAAAGCTAAACGAAAAAAAAAAAAATAAATAAAAAAACTTACATAATAATCTTTATAAACAATTGAATGAAAATTATCCGAAGTCATGTGAATGGTTTGAAAAAAAAAGTTTTTTCAAATTACCTTAAGGGGAAACAGTGGCCTTTAAACACAAAAATATCCTGTGTTACAACTTGGTTGTAATAAAACTACTTTTGTAAGCAAAACCTTTATTCTTTTAATACTGCGAGGTTTTCGCTACAGAGCTTCTGAACATAATAATGAAAACTTGTTCCCTTTCTACACATATCGACTAATTCGTCAGCGGTTATTCACGCTTCCATAAGATTGATAAATCACCGACCAATATTTGAAAAACAGGCATAAATACAATAAATGTCAATAAGGATATCAACTTCAACAACTTCAACGTCAGCGGTTATTCACGCTTACATAAGACTGGTAAATATTTGAAAAACACACATAAATACAATAAATTCAACAATAATGTCAACTTTAATCCTTGGCGGCTCATTAGCCTTGTAAATATCCCATAATAACTATAACACCTGTTTTAAAAAATGGACAATATCGTAGACCGATATATAGAAAATATAATAGTTATAATCAGCAAGAATCGGTAAGAAAAATAACAGAAGACAAAGTAAACTATAAAGAATGATGAAAACAATATTGCCATTCAGCCGACTAAAGACGAAGTAATCTACAACAAACAATTCAAAAAAGCACTCGAAACGAGATTAAACATCACAGAATCAACTGTCCATTTTTTTTCAAGCTTATATTTACGTTTTTCAAACTGTTTTTTATACTGTTGACTTTGTTTTATATTATATTAATATTGCCCCGAGTTCGGCCCTTCGGGCCTCACGCTTATAATTTTCTCTGGTCCACAATCCTTATCGCTTTAATACTATAGTTAATTGACCTAATTTAACTATTATATTTTATTAGTTTTTTGACTTTTGTAAGCTTTCATGAGTTTGCTTTATCTTGTCGCTTTTTTGGACGTTTTGCTTAGTTTTTTTCTTTACTTTGTCCTTGTCCTTCACTCTAAAGAATTTATGCGTTTTCTCCACGAATTTCTGCTATTTTTCAACTTCACTTGTGAGCTTTTTTTTATGACATTCTACCTTTTTCGTTTAGCTTTATTCATAGCGGTTTTTTACACTCGCTATTTTCTGTTAGGACCTTTTTTTAAAAGCTTACAATTACTATTTTTAAACTATTTTTTATACTGTTTACTTTGTTTTATATTATATTAATATTGCCCCGGGTTCGGCCCTTCGGGCCTCACGCTCATAATTTTCTCTGGTCCACAATCCTTATCGCTTTAATACTATAGATAATTGACCTAATTTAACTATTATTTTTTGTTAGTTTTTTTACTTTTGTAAGCGTTCATTAGTTTGCTTTATCTTGTCGTTTTTTTCGGACGTTTTTTGCTTAGTTTTTTTTTTACTTTGTCCTTGTCTTTCGCTGTAAAGAATTTTTGCGTTTTCTCCACGAATTTTTGTTATTTTTCAGCTTCCCTTGAGTGATTTTTAACTGGTGTGAAAATAGCAAACTTTGACCTTGAAATCCCCGAGCGCGCTCGAAAGCTTGCGCGGAGAACGATGCAAAAAATTTTATTTTTGCCGAAACATTCGATCGATTTCAATTCTTATGTCTGTATTGAGGACAAAAATGACACTCTCTGAGTATATAGGGCATTATCCTACACTTACGAAGGGGGCTCAAAAAGTGACAAAATTTGCGATTTTTCAAAACTGTAGATAGGATCGCGAACAAATTTTGTAGTAATATAGAGGACCCATAGCAACCAGGATCTGCACATACGGCATGTACTTACACCTAAAGGGGGTCGAAGGGGGGCACAAAAAGTGACAATTTTGAGATTTCTCGAACAATAGGATCGGAATCAAATTTCGTAGTAATTTCCAATCTCCGGGTACCAATTTTCATATCCAAGTAGCGAGATAAGGCCGCGAATTCTTCATTCCGAATTCGGCAATTTTCACGAAATACGCTATGAAATGTCACCATTTCTGATACGATTCCGATGATAGCCGAACGCGAGCTCCAAATCAGAAAATACGGCATCGATTTTTCGCTCGATATCGGCGGTGGAAGATTCTTCACGCCTTCCAAGCACCCGAATAAGAATCTACAGGAGATTCCGAATCTCTAGAGACCACTTACGATTCACGAATCGAAAGAAAAACACCTCAAATATGCGTTTCAAAATCGTCATTTTCCAGTCGATTTTCGCGCGAATTCATTTTCGTCCTTGAAGAATGCACACAGATCGCGATGAATCGCTATACAGGCTGTGCCATTTGAAAGC
Organism: Micraspis discolor; assembly: GCA_030674115.1. NCBI lineage: Eukaryota > Metazoa > Arthropoda > Insecta > Coleoptera > Coccinellidae > Micraspis > Micraspis discolor. The sequence continues at coordinate 75,296 of JARTUT010000440.1, forward strand.
ACTGATTTTCACCAGATTCTTTCTTCGAGAGATTTTCTGTCTGAATTTTTTATGGAAAAAGCACCCACTGCGAACCAATTATAGAGTGGGATCTAATTTCGATAAAATGTCATACAGAGTGAACGATTTACAATGAATTTGCGATCATGTGATATACGAGGTGCTCAATTTATAAGTTAATTTGATTTTTTTCGCGCAAATTCGAGTTTTTTGTGTTCCTTCGGTGTGTTTTGGTTCTGAATTCGATAAAATATATTCGATTCATATACAGTGTGTCAGATCTGAGTAGCGCTGACATTCACCAGAGTTTTTCTCTAGTTTTCGTGCTTTTCCGCGTAATTGAGCTAAATTCAATGAAATCTCATACAGGGTGCGCCATTAACAATGGTTTCGCGATCGATTGATATACAGGGCGTGCAATTTAAAAGTTTTTTCATTATTTTTTGCACGCTTTCGGTTTTTTGTGTGCTCCCTCGGGGTTTTAAGCTTTCCTTCGAGTTTTTTTGCGCCAATTTGGGGACGCTGAAAAAATCTTGCCACACGCGCAGCAGTACCTTGATACGGCCCTGATTACCATCGTCATGGGCCCCAGGGTATGTGAGCCATAACTATAATATTGTATGAGCTAAGGAATTGGGAACACGGGGAAGGTCATGGAGTTCTAGCGGCGGTTCTGAAAAAATGACTGTGGCTAAGAAATCTCATACAACTATATAGGAATGGTCCACAATCTCGAGACCTCTAAATGAAATATCATGTAATACGAGCATAAAGATAAATAGTTATCAGTACGAGATCAAAAAAATCGCAATATAAATCAGTATAAAGTTTACTTGTAACAAGGAGTTGGAAGAGAATGAATTAAAATTGAGAAAATCACACACATTTCCTTTTTTGTCTTCTGACTTTGAGTTGTAGGGTAAAAATTCTTGCAACTTTTAACAGTTATAGTTTTATTTTGTTTATAACATACAATTCTTTAAATCAATTAATTTTAATAAATCAAATTTTGTACAGCAAACCTCAAATTTACCGCCAGTAACTCAATCTCTTCCCGCCACCAATTCCCAGCCGCATCCTGCGGCCGAGGAACCTTCGGATAAGACCAACGGCACCACGGAAGACAAGACCTCCCAAGAGAACCACGTGACCACCCCCAGAGAAATAGCGACGACAGCCGCCCTCCCCTCCCAGTCGCCCTGTCAGAACAAGTTGGCCGAGGTGCCGGAACAGGAGAACCCGATAGCCTTGGACGGTCAAAAGACGTCCTCCGCGGATCAACAGACATCGGATTCCAGTGCAACTTGTTCCGTGGAAAAGACTGAACAGGGTGGGGAGGAACAGAAGGTTTCCGATGAGAAAGAGAAGGTGGAACCTACAGTTGCAGAGGCTGAGACCGCAAACACTCCAGATGAGAGAGAGAAGGCCATCGTGGAAAGCGCAGAAACGGAGGTGAAGGAGGTAAGAATTATTGTTTATTATTATTATTCTTGTCCATTCAAAAGTTTCTATTTAAAAATATTAAATCAAGAGTTTCAACAAAATACATACACATCAGTGGCAAATCACGAAAAAATGAAAATTACACTAAAGGAAGAAAATTCTCAACAAAGCAGCTGTTTATTTTATCAATAACAATAAAAAAACACTTTTATTGTAAGCTATTTCATATCTTCTATCGCGGCCTTGAGCGCGGTGACCGGATACAGAAATTCCGTAACGAAAAAACCTCACGCTCCCCACTCCATGGAGGTGTGGCTTGAAGGCCGTGCATCGTCGTGTGCGACGTATTTTAGAGCATTTTATTCATCGCACTTTACTGGAGTACACTGAAGAAAATACTTGGTACAAATGGTAATAAATTTCCACTTATCTTGGCGATTTCAACATTAAGTTCGCTGATAAAAAATCAGAGCGGTCGACAACTTTTCCATCAACAACATTGAATTTGAAAATTAATAATGATCTGCAAGAGTCCACAACAAAATTTGGGACCAACATTGACGCGGTATTTCGAGAATATTAAGTCATCATAAACCTATAGTTTCAATGATGAATATTCCTGAATAACCAACAGCTACTGTTAAGATCTGTAACGGTCATGGAACTGCAATATCCGAAGTACCCCAATTAGTTTCGAAAGTGGTAGAATTTACAACGAGGTACTTTCGGTATAAGTTTATGACCACTGAAGGAGATCGAAAAACTTTGGGTCGGCGAGGAGTTTAGAAATGCGATATTTCGAGGTGGAAAGGGGAAGGCGATCTCGCGAGCGAAGCGAGCACCGTAAAGTTCATAAGACGGACTTTCGTTAGGTGCATTTCACACGCCCTTACGACCACGCCAACATTTTCAAAAAAAATTATCTAAAACACCGATTTCCCGGTTTTTCGCGAAAGATGGCCCGGTGAAATTGAAAAAGGCTTTTTCCGCGGACACGATCGGAAAAAGCCGTTTTCATATGTGTCTTTCCCGAGAATCGAACGTTTGGATAGGGCTATTCGTATTTTCCAATCGCAATAAAAAATATTTTAAATTAATTCCTGAAATTTCGGCTCAAACACAAATTTCCAGATCATCAGTCACGTCCGACGTTCACAGAACATTGTCACATAATTTCAATTACAATTTTAATCCATACTCTGTATAATATTTTGAAAATTCTTCTATTCATACGATTCGTAAGAGCCCTGGTGAGTCAGTCTACGATGTGTATTTAAGAAATTCAAAAATTTACCACGCATATAACCAGTTTTGCAATCCCTAGCCAATTCATTTCACCCCTGTCGATTCCTACTCTGAAGTGACAATTGTCGTTGACATTCTAATCTTATGTAGATTCTTATGTCATGTTCTGGACGTTTATGCGTGAACGAATGGAAGTAATCGGCGAGGCACTCTGTTCATGGTTACACCTTTAGACCTTTATCGAATAATTTTTATTTTACCTTTGTAAAATTAAACAAGCGCTAATCGATGGAATTAAAACGATATTCTTTTGTTTTTTTTTGGTGGAAAAAGTACCCACTGCGAATCAATTATATACAGGGTGTCTCATATGCGTTGCCTATTTCTAACAGCTACCTTCCACCGAGTTATTTCGGCTGTTTCTGCTTACGGCTTTTCAATTCGATAAAATATTTTCGATTCATACACAGGGTGTCACATCTGAGTTGCGCATTCGTAGCGCTGACTTTCATCAGAATTTTTCTAAAGTTTTCGTGTTTTTCCGCGTACTGGAACTAATTTCAATAAAATGTCATACAGGGTGTGCAATTTACAAGTTCTTTCGGGATTTTTGCCGCTCTTTTGGTGTCTTTGTGCTCCTTCATGGTATTTAGCTTTCCTTCTGGTTTTTTTGCGCGTTTTCGGTTTTTTGCGCTCCTTCGGGGTTTTTTGGGTTCTTTTGGATTTTTTGCGTTCTTTCGTGTCACTTCGGGTTCTTTCGTGTTTTTTCGCGTTTCATTGGGTTCTTTCGTGTTTCTTTTATGTTTTTTTCGCTTTCAACGGAGTTTTTTGCGTTCCTTTGGGCTTTTTCCGATCTTTCATGTTTCTTGGTGTTTCTTCGCGTTCTTTAGTGTTTCTTCGGGTCCTTTCGTGTTTTCTCGCGTTCTTTCGTGTTTCTTCCAGTTATTTCCTGTTTTTTCGCGTATCTTCGTGTTTCTTCCAGTTTTTTCATGTTTTTTTCTCTTTCAACGGAGTTTTTTCGGGTTCCTTTGGGATTTTTCTGATCTTTCACGTTTCTTCGCGTTCTTTCGTGTTTCTTCGGTTCCTTATGTGTTTTCTCGCGTTCTTTCGTGTTTTTTCGCGTTCATTCGCGTTTTTTCACGTTTCTTCGTGTTTCTTCCAGTTCTTTCATGTTTTTTCGCTCTCAACGGGTTTTTTGCGTTCTTTCGTGTTTCTTCAGGTCTTTTCATTTTTTCTCGCATTCTTTCGTGTTTTTCCGCGTACGGGAGCTAATTTCAATAAAATGTCTTAAAGGGTGTGAAATTTACAATGAATTTACGATCGATTAATATACAGGTGTGCAATTTACAAGTTCTTTCGGGATTTTTGGCGCTCTTTTGGTTTCTTTGTGCTCCTTCGTGGTATTTAGCTTTTCTTCGAGTTTTTTTGCGCTCCTTCGGGGTTTTTTGGGTTCCTTTGGATTTTTTGCGTTCTTTCGTGTTACTTTGGGTTCTTTCGTGTTTTTTCGCGTTCTTTCGTGTTTCATCGGGTTCTTTCGTGTTTCTTTAATGTTTTTTCGCTTTCAACGGTTTTTTTTTGCGTTCCTTCGGGTTTTTCGGGTTCCTTTGGGCTTTTTGCGATCTTTCATGTTTCTTGGCGTTTCTTCGCATTCTTTACTGTTTCTTCGAGTCCTTTCGTGTTATTTCGCGTTCTTTTGTGTTTTTTTCGCGTTCTTTCATTTTTCTTCGGGTTCTTTCGTGTTTTTTCGCGTATCTTCGTGTTTCTTCCAGTTCTTTCATGTTTTTCTCTTACAACGGATTTTTTCGGGTTCCTTTGGGATTTTTGCGATCTTTTGTATTTCTTCACGTTCCTTCGCGTTCTTTCGTGTTTCTTCGGTTCCTTTTGTGTTTTCTCGCGTTCTTTCGTGTTTCTTCGGTTCCTTTGTGTTTTCTCGCGTTCTTTCGTGTTATTTCGCGTTCATTCGCGTTTTTTCACGTTTCTTCGTGTTTATTCGTGTTTCTTCCAGTTCTTTAATGTTTTTTCGCTCTCAACGGGTTTTTTACGTTCTTTCGTGTTTCTGCAAGTGTTTTCATTTTTTCGCATTCTTTCGTGTTTTTTCGTTTCTCATGTTTCTTCGCGTTCTTTCGAGTTTCTCTGCTTTCAACGGGTTTCTCTGCTCTGTTTCGTGTTTCTGTGAGCTTCATTGATCTATGGGCTTATTGAACTACTGGCTTATGGATCTACGGGCCTATAGATCCACTGTCCTACTAGTTTATTTAATGAAAAAGAAAATTTGTTTTCTTATTGGTCACCAATTTCAAAAAGTGTAACTTGAATTAATTTCAAAGAAAAAGAAATACTGCATAAATAAAAAATTATAATTGCCTAAGTTGACACAAAATGCTATGTAATAGCTGTCCCCGAATGCCACACGTCTTTTTATTGTGGAAAAGAATGCGATCTCTGTTGTTTGGTTGCAGAAATCCACACCGAAACGGTCAGCACCAAGAAAAACCTCCAGAGTGACAAAAACGGAAGAATCAACAAAAAACGAAGCAAAGCAAAGTCCAAATCAGAAATCGCCTTCGACCAGCAAAACTAAAAGGTCACGTATAAAAACACAGCCTTATCAAAGCCCTCTGCCGGAACTGGAAATAATATCAAAAATCTCAGCATCGCATAGGAACAAAACGAACGATGAAAAATTAATAGTATTCTTCAAGTGAGTCTTTCATTTTTTTTTATTCCCTGCAATAATTGAATTTTTTCAGGAACGAATTTCTGGCAGTGAGGAACCCGGAGGGAAGTTTTTACGTCTGTCAAACTGTACAGAATGTTTATAAGACGTCGGCGAAAATCAAAATCCGCTGGTTATCGCTGGATAAAAACGATAAAAGCAATCAAATATATATTCCAGATTTTTACGATCATACCGGTAAGATGATCAAATTTTTCATGCTCCATCGATTAACGATTCTTTTTCCAGATTTCGATTGTATATTAACGAATCTCAATTTAGAAAGAATTGAAAAGGGGAAATTCAAATTACCGGCAGCGGAAAAAGAGAGAACGGACAGTATTTTGAAACGGTCTTTAGCTGCGGAAAAGGGAGAAGAGATTCCGTCACCAACGGTAAATGAGGAACACCCGGATGGTTGTAAGTAGATTTTTATCTTTAAATCAAAGTGCAGCTAATCCTTGAATATCCAGCATCTTTAAATCTGTTAATCTTCTGATGTGTTCTGTCCTTTTGTTATAGCGTGAATTTGAAGCTGAGGCGATCGCTAAATATTTGAATTTCGCGCTAGTCAACACTGGTGACTTCGCACGTGTTATGGATACGCATACGCATCTAGAACGCGAATTGGAATAGAAGAACTCTCGCTATCACGTTTGTTATCGAAATTGTTTATAAAATCACGCTAATTTTGATTTGTTTTCTGGATATGTTACACGCTTGGTTTCACCCGCATATTTGGAAATTTCGCATGGCATTTTGATTGTGTTTTCAACACCGCATTTGAATAAAAGTTTGACTAGAAATCCCGCAGCAAAGGGTCCCTGTGGAGAGCTGATAATTGGAGCAGAGCCCTGAAATCATCGTAGTAAGTCATCATTGTTGACCGCATTTCTTTATATGAATTTTGTTGTTTCATATTATATATTTCGCGTTCGCACCAGCTTCAAACGCAAAAATAAATACAGTCTACTTATCCCTCAAAATTACTGAGCTATCGGACATAACAGTAATGTTCCATAATAAATAGAGGAAAAGATTTCCATCACTCACCTTGGTACTTGGGAATATTTTCGTGATAGCGTAGAAATAGGTGTTTTCAAGGGTGATACCACTAGAGGTGAGAATTTTCTTAGAACACTCTTGTTTTCAGGGAATTATGCGTTTAAATTTCACGAAACAAAGTTATCCTTAAAATACCACGAGCATTATTTTCGAATGATGAAGTAGATACTGATTTTTTTCATTCCTTAAGGCTGTGATTATTTTTTTGTGATGTTGTTGGTCCAGTTGGAGATACGGTTTCACTGACGCTGCAGAAGAATGGCATCTTTATCAGCTGTTCCTCGCCAATCCCTGCTTTGGCTAATTGGCTGACAGCAGTAGCTCGATGCGAGTGGTTGGTTATCTTCGACTTGGTTGTGTTGATGCCAATGAGTTCTGCCGATTCTTTTGTCCATTTAGCTATCGTATTGGGACCGACTGGGAACCATGAACCATATTTCCAATATAGGAATAGTCTTTCAGTGGTTATGTTTGCAGTTCTTTTGGATACAAGTAACTTATATAACCTCACCAGGCAAATATCTTCTTCAATATTGTCTTGCTTTAGAAAATATCGGATTGTAGGCAATTCGGCCCGTGTGATCACCATCGTTTTCAATTTCGAATTGGAAATGCGAAATTAGGCATGATGAACCCTCTCCTCCGCGCCAAGTAATAAAATAAAATTTTCTGTTCAAACCGTCTGGATTATCTTCTTTAGATAATTTGACCATCTTTTTGTGTTGTTTCAAAGACAGCGCCTTGGCACTAGCTTTTCTTTTCTCAGGGTCCACTTGCAAAATACGCCTCTTGGCATTTCGTGCATCCCACGTCTGTGGGTGGATCGAACCTAACGCCCCATTCTGAATAGAATCTTATTTGCAGTATTATTTTTTTTATTGACTTACGTAAATAGCATATGGTTAGCAACGTTATAAACCAAAGAACATATTAAAATAAAACTAAGTTTGTAATAGCTGTAACATTTTTTTAAATTTCAATAGGAGTTAGGCCGCATCTTGAGTATGGTCTCCATATACCTATATATATATAATAGGTTTCTTCTCTCTATGTCGTGCAGGATGGGAATATCGCGAGTAAATTTTTCCGCAACTCATATGAGATCACTTCTTCACCTTCCTGCTTTACGTACTCGTAGGATAAGGGCGGATGTATTGTTGTTTGCTAGATTGGTCGGGGGGCTTCTGTCCTCTTCCGGTCTTCTATCTTTGTTCGGTTTTCACGTTCCGTCTAGAAATATTAGAGGTACCACGCTGCTAGCGTTCAGGTACAATTCGCCAAGTCCAAAAATCTCACAACACTGCCAGTAGAACAGGCATAGACTTCTTTGATCTCAGTTACTCCTTGATTGTGCATTATGTCAATCGAAGTTTGTATTGATCCGTTAGTTGATTTCTGGATTTTTGTATTGTATTCTTTTTTTCTATCAATCTGTATTATGAAAGCCCGGAAAGTCTAGTCATAATATTATTGAGCTCTGACAATCAATCTTAAAAAAAAATCGAAAAGGCGTAAGGAGAAGCGACCGCGAAAACCCCCCCGGGCGCTCTTAAAGTGCCCGAAATTATCAAACGAAAATCGCGAAAATGACGTTTTTCGCCAAAGGTGCCCCGGAATAGGGGAATAAACTCCGAAGCCGGAACGCACCGGGTCCGGGAGTCACTACATATTCCGAGAGCAAGGACCGGGGGATTCCTTAGAACCCATTAGAATTCCGGAACTCCCCTAATTCTTGGCTAAAATCCCTTAACTAAAACGGCAATTTTTAGTTTCGCCAGCCCCGCGAAACGTCAAAATCACCTATGATGCTTTCGATCCGTTCGGGCGCTAGAGCCCCTAAAGTTCGGTGGTAGAAATAGAAACTTTCCAATCTCCGGGTACCAATTTTCATATCCAAGTAGCGAGATAGGGCAGCGAATTCTTCGTTCCAAATTTGGCAATTTTCTCGAAATACGCTGTGAAATGTCACAATTTCTGATACGATTCCGATGATAGCCGAACACGAGCTCCAAATTTGAAAATCCGGCATCATTTTTCGCTCAATATGGGCGGTGGAAGATTGTTAGCGCCTTCCAAGCGCTCGAATAAGAATCTACAGGAGATTCCGAATCTCTAAAGACCACTTCACGTTTCACGAATCGCAAGAAAAACACCTCAAATATGCGTTTGAAAATCGTCATTTCAGGCTCGATTTTCGCGCGAATTCATTTTCGTCCTTGAAGAATGCACACAGATCGCGATGAATCGCTATACAGGCTGTGTCCATTGAAAGCACTGATTTTCACCAGATTCTTTCTTCGAGAGATTTTCCGTCTGAATTTTTTATGGAAAAAGAACCCACTGCGAACCAATTATAGAGTGGGATCTAATTTCGATAAAATGTCATACAGGGTGAACGATTTAAAATGAATTTGCGATCATGTGATATACGAGGTGCTCAATTCACAAATTAATTTAATTTTTTTCGCGCAAATTCGAGTTTTTGTGTTCCTTCGGTGTGTTTTGGTTCTGAATTCGATAAAATATATTCGATTCATATACAGTGTGTCAGATCTGAGTAGCGCTGATATTCACCAGAGTTTTTCTCTAGCTTTCGTGCTTTTCCGCGTGAGGGAGCTGAATTCAATGAAATGTCATACAGGGTGTGCCATTAACAATGTTTTCGCGATCTTTTGATATACAGAGTGTGCAATTTATAAGTTCTTTCGGTATTTTTTGCACGCTCTCAAGTTTTTTGTTTTCCTTCGGGTTTTTTTATGGAAAAATTATTTTCGATTCATATACGGGGTGTTACATAGGAGCTCCATAGAATAATATTGATACTTTCTTTTCGGTAATTACTGAACTCGAATAGTTGGAGTAACAACGATATTCTTTTGGTTTTTTTTACTGCTAATCAATTGTATACTGGGTGTCTCATATGCATTTTTCTTCAAGTTTTCTCGCGAATGGGAGCTGATTTCGATAAAATGTCATACAAGGTGTGCAATTTACAATGAGTTTACAATCGGGTGATATACGGAGTGTGCAATTAAAAGTACTTTTGTTTTTATGCGCGCTTTCTGGTTTTTTGTATTTCTCCGGGGTGTTTCGCGTGACTTCGAGTTTTTTTGTGCGCTTTCAAGTTATATGTATTCTTTCGGGTTTTTTTCAAGTTCCTTTGGATTTTTTGTGTTACTTGCGGTTCTTTCGTGATTTCTCGCGTTGTTTCGTGTAATTTCGGTTTCTTTCGTGTTTTTTCGCGTTTCTTCGTGTTTTATCCAGTACTTTCATGTTTTTTTTGCTTTCAACGGGTGTTTTGACGTGTTTCTGCGCGCTTCATTGATGTATGGGCCCTATGGATCTACCCGCTTACTAGTGTTATATATTGCAATTATAATTATTTATTAATTTGGATTTGTGAAATTGGGTTTATCTCGTTAATAAATAAATAAATTAAAAAATGTCCTTCAAGAAACAACATCAGTATCTACTTCATCATTCGAAAATAATGCTCGTAACGTGTATAATAATTATTATTCTGAGAATAAAGATGAATAAGTTGTTGTTATGCTTCTATCTGGTTATTTTTTGAATAAAAAACCATTTTTTATTTCGTTTGATTTATATTGTTGAATGATCTTTCCAAATACCACACGAGATTCGAATTTTTTTTCAGAACACTCTAGTGGTGATAATAAAATTTGACGCAGCTGAATTTCGAAAAACGGTTGTTTTATCTCGAGAATCTATGCTTAAAACTAACGCTGCAGCCATAGACTCACCCTGTATATCGAAACCTTATTTTCTTAATATATATTTCAGTGGATCTATCATTGTACAAAGACGAAACGCAATTAAATAAAAGAGGATCGAAGAAACGGAAGGCGACGTCTCCGTTGAAATCCAGCAGGAGCAGTAGTCGGAGTCCCAACAAGATATCTCCGGAAAAACCGAAAGTAGCTAAAACAACCTCAAAGTCCAATAAGAAACAATTAACTCAAAAAGATAGTCCGGCTATCGTGAAAAAGTCAACGGCATTATCCACTCCGGCAGCTCGAAAAGGCGGTTCCAGCAGAACGGAGAGGGCCAAGAGGAGGAACGACGTGGTCAACAGCACCAAAGTTACCCCCGCCAGCCCCAAGGTGGACCAGAAGAAGGCCAAAGCGTTGGCCAAAGTGGCCAGGAAACCCTTATTGCAAACATCCAAAGTACAAACGCCTGTTAAAAGTAAGTTATTCGAAATAAAATTAAAAAAACTAAAGCAAAAATTTAAATTTTTTAGAAGAAACAAAAGAGACGAAACCAGCAACGACAAAGTCGACAAAAGTAAAAGCGGCAACGTCTACTAAAAAGAAAACGCCTAAAAGATCAGCAACAAAGAAATAGTGCAGTTTAGGTTAAGAATAGAATATGAAGATTATTTTATCACCGTAAACGATAAGTCCAATAATGAAATTGTATAGAGTTTTATTTTAATTTTTTTTACATGTTCACAGTACCTAGAGATCAGACATTATTTATTAAAGTAATGATATTGAAAAAATTATTTAGGTATTATTTTGTTTTGTGATTTTTGCAAAGATAATATTTAACGACTTGAAAGGTATACTAAGTAATTCTTCACGATTCATATCATCTTCTTTGTGACACTGAAAACATTTCCAATGTATCTTTATTTCAATTTTTATGAATTAATTTTTGTGTTGTTTGATGTAAATTTGTGTAAATTATTATTTTGATTTTTATTATAATTTTCATTTAACTTTACAGGATTTCAATGTCACAAACACGAAATTTTGCATCTTCTACCAACAATAATGTTAACATCCCTTGAAATATTGATTTAATTTAAATTTCGTTGTTTTTCCGATTTTCTTGGGCTTGTTAAAATTATTCAGCTAAGAGAGAATTCACTTTTGTATATTCGAAAGAAGAAGTGCCAGATTGAATATTTGATTTTGTCATTTTGTATTATATTAAAAGAAAAATGCAGTCCATTCGATAAAATGTACAAAACTCGTTCCAGTTCTTGGATTCCATAAAAACTCTCGATTCCGAAATACGAAAGTTATATTTTGAGTGAAAAGTTTCGACCAAATGAATTGGAAAAGGATTAGAATTTTCGTTGATTCAGCAATAGTGTGTTGAAATGTATGTGTTGTGCTTAATATGTAGGAATTTCGAATGAGTGTTGCTCTATAGACTTGTGGAAATTGGCGAAATTCGATCTGAACCACTCCTATTTTTGTCCTATTATTTAAAACAACATTATCAATGGATTTTCAATAAAAGTTGAAATATAATTTTATTTTTTTATCTCAACCCTTTATTTCTTTCATTTGATGCTAAAACTTATTTTCATCATATATTTATTTATTTGAAAATATAAATCATTCAACAATTTGTTGTTATTCTTTAATACGAATTTGATTTTAGTGTGTTTTGTATCATTTGGTAATTTTGTTTTTCCTGGTGTCGATTATTAAAACTTTTGTGTTTTTCTAATATTTTCTACTAGTAAGCGGGTAGATCAATAGGCCAGTAGTTCAATTAGGTCCATACATCAATGAAACGCGCAGAAACACTAAACACGTCAAAAACCCATTGAAAGCAAAAAAACATGAAAGTACTGGATAAAACACGAAAAAACACGGAAGAATCCGAAGTTACACAAAAGAAACCGAAATTACACGAAACAACGCGAGAAAACACGAAAGAACAGCAAGTAACACAAAAAATCCAAAGGAACTTGAAAAAACCCCGAAAGAATACATATAACTTGAAAGCGCGCAAAAAAACTCGAAGTCTGGCGAAACACCCCGGAGAAATACAAAAAGCGCGCAAAAAAACAAAAGTACTTATAAATTGCACACCCCGTATATCACCTGATCGTAAACTCATTGTAAATTCCACACCTTGTATGACATTTTATCGAAATCAGCTCCCATTCGCGAGAAAACTTGAAGAAAAATGCATATGGGACACCCAGTATACAATTGATTAGCAGTAAAAAAAAATCCAAAAGAATATCGTTGTTACTCCATCTATTCGAGTTCAGTAATTACCGAAAAGAAAGTATCAATATTATTCTATGGAGCTCCTATGTAACACGCCGTATATGAATCGAAAATAATTTTTCCATAAAAAAACCCGAAGGAAAACAAAAAACTTGAGAGCGTGCAAAAAATACCGAAAGAACTTATAAATTGCACACCCTGTATATCAAACGATGGCGAAAACATTGTTAATGGCACACCCTGTATGAGATTTCATTGAATTTAGCTCCCTTACGCGGAAAAGCACGAAAGCTAGAGAAAAACTCTGGTGAATATCAGCGCTACTCAGATCTGACACCCTGTATATGAATCGAATATATTTTATCGAATTCAGAACCAAAACACACCTAAGGAACACGAAAAACTCGAATTTGCGCGAAAAAATTCAAATTAACTTATAAATTGAGCACCTCGTATAACGGGTGGTCCATCTAGTGTTTGGAATTTGAACTACCGATTATTTGACATTATAAACGTCAACTATTCTTTTTGACGTGACTAATATTTAGTTGAAAGTTTGAAGTTTACGAAATGGGATTCTATTCGTTTGAAGAAAGTTGGGAAATATTAAAAACTTATTTCCAAAGTAAATGTAACCGTCAATGCCGAGCGCTACCGCGCAATGTTGAACGATTGGTTCTTTCAAGAAATTGAAGCTAACGACTTGGACGATGTTTGGTTTCAACGGGACGGTGTAACGAGCCATACAGCACACCCCACAATCGATGTTTTACGCCGCATTTTCGGAAATCGAATAATCAGCAGAAATGCTAATGTGAATTGGCCACCAAGAAACTGCGATCTGACGCCATTGGATTATTATCTTTGGGGAGCGGTGAAAGATAAGTGTTAGGCCAACAATCCAGAAACAATTCAAGACCTCAAGACCGAAATTCGAACTGCTATTGGTGAAATAGAGCCCCAAACAATCGAAAATGTATTAAAAAATTGGGTGGAACGAATAGGCTACTGCCAAGTCAGCCGTGGTGATCATTTGGCCGAAATTATTTTTCATAAATAAATGTCATGAACCAACCTTTTAAATAAATGTTCAACCATTGGAAAATATTGAGCAGTTTTTTTTTTATAGCAAAATCAAATTCCCATTTTGAAATGGGCCACCCTTTATCACATGATCGCAAATTCATTGTAAATCGTTCATCCTGTATGACATTTTATCGAAATTAGATCCCACTCTATAATTGGTTCGCAGTGGGTGCTTTTTCCATAAAAAATTCAGACGGAAAATCTCTCGAAGAAAGAATCTGGTGAAAATCAGTGCTTTCAATGGGCACAGCCTGTATAGCGATTTTTTCGAATGCATAGCCTGTATAGCGATTCATCGCGATCTGTGTGCATTCTTCAAGGACGAAAATGAATTCGCGTGAAAATCGAGCCTGAAATGACGATTTTCAAACGCATATTTGAGGTGTTTTTCTTGCGATTCGTGAATCGCGGGTGGTATCTAGAGATTCGGAATCTCCTGTAGATTCTTATTCGAGCGCTTAAAAGGCGCTCACAATCTTCCACCGCCTATATTGAGCGAAAAATTGATGCCGGATTGATGTGACATTCCACAGCGTATTTCGTGAAAATTGCCGAATTTAGAATTCGCGGCCTTATCTCGCTACTTGGATATGAAAATTGGTACCCGGAGATTGGAAATTTCCTAAAGTTTCTATTTCCACCACCGAAAGGGCGTTTAGGGGCTCGTAGCGCCCGCACGGATCGAAAGCATCATAGGTGATTTTGACGTTTCGCGGGGCTGGCGAAACTAAAAATTGCCGTTTTAGTTAAGGGATTCTAGCCCAGAATAAGGGGAGCTCCGGAATTCTAATGGGTTCTAAGGAATCCCCCGGTCCTTGCTCTCGGAATATGTAGTGACTCCCGGACCCGGGGCGTTCCGGCTTCGGAGTTTATTCCCTTATTCCGGGACACCTTTGGCGAAAAACGTCATTTTCGCGATTTTCGTTTGATAATTTCGGGCGCTTTAAGAGCGCCTGGGGGGTGTTTTGCGGTCGCTTCCCCTAGAAGAGGATAAGCCTTTTCGATTTTTTTTAATATTGCCTCTCGAGCGGCCCTGCGGGCCGCTCGGAAAGCTTCGCTTTCCGGGTCCCTGACGGGACCACCTGTCAAAATTTTCTCTGGTTCACGATCTTATTACTATATTATATAGAAGACAAATCTTCACTGTTGCCATGGATAATGGTACAAACCTTAATAAAATTTTTCAGATTTTCCCTGTAATGTATAAAAAATGAAGAAAAATAATAAATCGCGATAGTTTGATTCGATGGAAAAATGCAAAGAATAAAAAACAACAATTACATTTTATTACTGATCAACAATTGACAATATTTACCTAAATAACTTTGATATATTTCACAATGTTTTAAATGCATGGGCGCCTCACATTCTCGACATTTAAATGTGCCCGTGCATCATTGAAAATTAGACTACGATATTTGCTATTTGACTCCGTTCAATATCAACTCACTTGATAATTCAAATAACAGATATCCAGGAATGTTCAAAGTCACACTCGGCTAGTCTCAGTCTCTATTCCAACTATAAAAATTTATTTTAAATACATTATTCGTTTAAATAAAGAATATATTGAATATAATATAAAAAAATTCATTTAACAATAGCTTATTAATAAAATGTTTGAAAATTAAATTGAAAAATATTCGAATATCCAAAACTATATTCGATATATATAAAATTAACCGAAAATCTCGGAAGAACACATAAGGAAAGTGGCATTAAATGCTGAAAACAATTTGCACTCAAATGAAATCGAGAACATTTAAATATTACATTTTTGTGATCCTTTCCTATAGACTTCTCTCATGAATCATTCATGATCTCAAATTTTTTCCATATCAGATAAAAACAACAACAAAACGTCTTATTGTCAGAGAGCATCGTATTCCTTAGTCGAGATTTCGTTTCTTCGAATCCAATTCAACATTCCTAAAAACAGGACTCTTATCAAAAATACTGTTAAGCACTGTCATGCGTAATTCCCACTATTTGTACTGCAGTTTCAATTTTTTATAAAATTCAATGTACAATCCTAGTTATATTAAACAATACAAAACCCAGTGAACAATAGAAACCAAACATTTTGTGATTTGCATAAATGAAATGAATAAAAAGCCGTGCGGCGTTCGAAAATGAAACCAAAAGTTAAAAAAAATGTGTTAGATATATAAAATTAAGTTCCAGTTCTACAAAATGATATTTTTAATAGTTATGATGCATCGTTTGTTGTTACAAACATCTTTCTTCCTCCCAAGGGCTAGTCTGCTCTGTAATTAATAAAATAAATGTTAGTGATACCAAAATCAAGAAAAACACCACACAACAATCTCATTACATAACTTCCATAGCACTTTTATTGAAATAAAACATACCACAATTTTTATTTAATTTGAATGAAAAAAAAATGCAAGCAATTTAATAACAAAATTTTTTTGCATTCTGATCTTTCTATAATAATAGAATATATATTAATTTAAATGAAATTCATAATACAAAATTTTATCATGTTGGGGAATTCAAAGATTTGAGTTTTATTATGTTAACGGTTGGCCATACATACAGGGTTTTCCTTTTAAGTTGGCCTATTAGACGTTTTAGGAGAACTAGTGGATATTTCGTTATGAAATTTTAGGTGGAGCCTTGAGGGTAAAGGAACTTTTCGTCTAAAATATTTTCAAGTCGACAGTGTTGCCACGTCTACCTCAAACGCACATCTACTTTCTTATTTCAAATGGAACTACCTAAATTTTTATTTATTTATTGATTCAGAACCAAATTCGCAGTATAACCTACTGAAAAAAATTTCTCTGCCATGCACTGTTGCCAAGTTATGTACAAATTATTGAAATTTTTGACAACCGCATAGCCAGTTTGGAAATGCAATATCTCGATTATTGTTAATGCGAACAGAACCAAATTTGGCAGTCTAATAGACAAGAATCCTATCATTTACGTGGTATATTCGATGTCTCGATGCATCTTAAGGCTTCTCGGAGATTTTGCTCCGAAAATGTGACATTTAAAATTGAAATATTTCAAGATTTTCAAATGGCAACGCCATATTTTTTTTACACCATCCGATTCAAAATAAAAAATGATTGGCAGTCTCTTTTTACAGCAATCAATTATTTTGGATAGATTTCGAATGAGGAGGAAAAAACTCAAATATTTCAGTATTCGAATCCAAGATCTGTGGTCACGTTTACGTTGAGAGGGCTCTGTGATTATGAGGTAAATTATTGAAATAGATTCTATGGTTGAGATCATAAAAAGTGTTCCATGCGTTTAAATTCATCAAAGTTCAATGTCTTCAACCTGCTGACGAAGCTATAAGAATAACGTTTTGCGAGAACATTTTAATTTAAATTCAGGAGGATCCACATTTTCTGAAAAAAATAATTTGGAGTGATGAGGCCAAGTTTGGTCAAGAAGGTTGACTTAACAGCCAAAATGATCATCACTGGTCTGACATAAATCCAATGGCGAAATTTGAAAGGGGGAATCAAGATAAACTCAGCTTGAATGTTTTTGCTATCATGAAAGATAATAAACTCGAATTCGAGTTATATGATGGCATTCTTAATAGTGAAAGATATGTAGAAATCCTTAATTCTACATTGAGAAAGTTTTTGGACGAAATTCCCATTTCCGAGGTGCTGGTTCCAATCGGATGGTGCCCCCCCTCATTGCACAAGAACAGTATCCCATATTTTAGAGGAATTATTTGAGGATAGATGGATCCGTCGTTTGGGACCATGGCATTGGCCTGCACGATCCCCGGACCTTACGCCTTTAGATTTTTTCTTATGGGGTTATGTAAAATCTGAGGTATACAAGGTACGAATCGCAAATAAGTCTGTTTTACGAAACAGAATAATAGAAGTTCTCCGAGGCATATCTCCAGAATTACTTCGGAAGGCAACGATGTCCGTAGAACAGAGGATTTTAAAATGCTTAGAGGTGAACGGGAGCCATTTCGAGCATTTAATTTAACCTAGAGTTGTTTTATTAAACTCTTTTTGAAATCTTTTAAATTGTTTTGTTTATAAAAATGAAATTGATCAAAAATGTTGATTATCAGAAAATGAATGAGTTCATTCAACGGAACAGAATATAACACAAAAGCTATAGAGAAAGCAAACTAGGAAAAATTTTTCGGAATAAAATGAGAGCCTTATGAATGGAAAAAGATTCCTTCCATAGTTGTGGTTACTCATGAACAAATATGCCTCATTATCTATGATCGACACAACTAAAAATATAAATTTATTCCATAATATTTCATGTTTATGTTCCCTCTTTTCGTGAATCTGATTAACATAGTTTAAAATTTTTCTATTATCCATGACCATCGAACACTTTTTATGATCTCAACCATAGAATCTATTTCAATAATTTACCTCATAATCACAGAGCCCTCTCAACGTAAACGTGACCACAGATCTTGGATTCGAATAATGAAATATTTGAGTTTTTTCCTCCTCATTCGAAATCTATCCAAAATAATTGATTGCTGTAAAAAGAGACTGCCAATCATTTTTTATTTTGAATCGGATGGTGTAAAAAAATATGGCGTTGCCATTTGAAAATCTCGAAATATTTCAATTTTAAATGTCACATTTTCGAAGCAAAATCTCCGAGAAGCCTTAAGATGCATCGAGACATCGAATATACCACATAAATGATAGGATTCTTGTCTATTAGACTGCCAAATTTGGTTCTGTTCGCATTAACAATAATCGAGATATTGCATTTCCAAACTGGCTATGCGGTTGTCAAAAATTTCAATAATTTGTACATAACTTGGCAACAGTGCATGGCAGAGAAATTTTTTTAGTAGGTTATACTGCGAATTTGGTTCTGAATCAATAAATAAATAAAAATTTAGGTAGTTCCATTTGAAATAAGAAAGTAGATGTGCGTTTGAGGTAGACGTGGCAACACTGTCGACTTGAAAATATTTTAGACGAAAAGTTCCTTTACCCTCAAGGCTCCACCTAAAATTTCATAACGAAATATTCACTAGTTTTCCTAAAATGTCTAATAGGTCAACTTAAAAGGAAAACCCTGTAGGTGACGTTGAAAACATAAAATAATTAATTATGTACTCTATGATTGAAAAAGTAAGTTACAGCAAATATTAAATGATCATTTGTACTCTATGACTGAAATTCGGTACGTTTTTTATGGCGTGAAGACTCAAAAAAATTTGGATGAATTAAATTGTGTACCAATTATTTGTGTTTTTAATAGATGGGAAAGAAGGAATGTAGGGATATAACTTCATTTTTCATTCGTTCATAAGTTAAAAATACTGGGTGTGCACTTGTCAAATTTTGAATGGAAACGTTTACTTTTCGGGACATGGCGATTGTTTAGTTTTATACTCACATGAGGGAGCCACAAGGCAATTCATTCATAACATCGCAAAGGCTTGACATTAGTTGAAATTTTAAATCAAATTAACCTCAAAAATGAAAGAAAATTATTTCATTCCCCTGAAAAATCAACCAGACAAATATTTAATATGTGTTTTGTTAATTTATAAGTTGATGGTCAAATATTTTGTTAATTTATAAGAAAACAAACATTATTTGACAACAGAATTATGAAAATATGCCACATGAAATACAAAAACGCATTATAAAAATGGATAATCTCTTTTCACACACTTTTATACAAAAATTCCGAATAAGGCAATAATTTATTCTAATCAGAAACCGCCATTCGAATAGATTTGAGTGGCGCTACCTGGCGGAGAGAAATGAAAGAATCCACATGTTGCCAAACCGTCGGAGGAGTGCACACTCCAGTATTTTAGACAACTTAGTTAAAATCATTGAAAACATTGAATTGTGTTATGTTCATCAAGCAATCTGCTTTCAATTAAAAATTAGTCGCATAAAGCGTTATTGAAAAACTGTATTCTCATGTCTTAATTTTGATTCGATTACTATATTTTTTTAAATTTAACGAAAAAAACAGATTAATCCAAGCCTTCATTTAAATTAATGGGGATTACTCGTAATAATTCTAAAATAAATATTCCAATATGCAAGTTGATGAGGTCATGTCGATAAATTGACGCACGCATTTAAATCGACTGAATTTAAATTTTCTTTGTAAATGTTTACGATAATCTATTGCGGTGAAATTTTTAAATTATTTCAATTTTCATAATTTTAAACATTTCCTTGTATTGCAAGAATCCGGACGACCAACGATTTCGTGAAAACTTATTTCTTAGTAAGCAAATTACCAAGTATTTTTATGCGAGACAGAAGGTAGTTGAAAATGTATAATTTAGCTGATAACGAAATGACAAAGTGAAAACAAAGATAGCGGTTTGAACAACGGAATAACCCAACACCTTCTTGAATCTAAAACCGAATTAAAATTGTTTCATTATTATTTCGTTTTGTTCAAGATACGAATTTGTAATCAGAACAAGTAATTTGTTACAACTTGGTTGTAATAAAACTACTTTTGTGAACAAAACCTTTATTCTCTCGGTACTCCGAGGTTTTCGCTACAGAGCTTCGGAACATAATAATGAAAAACTCGTTCCCTTTCTACACATATCGACTAATTCGTCAGCGGTTATTCTCGCTTCCATAAGATTGATAAATCACCGACCAATATTTGAAAAACAGGCATAAATACAATAAATGTCAATAAGGATATCAACTTCAACGACGAATTCGTCAGCGGTTATTCACGCTTACATAAGACTGGTAAATCACCGACCAATATTTGAGAAACACACATAAATACAATAAATGTCAAAAATAATATCAACTTCAATCCTTGGCGGCTCATTAGCCTTGTAAATATCCAATATCCCATAATAACTATAACAAATTATAAAATTTCAGTTGATTCAACTCCATCACGCTCAATTAGTGTATTAAATCGGGTCACTTGGGTTATTTAACAGATCATCAAAAATCCATTCGGCCATTAAAATTAATCTTTTCTTTATCCATCATTGATAATAACTAATGAGAATACA
Organism: Micraspis discolor; assembly: GCA_030674115.1. Lineage (NCBI taxonomy): Eukaryota > Metazoa > Arthropoda > Insecta > Coleoptera > Coccinellidae > Micraspis > Micraspis discolor. The sequence continues at coordinate 95,862 of JARTUT010000440.1, forward strand.
GAAAATAAAGCAAGCAGCTAGGTCCCAAATATTTCATACCGTTTTTTGTATCACTGGGAATCCAATTAAAAAAAATCTTATTTAAATAAATATCTACGGATTAAGTACAGGGTGTCAACTCAGAAATTATTGAATTTAGGAGCATAATCATGTGAGAAAACTATCATTATTTTTGACCGCAGAATCCAACACAATTATAAAACAATAGGGTTCTAATTTGAAAAACAGAAATTATGGCCAATTTAAGATCACAATTTTCAACACAAAATTTGAAACGCCCTGTGATGATATTTTTGAAATCCAAAAGATGCATGACCTTTTAATATCCTTTCTCTTCGATGTTGTAAAAACGGTTTACTCTCAGGATATTTAAAATAAGAATAATGAACATATTACTGACTGAACATATTTTACTTTTTTTCCAGTTTTTTTTGGATATTTTGAAAACTATTCGATATAATACAATGGTTTTAACAGAAATGTGTTCACTATTGAATACGCCTTCATACCAGGAATGGAAAACTTGAAAAAAAATTTTTTCGTCGAATTTATTTTCACTCCCTGTATAACCGGAAGTTTTTGGGCTTCGCAAATATTTTAGCTCTGTAGAGAACTTCGAACAATATCATAATCCCAATATGTCTAGTTCTCCAGAAACGTCTAATAGGTACTCGAACTTGAGACATTCTGTATAGTAAAATCGAGAATAAATCAGGTGATTCTTCAATCGGGAAATTTATATTTCTTTATAGTTAGGTACTGACGGCTCAAGTGTCGACGATGTTTTGGTGCGTCCCTTAACAATACCGTCTCTGTTAAACGCTCTTCAATAATCTGCAATCTGTTATTCAGTAACAACCACCTACTAAATTTGAATCATGCGAATTAATCGTGTAATTCTAGAACCTCTGAACTTCCTACTTCTGATAAACTTATTTTGCTTATTCATCGTTACACAGTTTATTCAAGATGATGTTATTAACATCATATTTCCTATTTTTCAAAAACTTCTGTACACATTCGATAAAACCATTCAGTATAAATCTACCTAGAGGGGAAACGCAGTTCGAAGAAATGAAGCCAGAAAGTTACTAGTACGATTTCTGGTTCATAGATGGAATGTATGTTTGTGTAAATAAATGTATTTGTTCTTTACAGCATCTAAGGGAGAGTTGCCGAACTATTAGACGATGGCCAGGGCCGGCTTCAGAAAATATATCGTTCTTCACGAAGATTCATCAGCATTATATATTGAATCCCTCATATCATGATTTATCCGAATTTTCCCCATGTATGTTATGTCATTGGATCTTCTCAGTTATGATTTTATATATTATACTTGTGTTTTTATAGAATTTCAGGAAACAGTTCTTTGAACGAACATAACATTTCGAACTGAAATGGCGCTTTTACCTTCGGCTATCATTTTCAACTTAAAAATGAAAATCGTGAGGGTTTATTCACAATGAATGTAACGTAAACGCAACCATAAAATATCCTCACATTGATAGAGTTTCACACATTTAGGCAATTATGTAACTTAGACGATCCCATAACAATTTAACTCGCCCTGTATTTTGTAATGAATATGAACTTGAATATTGATTAAACTTGAAAATATGTTATAAGATTCTGTGCGTTACGTTCATTGTGTAATTTAAAATACCATGACAGACTTTCTGCTGTCATTATATCTTACGAAAAAAAAAACTTGGTCCATTTATTGCGCATTCAAATATATATGTTACATACAATTTTCTTGTGTACATGCGTAACTGAACTAAATTAACATCACGTATTTGATATCTCCATAATTCTGTCACGGTTTCAAAATTCCCGCTCCAGTTAGTACCTGCAAACCGAACTGGTGGCGTTAGTCGCAGTAGTTTGCCAGCTTATCTCGTACGTTTCGATGGACGTCGTTGTCGGTGGTCTTAGTCTGTCATCATGTGACGTAGGTTGTCAATGACATCGTTCTTCCCGCATATTTGGTTGAAATGTCCTGGAGTAATTAATCGCAATTTTGCGGATCTGAACAGGATTTTAACTAAAGACCTGAAAGAAATTGGTTTGGTTTGTTCGTTGGTGAGATTTTTGCGCTTTAGCGGAGTGGCGTATTCGTTTGGAAAAACGACGTGGGATTGGTGAGTTAACCTATGTTTGTCACGAGGTATTTTAGATTTTTGTTCGTATTTTAGCATCATTCTGTTTCGAATTGGGAATTATTATTGTATCGTTGCGAGGTACCGCAGATTCTGAACTGTCTTTGAAGTCTTCGAGCTGTTTGTCTAGGCTGCCTTTGAATTACCGTCGAGCTGCCGTGGAGCTGTCTTTGGGGACCTCCACCAGATTTCGCCATCTAAGATACCCACACCTGTCGTCTACCCAGGGCGCATTACTGTGAAAAATTGTACTACGTTGGCCCAGGAATATATTTGAGCCCAGTTGCCATCATCGAGACTGTGAGAATAATTATGGTTTGAGAAATTATATCCTTTTGTACTTCAGTCAAGCCACGACCTAGACTGTTATAGAAGGTTAGTCTGTAGAATTTAGTTAAGATTGATTAGTATCAAAGAGGCCCAATTCAGTGAATACTGTTTAGTACATAAAACCCGACCTAACGAGAAGGTCGCTTAGATATAAGTACAGAGCTATTTGTAACGATTACCATCGAGACTCTAAGTATATACCCTGGGGGTCATATTACTGTTTGTTTAGTAAGAGATAAAGCATTATATCGAATATTCGGGTTGTGAAGTAAGAACTAGTTAGCGATCTACCTTCTGTAAGATATATCCTCGTTTGAGGGACCTTGTGTATTTCATTTGGGCTCAATATATTATTAAATAATTGCTCTATATTCTTTGTGATCGGGCTCGTTTGGCATCCTGAGAGTGCGTTCGTTATTTTCTCTCTTTTGCGACTCTGAGATCTTTAGTGTACTTTCCTCTTTTTTTCTTTGTATTATCATAAAAGAGAGTGGCGCCCCTTTATAAGTAGTCTCAGCTCTAGAGCTAGCCGAGGAGGTACTTTGTGCACTCTCTGGAGCCGAGAGGGTTTGGTGACAACAGATCATTGGACAGTAAGTCAATATATCTAAATAATAAAATATTCTGAGAGGTGATGTAGAATAAATCCGGCCCTGGCTCAGACCAGCTAAAACAGAGAGATCAAGTCGCTGCAACCATAAATACAATGAAATAAGGTTACCGTGTTTACACGCTCGAGACCGCCACTTTACCGGTAGAATTTTTGGCTTCATTTCTTTGAACTGCGTTTCCCCTCTAGGTAGATTTATACTCAATGATATAACCGAACTTAGGACGTTTCTTTATTGGATCCGAATTGGCAAACACATCCATGTTTGATTCAACAAATTCCCGCAATATTTCCAAATATCGCGCTGCCGTAAGGTTACCCTCATAGATATAGGGACCGGTGAACCTTCCTCACAAAAAAAAGAAGACACAAACATTGAAACTGCGCCGATTTTGTGTCTCCACTAAAAAATGTGGATTTTACAAAGTTCAATTGTAAGAATTGTATTTATTAAAATTACCAGAGCTGCCAACGTACGCCCAAAGTTTTCATTTTCCTGAATTTCTGAGGTGAATTTTTCTAATTTGCAGACGTTCTTCGTTCGTGTACTTTACCATGTCGAGTTTACTGAATAAATTGACGGTAACAGTTCAAAATCGCCCCTTAGAAAGAGCGCATCTCGAACGGATTCCCCGGCGTTACAAAAACCGGCCGAAATTCCTACGAACGGAAAAAATCCTTACCTGTCCTCTCGTTCAATTTTTCGGCGCACGGATCCCTCGTCTTTGTGGGAATGTTCGAATCGACGCATCGCGTCAGGAACATCGCGACGGAGCCGAAGAACGGGAGGGATGCCGGCCAGCACGAAGGCCAAAGTGTAGGAATCGGTGGCCTCGTAGATGAGGCCGGCCACGTAGGGCCCCAGAGTCAGAGGAATAGCGCAGAGGCCCAACAGGAAGCCGATGGCCTGCGTGGCGCCCGCGGCGCCGCAAATATCGAACGCTATCGGGCCCAAGATGGCGATGAAGCATCCGTCGAACAGCCCGAGCAGCAGCAACAGCGCGATCAGCAGCGCGTACGACTCGCCCGCGGACGGAAGCAGAATGGTGCTGACGCCGATCACGAAAAACGACAGCTGCTGAAGGAAGATCCGGTTGATCCTCGGGTGATCCCCCACGAATCCGAAGATCAACCTTCCCACACCGGAAGCTATGCCGATGCAAGAAACGGCCAACTTGGCGTCCACCTGATGACCGAACACCTTGTGAACGAAGGCCACCATGTATACGTACGGCACGAAATAACCGCAAAGCGACAAAGCTACAATCGACGCGTAAATCACGTACTTTTTGTTCCTAAACAGCGACACGTTAAACGCGTCTTTAAGGGAGACTTTCTCGAACTTCAACGTCGGATTGACCGGTTTGAACAGGAACGCGAACAACATGATGAAACTGGACATCAGAGCGATGATCCTGAGGGTCCATTCGATGCCGCATCGCTCCAGGAAGATGGAGATCAAGTAGGGCATGGAAATGGTGAAGGCGGAACTACCAGCGGTCACCAAGCCGTTCACCAATCCGAGTTTCTTCTTGAAATAATGCCCCAGCACGGCCAAGGACGGGGTGTAAGCTAAAGCTCCTCCTAGACCATACATGATCCCGTACGTGAAGTAGAGAGCAACCACGTTGTCAACGCAGAATGAAGACAGCAACATCCCTCCGGAAGCTATCAAACCTCCCATGAAGGTGGTGGTTCGGATGCCAGCAAAGTCCGTGAGGACTCCGGACACCGGAGATACAAAGAAGACGGTTCCCATCGCCAGCGATCCGACGAGAGCTGGAATTGAACGAACGTTAGTCAGCCTGTATATGTGAATGTAACGGATCTTGTAACTCGAATTTCATGAATGGTTCTCGGATTACAGAACCGTAAATCGTCGGATTTGCTATTTCTGGCCGTTCACTCTCGATTTGTCATTGAATACTTGACCTATCTTTAGGTGTCTCCCGACTTTTGCTTTACTTGCCATCACGTTTCATATTTCTGTAGTTATTTAACTTCAAAAGTGCATTCTTAGTTTTTTATACCAACGAAAATTCAATAAATTTGATTTGAGGAAACCAGAAAATGTTATCGATTCAATTCCTTTCAACTTGAGAATCTCAGATGGTGTAATTTTTGGAAAAAATGATAAAGAATGATTTTATCTGCTTAAATTACGATACTAGGAAATTCATGATGTCGTAACCTTTAGTTCATGTGATATGTTTTTCTACAATTTATAACCTATTTGTAGAGTATCAGTGAGAAAACCAAGGGAAATATTGATGCCAAAATATACACGACTGTCATCAAAAACCTTCTACAAGAGACCATTCCAATTGTCGTTTGAACAATACAGGGGATAATGCAATTTTTTTATGGAATTTCAACATCCTATATCTTTTCATACGAAAAAGTGTTTGTTTTGACCTCAAGAATCTATGATTCAATTAAACGCAGTGATAAAAGACTGAACCTGTATACGGGAAACTACTGAACGTATTTTCATGAAATTCAGTATTTCACGATGCTGATGAAATCTAAAATATTTTCAAGTCATGAGCACCTCCGATTTTTCCGGAAATTACGTCGTTTTTCAAATTACAACACCATTTTTTTATTGCAGAAATAGATTCCTTAGAAAATTTCAAGTTATTTTGATGTAACATTTTTCAGTTTTGGTTGGAAAATTCTCTCTGAAAATTCGAAAAAAAATCGAGAATAGAGCTCCGCTGAAACATGAATAACTTCGAGGTTTTTGGATGGAAAATTTTCATTTTGGGATTTTTCAAGATGTAAGATTGATGTATCCACTTTGAAAATTGAAATCGCGATTCATGATACAGGGGTGAAAAATCGCTTTCAAAGTTAGGGATGACAAAATCGTGAAAAATCAATTTTTTCAAATTAGAACCCCATTTTTTATGGCAGATATTGAATCTACGTTAAAAATAATGTGAGTGTATGCATCACACCCTTGCCCTAAAGTGGATATTTTCTGAGTTATTCACAAAAACTGTTTTTCGTCTTGAATTTTCAGCTATTTCTTTTCCCTTCACGCCAAAAAAAAGATGAAATTTTCAGGAACTGTTACTTAAACCATGTTTTAGATTTTACTACTCTAATATGGAAGAGAAAAAAAGTTACAGGTTGTTCCTAAATAAATGGCGAATTTGATTCGAATTTGTATTTCAAACCTCTTTATTTCACAGGAACGGTTTTCGAAAGCTGGTTTATATTTACGATTGCGTGTCATTTGTAATCGGTTGAATGAAATGACCTGATTTTTTTCGGGAAGTATTATATCTTTTGTACTTCATTAGTGGGGAAACCACCTACATAAAAAAAGCCCCTCAACTAACCCCCACAAAACCTCCAACATCAAAAAATAATTTATTTTGCTTTATAATTATATCAGTTTATTCAATATAATCTACTAAATCCAGCACATATACTGAAATAATTTGTGACCCCCCGCTTACCACCGCATAGCCCCCTCGAATTCAAAAATTCGGGGACAGTGAAACTGCGCATTGCTGGCGATTTTTCGATGAAAAAAGTATATTTGTGAATCGTCGAATATAATCTATAGGATGAAATAATTTGTGATCCCCGTAAACCCCTAAAGCAAGACAGAAAAAATCCCCAAAGCTGACGATGGCGAAAACTAGATGGAAACGGCCGTTGCTGGATATTTTTTTTGCAAAATGGGTCTACCTTAATTTATTCAATAAGCCCCATATAATGAAATAATTTGTGACCCCGCGCTTCAATCAGAATTGCCCCCCTGTAGAATTGAAAAATTTCAAATTACGTAGCACGAGAAACTGAGCGTTGCTGGCGATTTTTTGATGGAAAAGGCATCCTTGTGTATCGTTGAATACCATCTATATGTTGAAATAATTTGTGACCCCCCGCCTACCCCCGAATAGCCCCCTCTAATTCAAAAATTCGGCGGACACTGAAACTGCGCATTGCTGACGATTTTGCAATGGGAATAGTATCTTTGTGTAAAGGCGAATATAATCTATAAGGTTAAATAATTTGTGACCCCCTGCAATCCCCCTAAAGCACGACAGAAACAACCTCCAAAAGCTTACGATCGCAAAAACTAGATGGAAACGGCCGTTGCTGGATATTTGTTTCGCGAAATGAGTCTTCCTCAACTTATTCAATAAGCCTCATATCATGAAATAATTTGTGACCCCGCGCTTCAATCAGAATTGCCCCCCTTTAGAATTCAAAAATTCCGTTGTAAGAATAACTGTAAGTTGCTGGTGATTTGTTTGATAAAAATGGCATCATTGTATATAAATAATTACTACTATATGTTCAAATAATTTGTGACCCCCTGTCTACCACCGAATAGGCCCCTCGAATTCAAAAATTTGGCAAACTATGTAACTGTGCGGTGCCGGCAGTCAACGACACTGTGATTGCTGGAATATCTTTAATGAAAATGCTTCTTGAAATTTACAACCACCAGAACAAAATGGAAACAATCGCTGCTGAGGTGATTTTACTTGAACTGATGAAAAAAATACTCCAGGGAATATTTTAGTTAGACCAGAAAAAATTAATTACAATAGATACAGAAATTTCATGATTATTTTCGGTGTCTTTGAGGTTACGGCTGTTAAAAGACGAAATTTATATGGAGGTAAACGAGAGGTCACAAAGTTTTTCATGATACTGGACGAATTGAACGATTTAGATTTAGATTTTATTGAACGATATACAGGCATAAAATTTTTATCGAAAATTCGCCAGCAATGCGAAGTTCCTCGTACTACGGAATTTTTGAAATCTAGAGGGGGGCAATTCTGATTGAAGCGCGGGGTCACAAATTATTTCATTATATGGGGCTCATTGAATAAGTTAAGGTTGACTCATTCTGCAAAAAAAATATCCAGCAACGGCCGTTTCCATCTAGTTTTTGCGATCGTCAGCTTTGGGGGGTTGTTTCTGTCGTGCTTTGGGGGGATTACGGGGGTAACAAATTATTTCATCCTATAGATTATATTCGACGTTTTACAAATATACTATATTCAACGCAAAATCGCCAGCAATGCGCAGTTTCACTGTCCGCCGAATTTTTGAAGTCGAGGGGGCTATTCGGAGGTAGGCGGAGGGTCACAAATTATTTCAACATATAGATGGTATTCAACGATATACAAGGATGCCATTTCCATCAAAAAATCGCCAGCAACGCACAGTTCCTCGTGCTACGGAATTTGGAATTTTTTTATTCTACAGGGGGGCAATTCTGATTGAAGCGCGGGGTCACAAATTATTTCATTAGATGGGGCTCATTGAATAAGTTAAGGTAGACTCATTTTGCAAAAAAAATATCCAGCAACGGCCGTTTCCATCTAGTTTTTGCCATCGTCAGCTTTGGGGGATTTTTTCTGTCGTGCTGTAGGGGGATTACGGGGGGTCACAAATTATTTCATCCTAAAGATTATATTCGACGTTTTACAAATATACTATTTTCATCGAAAAATCGCCAGCAATGCGCAGTTTCACTGTCCTCCGAATTTTTGAATTCGAGGGGGCTATGCGGTGGTAAGCGGGGGTCACAAATTATTTCAGTATATGTGCTGGATTCAGTAGATTATATTGAATAAACTGACATAATTATAACGCAAAATAAATTATTTTTGATGTTGGAGGTTTTGTGGGGGATTGTTGGGGGGTCTTTTTTATGTAGGTGGTTCCCCCCACTAATGAAGTACAAAAGATATAATACTTCCCGAAAAAAATCAGGTCATTTCATTCAACCGATTACAAATGACACGCAATCGTAAATATAAACCAGCTTTCGAAATCCGTTCCCGTGAAATAAAGAGGTTTCCGATACAAATTCGAATCCAAATTCGCCATCTATTTAGGAACAACCTGTAACTTTTTCTCTTGCATATTAGAGTAGTAAAATCTAAAACATGGTTTAAGTAACAGTTCCTGAAAATTTCATCTTTTTGGCGTGAAGGGAAAAGAAATAGCTGAAAATTCACGACGAAAAACGTTTTTTGTGAATAACTCAAAAAATATCCGCTTTAGGGCAAGGGTGCGATGCATACACTCACATTATTTTTTAACGTAGATTCAATATTTGCCATAAAAAAATGGGGTTCTAATTTGAAAAAATTGATTTTTCACGATTTTGTCATCCCTAACTTTGAAAGCGATTTTTTCACCCCCTGTATCATGAATCGCGATTTAGATTTCTAAAGTGGATACATCAATCTTACATCTTGAAAAATTCCAAAAATGAAAATTTTCCATTCAAAAACCTCGAAGTTATTCTTGTTTCAGCGGAGCTCTATTTTCGATTTTTTCTTCGAATTTTCCAACCAAAACTGAAAAATGTTACATCAATATAACTTGAAATTTTCTAAGGAAATTGACATGCCTTGAAAATAATTTAGATTTCATCAGCATCGTGAAATACTTATAAGTGCTTAAGTTCATGAAAATACGTTGAGTAGTTTGCCGTATAAATATGGGTAAGGTTCCTGGGGAAAGACCCTGTATATAGAGAATAAATCAATAATCTGTCAGTTAAACAAAATTGGATATAATTGTTACGCAAGATAAACAATACAAATAATACGAAACAGCAGTGGAAATAATATCAGACGTTTAACTAAGCAACAATAGGAGAGGACCTCTTTATTCAACACTTGATTCTTCAACTGAAACCTATTCATTATTTTATTACAACTGACATCTCCTTGAAGAAATTTGATGTTATAGCTTGTTCTACAAGCACGCAAAAACGTGCAATATCAGTTTGAACCGTGACAATGTGAAAGGATCAATGTTTTCCGTGTAAATTTTAAAAATAGACAAGACTGTCGCGACCACACGTAGTAAATAATGAAAACAAGTAAATATACAACCTTTAATAGCCCCAGCCCTAAAATAATCACGGTAAAACTGCACGATTCATATCGGGAAATAATAAATTGCATACTTTATAAATTATAAAATCTTGAAATGGAAATAAATCTTTGCAGCCAATCGTATTTTGCTAATTCACATCCGACTGAATCAATTTAGGAGCGTCAAAAATAAAATCAATTAACGAAGAAATGATGTGAAATATTCGTTAGTTACATCAATCGATTCTATAGCTTGGATGTGCTCAGGGTTCATGGGGGCAATTGAAAAACATTCCATCGAATATTCGTTCTCACTTTTACGTACGCCACTGCTCACGTAAACATCCGCAAGAATTTTCGGAAATGCCGAATTGAAAATGTGACTGGCGTTTCAAAACCACCCCTCACCTGCTTTACTGGTAGCGTCCGTGATGTTCTGTCTTTCCAAATTGTCCTTGAAACTATTATACAAAATACTGTAAGAATTTATCACACCGAAAAGTATCCCGTTGCAGAAAAAGGACCCGATCATCACCAACCAACTCCTGGCACCCCCGTCCGGGGGTGTGAACTCATCGTATTGTTTTTCTCTTCCATTCTGCACTTTCATCTTCGATTTACCCTCGGCGTCGCCCATTTTCCGAAATATTGACTTGGTTTTTTAAGGCACTATATCATCGTCACTGTGGCAACGCAACACACGTGGTCTGGCGCGATCAGCTGGCTTCGCTTCGTCTGCCGTTTTAACTTCGACCACTGACGCTTGTACGAACGAAAGTAGAGGGGGAATTCTAACCTTACATATTCGTGACACAAAATCGACACCGATGACTCAAATCGGAACGTGGGTCTTCGAATTTATATCATCGATTGTTATTCGATATTTCGATGGATTTGTAGTTACGCTGCCCGACAAAAACGATGTGTTTTCAGTCCTAGCATTTTCACGAAGATCGTTGATCCGAGAATTCACAGAAAACTTCGAATTATATGTCGAATTGACCAATGGAATTCCGAATTGACGGAATTTCGGGCATAGAATAGCGCAATCAACGAGTTGATGAACAGATCTACGTTTATGAAAAACCAACTTTAACAGTACCTATATTAAAAAAAAAAAGAGTTTTTGAACGCAGGAGTGTTGGAATTGCCTTCTTTAACGAGTATTAGACGATATTTTCTCCATTTCAGTCAAGAATTGTGAGAAACTTATTGGAATTAGGGATGGGACATCATCATCGATGTTTTTCAAACATCGATATTTCAGTGTCGATGTTTTTACCATCGATGTTAATTGATTTCATCATCGATGCTGACATCGATGTTGCAGATAGAATACTCAACATCGGTTTCTCGATGTTTCATATATACAGGGTTTTCCTTTTAAGTTGGCCTATTAGACGTTTTAGGAGAACTAGTGAATATTTCGTTATGAAATTTTAGGTGGAGCCTTGAGGATAAAGGAACTTTTCGTCTAAAATATTTTCAAGTCGACAGTGTTGCCACGTCTACCTCAAACGCACATCTACTTTCTTATTTCAAATGGAACTACCTAAATTTTTATTTATTTATTGATTCAGAACCAAATTCGCAGTATAACCTACTAAAAAAAATTCTCTGCCATGCACTGTTGCCAAGTTATGTACAAATTATTGAAATTTTTGACAACCGCATAGCCAGTTTGGAAATGCAATATCTCGATTATTGTTAATGCGAACAGAACCAAATTTGGCAGTCTAATAGACAAGAATCCTATCATTTATGTGGTATATTCGATGTCTCGATGCATCTTAAGGCTTCTCGGAGATTTTGCTCCGAAAATGTGACATTTAAAATTGAAATATTTCGAGATTTTCAAATGGCAACGCCATATTTTTTTACACCATCCGATTCAAAATAAAAAATGATTGGCAGTCTCTTTTTACAGCAATCAATTATTTCGGATAGATTTCGAATGAGGAGGAAAAAACTCAAATATTTCAGTATTCGAATCCAAGATCTGTGGTCACGTTTACGTTGAGAGGGCTCTGTGATTATGAGGTAAATTATTAGAATAGATTCTATGGTTGAAATCATAAAAAGTATAAAAGGATATTCTTGCATATTCTGAGCCGGAAGTGATGAAATAACGTGATTTTTTACCAAAAATTCAGTTACAAGTTACGAACGATGTGATGATGCATTATCGTGCTGAAGCCATCATTTTTTTTTGAGTTCGGTTTCGTTTGAAATAAAAATAATGAGAAATGCACACAAAACTATTTTAGACTGAGCTAGCTAAATATGAGAGGTGACAAATTCTTCTATATAAGTTTACTTGTTTTAGGAAACATTTATTTTGAAATATAACAAATGAGTCGAATAAAATTCATACGACTGTTGAAAAACACACTAAGTAAACATGTACAAATAAAAGTTTTGAGCAAAACGAAAATTATAACAACAATAATAAATCATACCTGATGTATCAATACAAATATACATGTTAATATACAACTCAGATGCCCATAGGGTTGATTATTATAATTATACCTACCAGAAAAGTGGATCATAAAAACATTGAGGGATTTTTATCACAATTTATTAAGAGTCAAGTAGGTAGATCTGAAAACCCTCCTCAAGAATACTCCGGGATAAACTACAATTAGAAAAAATAGTACGAAATAAACAATTAAAATATATTTACACTAAGTAATAGAGATAGAAAAATTTATTGAAAAAAAAAAGAATAAAAATGTAGATATATTTGTGTTAAATAGCATTTTGGATATTTGCATCTCGGATGTGATCAAAGTGCTTGGGCCCTAATAATTTACAAGTTGTGCAAGGGTCTCGAGGAATTACGAATCCTTAACAAGTATACTTGGGGAGAGTTCCCGTATCCACGTTTCTATAACTCAAGTTATTGTTCCTCTTCAGGGTACCCCCTTTCAAAGGGTACAAGTTGAGAGGAGGCAGGTTCGGATGTTCGATCCTGGTAGGCGACGAGACCCTCGGTCTGTGTCTCCTCATGCTGTTCGAAGCATACGCCATGCTGATGCATCGCATGTCCGTGTTGCCGCCCGGTAGAGTATACTGGTAATCGTCGTACGTGTTGTACTGGTAGCCTTTGATTAAAGGCATAGGTTCCTCATAATCTACGAAGCCAGAATTATCAAAATGGGATCTTTCGTTAGTTGAATATGGCGAACCTTTGTGTTGGTAGATCGAGGCGGCCGAGCAGGTCCTGATGCCGATGTTGTCTATAGTCTCGTAATGATCGTCAGCCTCTCTGAAACACGTTTGCCACGTTTACAATGGAATTTCCAAAAAAGCTAAATTTGACTCGCCTGTAATCGACGAAATCCTTGGGGTAATTTTCGGAAATGAAATGCTGCGTGCCGCCACCCGGCGTCAGAGCGGCCCAAACTATCCGGTTATCCTGCAATCCGACGTTCGCGTTGTTCCAACTCTGATTGGTCGGATCCATTTTCGGTCCGTTGCTCGCCGGATAATCCACCTGGTCTGAAATCTTCATCGGCCTCGGATCTCTGGCGTGCAGCGAACATTCGTTACTGCCGAACAGGTTCATCCTGAAAATTGAAAACAATTCAAATTTCTTCCGGTCGCCGCGAACCTCCACTTACTCTCTGCATTTGAGGAGGAACATGGCCAAGAGGGCGCCGAGCAGCAACACGCCTATGGACGAGGCTATCAAGACCAACAACCACGTGTCGTCTAACGACGACCACGTCTCGACCTCTGCTAACCCAAAAGGTTAAAAAATTTAAAATTTATATTTGCAACTTGTAACTAAATTTTTGGTAGAAAATCACGTTATTCTTTTGCATCATTGCAAAATGGCAACATTGGAAATGTTCACATTGCCACCCTGTATGTTTACCATATGACTATAATATAAAGCAATAAGGATGGACGTGGCTAACTAGAGTCCCGTCAGGGACCCGCGAGGCGTAGCCGAGCGTGAGGCCCGCAGGGCCGAACCCGGGGCAATCTTAATACAGATCGAAAGGGCGTATCCTCTTCTAGGAGAAGCGACCCCGAAAGCCCCCCCTGGCGCTCTTAAAGTGCCCGAAATTCTCAAACGAAAATCGCGAAAATAACGTTTTTCGTCGAAATCGCCCAAAGTGTCCCCAAAGGGGAAGACTTCACGGACGAACGGGGCCGTCTCGCGGGCCGAGATCGGTCGCTTTTTCAAGAACAAGACATTTCCCAACGAGTGGTACCGGTAAGGACCAGGGAAATATTCGAAATCGTTACGAAAATAAGGCAGATAAAACGTCTATTTTTCGAGAAACGTCAAAAACCCCCCTGATGCTTTCGATCCGTGCCCCTAAACGCCCTTTCGGCGGTAGAAATAGAAACTTTAGGAAATTTCCAATCTCTGGGTACCAATTTTCACATCCAAGTAGCGAGATAAGGCCGTGAATTCTTCATTCCAAATTCGGCAAGTCAGTTTCTGATTCAGGTCCGATGATAGCCGAACGCGAGCTTCAATTTTGAAAATCCGACATCCATGAAGATTTTTCACGCCTTCCAAGTGCTCTAATAAGAATCTACAGGAGATTCCGAATCTCCAGAGACCACTCACGGTTCACAAATCGAAAGAAAAGTACCTCAATTATGCGTTTCAAAATCGGCATTTTAGACTCGATTTTCGCGCGAATTCATTTCCCTCTCCGAAGAATGCACCGATTGCGATGGATTGCTATACAGGCTGTGCATACGAGAAATTGATATACAGGCTGTGCGCATTGAAAGCACTGACTTTCACCAGAATCTTTCTTCGAGAGATTTTCCGTCTGAATTTCTTATGGAAAAAGCACCCACTACGAACCAATTGGGAGTGGGATCTAATTTCGATAAAATGTCATACAGGGTGAGCCATTTACAATGAATTTGCGATCATGTGATATACGGGATGTGCAATTTACAAGTTAATTTGATTTTTTTTGCGTAAATTCGAGTTTTTTGTGTACCTTCGGGGTGTTTTGGTTCTGAATTCGATAAAATATTTTCGATTCATATACAGGGTGTCAGATTTGAGTAGCGCTGACATTCACCAGTTTTTCTCAAATTCTCGAGCTTTTTCGCGTAAGGGAGCTAAATTCAATGAAATGTCATACAGGGTGTGCCATTAACAATGAATTCGCGATCGATTGATATACAGGGTGTGCAATTTACAAGTTCTTTCGGTATTTTTTGCACGCTTTCGGTTTTTTGTGCTATCTCGGGGTTTTTTCGGTTCCTTTGGATTTTTTTCGTTCTTTCGTGTTACTTCGGGTTCTTTCATGTTTTTTCGCGTTTTTTCGTGTTTGGTAGGGTTCTTTCTTTGTGAAATGCACTGAACTTGAAACGATATTCTTTCAGTTTGTTTTTTATAATAAAAGCGCCCACTGCGAATCAATTATATACCGGGTGTCCCATATGCATTTTTCATCAAGTTTCCATGTTCTTTCACGTGTGGAGGCTAATTTCGGTAAAATGTCATACAGGGTGTGCGATTTACAATGAATTTGCGATCGGGCGATATACGGGGTGAGTAATTCCAAGTCCTCACCTTTTCTGGATAATTCCACGAAATCACTGTCCGGAAATTTGTTGAAGGGAGCCCAAGCATCGCAAAGTTGACCAGCGGAGCATGGCGTGGTGTTGAGGAGAAGATCGGGCAGGGAGTGTTGAAGGATAGATGGCGCTGGAGGCGGTGGCAGAAACAAGATCGAGTCTGGAGGAGGACCCAGATCTAAGCACTCTCCAAGGCAGCTCATCTTTTTCTGAAAAAATAATTTCATTCTTGATTGCACTTGTAAGTTCTACTTGTTGGCGTGATCTTGTAAAATGATCATTCTACAATTTGTATTATATTTTTTATACACAAGTTTCACAAACAAAAAACTCCCGAGACAGTTTTTGTTTAGAATGAAACAGGCTATCGGAAAAAATTTTTAAATGGTAAACAAATACCTAATAAGACGAAAGGTTACATTGGAAATAAACTTTAGGGGTTGTATCTCAACAAGGGATGCTCCAATGAAGTTTCTTTACCTCCTTAAATATTTCACACTTATTTAGTTACACCCTGTATAATAATAATATTATTTTTAAGGCTGTAAGTATATACTTTTAATTTCTAAATTGCGAAACAACTTTTTCGAATGATGCTAGTTTATATAATTTTATTCTTTATAATATCAGATTCGTTCCAATTTTTTTAATTTTCGATTCGAATAAATCAAAATGGGAATCATCGATCCATTCAAATATTTGCTTATTGTAAATAATGTTGAAAACGGTTACAATCTATACACAGAATCTGAACAAAGCAATTTCTGTGTCAAGATCGAAGTTCATTTAACTTAAAAAATTTAACTTTCTCGCATATCTTATTCCTTCCAAGTTCGTTGAACTTCTGGAATAGTTTGGAAGAAATTAGTGTCATCTAAACGAATTATAATAATTAAGATAACATTTCACGTTCGATAATGAGAATTATTATGGGAATTTTTTAGAATTGAAGACAATTTTGCGTTGAACATAAATAACAGTGAGCTTATTTTTTTATATTTTATTGATTTGTTTCTAAAAGGTATTCTATTTTCGGAAATTTGGATTACACTAAAAAATCATTCATATTGAACACTGATTAAATACATCCCTCCAGTTAGTAGAAAAAATCATTGGAATAACGGTAATAAAGGCATATATAAATAATGAAATGAAAACCTAAATACTAATAATAAGAAAGTGAAAAACACATACCTTCAGAGAGCACAAGGACTGCAAATATTCTTTGATGTATCCCGTCGCGAAATATCATTCCCTATTGATCCTTAGGGATGCAACGCATGCGTTACAGGTGCAAGGGCGGACGTCGCTATTGATCAAGAACGCCTGGCGTCACGACGGTTCATTCTGACTTTGACACATTACACGTGACGTGAAATCTATCTCGCGGAAGCGAAATTTCATTTCAATAATTGACCAGGAGCCTTTGAGGTTTTCTTAAATGGCGCCTGGAAATATTTGAAAACTCGAAAAACCGTGCAAAGCACTGAGGTGAGCTCAAAATTGTTGTCTTTGTGAAAAAGATAGTTTGATAACACGAAGAACCAACTTGAAAATATTCCACTCTTCTATGGGCATCTTCTAGTTATTTTCACTCTGTTTCATCTTTTAAGTTTTCTTCAGCATGGTTATACAGGGTGTTTCAAAAAAGGTGACCCTCTCTCTAGGATGGGTGGAAAACTGAAAAATAATTTTTTAAAATTTTTTTGATATTTTATGTGCCACTATCACGTGGCATTATTAACCCGTGTGAAGTTAGCAGCCAATATTGAAATTCTGGCTGCTGGGTCGTAACAGCCGGAACTTTGTTTATGCGAACACCTTTGGAAATCTCCACTTGATTTTTAAGAAAAAAGAACTAGAGGGGTTTAGATCTTATAGTTTCTTGCGGAATATGATCCTCTGAAGTTTTTTCAACAATTTAGAGTATTTCTATTTCGAATATTGGCGAGTCAGAATTATTATACAACAGATTCGAAGATAATATGAAAAAAATGTTGTAAATCCATAGGAAGAAAATAAATAATCAGAATCATGACTTGGAATTGAATATAATTATAGGATGCATCTACGAATGTATATTCTCTCTCTTCCGAACTACTTAATCAATAATATTTATTCGTACTTTTCGGACAATTACCCTTATACGTCGAAATGGTGCTGCCATAAGGGTTGAAGAAAAAGATGTTACCAAAATTTAGTATGTTAGGGAATGTAACGTTCTTTTCGAAATGGATAGTGCTCGAGTTCAAAGCTGCCATAAGGGTTGAAGAATAAGATGTTGCACCCTGAAAATTTAGTATGTTGAAGGGAATGTAACGTTCTTTTCGAAATATAAACCGAAAATCACTTACAAGCCGTCGATATATCGGAAAATTTGAACTTTGTCCAATTACCCTTATATTATTATATTATTTAAGTTTTTTATATTGTTTGTGCCATCTTTTGTTTCATTTCAGATAATATTTTTTTCAGTAATTCTAAATTTTATAAATGTCTTAATACTATTTGTACCTTCTTAGTTGTATTTCATATTATATTGTTTATGTTTGGATTTTTATATCTTATAAATGTTTTTATACTGCATGTACTTTCATTTTGTATATCTGATTATTTTTGCATTCATGTTATTTTATATTTTATAAATTATTTTATTGCTCAATTGCTTCAACTTTGAACCAATATAAAAGTAAGAAATACGAAAATATACAATTTTTGTTACAATAATGAGGGTAATGGTCTAGGGCAAATGTAGTTCTATGTTATAGGAAGATAATCTTTTTGATAGTCGGCCTATATTCGATAGACAGCCAATAAAACAATAGAAATTGTAGAAGAACTATGTAGATCGAATAGAAATTACTGAACAGTACTAGCACTTATCATTACATGTAAGAGAAATTAGTAAACGTAGAATTTTCCGGTAAGCCGACAGCTTGTAAGTGATTTTCGGCTTATTTTTCAGAAAGACCATTGCATTCTCTTAAACATACTAAATTTTCAGGGTGAAACATCTATTTCTTCAACCCTTTCGGGAACTTTGAACTCGAGCACTATCGATCCCGACGTATAAGGGTAATTGGACAAAATTCAAATTTTCCGATATACCGACGGCTTGTAAGTGATTTTCGGTTTATATTTCGAAAAGAACGTTACATTCCCTTCAACATACTAAATTTTCAGGGTGCAACATCTTTTTCTTCAACCCTTTCGGGAACTTTGAACTCGAGCACTAGCCATTCCGACGTATGATGCTAATTTAACAAAGTACGAATTTTCCGATATACCGACGGCTTGTAAGTGATTTTCGGTTTATATTTCGAAAAGAAAATTTCATTCCCTTCAACATACTAAATTTTCAGGGTGCAACATCTTTTTCTTCAACCCTTTACAACTTTTCGAGCACTAGCCATTCAACTAATTTAACTAAATTTTCCGATATGCAACTTGTAAGTGATTTTCGGTTTATATTTCGAAAAGAAAATTTCATTCCCTTCAACATTTTTTCAGGGTGCAACATCTTTTTCTTCAACCCTTTCGGAAACTTTGAACTCGAGCACTAGCCATTCCGACGTATGATGCTAATTTAACAAAGTACGAATTTTCCGATATACCGACGGCTTGTAAGTGATTTTCGGTTTATATTTCTAAAAGAACGTTACATTCCCTTCAACATACTAAATTTTCAGGGTGAAACATCTTTTTCTTCACCCCTTTCGGGAACTTTGAACTCGAGCATTATCGATTCCGACGTATGATTTTGGTAATTGGACAAAATTCAAATTTTCCGATATACCGACGGCTTGTAAGTGATTTTCGGCTCATTTTTCGAAAAGAAAATTTCATTCCCTTCAACATACTAAATTTTCAGGGTGCAACATCTTTTTCTTCAACCCTTTCGGAAACTTTGAACTCGAGCACTAGCCATTCCGACGTATGATGCTAATTTAACAAAGTACGAATTTTCCGATATACCGACGGCTTGTAAGTGATTTTCGGTTTATATTTCGAAAAGAACGTTACATTTCCTTCAACATACTAAATTTTCAGGGTGAAACATCTTTTTCTTCAACCCTTATGGCAGCTTTGAACTCGAGCACTATCCATTTCGACGTATAAGGGTAATTGTTAAAAGTACGAATTGTCCGAAATATTATTGATTAAGTAGTTCGGAAGAGAGAGAATATACATTCGTAGATGCATCCTATAATTATATTCAATTCCAAGTCATGATTCTGATTATTTATTTTCTTCCTATGGATTTACAACATTTTTTTCATATTATCTTCGAATCTGTTGTATAATAATTCTGACTAGCCAATATTCGAAATAGAAATACTCTAAATTGTTGAAAAGACTTCAGAGGATCATATTCCGCAAGAAACTGTAAGATCTAAACCCCTCTAGTTCTTTTTTCTTAAAAATCAAGTGGAGATTTCCAAAGGTGTTCGCATAAACGAAGTTCCGGCTGCTACGACCCAGAATTTCAATATCGGCTGCTAACTTCACACGGGTGCATTATTATTCAATTCAGTAATTTCCATCGAATCAGATAATATCAATAATAGATTCTCATTATATCTTTACCTATTGGTAATATTAAAATTGATAGATCTATATCTAGTAACCAAACACATTTCAATTACTTGAATAATCCATTCTGACCCCAATTCATTGTCACTCACAAATTGAAATATTATGATCCATCAACACATCTTTCTGATATTGAAAATCATAGGATATTTCTTGATCTGGCCTACAATCTGCATCGAAAATGGCCGTTCAAGATTGTACAAAATCTTTTGTGTGATTTACACAGTTCTTTCTGGGTACTTTTTGGCAATTTCAACGAGAGAACAATTGAATGATGCTCACGGAAAATCGACGTCAGCCATCTTAGATGTGATTTCTCAGTGTCTCCTATACGTATCGTTGTCTGTGACACGTCTCTACCTGAACTTTTACCAGAATACAAGTTGCATCAAGTTTTTCGATGAATTGAGGAAACTGGATGGAAATCTTAGGAGATGTACGATTTTTCCAAAGAAAATTATCTCTATCTTCATTATTTTTGAGGCATTTGTGTTGTGTGGTGTCATATACAATCTTTACATCCTCCAAAATTACAACTACATAATGTTTACTTTACAAAAAGAAATCGAATTTTTCCAAATGTCACTGGAGGCCTCTGTTATGTTTTTATCAATTTTTTGGATCAAGTGTTTATTCGAAGAACTAAACAAGAAGATAGTGGATGGAATGGAAAGGAAATTTAGTGATATTTTCAATAAAAATCGAAGAATTTACGACGTTAACAGGTTTCAAATAAATGAGTCAAGAATATCTTATGTTTATATTCGACAAGAAATCTTCGAATTGGTTGGATTGTTCAACGACGTATTCGGTTTAAACATGTTACTCTTAATCCACAATTGCATCCTTGTGCTTTGCTTCAACGCCGGGCTGTGCTCAATCTATATTCTCATGCCCAATGTTGATGATAACAAATTTTTAAGTCCTCAATCTTTGATTTCCAGGTTGCACAGGATAATTACATTTGCGGTAAGTTTGTAAATGACCAAATCATAAACATATAAAGAGAAAGACCCATTTATTTACATTAAATCGTGTAGCTCCCATTAAAAAAGCAGTTTGGCAACCATGCGCCATACGCATCCAACCCGTTTGTGATGTTGTCATAATGTGTTTTATTTCTTGAAACTGTTTGAAAATATTCAGCATGTTGACGATGATACTTCACTATGTGATGATCGACAACTCTGCGCGAACATATTCATTCATTAAATTCACTCACCGTATTTCCCCTACGGCACATGGACCGTCAAATTTTTTTGGGGCGTTGGTAGGGTCATTTGCTATAATAAATACGTTTTTTTTAACACACACTCATGTAGACTTAATACAATAAAGAAAATGCATGTAAAAGCCCACGCAAAAAAGTTATGGGGCTTCGAAGGGTACATTTCGGGTGATTTAGAAAAACCTAATAAAAAAACATACCTCTGTAACCATAATACTAAGGACCCAGGTTCCAAGACTGAAAAGGTAACAATTGACCCTACCAACGCCCCAAAAAAATTTGACGGTCCATGTGCCGAACACCCTGTATTATACGTGAAGTTACCAAAGCGCTAGAAAGTCAACTTGTTTTTGTTTACAAGTGAAAATTAAGTGGTAAGTGTGATTTTGCAGACTTCGTAAAAGTGTTTCAACTGTAAAACATGGTTCGACAATGTTATATTTTCAAAAAATATGATTATTTGAACCCAAATCTTTCTTTGCTCCGGTAAATTTCTAAATATGCTTTTGGCGTCAATATTTGAACAATCATTGTCGTAGAATGAAGTGCTTGCAAAGGTTGTTTGTATTAATTTAATTGAATAGTTTTTAAAGTTATACATTTGACCAGAATGAAATACCTGAATCAATATCAAACCCTATTTATATCATTCATCCATCTACGACTTTTTCAATTTTTATTGCAGGTTTCTGAGCAATACCGAACAAAAAAAATCGGTTTTCCTTGTTAAGATGAAACCAGAAATTTAGTAGATATTTCGAAGAAATTTAGGACTAGGTCCTTATACACTACCAGTAAGCGGGTAGATCCATAGGCCCATAGATCAATATAGGCCAGTAGTTCAATAGGCCCATAGATCAATATAGACCATAGATCAATAGGGCCCATACATCAATGAAGCGCACAGAAACACGAAACACGTCAAAACACCCGTTGAAAGCAAAAAAACATGAAAATACTGGATAAAACACGAAGAAACGCGAAAAAACACGGATAAATCCGAAGAAACCGAAGTTACACGAAAGAAACCGAAATTACACGAAACAACGCGAGAAAACACGAAAGAACCGCAAGTAACACAAAAAATACAAAGGAACTTGAAAAAAACCCGAAAGAATGCATATAACTTGAAAGCAAGCAAAAAAAGTCACGCGAAACACCCCGGAGAAATACAAAAAAACCGAAAGCACGCAAAAAAACAAAAGTACTTGTAAATTGCACACCCCGTATATCACCTGATCGTAAACTCATTGTAAATTCCACACCTTGTATGACATTTTATCGAAATCAGCTCCCATTCGCGAGAAAACTTGAAGAAAAATGCATATGAGACACCCAGTATACAATTGATTAGCAGTAAAAAAAAATCCAAAAGAATATCGTTGTTACTCCATCTATTCGAAATCAGTAATTACCGAAAAGAAAGTATCAATATTATTCTATGGAGCTCCTATGTAATACCCCGTATATGAATCGAAAATAATTTTTCCATAAAAAAAACCCAAAGGAAAACAAAAAACTTGAGAGCGTGCAAGAAATACCGAAAGAACTTATAAATTGCACACCCTGTATATCAAAAGATCGCGAAAACATTGTTAATGGCACACCCTGTATGAGATTTCATTGAATTTAGCTCCCTTACGCGGAAAAGCACGAAAGCTAGAGAAAAACTCTGGTGAATATCAGCGCTACTCAGATCTGACACACTGTATATGAATCGAATATATTTGATCGAATTCAGAACCAAAACACACCGAAGGAACACAAAAAACTCGAATTTGCGCGAAAAAAATCAAATTAACTTGTGAATTGAACACCTCGTATATCACATGATCGCGAATTCATTGGAAATCGTTCACCCTGTATGACATTTTATCGAAATGAGATCCCACTCTATAATTGGTTCGCAGTGGGTGCTTTTTCCATAAAAAATTCGGACGGAAAATCTCTCGAAGAAAGAATCTGGTGAAAATCAGTGCTTCCAATGGGCACAGCCTGTATAGCGATTTTTTCGAATGCACAGCCTGTATAGCGATTCATCGCGATCTGTGTGCATTTCTCGGAGCGGGCATTGAATTCGCGCGAAAATCGACTGGAAAATGACGATTTTGAAACGCATATTTGAGGTGTTTTTCTTTCGATTCGTTAACCGTAAGTGGTCTCTAGAGATTCGGAATCTCATGTAGATTCTTATTCGAGCGCTTGGAAGGCGCTAACAATCTTCCACCGCCCATATCGAGCGAAAAATCGATGCCGGATTTTCAAATTTGGATCTCGCGTTCGGCTATCATCGGAATCGTATCAGAAATTGTGACATTTCACAGCGTATTTCGTGAAAATTGCCGAATTTGGAATGAAGAATTCACGGCCTTATCTCGCTACTTGGATATGAAAATTGGTACCCGGAAATTGGAAATTTCCTAAAGTTTTTATTTCTACCACCGAAAGGGCGTTTAGGGGCATGTAGCGCCAGCACGGATCGAAAGCATCATAGGTGATTTTGACGTTTCGCGGGACTGGCGAAACTAAAAATGGCCGTTTTAGTTAAGGGATTTTAGCCAAGAATTAGGGGAGCTCCGGAATTCTAATGGGTTCTAAGGAATCCCCCGGTCCTTGCTTTCGGAATATGTAGTGACTCCCGGACCCGGGGCGTTCCGGCTTCCGAGTTTATTCCCTTATTCCGGGGCACCTTTGGCGAAAAACGTCATTTTCGCGATTTTCGTTAACTTCGGGCACTTTAAGAGCCCCGGGGGGGTTTTCGCGGTCGCTTCTCCTAGAGGAGGATACGCCTTTTCGATTTTTGTAAGATTGCCTCTCGAGCGGCCCTGCGGGCCGCTCGGAAAGCTTCGCTTTCCGGTTCCCTGACGGACAATTTTGTTTTGGAATGAGTGATCAATGTTGAGTCTATGTTTTAGAGGCATAAATATCATTTTGAGTGGTTTTGTTATGAATTTATGTTATCTATTTAAAAATTGAAAGTTTGTTTTATTAACCCATCTTATACTCAAATTTGATGAAACACGTTTCACACAATTTTATGCTCTGGTCAAAACTAGGGTTATTTTTTTCATGGCATTCTATTAATGTCCTATTATCGCAAATAAAACTGCTACTCGGTAAAATTTAACAGACTTACTACCTATACGATTATAATCGTACTTGCAGGGATTCTAGGTCAATATTATAATATCTACACTTTTCATTAAATCTTTCGAAATATAGAACGAAATACCATCTTTTATCGTATGAATCTATTTTAATATCACAGTGACGCAATTTGTCTTGCATCATTTACCTAAAATCTATTCTACTAGAATCTCAAATATTTCAAATTTTGTAGATTCCTCAAAATTTAAACGAAACCTTAAATCAGTACTCCACTGAGTATTTGACGACTTCATCATGCAGCGTTGCCAATGTGCTATATTCCTGTCTTCTTTTGACACATATTGAAATAATTCAATGTTGGCTAGGTCTATCTCTTTGATTGAATTGTGGCGTTCTTTAGTGGGTAGTTAGCTTGAAACATGAACCTACAAGTTGATGTTTTTTTCGCAGGTCTTACCGATGATGCTAGCGTATTCCTGCGAATGCCTGGAAGCAGAATCTGGTAAAATAGTGTCGATATCCTTGACCTATCTCAACGAATTGCCTCCTCTTCCATCGAAACTCGAAGACATTGCATCGAAAGAAGAACTGAATAACCTGTTCGAACACGCTAGTCATAAGAGACCCGAAATTACAGCAGTTGGTTTCTTTCATGTTGATTTTACCATGTTGAGTTTTATTGCTTCCAGTGTCGTCTCCTAC
This sequence comes from Micraspis discolor, assembly GCA_030674115.1. Lineage (NCBI taxonomy): Eukaryota > Metazoa > Arthropoda > Insecta > Coleoptera > Coccinellidae > Micraspis > Micraspis discolor. The sequence continues at coordinate 121,029 of JARTUT010000440.1, forward strand.
ATCATTGTATACCTTCAATTACAGGAAAATTAAAAGATGTATTTGCTTTTGTGTTGATTATTGATGATTCTTGACCAGACGTCAGTGCTTTTTGATATTTTCCCAATATTAGATTACTCATGAAAATCTGTTTTCAATGAAAACAAGACGATTTCGATTGAATTTTAGGTAAAAAATGGAAGAAAAAAGAGTAAACACTTTAAAAGCAATTTCCTTTGAATATCGAAGGTAAACAGAACAATCTGTAGCCTAATTCGCTCTTTGTCTTCCATTCAAACCTTGCCACAATTGATTTCCACTCTTGCTAGCATCGGTTCCTTCGTTATCGATCCTAATCGGGTCATTGTTGTATCGGAAAATCATCATTTATCAACATTTATCAAGTAGCTTTTAAAAAATTTACTGAAATTAAACGAATTTTATTTGCATCAAGAATGGCAACACTGCATGCGTCCATCGAACATCGCATTCGCCGATACTTGATATGTGACATAGAACATTCTATGCCAGAACAAATGCATTGAATCACAAAAAAAAACATGAATTTGACATGATCTGGAATTTTTCTTAAAAATACATGTTCAAAGGAGAGGAAAATTCGAAAGCTTACATCGTTTTCGGACAGAAATTTTAAACTGAATAAACTACGATTTAGAAATTTCAATGCAAACTATAAAGTTGTATTCGATACTTTCAGTTCAGATCGGCGCTTTCACCAATTTCAATGAAAAAATTAATTTGGAAGGTAAGATACTTGTTGCATCTGAAAATGGTCCACTCAGGTCATAAACAAATTTTCATGTTGCCAAACTGAGCAAATAGTAGGTTTCTCTATTACCCTATAATTGCGAATAAAAACTTTTTCTCCAATTTGCATTCAAAAATTGTATAAAATTTTTTATTTTGAATTGAAACTGTCTTATCGGATATATTAGCGCAACAAGTAAAAGAAAAACTTTAATTGATTCTGCTATCTTATGTCAGAGACCACAGATGGAAAGAAATTCAGATGAAAATCAAGACAACGTAGCCGCATTCTCTGCTTGACAGTTTGTAGGTCACATGATGTTTCGATGACACACGTTGCCACCTCTGTTTCGAAAATAAATACGCAAATTGAAGGAAATTTGTGAGAGTCAGTATTAGGTTTTTTGTTTATTACTTTCCATCCCACTAAAAATGATTCGTAAGTGTGAAAATTGTAGTAAAGACAGGAATTTTAATCCGAATTTATTGTTCCATAGGTAAGTGTATTGTTAGAACCGAAGTATTTAGTTATTTACATGTTCAGTAGCGTAGAAAGTTTTAATAGGGTAGTTTTCAATGAGATTATTATAATATAAAATGAGGTTTTTTGAATTAAGGCTTGCTGGGCTTTGCTGTTGGGATGGTCGAGTATTTGCCCAAAGAAAGCAATTTTCATTTGTTCACATCATTTTGACTCTGAAGATATTGTGACTCGAGTAAATGGAAAATGATTTTATGCGGTGTTGCCGGGTGAGGTTTCACAAGAGACTTTCAATGAGGGAGTCGAAATAAATCGACATTTTACAAAGGAATGCTTTGTCTATCTTATATAGTCTAAGGTAAGATAATACTTGAATAATCAAGAAATTGTTTTCAAGAATTCCCGTAATTATCTCACTTTACAAAGTTGAGTAAGATAAGATTTCAATTTCCTGAAAGGAAACCACATCCTTTTAATCTGCTTCTCTCATAATTACGCTCATTTTCACTTGTATACAGGGTCTTTCACGAGGAATCTCACCTATATTTATACGGAAACTACTGAGCGTATTTTCATGAAATTCAGCACTTATAAGTATTTCACGATGCTGATGAAATCTAAAATATTTTCAAGGCACCTCCGGTTTTTCCGGAAATGACGTCAACTTCCGTTTTTCAAATAACAACACCATTTCTTTATTGCAGAAATAGATTCCTTAGAAAATTTCAAGTTATTTTGATGTAACACTTTTCAGTTTTGGTTGGAAAATTCTCTCTGAGCTGGAAAATTCGAAAAAAAATCTAAAATAGAACTCCGCTGAAACAAGAATAACTTCGAGGTTTTTGGATGGAAAATTTTCATTTTTGGGATTTTTCAAGATGTAAGATTGATGTATCCACTTTAAAAATCGAAATCGCGATTCATCATACAGGGGGTGAAAAAATCGCTTTCAAAGTTAGGGATGACAAAATCGTGAAAAATCAATTTTTTCAAATTAGAACCCCATTTTTAATGGCAGATATTGAATCTACGTTAAAAATAATGCGATGTATGCATCACACCCTTGTAAAGTGGATATTTTCTGAGTTATTCATCAAAAACTGTTTTTCGTCTTGAATTTTCAGCTATTTCCCTTCACGCCAAAAAAGATGAAATTTTCAGGAACTGTTATTTGAACCATGCTGTAGATTTTTCACCCCTTCATGAAACCGACTTCAAGTTACTATTAGGAGAAACATGGCAAACTCTCGCAGTTATAACTAGAGAAGATGTTCAAAGTGTAGGATCGAGTTATCCCTACGTTTCGTCCCTGGCGCACACATTTGGACTCATCAGTATGTGCGCCATGCCATAGACGCAGGAGTTAGAAGTTTGAGGAGCCGCCGGGAGTTGAACTCGGCACCTAGTCAATGTGAAACTTGAGCGCTAACTGAAGGCCACTGAAGCGCTGTGAATTAAGCTATGCGTGGCTTTATAGAGTGCCGCCAAGAGATCCCTACAAAAGTTTTGACCGTTAATTCAGGTCAGGAATGCTTCGTGCGTTGCTCTTCTTATTTCATCGGGAGGAAGAGATCTGCAAAAGTGTTTAAAAACCAAATTGAGTTTCGAAACTATGAATCTAAAAATCTAAACAAACCTGAACGCATTTCTGACTCGTTCTATGCAGTCCTCTTTATCAGCCAAGGGAGTTGAGTAGACAATATTTTTATCCTACCCCAAACATAATAGTCTAAAGGAGTTAAATCGGGAGAACGTGGTTCCTGAAAATTTCATCATTTTGGCGTGAAGGGAAAAGAAATTCAAGACGAAAAACAGTTTTTTGTGAATAACTCAGAAAATATCCACTTTAGGGCAAGGGTGTGATGCATACTCTCACATTATTTTTTAACGTAGATTCAATATCTGCCATTAAAAAATGGGGTTCTAATTTGAAAAAATTGATTTTTCACGATTTTGTCATCCCTAACTTTGAAAGCGATTTTTTCACCCCCTGTATCATGAATCGCGATTTCGATTTTTAAAGTGGATACATCAATCTTACATCTTGAAAAATCCCAAAAATGAAAATTTTCCATCCAAAAACCTCGAAGTTATTCTTGTTTCAGCGGAGCTCTAATTTTCTAAGGAATCTATTTCTGCAATGAAAAAATGGTGTTGTAATTTGAAACGGAAGTTGACATGTCATTTCCGGAAAAACCGGAGGCGCTCATGCCTTGAAAATATTTTAGATTTTATCAGCATCGTGAAATACTTATAAGTATTTTTACAAAAAGAGATGCAAATACTGTTAGACCATTCTACTTGGTATACAACAATAAAATTGCTTTAAATAATTGAAAGAATAAGCACTCAAAATATTGACTCGACTTGGCAACCAATGACTTACTGTATCTATTCCTTCACATCCAAAATAAACTGCCAGGTCTAAAATTCAAAACTCCTGAAGAATGAATGACTCTAAAAATGATATTTCGTGAAATATGTTCGGAAAACTGTTTCCACCGTTGCCAAACTGTATCAATCTACCTTGGAAATATTTTACAGAAACATCGATGATAAATTTTTGTTTTTAATTATCAAGACCAGAAATATAAAATTTCCTCGTCATAAAACAAGGTTTCAGATCGGAAAATGACGCTCACGTAATAAAGAAGGTAAGATCAGCATTTGCAGTTTTCCTTTTTTATCAGGCAGGCGCGGCGGTTTCTGGATTGTCAATCTCACACCTGAGAGCTTTCAAGCTTGCCGGTCTGTCGGTTTTGTGCGGTTTTTTTCCGAGTAAATTACGCGATCATGAATGTTTTCAAATGATTTCCATCACAGGTGAGCATTTGTTCAACAAAAACTTTCAACAACTTCACTATTTAAATCCATTTAATCTTATTTTGTTTTTAATATTCATTTTTAAATTTTTCACCAACTTGGGAAATATACAGGGTGAATCTTTGACTAATGCATTAATTTTAACCGTAGATTCTTTTCCTATACCATGTTTTGGAATTCAGCTTCGTCTAAATGATACTGAATGTTGTTCAATCATTTTTGAGATAAAAAAAAATTACAAGTCTTCATTGTTATTCTTCGAAGTTGCGTTCCATTAAGATATTGGGGATTTAAATTGGATTAAAGAATACAATTTTCGAAATGACGGCTTATAACATTCGAATTAAATTTGGTGACAAATTTTAGATAACTTTGATAATTATATCACATATTTACTTTCTCTTCGGTTTATATACTTTTATGTTTACGTTAATCATTTTGTTTTCTACATTTCGAATTATGGACAATTTAAAAAAAAATTTTTCAAAATAATCTGATAAATATGAATTTAGAAGGGATAATTTGAGACGTTATTTTATTTTTGAAAAACATACACCAGGCGAGTCAGTGATCAATTTATTTTTCATGTTTTGTAAAAGAATAACGAACGAAAAAAAAATCTATTTCGTGCTGGCCATAAATCCGAATTCGGCCACAATATTTCATGTCATTTAATCCTGCTCGCATCTGGTGCTTTACTTCCCTCGAAAGGAAAATAATGAAATATTTCCGCATTTATCCAGATATTCGAAAACCCGAAATACCAATAAAGGATCTCGAAATGCCAATTCGATCAGTAAATTCAAGTTCAGTTTTTCCATTAGATTTAAGAAATATTTTGTTTATTCGTCTAGCAAATTGCACAGAACAAAAGTGAAAATAAAAGCAAAAAATACCCTAAATGATATTCAATAAATATTAAATAAATCTGTCTACGTGCAAATGCGTCTATCCGTCAACCAATCAGAACCAAGAATTGTTCGTCATGATGATGCAGAGCGACGTTACATTCAAACGTTCGCGGTATGTTCCTGAAACATTCCTTTGAAATGTTTCACAATGATTCACGCATATCTCATATGAAATGTTTCTGTGATGTATCATGCTTACTGGATTGTTCTACAGGGTCTTTCACGAGGAACCTCACCCCTATTTATACTGGGAAAATTTTCATTTTTGGGATTTTTCAAGATGTAAGATTGATGTATCCACTTTAGAAATCGAAATCGCGATTCATGATACAGGGGGTGAAAAAATCGCTTTCAAAGTTAGGGATGACAAAATCGTGAAAAATCAATTTTTTCAAATTAGAACCCCATTTTTTTATGGCAGATATTGAATCTACGTTGAAAAATAATGAGAGTGTATGCGTCACACTTTTGCCCTAAAGTGGATATTTTCTGAGTTATTCACAAAAAACTGTTTTTCGTCTTGAATTTCTTTTCCCTTCACGCCAAAAAGATGAAATTTTCAGGAACTCTCTCGATTTAACTCCTTTAGACTATTATGTTTGGGGTAGGATAAAAAATATTGTCTACTCAACTCCCCTGACTGATAAAGAGGACTGCATAGAACGAGTCAGAAATGTGTTCAGGTTTGTTTAGATTTTTAGATTCATAGTTTTGAAACTCAATTTGGTTTTTAAACACTTTTGCAGATCTCTTCCTCCCGATGAAATAAGAAGAGCAACGCACGAAGCATTCCTGACCTGAATTAACGGTCAAAACTTTTGTAGGGATCTCTTGGCGGCACTCTATAAAGCCACGCATAGCTTAATTCACAGCGCTTCAGTGGCCTAGAGGTTAGCGCTCAAGTTTCACATTGACTAGGTGCCGAGTTCAACTCCCGGCGGCTCCCTCAAAACTTCTAACCCCTGCATCTATGGCATGGCGCACACAAGCCATACTGATGAGTCCAAATGTGTGCGCCAGGGACGAAACGCATTAGTAGGGATAACTTACGATCCTACACTTTGAACATCTTCTCTAGTTATAACTGCGAGAGTTTGCCATGTTTCTCCTAATAGTAACTTGAAGTCGGTTTCAAGAAGGGGTGAAAAATCTACAGCATGGTTCAAATAACAGTTCCTGAAAATTTCATCTTTGTGGCGTAAAGGGAAAAGAAATAGCTGAAAATTCAAGACGAAAAACAGTTTTTTGTGAATAACTCAGAAAATATCCACTTTAAGGCAAGGGTGTGATGCATACACTCACATTATTTTTTAACGTAGATTCAATATCTGCCATAAAAAAATGGGGTTCTAATTTGAAAAAATTGATTTTTCACGATTTTGTTATCCCTAACTTTGAAAGCGATTTTGTCACACCCTGTATCATGAATCGCGATTTCGATTTTTAAAGTGGATACATCAATCTTACATCTTGAAAAATCTCAAAATGAAAATTTTCCATCCAAAAACCTCGAAGTTATTCTTGTTTCAGCGGAGCTCTATTTTCGAATTTTCCCGCTCAGAGAGAATTTTCCAACCAAAACTGAAAAATGTTACATCAAAATAACTTGAAATTTTCTAAGGAATCTATTTCTGCTATAAAAAAATGGTGTTGTAATTTGAAAAACGGAAGTTGACGTCATTTCCGGAAAAACCGGAATGCCTTGAAAATATTTTAGATTTCATCAGCATCGTGAAATACTTTTAAGTGCTGAAATTCATGAAAATACGCTCAGTAGTTTTCCGTATAAATATGGGTGAGATTCCTCGTGAAAGACCCTGTATACAAGTGAAAATGAGCGTAATTATGAGAGAAGCAGATTAAAAGGATGTGGTTTCCTTTCAGGAAATTGAAATCTTATCTTACTCAACTTTGTAAAGTGAGAGAATTTCGGGAATTCTTGAAAACAATTTCTTGATTATTCATGTATTATCTTACCTTAGACTATATAAGATAGACGAAGCATTCCTTTGTAAAATGTCCATTTATTTTGACTCCCTCATTGAAAGTCTCTTGTGAAACCTCACCCGGCAACACCGCATAAAATCTTTTTCCATTGACTCGAGTCACAATATCTTCAGAGTCAAAATGATGTGAACAAATGAAAATTGCTTTCTTTGGGCAAATACTCGACCATCCCAACAGCAAAGCCTGGCAAGCCTTAACTCAAGAAAACCTCATTTTATATTATAATAATCTCATTGAAAACTACCCTATTAAAACTTTCTACGCTACTGAACATGTAAATAACTAAATACTTCGGTTCTAACAATACACTTAACCTATGGAACGATAAATTCGGATTAAAATTCCTGTCTTTACTACAATTTTCACACTTACGAACCATTTTTAGTGGGATGGAAAGTAATAAACAAAAAACCTAATACTGACTCTCACAAATTTCCTTCAATTTGCGTATTTATTTTCGAAACAGATGTGGCAACGTGTGTCATCGAAACATCATGTGACCTACAAACTGTCAAGCAGAGAATGCGGCTACGTTGTCTTGACTTTCATCTGAATTTCTTTCCATCTGTGGTCTCTGACATAAGATAGCAGAATCAACTAAAGTTTTTCTTTTACTTGTTGCTAATATATCCGATAAGACAGTTTCAATTCAAAATAAAAAATTTTATACAATTTTTGAATGCAAATTGGAGAAAAAGTTTTTATTCGCAATTATAGGGTAATAGAGAAACCTACTATTTGCTCAGTTTGGCAACATGAAAATTTGTTTATGACCTGAGTGGACCATTTTCAGATGCAACAATTTTCAATGTAAATGAAGGCGTCTATTTTAATATAGTCTAAGTATCTTACCTTCCAAATTCATTTTTTCATTGAAATTGGTGAAAGCGCCCATCTGAACTGAAATTCTAAGTTTCGAATACAACTTTATAGTATGCATTGAAATTTCTAAATCGTAGTTTATTCAGTTTTAAATTTCTGTCCAAAAACGATGTAAGCTTCCGAATTTTCCTCTCGTTTGAACATGTATTTTTAAGAAAAATTCCAGATCATGTCAAATTCATGTTTTTTTGTGATTCAATGCATTTTTGTTCTGGCATAGAATGTTCTATGTCACATATCAAGTATTGGCGAATGCGATGTTCTATGGACGCATGCAGTGTTGCCATTCTTGATGCAAATAAAATTCATTTAATTTCAGTAAATTTTTAAAAGCTACTTGATAAATGTTGAGAAATGATGATTTTCCGATACAACAATGACCCGATTAGGATCGATAACGAAGGAACCGATGCAAGCAAGAGTGGAAATCAATTGTGGCAAGGTTTGAATGGAAGACAAAGAGCGAATTAGGCTACAGATTGTTCTGTTTACCTTCGATATTCAAAGGAAATTGCTTTTAAAGTGTTTGCTCTTTTCAGTGGCGTATAAAGGGGGAGGCCCAGGGGCCCGGGCCCCTGCATCTTCATCTGCCATGAAAAATGAGGTTCTAATTTGAAAAAATTGATTTTTCACGATTTTGTCATCCCTAACTTTGAAAGCGATTTTTTCACCCCCTGTATCATGAATTGCGATTTCGATTTTTAAAGTGGATACATCAATCTTACATCTTGAAAAATCCCAGAAATGAAAATTTTCCATCCAAAAACGTCGAAGTTATTCTTGATTCAGCGGAGCTCTATTTCCGAATTTTCCCGCTCAGAGAGAATTTCCCAACCAAAACTGAAAAATGTAACATCAAAATAACTTGAAATTTTCTAAGGAATCTATTTCTGCGATAAAAAAATGGTGTTGTAATTCGAAAAAAGGAAGTTGACGTCATTTCCGGAAAAACCGGAGGTGCCTTGAAAATATTTTAGATTTCATTAGCATCGTGAAATACTTATAAGTGATGAATTTCATGAAAATACGTTCAGTAGTTTCCGTATAAATATGGGTGAGTTTCCTCGTGAAAGACCCTGTATACATTTTGCGATATACATACAGTCCCAAAAAGGTGCATAGAATTTTTTGTGCGGCGTTGACTAAATGATGCAAGAGTTCAGTAGACATTAGACAAAATTTATTGGGATATTTGTACATATTACTATTTGTCCTGGCTTAATGACTGAATTAAAATTGGCCCATCAGAATAATTTCTGATAGAGGCTCTACTGAGTGACCTTGCAATTGGCTTAACTTAGCTTGATTTTTTGTAAGGAACGGTTAATCAACCATTCATTGAATCAATACGCCATACTCTTATGACGTCACGACATGCTCGTAACCTTAGTTACATGCGTTTTCGCGTTCCAAACAAATGATTGTTGAAGGTTTTAGAATATTCCCAAAACAGTTTTTAAAATGGACAAGTGGAAATCCAAAGTAAAAATGATGTTTCAACTAATACGGCGTCTCAAAGCAGCTCATCTAAGTCTAAATGACAGGTCTGATGAAGGCAACCTCGTAAAAATTAAACGTTTTTGAGAACACCTTGTATAAGACATTTATTGTTATGAAAATAGTACGCCAGTGACAAATTGTGACTTTAGAACAAGTTCGCAGAAGCTTATAGCCTCACGTCACTGCTTTTCTTCATTTTTCACTCTCCGAAAATTATCTCATTTCATGAAAAACTAATCAGGAAGTACTTGTTGATTTGTATCACGTTTCCATGGAGTTAAGAAGTCTCATTAAAGATACTTCTCGAAGATACGTCATCAATTTCCTCGGTCCCCATTAAACCGCTTTCAGAACTGAAAATAATAACAAAATGTAAAAGGTTGGCTTACTTCGGTAAACAGGATTTCTGTAGTTCACGATGGAAACTGAATGTAGTTTATTAAGGCCCTTGTACACATGTTCTATAGGCATCAATTTTGCACGTAATTCATTCAATTTATTCATAGCGGATATAAATAACCCAATTTAATATCTTACCTGGGGAGGTTGAAACACGACCCTGAAATCTTGAGCATGGTAATTCAACAGAATATACCAGTAACCTATAAACCATATTTAAAGCTATATTGTGCACAGATCGTAGCTTTAGAATCCTTAGAATTTTGAATAAACGATCACGTAATGAACCCATTACGACTCTGAAAGAGAGAAAATTAGTTTTATGTCAAAGCTATAAATTCTTTGACACTCTTCAAATACCCGGAAAATATTTCGATCCGGCAACGTTGCCGATAATTCACGTAACGTATGAAACATTCTCAAGGTCACTTGTCTATTCTCTTTAACGTAAAGAAGAAATTCATCCAAAATGTAGCTTCATAGCAACTTGCAGATTTCTGAAGGAAATTCAACTAATCCCAGGTTATACAGACATATCGATTTTGAAAAGCGCAGTAGAAATATCAAGGACCATAAAAAATATATCAATTCGAAAAACTGACCATAGACTCTCGTCGCACTTATTCCGTGGTCACAGAGAGCCGTAAATTGTTGACAGTTGAGAACATGTCGGAACAGATCATTTCGAAAAATTTGTGAATCATGATAGATATTGTTTTAAAGTATCGGCAAACAGTTACTGACCAATTGGAGTCTTCTTCGATGAAGAAGTAGTTTCACCGTTTCTAAAGTTTGAGACTTGGTATTAACTTGAACCATGTATAGATCAGGAACAAAGAGATTATAACAGTTCCGGCCACAGAAACAATAAGAAATTCCTGTTCCATTCCCGAGTGGGAACATCAAATAACCAAAATTGCCTCATAGATCATAGACTATAAACAAATAAAGCGATATACCATAGGAATAGACCAAAGACGTTATATACCATAGACTAGGTGACAAGCGAGTTTTCTTAAGACTTTCCCGTAATAACAATTAGAGAGAGATGATCTTATGCGTTTCATACATGAGAAACAGAGAGCGCATGATGGTTTGCCTGTCACAAGAATGATTGATGAGATTTCAGTTAGATGTAAACAAATATGTATATTTTCCTTCTTTTTGAATTAAAAAATTCATTTATTCTAATTATACGTTTGAATTTACTTCATTAGATCCGAACTAGGTGTTTTGGGAAATTTATTATTCCAATAAATTGACGTCACGTGACGTAAACATCTGTTAGAAAGGTTATAAATCATTGAAGAGTAAACCTTATATCCATCTCATTCGCGTTCCGTACTTCTCTCTCTCTCTCAGAATTGGTCCATAGATATGTAATGGAGTAGCCCAAAACCAAATTCTATGCATCAGCCAAACTGTCAAAAAAGTGATAATTCATTTTAACGCGTTTTTCGCGGAAAAATGTTATTTCATGTGCCGTGTTCAACAAAAATCCTCAGCCAGTTCGTTTTTTTTTCTTTCAGGTGAATGATGAGCATTTTCAACCAGGGACTAGTTCGGTTGTTTCTTTTCATCTCGTGCTATTTGATCTTCTTAGCTTTCGGAGCTTGGGTTTTTTCGAGCATCGAGAGTCCCGAGGAGTTACAGAAGGTCCAGGAATTGAGAAATTTGAGGGCTAAATTCTTGAAGAATCACGAATGCGTTCAAGGTAAGAGTAAACTCCTTTTTGAATATATGTACTGGTTGATTGTTAGTGAAACAGTACGTCTTGCCCAAATGCGTGTATCCAGTTCGTATGTACGCCATTGGGGCTGTTCAACGAAGCAGTTTTCATTTTAAAACAGTGAATACATTTTGTTTAAGTAAAGAGTAGGATATTAATTTCAAATTGTTCGTCTCGATTTAAAGTGTCAAATTTGAATTCCTCGCCGTGAATTGTCAGTTATAACGTCATATTATTATGACGTGACTGATCGAAAAATGACAGACAACCACTGAGCATTGCCAATGTAATTTCAAGATAATAGCTGGATCCAGGGAAGTGACAGATCAAATATTGTCTATGGCGTCGACCGACAATCAAAACTCAGTTGATTTTTGTTATGAATCCAGATGCACTCTCCATCTCTTGAAATTAAACCCAAAAAGGTACTGTATCACTTAGTATTTTCGTAAATTCATCTATTTAGTACATATAAGTGAGGTTATCCATTTTTAGATGTATGATCATATTGTTTGGTTGCTATGGTAACAGATTTTGTTTGTCGGCCGACGGCGTCTTGTCCATTAGCAAATTATTTCGATATCACATTGCCATCTGTCGTTTTTCGATCGCGAGATGAATAATTTGAAATGAATATTCTACTTTCAATAGATATCGAAATGTGTATTCAGTGTTTAACTGATGTGAAAACAGCCGAGTTTTGTACAGAATTTTTCGTACGCCACTGGAATATTGGCCGGATAACGATGCAAAAAATTTTGATTCGCCGAGATAATTTGGGATTTTTCTATTTTCACGTTGGAATCTGGATACGGTACGTTCTCTACTAAGATGGCCCATTATAAATCCATTACCAGCACTCATTCCACAGCACCCCCGGGTCGAATATGCCGAATGACGAACGAGTTTTCAATAAAAATATTTTTATCTGGCAAACAAGACATAGGATTGATGTAAATTTTGGCAATAGCGTCCAGGAAAATAAACAGATATTAACTTCATATGCCACTTTTACTTGCACCCCCCAGGGGGGTCAGTAGGTACTCGGCCTGATTTTTAAAAATTCACGAAAAATCAACCATAAATGAGAATGCCATCAAACTCCTGCAGAATTATCAACCTGTCGATAAAAAAATAATTAAGTAGTTATCTCTGACTTGCAACCCCTTGGGGGACTAAAATAACGGCTTAATGATTATTCAAGCAGATACGAATATCTCGAGAACTAGACATAGAATCTACACGAAATTTGGTATTTATTCTTCTCTCCAAATACAAAGAATAACTCTATGACTCACTTCCACTTGCACCCCCTGGGTGGGGGGGCTAGCCGAGTTTTCTGTGAGTAATTCACCTGGGAAACTATATCAACTATACACGAGAATGCCATCAAACTCCTGCAGAATCTTCTACATTACAACAAAAAAAATAAATCAGTAGTTATCTCTGACTTGCAACCCCTTGGGGGGCTAAAATAACGGATTAATGATTGTTCAAGCAGATTCGAATATCTCGAGAACTAGACATAGATTCGACACGAAGTTTGGTATTTATTCTTCTCTCTAAATACAGATAATAACTCTATGACTCACTTTCACTTGCACCCCCTGGGGGGGATAGCCGAGTTCCAGCCGAGTTTTCTGTGAGTAATTCACCTGGGAAACTATATCAACTATACATGAGAATGCCATCAAACTCCTGCAGAATCTTCTACATTACGACAAAAAAAATAAATCAGTAGTTATCTCTGACTTGCAACCCCTTGGGGGGCTAAAATAACGGATTAATGATTGTTCAAGCAGATTCGAATATCTCGAGAACTAGACATAGAATCGACACGAAATTTGGTATTTATTCTTCTCTCTAAATACAAAGAATAACTCTATGACTCACTTTCACTTGCACCCCCTGGGGGGGATAGCCGAGTTCCAGCCGAGTTTTCTGTGAGTAATTCATACCTGGGAAACTAGACATAGGATTGAGGTCAAATTTCACAATACCATTTAGAAGCATCAACCCACAGTTTCAGCATATGCCACATTCACTTGCACCCCCCAGGGGGGTCAGTAGGTACTCGGCCTGATTTTTAAAAATTCATAAAATATCAACTATACATGAGAATGCCATCAAACTCTTGCAGAATCTTCTACATTACGACAAAAAAATAATTCAGTAGTTATCTCTGACTTGCAACCCCTTGGGGGGCTAAAATAACGGCTTAATGAATATTCAAGCAGATTCGAATATCTCGAGAACTAGACATAGAATCGACACGAAATTTGGTATTTATTCTTCTCTCTAAATACAAAGAATAACTCTATGACTCACTTTCACTTGAACCCCCTGGGGGGGATAGCCGAGTTCCAGTCGAGTTTTCTGTGAGTAATTCATACCTGGGAAAGTAGACATAGGATTGAGGTCAAATTTCACAATAACATTTAGAAGCATCAACCCACAGTTTTAGCATATAATAAATAATATTCGAATCTGCTTGTATAATCACTAAGCCGTTATTTTAGCCCCCCAAGGGGTTGCAAGTCAGAGATAACTACTGATTTATTTTTTTTGTCGTAATGTAGATGATTCTGCAGGAGTTTGACGGCATTCTCATGTATAGTTGATTTTTTATGAATTTTTAAAAATCAGGCCGAGTACCTACTGACCCCCCTCGGGGCTGCAAGTGAATGTGGCATATGCAGAAATTGTGAGTTGATGCTTCTTAATGTTATTGTGAAATTTGTCCTCAATCCTATGTCTAGTTTCCCAGGTGTGAATTACTCACAGAAAACTCGGCTGGAACTCGGCTATCCCCCCCAGGGGGTGCAAGTGAAAGTGAGTCATAGAGTTATTCTTTGTATTTAGAGAGAAGAATAAATACCAAATTTCGTGTCGATTCTATGTCTAGTTCTCGAGATATTCATATCTGCTTTAATAATCATTAAGCCGTTATTTTAGCCCCCCAAGGGGTTGCAAGTCAGAGATAATTACTGAATTATTTTTTTGTCGACATGTAGATAATTCTCCAGGAGTTTGATGGCATTCTCATGTATGGTTGATTTTTTATCAATTTTTAAAAATCAGGCCCACTACCTACTGATCCCCTGGGGGTGCAAGTGAATGTGGCATATGCTCAAATTGCGAGTTGATGCTTCTAAATGTTATTGTGAAATTTGACCTCAATCCTATGTCGGGTGGAACTCGGCTAGCCCCCCCCAGGGGGTGCAAGTGGAAATGAGTCACAAAATTATTTTGCGTATATAGAGTGAAGAATAAATACCGAATTTCGTGTCGATTCTATGTCTAGTTCTCGAGATATTCATATCTGCTTTAATAATCATTAAGCCGTTATTTTAGTCCCCCAAGGGGTTGCAAGTCAGAGATAACTACTTAATTATTTTTTTATCGACAGGTTGATAATTCTGCATTTTTAAAAATCAGGCCAACTAGCTACTGACCCCCCTGGGGGTACAAGTAAAAGTGGCATATGAAATTAATATCTGTTTATTTTCCTGGACGCTATTGCCAAAATTTACATCATTCCTATGTCTAGTTTGCCAGATAAGAATATTTTTATTGAAAATCACAAATTATCTCGGCGAATCAAAATTTTTTGCATCGCTATCCGGCCAATATTCCAGTGGCGTACGAAAAATTCTGTACAAAAGTCGGCTATCTTACTCGGCTGTTTTCACATCAGTCAGTGTTTAAAGGTCTTTGTCATGTGAAATTTGAATGGCGTTACTTGGAAACGAAGCCATTTCAAGTCACGAATGACGTACGATATGGGTGAATAGTAAGAGAATAATTTTCTTGAAACAATCAGTCGATAAACCGGACAAAACAGCAGTTGTAAGTATAAAAGACTTGCGCAAAGTCCTTAGCAAAATGAGTTCAACACCTCTCCTAATTGAATTTTCATGTTCTCATTTCCCTCAGGAGCCACCGTGAAAACCGACTTTTACATTATTAAATTTCGACTAATGAACTTTCATAATATTTTGCGCTTTTTTTCGTCCAGTGAAACTTTCCCGCAAATGAAATTCTTCTTTGAGATCGTATGATGAACGCCGATAAATTATGAATTCGCGGGGTGATAAATATTTTAACCGATATGTAGGACGAATGTGTTATCACGTGAGAATTACGTCTGACCTCTGGTCGATCGTAAAAAACGAGAGAGAAACGGATAATATAACAAAGAGATAAGAGCCCCTCGGTTACTACAGAAGATAAGAATTTAACAAGCTAACATGTGGGTCGCACACTTTTCTTATTCCACATTATCAAATAGTATTTTCGAGAAAGATCATCCCCAAATTGTAAAATTAATTAATGAAAAATTACACAATATAATTACGAAAGGAAAAACATTTTTTAAGACATCTTTATTGTTTTCACGTATGATTTAAACGCAACGTTATACAGGGTGTCAAGGAAAAAAGTATTTTGCATAGTGCCACAGGATAAGAAGGCCATAAAATATGAAAAAAACGCCCTATGAATATATACTGATGGACAAAATTTAGTTAAATTTTAACAATTGATATCTTCCCAATTTTCAGTCTGATTTCCATGTTTCCTTTTTATGATCTCAACCATAGAATCTATTTCAATAATTTACCTCATAATCACAGAGCCCTCTCAACGTAAACGTGACCACAGATCTTGGATTCGAATACTGAAATATTTAAGTTTTTTCCTCCTCATTCGAAATCTATCCAAAATAATTGCTTGCTGTAAAAAGAGACTGCCAATCATTTTTTATTTTGAATCGGATGGTGTAAAAAAAATATGGCGTTGCCATTTGAAAATCTCGAAATATTTCAATTATAAATGTCACATTTTCGGAGCAAAATCTCCGAGAAGCCTGAAGATACATCGAGACATCGAATATACCACATAAATGATAGGATTCTTGTCTATTAGACTGCCAAATTTGGTTCTGTTAGCATTAACAATAATCGAGATATTGCATTTCCAAACTGGCTATGCGGTTGTCAAAAATTTCAATAATTTGTACATAACTTGGCAACAGTGCATGGCAGAGAAATTTTTTTTAGTAGGTTATACTGCGAATTTGGTTCTGAATCAATAAATAAATAAAAATTTAGGTAGTTCCATTTGAAATAAGAAAGTAGATGTGCGTTTGAGGTAGACGTGGCAACACTGTCGACTTGAAAATATTTTAGACGAAAAGTTCCTTTACCCTCAAGGCTCCACCTAAAATTTCATAACGAAATATTCACTAGTTCTCCTAAAACGTCTAATAGGCCAACTTAAAAGGAAAACCCTGTGAATATATATGCCTGGCCTGGCCGACCCACTCCTAGAGGGCATGAGCCGTCGACCAGAACGCAGAAATTTTCACAGATTGTAGGTCATTTAGTTTCAAAGTTGAGCAGCCCGAAAATGCGGTTCTAGTAAAGGATGGTACGACAGGCTTTGCTTCCGCGCTCGATTTCAATGAAATTATAAAGGGGCGCCGAAGTTTTTGGAAAAAAGCTGCGGTGAAATCCAGGTTGAGTGATTGGAAACTTAAATATGTTGATGGACCTCTGGGGAATAGCTGTTTACAAAGCCGCCGAAACTACACCCTTTCTCGGCTTCGAGATGTTCTAATCTCCCGATTAAATCTCTCTCCGCTCGTTTCGTATCACTTATTAACTGCTCTATCAACTTTCGGAAACTTCCGGGGAGATTTATGGCAGCCTGTTTTACTACCTTCGAAGGTCCTTCAGATCAGACAATATTACTGGATATTTTCTTTATTGATTCGTTCGACGTGTTCGGTTCTAACTTTCGACTTGTTACGGCGATTTTATGAACTTCTAATCAGGTTATATATAGATAGATATTATATGGAAAAGTTGTACATTAACTTTAAAATGTCTGAAATTTTCGAAGATCGAGCCGAAAATGGTATCATTCAAGTGTGGTCAAATTTGAGCATATCTGACTGCATTGAGTATAAATCTACCTAGAGGGGAAACGCACTCCGGTAAAGTGGCGGTCTCAAGCGTGTAAACACGGTAACCTGTATTTCATTGTATTTATGGTTGCGGCGACTTGGTCTCTCTGTTTGAGCTGGTCTGAGCCAGGGCCGGATTTATTCGACATCACCTCTCAGAATATTTCATTATTTAGATATATTGACTTACTGTTAATGATCGGTGTCTCAAGTCCGAGTGCCGATTAGACATTAGACATATTTGAAATCTTGAATATTGTTCGAAGTTCTCTATAGAGCTAAAATATTTTCAAAGCCCAAAAACTTCCAGTTATACAGGGAGTGAAAATAAATTCGACGAAAAAATTTTTTTTTCAAGTTTTCCATTCCTGGTATGATCGAGTGTTCAATAGTGAATACATTTCAGTTAAAACTATCGTATTAAATCGAATAGTTTTCAAAATATCTAAAAACAACTGGAAAAGAAGTAAAATATGTTCAGTCAGTAATATGTTCATTATTCTTATTTTAAATTTCCTGAGCGTAAACCGTTTTTACAACATCCATGAGGAAGGATGTGAAAAGGTCATGCATCTTTTGGATTTCAAAAATTTCATCACAGGGTGTTTCAAATTTTGCGTTGAATATTGTGATCTTAAATTGGTCGTAATTTCTGTTTTTCAAATTAGAACCCTATTTTTTTATAATTGTGTTGGATTCTGCGGTCAAAAATAATGATAGTTTTCTCACATGATTATGCTCCTAAATTCAATAATTTCTGAGTTATTTGAGATTTTCTGGATTTATGTAGTACGTAGAGTCAAATTGATTGCATCTAAAATAATTCAATGAATATTATTTCGAAACCATGGGAACACTCTGTACCCATAGAAGATAAATTATCTGTTAATAATTCACAAGTGTTATTGTTATTCGTTATCTTCATTTCTCGATTTAACAAAATGAACCGTTATTCTAATTACGAAATTCTGGATCTATTTTTTATACAAGGTGAATGTGACAGAATTATTAGTAGGATCTGCCGGGCCTTCAACGAGAGGTATCCCCTTTTACCTTCCATTGTGAGATCTTTAGAAAATATGTTTCAAACTTTCAAAGTTTTGGATGTGTAAGAGCCCTTAAAGAATACAAAAGAAGGATAGTTGATGAGGAACATGAAATTAGTGCTTTACTTATTTCGAAGCAAATGAAAATGCATCTATTCGAAGTGCACCTCATGAAATCGATTTAAACAGAAATTCAGTGCACCGAATTTTGAAAAAACACAACATGCATGACTACAAATATGAGAAAGTTCATGCATTAGAACCAGGTGACTACATAATAAGATTAAATTTTTTTGAGGAATATAAGAAAAACTTGAAAATGATGAAAATTTTTTGAAAAAGATCATTTGGACCGACGAAGCAAAATTCAATAATGAAGTACTAATTTAATAGAAAGAATTGCCACATTTGGAGAAGTGAAAATCCTCATAGAAAAAGACAAAGAAACCCCCAGAACAAATTTAGTTTTTATGTTTTAATGTTTTGATGAACAATAAAGTGCGGTGCTACATTTATGAAGAAAATTTAAATACAGAAAAATTTTTGGAAATCCTGAGAAATTTTGTTTCTGAGTTTTTGGATGAACTGCCGTTGAGTATGTCGACTACCGCATATTATCAATTGGATGGGGCTCCGGCACATAGTTCGCACGAGGTGTCTGAAGAACTGAATGCAATGTTTGCTAATCGGTGGATCGGACGCCGTTCTTCACTGTTTTGGCCCCCACGATCTCCCAATCTTACTCCCTTAGATTTTTATTTATGGGGTAAAATAAAAAACATAGTCTATGAATCTCCTATTGAAAGAAAAGAAGATTTGATACGGCGTGTGGAGGATGCTTTCCACTCACTAAAGGGGGAGGAAATTGAGCGAGCGACTAACCGAGGTGTTTCAAGATGTATTCGAAAGTGTGTGGAACAAAATGGTTACCATATTGAAACTATTACCTGATCATTTATTTTGTTAATTTGTGTTTTGAAACGTATTTTTATTTTTATTATCATAATTTATTTATAGTTATAATTCGGTGTACTGAAGTAGCGAATCTATTTAATGTGTTTCCTATTGAAGAGATGAATTCTCATTCGCTTAGAAATAAGTCGAAATATTAATTTCATCAACTGCTCTTTTTTGTATTCTTTAGGGGCTCTTACATTCCAATATTTGGAAAGTTTGAAACATCTTTTCAGAAATTTTAAAAAAATTGGAGATACTTCTCGTTGGATACTCAACATTTTGTGTCATCCACCATGGATTTGAAATAAACAATATCATTAAGTGCATTTGAATGTGTATTGCTTATACAATTTAAAAAACACAATAATATCTAAGAAATAAATCCAAAATCTCATTATTAGAATAGAAACGATTCATTTTGTGAAATCAAAAAATTTCATAACGACTTACAATAAGACCTGTCTGACACTAAAACTAAACTCTGGTGAAAGTCAGCGCAAGGAATGCGCAACTCATATGTGACATCCTGTATATGAATGGAAAATATTTTATCGAATTCAGAAGCCGTAAGCAGAAACAGCCGAAATAACTCGATCGAAGGTAGCTGTTAGAAATAGGCAACACATATGAGACACCCTGTATATAATTGATTTGCAGTGGGTGCTTTTTCCACCAAAAAAAACCGAAAAAATATCGTTTCAACTCCATCGATTCGCGCTTGGTGAATTTCACAAAGATAAAATGAAAATTATTCGATAAAGGTCTAAAGATGTAACCATGAACAGAGTGCATCGCCGATTACTTCAAATTTCGTTCCATTCGTTCACGCATAAACCAAGATTTACGTCTAGAATATGACATAAGAATCTACATAAGGTTAGAATGTCAACGACAATTGTCATTTAGAGTAGGAATCGACAGGGGTGAAATGAGTTGGCTAGGGATTGCAAAACTGGTTCTATGCTGGGTAAAATTTTGAATTTCTTAAATACACATCGTAGACTGTTAAACTATAAGAGAATACCTCACCAGGGTTCTTACGAATCGTATGAATTGAAGAATTTTCAAAATATTATACGGAGTATGGATTAAAATTGAAATTATGCGACAATGTTCGGACGTGACTGATGATCTGGAAATTTGTGTTTGAGCCGAAGTAAGCTATGTTCAGCAATTAATTTAGAATATTTTTAATTGCGATTGGAAGATATGAATAGCCCTATCCAAACGTCCGATTCTCGGGGAAGACACATATGAAAACGGCTTTTCCTGATCGTGTCCGTGGTAAAAGCCTTTTTCAATTTTACCGGACCATCTTTCGCGAAAAACCGGGAAATCGGTGTTTTAGATAATTTTTTTGAAATTGTTAGCGTGGTCGTAAAGGCGTGTGAAATGCACCTAACGAAAGTCCGTCTTATGAACTTTACGGTGCTCGCTTCGCTCGCGAGATCGCCTTCCCCTTTCCACCTCGAAATATCGCATTTCTAAACCCCTCGCCGACCCAAAGTTTTTCGATCTACTTCGGTGGTTACCTGTATCGAACCATCGATTACCACAGAAATATTCCTTATTGTTTTTAATATATTGGGATGATTCATCTTCTATGCTCACAGAATATCCTTATGAATTTGACTCTACGTACTACATAAATTCAGAAAATCTCAAATAACTCAGAAATTATTGAATTTAGGAGCATAATCATGTGAGAAAACTATCATTATTTTTGACCGCAGAATCCAACACAATTATAAAAAATAGAGTTCTAATTTGAAAAACAGAAGTTACGACCAATTTAAGATCACAATTTTCAACACAAAATTTGAAACACCCTGTGATGATATTTTTGAAATCCAAAAGATGCATGACCTTTTCACATCCTTGCTCTTCGATGTTGTAAAAACGGTTTACGCTCAGGATATTTAAAATATGAATAATGAACATATTACTGACTGAACAAATCACCAGTGTGAAAAGGGCGGCCAAAGATAGCGGCCGAAATATTCGAATACACCCGAGCGGCCAATCCATTGGCGTGCGCGTCGGTTCATATTAATTATACGAATTCGATGCTAAAATTGAATTAATTGGAGAAATAAGAGGGATATCGGTGCCATTGCGATTTTCTACATCTGGTAGATGAATTCTGAGAGAAATGCATTGATCTAAGATACAAATATGTCGAATTGGACTTAATTCACTTATATTTCTCGATAACGGAATGGGGCCAATGATATTGCAAAAATACGAGGAATACTGGCAGTAAGGAATTGGATTGGAAAGTATAGTGTATTATTGAAAAAAAAATAGACTACACACAGAATTTTAGGGAATAGTTTTTGATAAATGAAATTCGGAGTCGTCCTTCGATGGAAAGGCGGAATTCTTACATCACCAAATTTGAAGCAAATATTCCATAGGACATGGGAAAAAAAGGCCGAGAAAAAATGCGACTTGCCGAGGGGCTCTGGGGTTGAAATTTCACCCCTTAACATTCAAGGTCGTTTTTCGATAGGAAAAAAAGAGCCTTGCATCACCAAATTTGGTACAAATATTTCTTAGGAGATGGGGAAGAACAGGAGGAGAAAAAATTCGACTTGCCTAGGGGCTCTGAGGTTCAAATTGCAACCCTTACCTTTCAGAGTCGTTTTTCGATAAGAAAAAAAGATCCTTGCATCACCAAATTTGGAACAAATATTCCTTAGGACATGGGGAAGAATAAGCCGAAAAAAATTCGACTTGCCTAGGGGATCTGGGGTTCAAATTGCAACCCTTACCTTTCAAAGTCGTTTTTTGATAAGAAAAAAAGATCCTTGCATCACCAAATTTGGAACAAATATTCCTTAGGACATGGGAAATTGCCAGTCTCTTGTTCAATTCAACTGGATATAGAATGCCATTCAGACTGAAACTGAAGTAGGTTTCAGAGACGGTTTAGCCCAATTTGAATCCATAAAACTCTAACGACTATTGAAAAAAGCCGAACAAGGAAATATCGTATAGAAAAAAGATTCATTCGACTTAAAGACCTTTCTTTCTTATCGAAAAACGACTTTGAAAGTTAAGGGTTGCAATTTGACCCCCAGAGCACCTAGGCAAGTCGAATTTTTTTTCGGCTTATTCTTCCCCATGTCCTAAGGAATATTTGTACCAAATTTGGTGATGCAAGGATCTTTTTTTCCTATCGAAAAACGACCTTGAAAGGTAAGGGTTGCAATTTGAACCTCAGAGCCCCTCGGCAAGTCACATTTTTTCTCGGCCTTTTTTTCCCATGTCCTATGGAATATTTGCTTCAAATTTGGTGATGTAAGAATTCCGCCTTTCCATCGAAGGACGACTCCGAATTTCATTTATCAAAAACTATTCCCTAAAATTCTGTGTGTAGTCTATTTTTTTTTATAATACACTATATTTTCCAATCCAATTCCTTACTGCCAGTATTCCTCGTATTTTTGCAATATCATTGGCCCCATTCCGTTATCGAGAAATATAAGTGAATTAAGTCCAATTCGACATATTTGTATCTTAGATCAATGCATTTCTCTCAGAATTCATCTACCAGATGTAGAAAATAGCAATGGCACTGATATCCCGTATTCGTATAATTAATATGAACCGACGCGTACGCCAATGTATTGGCTGCTCGGGTGTATTCGAATATTTTCACACTGGTGAACATATCTGAATTTTTTTCCAGTTTTTTTTGGATATTTTGAAAACTATTCGATTTAATACAATGGTTTTATCAGAAATGTATTCACTATTGAATACTCGATCATACCAGGAATGGAAAATTTTTTTCGTCGTATTTATTTTCACTCCCTGTATAGCCGGAAGTTTTTGGGCTTCGAAAATATTTTAGCTCTGTAGAGAACTTCAAACAATATCATAATCCCAATTTTCAGATTTCAAATATGTCTAGTTCCCCAGAAACGTCTAATAGGCCCTCGAATTTGAGACACCCTGTATAACTGAAAATAATGCTGTAATGAATTGATTACAGCACTGAAATAGAGAAATTATTTTATACATCTCATTCGAGAAACACCAGATCACGTGGTTTGACAGCAGATCTTGTAAGGCGAACATTGAATAAATGTGATTCACTTGCACGAAATGGCACAAAGTTCAAAATAAGAAAAAATCGATCCGATAAATAACCGCCAAGAGGTCTACGGCAGATCACAACGTATGAATTATCGAATTCAGATAATTTTATTCAACTAATCGAAATATGTAGATTACGTCATCGTTTCAATAATCCAATTTTATCTTTGAATTTTATTTCGGTGAAGTTCAAGTTGGTATCTCGAAAAACTACACATCTAACTTTGCCTGACTCACTACCAAATCAGTTTAATTAAGTTTTAAAAAGCACTGATATAAAATCAATGATTTATGCTTCTTTAAAAGGTGTTTATAAAGATAACATCAACAGCTATTAAAAATAAAAACGAAACAACTTTAAAATTGTCCGGAGGTGAATCATCTGACAATTCTAATAGCAAAAGAGATATTGTAACAGTGTGACAGTAACTAAGAACACATCAACTGTTAATAAAAGAATAATAGTAGAGAATTAAGATAAATCAGGAAAGCTCATAGGTAAACAACACGCCGACAAGTCGTAATCTCGCTTTCTCGAGAGTAAATAGGGGTCCTTATCTTTAATTTCATTTTTATCTCGACGACATAAAAGCGAATGTTCACGTCGTTTCCACGCTCAGTACAACCGGACCTGGTGTAGTGCCGGTTTTTTCTCATTTCCGAAAATTTGAAATGGAAGATCGGACTTTCTCTTCGACGTCTTCCGAAATGTTCGCTAAAGTTTACGATTCTTTATAACGAACGCCTAAACGTTTAATTTATTTTTTTAAATTTCTTTCGCGATAGTTTGAAAAATGGTGCTTACCAGTAGTTATTACGGGTCGTTCGGCGATCAGGGGAGCGGCGTCTACAGATCGACGGAACACCTGGTGCCGCCGTCCGAAGAAGGTAGAAACAACGACCGACATTTTGGGCTTCACAGAACGCACGTGAATTTTTTTTTCTATCTTCTGTTCTATTTGACGTTTTTGGTATGTGGAGCGATGGTATTCAGCTCTTTGGAAAAACCGGCCGAGGTGGCGTTGAGGCTGAGTGTGGAAACGGTCAAAGAACATTTTTTGAGAACTTACCCGACTGTTACAGGTGAGATTTTTCGTTTTAATAAGCAGAATTGTCTATTAAAGAAATTGTTCGATCTCTTGTGTAATTCATCGTACACATATAT
Source organism: Micraspis discolor (assembly GCA_030674115.1). Lineage (NCBI taxonomy): Eukaryota > Metazoa > Arthropoda > Insecta > Coleoptera > Coccinellidae > Micraspis > Micraspis discolor. The sequence goes on from JARTUT010000440.1 coordinate 145,748, forward strand.
TTGTCCCACTATATTAAAAACAATAAGGAATATTTCTGTGGTAATCCACCGAAGAAGATCGAAAAACTTTGGGTCGGCGAGGAATTTAGAAATGCGATATTTCGAGGTAGAAAGGGGAAGGCGATCTCGCGAGCGAAGCGAGCACCGTAAAGTTCATAAGACGGACTTTCGTTAGGTGCATTTCACATGCCCTTACGACCACGCTAACATTTTCAAAAAAATTATCTAAAACACCGATTTCCCGGTTTTTCGCGAAAGATGGTCCGGTAAAATTGAAAAAGGCTTTTTCCGCGGACACGATCAGGAAAAGCCGTTTTCATATGTGTCTTCCACGAGAATCGGACCTTTGGATAGGGCTATTCAAATCTTCCAATCGCAAGTAAAAATATTTTAAATTAATTGCTGAAAATAGCTTAATTCGGCTCAAACACGAATCATCAGTCACGTCCGACGTTCACAGAACATTATCACATATTTTCAATTACAATTTTAATCCATACTCCGTATAATATTTTGAAATTTCTTCAATTCATACGATTCGTAAGAACCCTGGTGAGGTATTCTCTTATAGTTTAACAGTCTACGATGTGTATTTAAGAAATTCAAAAATTTACCACGCATATAACCAGTTTTGCAATCCCTAGCCAATTCATTTCACCCCTGTCGATTCCTACTCTAAATGACAATTGTCGTTGACATTCTAATCTTATGTTCATATGTCATATTCTAGACGTAAAACTTAGTTTATGCGTGAACGAATGGAACGAAATTCGAAGTAATCGGCGAGGCACTCTGTTCATGGTTACCCCTTTAGACCTTTATCGAATAATTTTCATTTTACCTTTGTAAAATTAACCAAGCACTTATCGATGGAGTTAAAACGATATTCTTTTGGTTTTTTTTTGTGGAAAAAGCACCCACTGCGAATCTATTATATACAGGGTGTCTCTTATGCGTTGCCTATTTCTAACATCTACCTTTCACCGAGTTATTTCGGCTGTTTCTGCTTACGGCTTCAAAATTCGATGAAATATTTTCGATTCATACACAGGGTGTCACATCTGAGTTGCGCATTCGTAGCGCTGACTTTCACCAGAGTTTTCACAAGTTTTCGTGTTTTTCCGCTACGGGAGCTAATTTCAATAAAATGTCATACAGGGTGTGCAATCTACAATGAATTTACATCAAAATAACTTGAAATTTTCTGAGGAATCTATTTCTGCAATAAAAAAAATTGTGTTGTAATTTGAAAAACGACGTAATTTCCGGAAAAACCGGAGGTGCTCATGCCTTGAAAATATTTTAGATTTCATCAGCATCGTGAAATACTTATAAGTGCTGAATTTCATGAAAATACGTTCAGTATGAATATGGGTGTGGTTCCTCGTGAAAGACCCTGTATACAACCCAACTGAGTCAATCGAAGATTGGTTCACCAAGAACAGCCCCAGTAAACCAACTGTGGTACGCAACAGAAATATTATATCCATGCAGTTTTTTTTAAATAGAAAGTAGGATAAAGGTCAGTTATTTTACGTGTTTCTTCGAAAATCTTTTCTCTGACAATACAAAAGCAACTGAGACATAATGTTTTTACAGGGCGATTGTTTTTATTGCATCCAATGGCTACTTCAGTCCATATTGGTTGTAAAAATCGTTCATTTAAATGGTCGAATTTGTAGAATTTTTCAAGGACATTTAAAACTAGATAACGAATAAAAGCATAGTAAACTCAAACATTTTATGTAAACTCTTGTTTTTTTAAATGAGACACCCTGTATTTTATTTTACTAATTGGCAAAGCTCCTACTTCTGATGTCAAATATATACAAGAATAACGAAAATACGTTCGGACAGGTCAAATTTTGTTGAAAAGTGGACGAATGAGTTTGATATCACAACCCCTCTGGCCGCAAACCCTACAATTTTTAAATAGGGAAATGGGGTGGAGAAGCACTTTCTTCAAAAAGCAATTTAATTTCCTGCATGAGTGTATTTTTTTTTCATTGCTTTATTAATAGGTTGTCAAATATCTTTTTTGCTCTTTATTCGATGATTTATTAAAAAATGTTACAGTGATCGGCTTTAGTTCAAATATGCGCCGTTTTGTTTTCATCTAGACGGCAACTTCATACACTTCCTAGGAAATGGTCGCCTTTGAAACTGCAACGTGCCAATTCAAAGGTGAAATATACCGAAAACACGTGGACTAGGTACTAAAACAAAGAAAACCAACTATTTAATGAAAATCGTACCGAATCAAGATAAAATATATCGAAATCACGAGGACCAATCGAAGACGAGATTCCATATTTCCGCTACTCTCTTGTTAGTCATCGTACGGGACAGTACGTTACAATTGAACCTTAAGCCCCGCCCATCTGACATCTTGGTAAATTCTAATCAATTTAGAGAATTGTTCCGATAATTAAAAATGGCTGAATATATTTGTCGATTTATTGTAATATTCGTAATGAATTGCAATTATGTACTTCACTTTCATGACTCCAATAATGCAAAACGGTCATGGGGAAGAAAATGTCTTATTTCTCTAATGGAATTGCCGAAACGAAATTTCTAAACTGCAAAATGCTAATTCAAATATTAAATATACCGAAAACACGTGGACTGGATACTAAAACAAAGAAAACCAGCTATTTACTGATTCTGACCAATGAAAAACGTACCTAATCAAGATAAAATATATCGAAATCACGAGGACCAATCGAAGACGAGATTCTATATTTCCGCTACTCTCTTGTTAATCATAGACGTGCCATTTACTCAAACAAATCCATGACAATTGAACCTTAAGCCCCGCCCATCTGACATCTTGGTAAATTCTAATCAATTTAGAGAATTGTTCCGATAATTAAAAATGGCTGAATATATTTGTCGATTTATTGTAATATTCGTAATGAATTGCAATTATGTACTTCACTTTCATGACTCAATAATGCAAAACGGTCATGGGGATGAAAATGTCTTATTCCTCTAATGGAATTGCCGAAACGAAATTTCTAAACTGCAAAATGCTAATTCAAATATTAAATATACCGAAAACACGTGGACTGGATACTAAAACAAAGAAAACCAGCTATTTAATGATTCTGACCAATGAAAAACGTACCTAATCAAGATAAAATATATCGAAATCACGAGGACCAATCGAAGACGAGATTCTATATTTCCGCTACTCTCTTGTTAATCATAGACGTGCCATTTACTCAAACAAATCCATGACAATTGAACCTTAAGCCCCGCCCATCTGACATCTTGGTAAATTCTAATCAATTTAGAGAATTGTTACGATAATTAAAAATGGCTGAATATATTTGTCGATTTATTGTAATATTCGTAATGAATTGCAATTATGTACTTCACTTTCATGACTCCAATAATGCAAAACGGTCATGGGGAAGAAAATGTCTTATTTCTCTAATGGAATTGCCGAAACGAAATTTCTAAACTGCAAAATGCTAATTCAAATATTAAATATACCGAAAACACGTGGACTGGATACTAAAACAAAGAAAACCAGCTATTTAATGATTCTGACCAATGAAAAACGTACCTAATCAAGATAAAATATATCGAAATCACGAGGACCAATCGAAGACGAGATTCTATATTTCCGCTACTCTCTTGTTAATCATAGACGTGCCATTTACTCAAACAAATCCATGACAATTGAACCTTAAGCCCCGCCCATCTGACATCTTGGTAAATTCTAATCAATTTAGAGAATTGTTCCGATAATTAAAAATGGCTGAATATATTTGTCGATTTATTGTAATATTCGTAATGAATTGCAATTATGTACTTCACTTTCATGACTCCAATAATGCAAAACGGTCATGGGGAAGAAAATGTCTTATTCCTGTAATGGAATTGCCGAAACGAAATTTCTAAACTGCAAAATGCTAATTCAAATATTAAATATACCGAAAACACGTGGACTGGATACTAAAACAAAGAAAACCAGCTATTTACTGATTCTGACCAATGAAAAACGTACCTAATCAAGATAAAATATATCGAAATCACGAGGACCAATCGAAGACGAGATTCTATATTTCCGCTACTCTCTTGTTAATCATAGACGTGCCATTTACTCAAACAAATCCATGACAATTGAACCTTAAGCCCCGCCCATCTGACATCTTGGTAGATTCTAATCAATTTAGAGAATTGTTCCGATAATTAAAAATGGCTGAATATATTTGTCGATTTATTGTAATATTCGTAATGAATTGCAATTATGTACTTCACTTTCATGACTCCAATAATGCAAAACGGTCATGGGGATGAAAATGTCTTATTCCTCTAATGGAATTGCCGAAACGAAATTTCTAAACTGCAAAATGCTAATTCAAATATTAAATATACCGAAAACACGTGGACTGGATACTAAAACAAAGAAAACCAGCTATTTAATGATTCTGACCAATGACAAACGTACCTAATCAAGATAAAATATATCGAAATCACGAGGACCAATCGAAGACGAGATTCTATATTTCCGCTACTCTCTTGTTAATCATAGACGTGCCATTTACTCAAACAAATCCATGACAATTGAACCTTAAGCCCCGCCCATCTGACATCTTGGTAGATTCTAATCAATTTAGAGAATTGTTCCGATAATTAAAAATGGCTGAATATATTTGTCGATTTATTGTAATATTCGTAATGAATTGCAATTATGTACTTCACTTTCATGACTCCAATAATGCAAAACGGTCATGGGGATGAAAATGTCTTATTCCTCTAATGGAATTGCCGAAACGAAATTTCTAAACTGCAAAATGCTAATTCAAATATTAAATATACCGAAAACACGTGGACTGGATACTAAAACAAAGAAAACCAGCTATTTAATGATTCTGACCAATGAAAAACGTACCTAATCAAGATAAAATATATCGAAATCACGAGGACCAATCGAAGACGAGATTCTATATTTCCGCTACTCTCTTGTTAATCATAGACGTGCCATTTACTCAAACAAATCCATGACAATTGAACCTTAAGCCCCGCCCATCTGACATCTTGGTAAATTCTAATCAATTTAGAGGATTGTTACGATAATTAAAGATGGCTGAATATATTTGTCGATTTATTGTAATATTCGTAATGAATTGCAATTATGTACTTCGCTTTCATGATTCCAATAATGCAAAACGGTCATGGGGAAGAAAATGTCTTATTTCTCTAATGGAATTGCCGAAACAAAATTTGTAAACTGCAAAATGTTAATTCAAAGATTAAATATACCGAAAACACGTGGACTGGATACTAAGGAGACGAATGAAGGTGTTCAAATGAGTTTGATACTCTCTTGCCGCAACCCCTCTTATTTTTGAATAGATAAAAGGGGTGGAGCAGCACCTTATTGAAAAGGCAATTCAATTTCCTACATGAGTGTTTTTTTTTCATCGCTGTATTATCATACAGAGTGACTCAGTATTCCATCAATAACTTTCACAAGCCAAATTTGGATTTTTGAGATGGAAAAACACGCTCGGACGGTTTAAAACCCTCTAGCCACTGCCACTTAAAAAAATTACGTTTTAAAAGAAATATTAGATCGCGTAGCTTTGCTTCAAAGAGTGTCGAGAAGTTCTTGAAGATGCGTTGAATATTTTAGACGAATTGTCATGAAAGTTTTCATTTTCAGATGAGGCTCTGGAAGATCTGATCTCGGAAATTGTAGCAGCGAGTAACAGGGGAGTTTCCGCGACAAGAAACGCAACTGGAGAGTCCAACTGGAGCTTCGGACAATCGTTCTTTTTCACCAGTACAGTGGTAACGACCATCGGTAAGAAATAATTAAATTAGCGGCTTATCAAACGAATTTCGAGTGCTTATCGAGGTTAATTGAGAATATTCTGCGAACGGACCGAAGGAACTAATTCATTCCGGCCAATCAGAAAGAAATTAAAATGTAGTTGCGGCTTTCTTTATCTATTTATTCTAATCGCCAGATCTGGGACAATGGACAATTTATATTTCTTTCGTTGTTTCATTGAAAAATGTGATTCATCCGTCGGCAATTTACCGGCTTTACGATAAAAAATTTTAATGCAAATTCGTTATCGACGTTTTCGTGATAACGACTCGCGATATCGCTTAAATGGTTTTTTTTCACTTCTTGATGAAATGAATGGATTCACTCGAAATTTGGGTAGAAATCCAGTAGAATATTTTCGGTTGGGTCAGTAAAAGTGATTAAAAAATAGTTTCTCTATTTGAGTGTCGTAATGAGTTTATTACAGTACTAAAAACTGCTGTAATGAACTCATTATTAATGTTTTTAGTTATATTTTTTGTTTTGTGGTTGACAACACTGACATCCTATCCTTTCGAATGTCAACACGCATCCATTGCATGTCAATTGTCAATTTTAAGCCATGTAGAGATTTGAAAGCACTATTCCTATTCTATGATCTGTCAATTTTCGTATCAGTCACGCCAACTGCGGAAATAAAACTCAAAATGCACTAGGAGGTATAATCTGAATTTTTCATTGAATTCCAATAAATTTTTCACAATTCTTGACTGAAATAGAGAAAATATCGTCTAATACTCGTTGCAGAAGGCAATTTCGACACTCGTGCGTTCAAAAACTCGCTCCTTCGTCGCATTCGTGTTGGAAAAGTTGCCCATTCTGCAACTTGTTTTAGAATATACTATTATTTTAGCACTGCCCTGTTAGTCACTTTGTTTTCAACCAAACAGACAGTCGAGGCAATATCACGTTTCTGATTAGTTGAAGCCGTTGTCGCGTAAAATTCTGTTATTTTGCACTGCCCTGTAGGTCGCTTTGTTTTCAACCAACCAGACAGTCGCGGCAATATCACGTTATAATAATAGCAATAAGATCGGGAACCAGAGAAAAAAATCAAAATTGGTCCCGTCAGGGACCCGCGAGGCGTAGCCGAGCGTGAGGCCCGCAGGGCCGAACCCAGGGCTATCTTAAAACAGATCGAAAAGGCGTATGCTGTTCTAGGAGAAGCGACCGCGAAACCCCCCTCGGGCGCTCTTAAAGTGCCCGAAATTTTCGAAAGAAAATCGCGAAAATGACGTTTTTCGCGAAATCGCCAAAAGTGCCCCGGAACAAGGGAAATAAACTCCGAAGCCGGAACGCCCCGGGTCCGGGACTCGCCACATATTCCGAGAGCGAGGACGTCCGGTTTCCTTAGAACCTATTAGAACTCCGGAGCCCCCCTATTTCTAGGCTAAAATCCCGTAAGTAAAACGGCAATTTTTAGTTTCGCCAGCCCCGCGAAACGTCAAAATCACCCATGATGCTTTCGATCCGTGCGGGCGCTACGAGCCTCTAAACGCATTTTCGGCGGTAGAAAATGAAACTTGAGGAAATTCCCCATCTCTGGGTACCAATTTTCATATCCAAGTAGAGAGTCAAGGCCGGGCATATTCATTCCAAATTCGGCAATTTTCACGATAAAATTAGGCAAAATGTCACAATTTCTCATACGATTCCGATGATAGCCGAACGCGAGTTTCCAAATTTGAAAATACGGCATCGATTTTTCGCTCGATATGGGCGGTGGAAGATTTTTTGCGTTTTCCAAGCGCTTGAATAAGAATCTACAAGAGATTACGAATCTCTAGAGACCACCAGCTGTTCACGACTCTCAAGAAAAGTACCTCAAATATGCATTTGTAAATCGTCATTTTTCAGTCGATTTTCGCGCGAATTCATTGCCCTCTCCGAACTCAGACCCAACTTATGATACTCTATGTTAAAATCCGACACACTTAGTTTATTCAGGGAAAAACGGCTAAGCACTCTGTTCATGAATACACGTTCAGACCTTTTTCGAATAATTTTTATTTTACCTTTGTGAAATTGATGGAGTTGAAACGATATTCTTTGGGTTTATTTTTTATGGAAAAATTATTTTCGATTCATATACAGGGTGTTACATGGGAGCTGTATCGAATAATGCTTATAATACCTTTGTGGAATGCACCGATTGCGATCGATTGATATTAGGGCTGTGCACATTGGAAGCACTGACTTTCACCAGAGTCTTTCTTCGAGAGTTTTTCCTTCTGCATTTTTTATGGAAAAAGCACCCACTGCGAATCGATTATATAGTGGGTGTCCCATATGCATTTTTCTTCATGTTTTTCGCGTATGGGATCTAATTTCGATAAAATGTCATACAGGTAGTGCGAATTACAATGAATTTGCGATCATGTGATATACGGGGTGAGCAATTTACAAGTTATTTTGCTGATTTCGATAAATGTCATACAGGGTGTGCAATTTACAAGTACTTTTGTATTTTTGCTCGCTTTCGGTTTTTTTTGTATTTCTCTGGGGTGTTTCGCGTGACTTCGAGTTTTCTTGCGCGCTTTCAAGTTATATGTATTCTTTCGGAATTTTTTCCTTTGGATTTTTGTGTTACTTGGGGTTCTTTCGTGTTTTCTCGCGTTGTTTCGTGTAATTTCGGTTTCTTTCGTGTAACTTCGGTTTCTTTCGTGTTTCTTCGGATTCTTTCGTGTTTTTTCGCGTTTCTTCGTGTTTTTTCCAGTTCTTTCAAATTTTTTCGCTTTCAACGGGTATTTTGACGTTTTTTGTGTTTCTGCGCGTTTCATTGATGTATGGGCCCGATTGATCTGTGGTCTATATTGATCTATGGTCAATTGATTTTTTGGGGATGCAATTGAGTCTCGTGAATCACGTGTGGATTGCTGCAGGTCCAATAACGCATATTTTGCTTATTGACAAAGCCATTGAGCAAAAAATGAGCTCCATCGCTGAAAATGATTTTTCGATGAAAATCATGCTTTTCCAGAGCCCAATTGGAGAACGTACGTCGCCCCTCTGATTGATCGGCGCCGTTGTCGCGTAAAATTTATTTATTTTAGCACTGCTCTGTTAGTCACTTTGTTTTCAACTGACCAGATAGTCGCGGCAATATCACGTTTCTGATTGGTCGGCGCCGTTGTCGCGTAAAATTCCTTTATTTTAGCACTGTCCTGTTAGTCACTTTGTTTTCAAACAACCAGACAGTCGCGGCAATATTACGTTTCTGATTGGTCGGCGCCGTTGTCGTGTAAAATTCCTTTATTTTAGCACTGTCCTGTTAGTCACTTTGTTTTCAAACAACCAGACAGTCGCGGCAATATCACGTTTCTGATTGGTCGGCGCCGTTGTCGCGTAAAATTCCTTTATTTTAGCACTGTCCTGTTAGTCACTTTGTTTTCAAACAACCAGACAGTCGCGGCAATATTACGTTTCTGATTGGTCGGCGCCGTTGTCGCGTAAAATTTCCTTTATTTTAGCACTGTCCTGTTAGTCACTTTGTTTTCAAACAACCAGACAGTCGCGGCAATATTACGTTTCTGATTGGTCGGCGCCGTTATCGTGTAAAAGTCCTTTCTCTATTTCAGTGTTGTAATGAGTTCATTACAGCACTGTTTTTAGTACTGTAATGAACTCGTTACGACTCTGAAATGGAGAAACACCTTTTCGATATGATTCGGGGTGTCGTAATCACCGTGTGGTCTACAGGGCCCTCCGCTACGCCACTGCTTATTGACCGATGTTGTAATATCTATCGTAAAAAACCATATACTGTCCATCAACAAAAATGTTTCAAGACGGAAAGTCTGGATGAAATGGCATTTAAACAACTCGTATACTCCATTTTTTCCGTATCACGTATAAGACATTATTGTAGGATATGGTCACGTGACGCCTCTCAGCAGGGCCGGGAAGATCTTCTGCATGGTGTACGCCATCGTGGGAATCCCGATGACCCTGGTGCTGCTATCCGCCCTGGTGTCCCGTCTTCTGGTACCGGCCATCTGGTTGCTGCAGTGGCTGAACGCAAGGCTGGGCCATCTCTATCAACCCTTGAACATTCGCCTTCTACATCTGATCATAATGGGTGAGTATTTATGCCGCCATCGCGTGGAATTCGGTAAACACTCCATCAATCCCCAAGAACGAATCGGAGGAATGGGAGAAGACGGTGCGTGTGGAATAAACCACTTTATCCCTTTTTCCACGAGTCCGGAATGTGGAAGGACGAGATTATGCGGGAAATCGATCGCGGACAAAAAGCTCTTTCCATGGGAAATTCATGATTACACTTTCGAGTGTCACGTATTCGACAACAATTCAATCAATCTCAGAATTTATCTGTTCGCTATTGAAATTGTATAAATATATAAATTATATTGACGGAAAACCTATTCAATCTTTCTGTGGAAGCCCCAAATTAACGAATAGAATGTTGCACAGGAATGCGCCCTTCGTTTTCAAAAAAAAAAAATAATAATTTTTTTCCAGCAACTTTCCTGGTGGTGACGTTCTTGCTAATTCCTGCAGGAATCTTCGCCAAGATCGAGCCGGAATGGGATTACATGGACTCCCTCTATTACTGCTTCATCTCCCTCACGACCATCGGACTGGGCGATTATATACCCGGTGATTCGCCAAACCAACCGTACAGGCCTCTGTATAAAATCGCAACTACCGGTAAGTCCGATCGAATCGAACGTCGGAAGAAAATAAATCGAGACTTTCCTCAGGATTTCTTTATTTGGGCATCACGTTCCTGATGGTCACGTTGGCCGTGTTCTACGACATACCTCAGCTGAACCTCGGCTTCTTGTTCACGTCCAGCTCGGAAAATTCCGAGAAGAGGCCTCTGGCCGCTGGGATCACCATGCAATATGGCGGTGCCGGGAGTAACGTCCTTCCAGATCCCGAGGGAAGCCACAGGCAGGTGGTTCGGGTGAGATCCAGACTGGCGGACAGTCCGAGTCCGGAGGAGGCCAATAAGGATTTTGTTATGCCATGAGGTATGTACGTAAAATGTTCGCGAACTGTTTTAAATTCTCTAAGATGACGATAAGCTCTCAAACTTCGCCTAAAGTGATTATCTGGTCTACAGCACAGAACACTCTATACATAAAAAATACGCAACTGAATTGACTCATGATTCAATTTTTTTCCATTTCAGGTATTTATAAAGCCGAAACGCATATTCTCATCAACCTAATTTTTTTAAATTAAAATAACAGTATTCTCACGGAAACTCGTAAACTGATGGCTGGAAAATTCTGGGATGAAGAATCTGAAAGGTGTCCAAACCGAACTGAGATTGATATTCGGAGAAATTTTAAATTATTGACTGTATTTTCTCGTATTATTAAAAAATGTATCTCATAAGAGGGATGTTTAGGTGCTGTGAACTGTATATTTTTAACACTAGAAGTTGTATTTAAATTAATTAAATACGTATATAAGATGAATGAATATATCATTATGTGTATTAAATATTGTATTTTATTATGTGGACCAAATAAACATTGAAATAAATCATTCTTGATTTTATGAACTTATGTGACCACTCTTGATTCGAGATTACTCGAATTTGGTCGTTTTCAACCTGGAAAAAATACGCTAAACATGAAAACATAGTTAATCGGATACAAAATCATTTTATTCCATAAAAATCAGAAATAAAATAGATTAGGCAACGCCGCCCAAAATTTCTTCTATCCCAATGTTATCGCACCACACGTCAACTATCTCAACGTGAAAATTGTAGCTATGTTCACGTTATGGCGATTTGTGTGAAGTTATCCGGGATTTTCAAACTAGGGCTATTGACGTTTGGTATAATAACGTTGGGATAGAGGTATTCAAGGCGGCGTTGCCAGACCTACTTTTCTTTCCGGAATCACAACGATTTTCGAAACCGGGATATTCCATTTTGAAAAATGCTGACGTTAAGTCATGAGCTCTTACAAACTTGTTCTAGAGTCATTTCCTGTACCTTGGAACAATGTGATACTAATACAACCGCCACGATGAATGGAAAAAGCTATATCTCCAATAAATGTAAATCGAATTTATAATTTTCCTTCTGATATGAAATAAAAGCCTCAGTTATATGCTTCAAAAGTTTTATTGCCTGTCTAATATTTTACAGATATAAAAAGAGTAACCTAAGCTCTTGAAATCCACCGAAATACGTAAAATGTTACTTTAAACTTTTCACAAAAGAATGACCTTGCTACTTAAATTAATTAGATCTGGCAACGCCGCTCTATCCCAACGTTCCAAATCTCTGATAGAAATTAACGAACAAAGTGAACTTAGCCACAATTTACGGGCTAAAAATAACGACGTGTGGTGCGATAGTACCGGAACACAGAAAATTCTTATGCGACATTGCCAAACCTATCTATTTTCCTGTTTTTTTACGAAGTCGAATAAACTTGTCGCTCAATTTCCGAGTGTTTGTTCAGGCGCAAAAACTATCTGAAGATTCCGAGGTCAATTTTTGGTATTTCTGGACATAAATGTCTTCCCAATTTCATATAAGAACGACAGAAAAACATCATTTAATTCAATCAATCCATTTTCAATAAAATATAAAATCTCTAGACAAGAATTCGGCACTTATAAATAAATATAATAATACTATAGGAATGAATAACTTTGTAACATTTAAAAAAAATGAATAAAGTACATTTTGTAAATAAAAGAAGATGACTAAAAACGTCATCTTATATCACATTGTAATTTCCGAAGAAAAATAATTCAATAACAAATAAATCATTTAACTTCCAATTCATCTCATATTTTTCGTTTTTAACCAAGCAGGAAATGTTGAATATCCAAACATAAATTGTTTATAAACAATTTAATGTGGATATCATTTCCTGAAATCTCTAAAAACCTGAGCACATGTGAGAATAATTATCGAAATATTTCGTAATTATTCCAACGAAAAAAAAATCTCCATACGAGATTGGAATGAGCCATAAACTATGAAATATACCAATCACCTTTTTCAACATATCTACATTCCTACGGTCGAGGTAGAAGTCATCACGAATTCTACGTATTTTCATCTAAAAAGTAGATAAATACTCTGAATACAATAAAAATATCAACAACACAACATTTCTTTACAACTCTACGTGTTCCTTAGACGTTTCTTCCTCCGCCACATTCACCTTCAGTCCTGTCGCCTTCTGGAGTTTCGATAAGATGCTGTGGGTCTGAGAAAATATTCATTTTAGTCGTGACATTTAACACATAAATTATAAGTTTTAAACTTTTCTTATGTTCAATTTACTACCGACACTAAAATTGATGAAATGTATTAATATTTGGCAACCTATTATGATCTATGAGATTACCTTAGACAATAGTGGGACCAGCATACATTCAATATCGCATGAACATTTGACCGTCAAAAAAATTTGTTCGAGTTGGATCCCACACAATTTGTCAATCGCTAAAAAAAAAGCTCGGGTCGATTGGTCGAAAAAATGCTCTAAAAATACGATCGTGGTGCTTCAAAGCACGTGACAGGTGATGAATTTTACGCGTATGAGCCAGAAAGTAAACAGTAGTCGACTGTATGGCAGTTTCAAGAGGAGCCAAATCCAACAAAAGAAGCACTTCTTAGGAAATGGTCGCTTTGAAACTGCAAAATGCCAATTCAAAGATTAAATATACCGAAAACACGTGGAATCAGTATTAGACCAAACAAAACAAGCTATTTAATGATTCGGACCAATGAAAAACGTACCTAATCAAGATAAAATTAATCGAAATCACGAGGACCAATCGAAAACGAGTATCTATATTTCCGCTACGTTTTGTTAGTCATCGTACGTGATAGTAGGTCACAATTGAACCTTAAGCCCCGCCCATCTGACATCTTGGTAAATTCTAATCAATTTAGAGAATTGTTACGATAATTAAAAATGGCTGAATATATTTGTCGATTTATTATAATATTCGTAATGAATTGCAATTATGTACTTCACTTTCATGATTACAATAATGCAAAACGGTCATGGGGAAGAAAATGTCTTATTCTTCTAATGGAATTGCCGAAATAAAATTTGTAAACTGCAAAATGTTGATTCAAAGATTAAATATACCGAAAACACGTGGACTGGATGCTAAAACAAAGAAAACCAGCTATTTAATGATTCTGACCAATGAAAAACGTACCTAATCAAGATAAAATATATCGAAATCACGAGGACCAATCGAAGACGAGATTCTATATTTCCGCTACTCTCTTGTTAGTCATCGTACGTGTCAGTACGTTACAATTGAACCTTAAGCCCCGCCCATCTGACATCTTGGTAAATTCTAATCAATTTAGAGGATTGTTACGATAATTAAAAATGGCTGAATATATTTGTCGATTTATTGTAATATTCGTAATGAATTGCAATTATGTATTTTACTTTCATAAATCAATAATGTAAAACGATCATGGGGAAGAAAATGTCTTATTCCTCTAATGGAATTGCCGAAACAAAATTTCTAAACTGCAAAATGTTAATTCAAAGATTAAATATAACGAAAACACGTGAACTGGGTACTAAAATAAAGAAATCCAGCTATTTAATGATTCTGACCAATGAAAAACGACCCCATTCAAGATAAAATATATCGAAATCACGAGGACCAATCGAAGACGAGATTCTATAATTCCGCTACTATCTTGTTAGTCATCGTACGCGACAGTACGTTACAATTGAACCTTAAGCCCCGCCCATCTGACATCTTGGTAAATTCTAATCAATTTAGAGAATTGTTACGATAATTAAAAATAGCTGAATATATTTGTCGATTTATTGTAATATTCGTAATGAATGGCAATTACGTATTCCTTTAATGGAATTGCCAAAACAAAATTTCTAAACTGCAAAATGATAATTCAAAGATTAAATATACCGAAAACACGTGCACTCAGGTCTATAACAGAAAAAAAACAGCTATTTTGAAGGTTTTTTTTTCTGCCTACATTCCCAACAACCAACTTCATTATAAGCATTTTACCTTTTTCAAAGAATCAACCGCTTCCTCCAAGATCTGCTGCCACTTTCCGATCTCCTCCGAGTGCATATTATCCTGCCTCTTCAACAAACTCAACCACCCATCTCTAGTGGTCGGAGGATCCCTGAAACAAAATACATTCCGTCGATTTCAAGCACCAAAACCTAAGATTTCCAAATTACTTTAAATCGTGCAGGTCCAGAAGGTAACTCGGCGGTTTCTGCTCCTCCAACGACCAGAGTTTGAGCAACAAGAACACGTTGAGGAGTAACAGCAGGAATATCAGCAGAAAGATGAAGAGAGTCGGTCTCTCCAGCATCGACCCGCTGCTCGAAGTCGAAGCGGAATGACTGGGAGACTCTGGAAGGGAATTTTTCCTCGAAATCATACTCGTTCACACAAAAAGGGTGAATATTTGACCGCTAAATTAACAAATTTACAACACCTGAATTAATTTGGATTGTAAATATGAGCGAAATCAATTTTTTTAAGAAATTACAACACCCAGTATCTTTAAAACGAAGCTGAATTCCAAAACGTGGCATAGGAAAAAAGTGTCCCAAGAATCTACGGTTGAAATTAATTCAGTAGTCAAAGACGCACCCTGTACACTTAACGTCCAATGTTTACCTGAAGAGCAAACTGGAGTCGTCGCCCTTGGCGCGGAGTGTAGTTTTCTCTTCCTCTTCACTTTTCTCTTAACATCCGGTATCAATTCTTCGGATTCAGCCTTGAGGGATCTCAGCAAATGGGCGAAATAATCTTCTAATCCTGACCAGCAGTTTTTCTCGATCATACCTAAGAAAAATTGTTGAAATATCCTACCATACGATAAAAATACTAAAAATACAAGTGTCACAAACTCTTAATGGGATTTACGACGTTATTCGATCTGGCAACGTAGCAACGAACTTGACTAGATCCTCTTGACGATATCTCGGCTCATCCACTACGTAGATATAAGCAAAAATCAATTTTTTCAAGGAAAGTTCAACACCCTGTACTTTTTAGATGGAATAGAATTTAAGAAAATGTTATGGTAAAAAAGTGATCCCAAGTTGAATGACTTTTAAAGTTATTAAGAAAAATATACACTCACAAAATTTGAAATTTTATAAATCAACATAAGGTTATGTTTCGAAACCCTTTCAAACTTCCAGTGTTGCCAGATGTATGCAACTTTGCTATTTTAAATGGAAAACCCCGCATTTCCAGTTTTTTATAATGATTTTCTCGAAATAAATAAATTAATTTACTTTTTCTTCCCTACATCTATTTTTTTCTTGGGGTATAAATTATTATCAGAAATTTTTTCATCAAATTTCGAGTTTCGAAAAACCACTAATTTCGCTATATATTTGATATTTCGGTTCGAAATTTCGAATTATCCTAGATAATTGTTCGATCTACGCCACCTTTTTCGAATCTTAGTTATCAGTTATACAGAGTGTTCCAAAAAAATTACCATATAGAACACGATTTTTTTCAAGTTATCTGCGTTTATAAATGGTACATATTTCTAGCACTTTGTCCAACTGCAAACTAAAATTCGAAATTATAAAATTATAATTAATTTTAATTATAATTAATATAATTAAAAAATTAATTTAATTATAATTAATATGATTAAAAAAATTAATTTAATTATAATTAATATGATTTAAAAAAATTAATTTAATTATAATTATATTTAATTAATAAAATTAATTTAATTATAATTAAATTGATTAAAAATTAAATTTAATTATAATTAAATTTATTAAAAATTAAATTTAATTATAATTAAATTAATTAATAAAATTAATTATAATTATATATATTAATTATATAATTTAATTATATATAATTATAATTAAATTAATTAATAAAATTAATTTAATTATAATTAAATTAATTGATAAAATTAATTTAATTATAATTAAATTAATTAATAAGATTGATTTAATTTTAATTCAATTAAAAATTATAATTAAAGGTCATACTGAATTCCGTGCTGAAATCTCAAATATTGAACGAAATAAAGTGATTTTTTGTAACCCTCAAATTTATAAAAATAATTTATAACCTCAGAAACCGTAAAAGATAGAAAAAAGGAAGTTGAAGTAAAATTGATTGAATTTTTAAGGGAGAATCATAAAAAATAAAGAGAGGGGTGTTCCATTAAAAAAATAACAAAGCAGTGGCCAAAATTAAACACATCTGGCAATACTGTAAATTTGAAAGTATATCAGAAATATCGATCTACAAAATTTAACATTTTACTAACAAATAGTTTCCATAATAATTTATAAGACCAACCAAATGGAAAAATAATTTATAAAAACCTTTAAAATAAATACGGAGAAGTAAAAGTGAATCAATCTTGACGCTGTCTAAAAATGGACACAAAAAAACTGTTGATTTTATTTTAAAACTATTAATTACAACAATGTAGATAAAGTTCCACACCTTGATAAGAAAAAACCAGATATTCGACGAAAAAATACCAAAAAAATTTTATAATTTCAAGTCCATCCATTAAAGACAATATATTAAAAAAAAAATAAAAAGATGGAAATAATTTAACACCAGATATATCTTATATAAAATCATACAAGATATTTCTGAAATTGACGACCTATCGTATCACTTGAAACGTATTGCGACTATGTAGGTTTTCCATATTTTATGAATAAAAAAAATAACACGATTAAAAAAATTAAACAGCTGCTGTCTGGAACAATAAATTTTACTCACCTTTTACAAGACCCCAAACGGATTTTTTGAACTTGACGTGTGCGTTTATGTTTATGGAAGATTGTTTGTCGGCCACCTTCTTCAGGCAATAATGCACCTCCACCACGAAGCTATCGCCGTACGGCACCCCTCCACTGATACTCTCCGAGTTTATAGAATAAAGTAACCCTGGCCTACTACATTCTAACATAACCTGCAATGGAAAAATCCTAAAAGCCCTGACTGTATCAAAGGGGCGAATTTTCAAATTATTTCTTCACGTTTTTAGTTCAGCCACCTAAAGTTCCACTTATAGACCGCCGCTGGAACTCCACGGCCTCACCTGTGTTCCTCCTTTCCTGCCTCAGATTCAGCAAAGTTAATTACCTGCGTCTCGCTGACTTGCGACGTTTTGGGACCGATGGCCTGGGTGAGATTGACGGTCTGATTGATCTTCCTGGTCTTGACGGCGACGCCGTCTCTGGCGTCGGGCGTCCAGGGCGTCTGGACCAGATCGGTGGTCTTCCGGCACGCGTGGAAGTCCAGATAGAACTTGGAGGTGGTGAAGAGCAACGTGAACAGCTGATCCACGTTGATCGGCAACGTTTCGTTGACCAACTGACGGCCGTCGTGCGAGCACGTGCAAGAAACCTCTTGAATATCACATCTGCAATTACGGAGTTAGAGAAAAACTAGTGTAGATGCTTCCCGGTCGATTTTCGCGAGAAAATGAATGCCGAAAACCGCACATTTATATCTTGACTTGTTCGAAAGATACAAGGTGTATTTCGATTTTATAGATTTCTGACCCAACCTTGTATAACTTGTTTATTTTTGAATATTTCTTGTTTGTGTGATATCATTCTACTGGCACTTTTTAGTAGCTGTAACATAAACTCTTTCTAATGGACTATTCTAATTTTTTTGTTTTGTTTTTGTGTTTAAATGGAATTATCTCTACAAATATACAGGGTGAGTCTTTGACTACTATATCAATTTAAACTATAGATTCTTTAGACCAGAAAAACAGTTTTTTCCTATACCATTCTTTGAAATTCGGCTCCCTCAAAAAGATACAAAAGGTTGTAATTTAATAAAAAAATTAAAAGTTGTTGTAATAAATATTTCTAAGATAAAATAAAATTAAAAAAGGTAATTTCGAAACAATGTTGCCATTTAAAATTTGAAAGGTAGATTTTGAGAAAATATAATCATCACAACTGTATGAAACATTTTTCTAAAATAAAAAATGCAAAAAGTGAAGTAAAAAAAACATTTAAAAAAATGGTCCGAATAGGACATTTTTGATTGAGAAGTTAGAAAAAACTAGTGTAGATGCTTCGAGGTCGAATTTCGTGAGAAAATGAATGCCGAAAACCGCACATTTATATCTTGACTTGTTCGAAAGATACAAGGTGTTTTTAGATTTTATAAATTTCTGACCCAACCCTGTATATCTTGTTTAATTTTGAATATTTATTGTTGATATCATTCGTCTGGCACTTTTTTAGTATCTGTAACATAAACTCTTTCTAACGGACCACTCTAATTTTTTTGTTTTGTTTTTTGTGTTTAAATGGAATTATCTCTACAAATATACAGGGTGAGTCTTTGACTACTACATCAATTTAAACTATAGATTCTTTAGACCAGAAGAACATTGTTTTCCTATACCTTTTTTTGACATTCGGCTAACTCAAAGATACAAAAGGTTATAATTTAATAAAAAAATTAAAAGTTGTTGTAATAAATATTTTTAATATAAAATAAAATTAAGAAAGCTAATTTCGAAACAATGTTGCCATTTAAAATGTGAAAGGTAGATTTTGAGATAATATAATCATCACAACTGTATGAAACATTTTTTTTAAATAAAAACTGTAGAAAGTGAAGTAAAAAAACTTTAAAAAAATGGTCCGAATAGGACATTTTTGATTGAGAAGTTGGAAAAACTAGTGTGGATGCTTCGAGGTCGAATTTCGTGAGAAAATGAATGCCGAAAACCCCACATTTATATCTTGACTTGTTCAAAAGATACAAGGTGTTTTTAGATTTTATAGATTTCTGATTCAACCCTGTTTATTTTTGAATATTTCTTGTTTGTGATATCATTCGGGTCGCACTTTTTTAGTATCTGTAACATAAACTCTTTCTAATGGACTATTCTAATTTTTTTGTTTTGTTTTTTGTGTTTAAATGGAATTTTCTTTACAAATATACAGGGTGAGTCTTTGACTACTACATCAATTTAAACTATAGATTCTTTAGACCAGAAGAACATTTTTTTCCTATACTATTTTTTGAAATTCGGTTCCCTCAAAAAGATACAAAAGATTGTAATTTAATAAAAAAATTAAAAGTTGTTGTAATAAATATTTTTAAGATAAAATAAAATTAAAAAAGGTAATTTCCAAACAATGTTGCCATTTGAAATTTAAAAGGTAGATTTTGAGAAAATATAATCATCACAACTGTATGAAACATTTTTCTAAAATAAAAACAGTAAAAAGTGAAGTAAAAAAAAATTTTAAAAAATGGTCCTAATAGGACATTTTTGATTGAGAAGTTAGAAAAAACTAGTTTTGATGCTTCGAGGTCGATTTTTGTGAGAAATTGAATGACGAAAACCGCACATTTATATCTTGACTTGTTCGAAAGATACAAGGTGTTTTTAGATTTTATAAATTTTTGACCCAACCCTGTATATCTTGTTTAATTTTGAATATTTATTGTTGATATCATTCGTCTGGCACTTTTTTAGTATCTGAAACATAAACTCTTTCTAACGGAGCACTCTAATTTTTTTGTTTTGTTTTTTGTGTTTAAATGAAATTCTCTCTACAAATATACAGGGTGAGTCTTTGACTACTACATCAATTTAAACTATCGATTCTATAGACCAGGAGAACATTTTTTTACTATACCATATTTTGAAATTCGCCTCCCCCAAAGATACAAAAGGTTATAATTTAATAAAAAAATTAAAAGTTGTTGTAATAAATATTTTTAAGATAAAATAAAATTAAGAAAGCTAATTCCGAAACAATGTTGCCATTTAAAATTTAAAAGGTAGATTTTGAGAAAATATAATCATCACAACTGTATGAAACATTTTTCCAAAATAAAAACTGAAAAAAGTGAAGTAAAAAAAAATTTTTTTAAATGGTCCGAATTGGACATTTTTGATAGAGAAGATAGACAAAAACTAGTCTAGATACTTCGAGGTCAAATTTCGTGAGAAAATGAATGCCGAAAACCGCACATTGATATCATGACTTGTTCGAAAGATACAAGGTGTATTTCGATTTTATAGATTTCTGAAACAACCCTGTATAACTTGTTTATTTTTGAATATTTCTTGTTGCTGTGATATCATTCGTCTGGCACTTTTTAAGTAGCTGTAAGATAAACTCTTTCTAATGGAATATTCTAATTTTTTTGTTTTGTTTTTTGTGTTTAAATGGAATTCTCTCTACAAATATACAGGGTGAGTCTTTGACTACTATATCAATTTAAACTATGGATTCTTTAGACCAAAAAAACATTTTTTTCCTATACCATTCTTTGAAATTCGGCTCCCTCAAAAAGATACAAAAGATTGTAATTAAATAAAAAAATTAAAAGTTGTTGTAATAAATATTTTTAAGATAAAATAAAATTAAAAAAGCTAATTCCGAAACAATGTTGCCATTTAAAATTTGAAAGGTAGATTTTGAGAAAATATAATCATCACAACTGTATGAAACATTTTTCTAAAATAAAAACAGTAAAAAGTGAAGTAAAAAAAACATTTTAAAAAATGGTCCGAATTGGACATTTTTGTTTGAGAAGTTAGAAAAAAACTAGTGTGGATGCTTCGAGGTCGAATTTCGTGAGAAAATGAATGCCGAAAACCGCACATTGATATCTTTACTTGTTCGAAAGATACAAGGTGTTTTCAGATTTTATAAATTTCTGACCCAACCCTGTATATCTTGTTTAATTTTGAATATTTATTGTTGATATCATTCGTCTGGCACTTTTTTAGTATCTGTAACATAAACTCTTTCTA
Source organism: Micraspis discolor (assembly GCA_030674115.1). Taxonomy (NCBI): domain Eukaryota; kingdom Metazoa; phylum Arthropoda; class Insecta; order Coleoptera; family Coccinellidae; genus Micraspis; species Micraspis discolor. The sequence continues at coordinate 167,380 of JARTUT010000440.1, forward strand.
ACGGACCACTCTAATTTTTTTGTTTTGTTTTTTGTGTTTAAATGGAATTCTCTCTACAAATATACAGGGTGAGTCTTTGACTACTACATCAATTTAAACTATCGATTCTTTAGACCAGGAGAACATTATTTTACTATACCATTTTTTGAAATTCGCCTCCCCCAAAGATACAAAAGGTTATAATTTAATAAAAAAATTAAAAGTTGTTGTAATAAATATTTTTAAGATAAAATAAAATTAAGAAAGCTAATTCCGAAACAACGTTGCCATTTAAAATTTAAAAGGTAGATTTTGAGAAAATATTATCATCACAACTGTATGAAACATTTTTCCAAAATAAAAACTGTAAAAAGTGAAGTAAAAAAAACATTTGATAAAATGGTCCGAATAGGAAATTTTTGATTGAGAAGTTAAAAAAAACTAGTCTAGATGCATCGAGGTCGATTTTCGCGAGAAATTGAATGCCGAAAACCGCACATTCATATCTTGACTTGTTCGAAAGATACAAGGTGTATTTCGATTTTATAGATTTCTGAAACAACCCTGTATAACTTGTTTATTTTTTAATATTTCTTAGTTTCTGTGATATCAATTTTCTGGTACTTTTTTAATAGCTGTAGCATAAACTCTTTCCAGTGGACCACTCTAATTTTTTTGTGTGGTTCTTTGTGTTTAAATGGAATTCTCTCTACAAATATACAGGGTGAGTCTTTGACTACTCCATCAATTTAAACTATAGATTCTTTAGACCAGAAGAACATTTTTTTCCTATACCATTTTTTGAAATTCGCCTCCCCCAAAGATACAAAAGGTTATAATTTAATAAAAAAATTAAAAGTTGTTGTAATAAATATTTTTAAGATAAAATAAAATTAAGAAAGCTAATTCCGAAACAATGTTGCCATTTAAAATTTAAAAGGTAGATTTTGAGAAAATATAAACATCACAACTGTATGAAACATTTTTCTAAAATAAAAAATGTAAAAAGTGAAGTAAAAAAAAACATTTAAAAAAATGGTCCGAATAGGACATTTTTGATTGAGAAGTTAAAAAAAACTAGTCTAGATGCATCGAGGTCGATTTTCGCGAAAAATTGAATGCCGAAAACCGCACATTGATATCTTGACTTGTTCGAAAGATACAAGGTGTATTTCGATTTTATAGATTTCTGAAACAACCCTGTATAACTTGTTTATTTTTTAATATTTCTTAGTTTCTGTGATATCAATTTCCTGGCACTTTTTTAATAGCTGTAGCATAAACTCTTTCCAGTGGACCACTCTAATTTTTTTGTGTGGTTCTTTGTGTTTAAATGGAATTCTCTCTACAAATATACAGGGTGAGTCTTTGACTACTACATCAATTTAAACTAAAGATTCTTTAGACCAGAAGAACATTTTTTTCCTATACCATTTTTTGAAATTCGCCTCCCTCAAAGATACAAAAGGTTATAATTCAATAAAAAAATTAAAAGTTGTTGCAATAAATATTTTTAAGATAAAATAAAATTAAGAACGCCAATTCCGAAACAATGATGCCATTCAAAATTTGAAAGGTAGATTTCGAGAAAATATAATCATCACAACCGTATGAAATATTTTTTCAAAATAAAAACTGTAAAATTTCACCTAGTTAAAAAAAAACAATTTAAAAAAAGAGGACTTACTGAACAGGTACATCCAAGTCAGAAAAGTCAGAATCGTCGGTGGAATGTGCATCGGCTTTAAAATTATTTGTACTCGTATTGTTCTTAAAATCGTCCGCCATCTTGTTTCTGGTGTCCGGTGACGCACCGTTGCCCTCGACGGTCGACTCGCTCGACGTTTTGCCCGCTTTTACATCTTCAGTGCCCGGCGCGATGTAGTCCTCATCGTCACTGGTCAGGCCGAGTTCGGCACCGTACGATTGGTGCACCTGAAAATAAGGGATACTGCACACTTCTTCCGGGAACTTTCTGTACATGGAGCTATACATTTCACCCGAAACAAATGGAGTTTTAGATATTTATCGCTCGGTAGAACAATGCCTGAGATAATGAATCGATGATGGCCATTGTTAGATAAATTTTGATAAAACCGATAAGACCGGAAGGTACTCCACAAATATCTCTAAGGGGAGTTTCAGTAACGGAGGATTCCATACAATGGCGGTTCTAGAAAGAACGTCTTTTTTCAAATTTCAAATATTTAAAATAACACGCACAAAATTCATTACGTAGATAAATCAATGAAAATAAAACGCTTTCAGCGTTCTAGAAAGATGATTAACCTCTTTACACGCCCCCTCGACTAAGTATTGAATCTTAAGCCACGCCCATCCGCCATCTTTTTTCTAAATTCGAATCAATTTCATATTTCCAATTTCGGATCCTGGAGATATTGGAAACAACTGCAAACCCTGACGAGTTGTCACTGAAAGAAAATAAAAACAAATTACGAACCCACTGCCACATCTCCTGATTGGTCATCTGCCGGTCCATCAGCGCGTTCTGCCACACCCTGAACAGCATCAGGTACACTTTGTCCCTGGCCACGAAGCTGGTAAAAAATAGCTTGTCCGTCCTGGTGGAGATCAGCACGGCGTTCGGTATCACGATGGCCGTCTTCTCCTTCGTGATGGCGGTCACGTTCTTCCATTCTAACACGATGTTCGTCTCCCAGCCGAAGATGTTCGCGTAGAAACAGAGATAGTTCTGGGTGACGTACAGACGTCCGTGGACCAGGATCTCTTTCTGGACGGCGCAGGAATAATCTGGAAACGTTCGATACGTGGAATACGATATCTTTCTCGATATTTGATCGTTACCAACTAATAGACGCTCGTCGTCTGGGACTTCCTTAAAAATTCGCTTGAAATCTTCCGATCTGGACTTGTACGTGGGATAGAAGGCGTTGAACCAAGACGATTTCTTCTTTTTTTTCTCTTTGGTGTTAGAACTTTGGTTTCCATCGGGTTTCGTCACTTCTAAGACGATCGGATCCGGGCCGGTTGGTTTTGCGTCCAGAACCTGGAATGTTACGCAATTACCAACTGGATTGCTTCTAATTTACTATTTCTCGATTTATTCCCTCAAAATCTTTGGTCAGAGGCATAATATCGGGTAAATACACAGAAAACTCCTGAACGACGTATGTGTTAGATAAATACCGATACTGAAAACCCTAGCTCGGCTGGCCGACGTAGTAGATGATGAAGCTTGGAATTAAAATTATTATTAATTGGATCAAAATGAAGTGGAGCTAATTTTGAACCAAAAGAACTATGTTTTCTTTATTAGACTCGGGGACTTTTCAGCTCATGTGTTAGGAATTACTTTCAATGTTCCGATCATGCTGAGAGCGCCTGAATCTACTAGCGAGAAAATATGAATGTAGGTCGGATTTTTTTAAAATAGACCTCGTATATCGCCTATCTTGGAACCCGTCAGGGACCCGGAAAGCAAAGCTTTCCGAGAGGCCCGCAGGGCCGATCAAAAGGCAATCTAAATACAGATCGAAAGGGCGTAACCTCTTCTAGGAGAAGCGACCGCGAAACCTCCCCGGGCGCACTTAAAAAGCCCAAAATTTTCCAACGAAAATGTCGAAAAACGCCGTTTGAAAGTTCCCCTCCGAAGCCAGAGCGTCTAGCGGGACGGCGACGGTCGCTATTCCGAGACGAAGAACGGCCTGGGTTCCTGCTACGAGCTGATCTCCGGAGCCCCCCGAAATCTACCGGAAAATAACGTAACTAAAACGGCATTTTTCGACCCGCAAGAAATGTCCAAAAACCACCCCGACGCTTTCGTTTCATCTATTTTTAATTATCGTAACAATCTTCTAAATTGATTAGAATTTACCAAGATGTCAGATGGGCGGGGCTTAAAGTTCAGTTGTAACGTACTGTCACGTACGATGACTAATAAGATAGTAGCGGAAATATAAATAATAAATAATAAATACCTAATTTATTATTTTATTTATACACAGTCAATTTATTATTTTATATACATATACATTGTTGGAGATTTCTTTGTTTTTTCTCTATATTTAATTATGTTCGTGCGGTGGTTTGTTCACGGAACTGATTCTGTTTGTTAATCTGCTGTGTTTTGAACTGTATTGTATTATTTCTTCAGTGCACACTGCTTTTGCAACAAACTCCCTATATATCTATGTTTTTGGTGTATTTTTTGTTATTGTAATATAGTAATGATTTTTTTAGTTAGGACCTGTGGAAGCAATTCATGAGATTGTAAGATCACCAATAAACTCTCTCTCTCTCTATAGAATCTCGTCTTCGATTGGACCTCGTGATTTCGACATATTTTATCTTGATTAGGTACGTTTTTCATTGGTCAGAATCATTAAATAGCTGGTTTTCTTTGTTTTAGTATCCAGTTCACGTGTTTTCGGTATATTTAATCTTTGAATTAGCATTTGCAGTTTAGAAATTTTGTTTCGGCAATTCCATTAGAAGAATAAGACATTTTCTTCCCCATGACCGTTTTGCATTATTGGAGTCATGAAAGTGAAGTACATAATTGCAATTCATTACGAATATTACTATAAATCGACAAATACATTCAGCCATTTTTAATTATCATAACAATTCTCTAAATTGATTAGAATTTACCAAGATGTCAGATGGGCGGGGCTTAACGTTAAATTGTCATGGATTTGTTTGAGTAAATGTCACGTCTATGATTAACAAGAGTTTAGCGGAAATATAGAATCTCGTCTTCGATTGGTCATCGTGATTTCGATATATTTTATCTTGATTAGGTACGTTTTTCATTGGACAGAATCAGTAAATAGCTGGTTTTCTTTGTTTTAGTATCCAGTCCACGTGTTTTCGGTATATTTAATCTTTGAATTAGCATTTTGCAGTTTAGAAATTTTGTTTCGGCAATTCCATTAGAAGAATAAGACATTTTCTTTCCCATGACCGTTTTGCATTATTGGAGTCATGAAAGTGAAATACATAAATGCAATTCATTACGAATATTACAATAAATCGACAAATATATTCAGCCATTTTTAATTATCGTAACAATTCTCTAAATTGATTAGAATTTACCAAGATGTCAGATGGGCGGAGCTTAAGATTCAATTGTCATGGATTTGTTTGAGTAAATGTCACGTCTATGATTAACAAGAGTTTAGCGGAAATATAGAATCTCGTCTTCGATTGGACCTCGTGATTTCGATATATTTTATCTTGATTAGGTACGTTTTTCATTGGTCAGAATCAGTAAATAGCTGGTTTTCTTTGTTTTAGTATCCAGTTCACGTGTTTTCGGTATATTTAATCTTTGAATTACCATTTTGCAATTTAGAAATATTGTTTCGGCAATTCCATTAGAGGAATAAGACATTTTCTTCCCCAAGACCGTTTTGCATTATTGGAGTCATGAAAGTGAAATACATAATTGCAATTCATTACGAATATTACAATAAATCGACAAATATATTCAGCCATTTTTAATTATCGTAACAATTTCTAAATTGATTAGAATTTACCAAGATGTCAGATGGGCGGGGCTTAAGGTTCAATTGTCATGGATTTGTTTGAGTAAATGTCACGTCTATGATTAACAAGAGTTTAGCGGAAATATAGAATCTCGTCTTCGATTGGTCATCGTGATTTCGATATATTTTATCTTGATTAGGTACGTTTTTCATTGGTCAGAATCAGTAAATAGCTGGTTTTCTTTGTTTTAGTATCCAGTTCACGTGTTTTCGGTATATTTAATCTTTGAATTACCATTTTGCAATTTAGAAATATTGTTTCGGCAATTCCATTAGAGGAATAAGACATTTTCTTCCCCAAGACCGTTTTGCATTATTGGAGTCATGAAAGTGAAATACATAATTGCAATTCATTACGAATATTACAATAAATCGACAAATATATTCAGCCATTTTTAATTATCGTAACAATTTCTAAATTGATTAGAATTTACCAAGATGTCAGATGGGCGGGGCTTAAGGTTCAATTGTCATGGATTTGTTTGAGTAAATGTCACGTCTATGATTAACAAGAGATTAGCGGAAATATAGAATCTCGTCTTCGATTGGTCCTCGTGATTTCGATATATTTTATCTTGATTAGGTACGTTTTTCATTGGTCAGAATCATTAAATAGCTGGTTTTCTTTGTTTTAGTATCCAGTCCACGTGTTTTCGGTATATTTAATCTTTGAATTAGCATTTTGCAATTTAGAAATTTTGTTTCGGCAATTCCATTAGAGGAATAAGACATTTTCTTCCCCATGACCGTTTTGCATTATTGGAATCATGAAAGCGAAGTACATAATTGCAATTCATTACGAATATTACAATAAATCGACAAATATATTCAGCCATTTTTGATTATCGTAACAATTCTCTAAATTGATTAGAATTTACCAAGATGTCAGATGGGCGGGGCTTAAGGTTCAATTGTCATGGATTTGTTTGAGTAAATGTCACGTCTATGATTAACAAGAGATTAGCGGAAATATAGAATCTCGTCTTCGATTGGTCCTCGTGATTTCGATATATTTTATCTTGATTAGGTACGTTTTTCATTGGTCAGAATCATTAAATAGCTGGTTTTCTTTGTTTTAGTATCCAGTCCACCCTGTTTTCGGTATATTTAATCTTTGAATTAGCATTTTGCAATTTAGAAATTTTGTTTCGGCAATTCCATTAGAGGAATAAGACATTTCCTTCCCCATGACCGTTTTGCATTATTGGAGTCATGAAAGTGAAGTACATAATTGCAATTCATTACGAATATTACAATAAATCGACAAATATATTCAGCCATTTTTGATTATCGTAACAATTCTCTAAATTGATTAGAATTTACCAAGATGTCAGATGGGCGGGGCTTAAGGTTCAATTGTCATGGATTTGTTTGAGTAAATGTCACGTCTATGATTAACAAGAGTATAGCGGAAATATAGAATCTCGTCTTCGATTGATCCTCGTGATTTCGATATATTTTATCTTGATTAGGTACTTTTTTCATTGGTCAGAATCATTAAATAGCTGGTTTTCTTTGTTTTAGTATCCAGTCCACGTGTTTTCCGTATATTTAATCTTTGAATTAGCATTTTGCAGTTTAGAAATTTTGTTTCGGCAATTCCATTAGAGGAATAAGATATTTTCTTCCCCATGACCGTTTTGCATTATTGGAATCATGAAAGTAAAGTACATAATTGCAATTCATTACGAATATTATAATAAATCGACAAATATATTCAGCTATTTTTAATTATTACAATATACAATTCTCTAAATTGATTAGAATTTACCAAGATGTCAGATGGGCGGGGCTTAAGGTTCAATTGTCATGGATTTGTTTGAGTAAATGTCCGTCTATGATTAACAAGAGTTTAGCGGAAACATAGAATCTCGTCTTCGATTGGACCTCGTGTTTCGATATATTTTATCTTGATTAGGTACGTTTTTCATTGGTCATAATCACTAAATAGCTGGTTTTCTTTGTTTTAATATCCAGTTCACGTGTTTTCGGTATATTTAATCTTTGAATTAGCATTTTGCAATTTAGAAATTTTGTTTCGGCAATTCCATTAGAGGAATAAGACATTTTCTTCCCCATGACCGTTTTGCATTATTGGAGTCATGAAAGTGAAATAGATAATTGCAATTTATTACGAATATTACAATAAATCGACAAATATATTCAGCCATTTTTAATTATCGTAACAATTCTCTAAATTGATTAGAATTTACCAAGATGTCAGATGGGCGGGGCTTAAGGTTCAATTGTCATGGATTTGTTTGAGTAAATGTCACGTCTATGATTAACAAGAGAGCAGCGGAAATATAGAATCTCGTCTTCGATTGGTCCTCGTGATTTCGATATATTTTATCTTGATTAGGTACGTTTTTCATTGGTCAGAATCATTAAATAGCTGGTTTTCTTTGTTTTCGCATCCAGTTCACGGGTTTTCGGTATATTTAATCTTTGAATTAGCATTTTGCAATTTAGAAATTTTGTTTCGGCAATTCCATTAGAGGAATAAGACATTTTCTTCCCCATGGCCGTTGTGCATTATTGTAATCATGAAAGTGAAGTACATAATTGCAATTCATTACGAATATTACAATAAATCGACAAATATATTCAGCCATTTTTAATTATCGTAACAATTCTCTAAATTGATTAGAATTTACCAAGATGTCAGATGGGCGGGGCTTAAGGTTCAATTGTCATGGATTTGTTTGAGTAAATGTCACGTCTATGATTAATAAGAGAGTAGCGGAAATATAGAATCTCGTCTTCGATTGGACCTCGTGATTTCGATATATTTTATCTTGATTAGGTACGTTTTTCATTGGTCAGAATCAGTAAATAGCTGGTTTTCTTTGATTTAATACTGATTCTACGTGTTTTCGTTATCGATATAAATATAGCAGGAAGGAACGAACCAGAGAAGGTTATGAGCGGGGGTCCCGTGAGGGACCCGGAAAGCGAAGCTTTCCGAGCGGCCTGCAGGGCCGATCGAGGGGCAATCTTAAAACAGATCGAAAGGGCGTATCCTCTTCTAGGAGAAGCGACTGCGAAACCCCCCGCGGGCGCTTCGAAAAGCTGTTACATGGTATTTATTCCATTAAAATCTGCTGAGATCGGTTTTTTTTTAAATAGACCTCGTATATCGCCAAAAAAACAAATCTCTGTCGATACCCATTTAAAGTTGCGCTGAATTATCATCAAATCCGGTTAATATCAGATAAAATCCGTTATCTCCATCCTTAAGGATTATCAACGTCGCATACGAAATAAAATAAAATTCATAGAAATGAAAAAATTTTTACCAGTTCCTTAGTCAATTGGTAAGCCTCTCCAAAATCGATCTTCGTCGGTATACAACACAACTTTTTCTCCAGCCGTTTCATCAGTACAAGAGATCTCGGTCGATAAACACGTTCCTTCATCGGAAAAAAAAATTGTCGACCGCGGAATACAATAAAAGTTTATAAAAACCTTCGAGAGAACATGTTAATTTGGATTTTTAATCGGTTTATGGAACTTAACAACGCGTTCACTTAAAATTTATAATAATGCGTCGAACGCAATCTTCAAGTACGACGGCTGGAATATAGTAAAGTCAAGATATCTTTGTGAGGCGGACTCTAATCTAACACCAGATGTATACACGGTGGTCGCAAATAAAACAAATTTTACCGAAAACAATAACGAATATTTTTGACGATCCATGTGGAAAATTAATGAGATAATTAATTGACATATTTGCATTCTCACTTGACCTTCCGTTAAATTTTTTTTCGGAACTGACAAGTTATTTTCCGCTGATAAGTAAAAAACATTAAAAATCTGCATAATTAAAACAATTCAACTTGAAGAAAGTTATTCGAAAAAATCGGTTGTCAGTAAACTGTTAAACGTGACAACATCACAAAAAAATACTGATGGAATGATTCATTTAAGTAACAGTTCCAGAAAATTTCATCTTTTTGGCGTGAAGGGAAAAGAAATAACTGAAAATTCAAGACGAAAAACAGTTTTTTGTGAATAACTCAGAATATCCACTTTAGAGCAAGGGTGTGATGCATACACTCACATTATTTTTTAACGTAGATTCAATATCTGCCATAAAAAAATGGGGTTCTAATTTGAAAAAATTGATTTTTCACGATTTTGTCATCCCTAAATTTGAAAGCGATTTTTTCACCCCCTGTATCATGAATCGCGATTTCGATTTTTAAAGTGGATACATCAATCTTACATCTTGAAAAATCCCAAAAATGAAAATTTTCCATCCAAAAACCTCGAAGTTATTCTTGTTTCAGCGGAGCTCTATTTTCGATTTCTTTTTCGAATTTTCCCGCTCAGAGAGAATTTTCCAACCAAAACTGAAAAATGTTACATCAAAATAACTTTTAATTTTCTAAGGAATCTATTTCTGCAATAAAAAAATGGTGTTGTAATTTGAAAAACGGAAGTTGACGTCATTTCCGGAAAAACCGGAGGTGCTCATGCCTTGAAAATATTTTAGATTTCATCAGCATCGTGAAATACTTATAAGTGCTGAATTTAATGAAAATACGTTCAGTAGTTTATGGGTGAGTTCCTCGTGAAAGACCCTGTATTTTACATACAAAAGTCATGTACCGTTAATTAATTAACAAATAAATAAAGATAAGATCATTCTACAGTCAAATTAGGAATAGACATAAATATTTTCAACAGAAACCTAGGATTATTTCATGATAAATATTGGAAATTTCTCCCTAATAAATTCGCATTTTCAAATAATTTTCACATATGTTTAAGTACTTCGTCCTTAACATTTCAATAAACAATAACTTTCCTACAACGTTAATTCTATTTAACAAGCACGCAAAAATTTTAATTGCCCGTAATTATGCATTACAAGTCATGTCCAGAATTTATACACGAAATAATTAAATTTCTTCTTAACAAAAACTTATTCAACCATGAATATCACAAAAATCAATCACGATTTCATTTTTCGACGTGTTGTTTATCCAACAAAGTCTTCTTCCAAAAAACAACGAAAAAATTAAGTTAAACTCACCGTTCCTAAAATTTTCGTCATTTTCATTAATTGAAACTATAATTTCACTCTCTTTATCAAGTCAATGAGGTAAATGGTATTTTAACTCGGACGTAAATGAAAAAAAAATGCGTCCATTCTAAATTTACTAACCACCTGCATTTCAATTCAGGATATATTCGTCACCATCGCCATCTCTCACTATCAATAACAAAAATACGACGAGACTGCCGGTAAAATTTAGTGGCAGTCCTTGAAACGGACTAATTAAAATTGATATTAGGTACTCCCTCTTTTTACCGCGCTGATATCAAATCGAGGACACTCCATGGTAATAAATAAGTGCACAGCGATAGATAGCGAAGCATCTTTACTGGTTACACGTTTAAAATCGTAAAAGTATCGTAGATTTTTTAAAGAAAAATTCGAATTAATTCAATAAGCGCGCCATGCGCTGATTTTAAACATACATGTTACTTAATTCGGTTTTTTCCAATGCACAATTTATTTATTCACGTGGAATATCTTAAACCGGATTAATAAGTATTAATAATCTAGAATTATTCCAAGTATACCTAATGAAGGTGCTGCAATAAGAGTTGAACGGGCTTTTGGAACACTTAAAAATCCCGCCAACATTCCATTTCCTGCAAACTAAAAATATGGCGACCACAGTTGCCACAACGTTTCACTTCCCGATATTAGTGTTCTATGGTTTCAACTGTTGATGAGCATAGAAAAATGGAACTTTCTATGATGAGAACAGGCTCCTCCCGTCAATCTAATTAATTCTATGGTTTTCACGCACGAAATTCGAACATGATTTATTTCAAAATGGATTATGAAATAACGAAAAGATCCACTATCGAATCATATTTATAATGAGATGGATCTAGAAGAATATTTTTAGTGATCTCCACAGTAAATGAGCATAAGAACCAGTCTATTTCAAATCGCATCATAACTTTGGCTTCGTAATAAAAATGGTGCAATAATAATTGAATTCCTTTTGAAAAGTTGCCGGTATGTTTTAATTTCAGGGCTTCATCATTCTTCCAATTTTCCGTACAACTTGAAAACAAAAGATGTAGTGGAATCAATACTAAACTTGTTAGTTTCTCAGAAATCCACTAACATAAATGATAAAGCATAAATCTTTTCTGTCTTCAAGAATTTTCGCGTTTTTTAGGTTTGTTTTATCAGGTTTGTATTAAAGTAAGTATTTTTATCATCGAGCTTCTTTTACTCACATTGACAGCTTGTTCGTCTGCGGGTAGACCATTCTGTTCTTTAGGGCTAAGAAAAGGGGATTCTTTAGATGTTCCGAATTTCGGCGATGGTCTAGGACTGCTAGACGGACTGATTTTCGGTGAAATACTAAGTCTGAAATAGCAACTAGTTTTAATTTGCCTATTTCGAGTTTATATTGAAAAATTACTTATCAGATGAATCAGTAGGGGCACACTCACTACTCGACATTTTGCTTAACTATCATGGACCTCTACCAGCCTTTGTGTATTTCCTTAAAACAGAAGTTTTTTATTCATTCTTACAAAAATTCATTCATCAAGAAATCATAGGAACTATATTTTAGAATCATTCAAAACTGAACGATGGGTAATTTGGTGAGCATAATCCAAGTCACCAATTTATTTTTCTTAAATACTGAATTTGTTAGCAAAAAGTAAAAATATTTCATAGCTTTTCTTTCAAAGCTTGTTTATCTTGTCAACTTTGACATTTCAGTTTAGATTCGTTCATAGATTATAAACAAGTAGAGCTGACGATGCTAAGCCACAGAAATATAGTTTTAAATTGGAACATCCCATGATATTTATCGTTCAGAAGGTGGAAAAAATCTGAACAATTCTATTGTTTTATATTACTATCTAATTTATCTGATATATAAACAATGCGAATTCATCTGATTTAAAATGAAATTTTTTTAATTTAGTAACGTTCGTGCTGTCATCTAGCGGTGATAATTCATACTTGAACAGATGGTGTACATTGTGCAGTTTTCTACAAATATGTAAAGAAGATTTCGATATGATAATATAATAGATGGCTTAGATATTATTTTGCAACGAAAACAACGAAATATTCAGGAAGTTATATAGATTTATAAATTGTGCCCGTAAATTTTTTAACACGTCGGGCCCATTTTCATCTCGATATATTTATTTGTGAACGGAAGCAAATGTTATTTTATAATCTACCAAATGATGTCTATAAATATTAATCACGATAACAATGACCTTCTTCCATGGAAATTCAGAATTGAATAGAATTCAATAATTCATGAATGTTGATGACCTGATCGAAAACTGAAATACATATTCTCAACACACCAAAATCTTCGAATATTGGAGAAATTAAGGAAATATTCATTTTTAGCTTTTTATGCGTTTATTTTTCAAGTGATTTGATTCTAACAAGAATTTATACGAACATTGAAACGTTATATTACAAACAAATACTAAATTTAAGCCCTAAAATATCTTTATACTCACCTAAAATTAACGGCCATCGAATAAAGATAAATAATAGTATATTATAGCCATTGAATCATAAATCGCTGAAAAATATCTGCGTGGACTTCATATGCACTCGCAGATATCAGTCAAGTGCATCAGTTTTCAAATGGCTGGTATATTTTCAATTCGAACCAGAAAACAACTATTCCAAATCGAGTAAATAATTGTAAAATAAACATAAATTAATAAGTTCGTTGTGACCACAGAAGGAGCCATATTAGGGATGGGACATCGATAGGTTTTCGTCGATGTTTAACATCGATGATAACATCGAACTGTACCATCGATGTTAACTGAACATCGTTAATTGAACATCGATATTTGTGAACATCGGTGTTTTAACACTTTAATTATACTTACGTATATCAATAATTCATAATGATTTAACGATAGATTCCCAATATATCAGAAATAATTTCCAAGTCTACTGAAAATTCTTATATTGAAAAAAAGGGGCACGATGAAATAACAATTATAAGTACAGTATAAAGTTGGATGAAAGTACAAACAAAAATTAACTTCCAACTCAATCAATATCCGAATAAATTAAATGTATATTAAAATCTATTTTTGTATGTTATTCAAACTGGTGAAATAAATAAATAAAATAAATTGAATGTCAATAAAGTTCTTACCGTTTTATAGAATTTACACTCAGTAAGAATTTTCTACGATTAAAAACTTCAACAAAATATATTTTTTTTGTGTCATGTCCATGTTGAATTAGTACATCACTATCATCAAATTAGTGTAAACTGGAGAACAAAAAATTAAGTAAAATTAATTTTTGGACGCCCTCTATCTCTGAAATAAAGCCGTTTATATGAACTTTTTAATTTTAAAATTACGCAACGTTTAACCCCTTAAAGTTTGTACAAGTAATTAATTGACACCCTGTATAATAAACGACCGATTCCAAAATATTCAATAACACAAAATTGCGGTAAAACCCGAATATAACTTTCTCCTGACGTGAACCAAAACTGTGACGACTATATTCACCCATCTGTCTATACAGGGTGACAATAAAATATGGAATCATGTTCATGTTTGCATATCATTGAGGATATGAAATTCTATTTTTTTTTTTCAGTATGGAATATTTTTGGATGGGCATCAGTTGAACCAAAGAAAAGGTCACAAATATTTACAGGTAGACAGAAATTTGACTATTTTTTGAATATTTGATGGTAAAATGGGTATATTTTCTCATATTTTCATTGTACACTTCATTCTGAGTACGGCGCTGTTTTCTTCGTCAATTTTTGACAAGTCATATTCATGATTTTGAATAATATATATATCATCCTGGTATAAAATTATACCTAGTTGACTGAAAACTGATTCAATCACTGAAATTCCATAAATATATATATGAAACATCGAGAAACCGATGTTGAGTATTCTATCCGCAACATCGATGATGAAATCAATTAACATCGATGGTAAAAACATCGACATCGATACTGAAATATCGATGTTTGAAAAACATCGATGATGATGTCCCATCCCTAAGCCATATATCCAATTCCGTGATCCATCAGTTTAATTCACAGAACTGTCGAATAATCGTACTCAAAGAATCTTAATTATTTTATCAACATTTCCCAAGAGAAAAAATTAAATTACACTCAATTTTAAAATTCACGTTTTCACCAGGAATATTGGCCCTGCTATGATTCAGTAAGAGAGACATCTTTAAACATAATAAATCGAATGTGAGTTTCTAATTGAGATATAATAATGACAGTTTCTCATTCATTACGTAATAATTATCACGTTGCCGGCCTGAGAGAAATTGACATAAATTGAAAGAAAATCAGCGAACAATGTTGCGACGTTTCACAATAACGTCAAACAACTTGCGGCTTATTGAATTTATGTTTGTTTGCTGACAAACACGAGAAAAATCAACGGTTACATAAAGGTTGCGAATTTCCTCTTCGTTTAATGTGACTTCACTACGTCTTGGTGAAAGTTTTCCTTCTGTAACGAATTAAAATTGACAATATATCCCTTCCATCGGTTGTAAACCCTATCGGCAAAGGCCATTGTTCTACAAACATTGTTATTCAAATTAATTCCTAGATGCGGCTATACGAAAAAGTTTGTGTCAGTTTTATTTTTGACTTCGTCGTGAACCGTTCGTATTTTTTAATTTTTTTCGATATGACGAACACCGAAAAAAAATTGTCGACTAAAAGAGAGATGGACTGGTTTTTGGTTTTAATCCAGTTACAGTCGATTTTTGTCATTGTGGCCGGGTTGCATTGTCTTTTTCAATCGCAGTGGAAAACTATTTTTTTCAGTGAGTATAATTTTTTTGATAACAGAAGAATGTGCTGGATATAAAAAAAATGTTGATAGAATTTTTACGTCGTGAAGGAGTCGATATTCTAAATTACAAGCAATACGAATATCTGCTGTTAAACTTAGATGAATTGTTTTAATAGTCAAGAATTATTTGTAAAACAACAAAACTGCATACATCTGGCAACACTGGAACTTTGAAAGTGTTTCGAAACATAACCTAATGTTGTTTTATAAAATTTCAAATTTTATGAGTGAATAGATTTCATAATAACTTTATAGGTCATCCAACTTGGGACACCCAATACACAGGGTGAGTCATTGACCACTGCATTAATTTTTTTGAAAATCGGCCCCGTTTAAATGATACAGGGTGTTGAAATTCCATAAAAAAAAAATTTTCGCTTATATCTTCGTAGTGGATAATCCAAATGAATTCAAATTTTGTAGGAGGTTTCAAACAAACGAAACACACATTTCAGATTAAACACACTCGATATATCCTCTAAGGTGTTCTATTTAATACATCCAACTCGTAAAACCATCAAAATTAACCATATTATTAAACATATCCTAGCATTTTCTATATGATAGAAAATTTCTGAAGAATTTATCATTCCACACTTGTCTTCCTTAAATACAGCGTCTCCAACATATTCGATGTTGAATAATTTGAAATTAGGAAAAAACAAATTGAGAAAACTGCTCCTTTTCCTGGATCCGACCCTGACTAGATTTGATGACTTTTTAGAGATGAATAGGCGGCTCCATCGAGATTAAGCTACTTTTTTACAGAATGTTATTTCTTTAGACTATTTAAGAATAGATATTTACATTCAAAAGTGTCGCATTTGAAACTTAGGTCATGAAAAATTTTCATGTTGCCAAACTGAGAAAATAGCAGGTTTCTCTATTCCCCTATAATTAAAAACATTATTAATTTTATATCTGTCAGAATGAATTCTGCATAGAATATTGTTTGGAACGCGTAACTATGGTTACGAGCGTGATGTGATATCTCACACTTAGAGTTCTATAGCCTGTAATGGAGCGGTTCGCCTATTCGCCACTAGATGATGCTCGCGTCGACAGATTAGAAATCTGTAATACAATTTGGCAATCGATGAAATCATCTAGAACTAAAAGTTCACCAGAGTATATATAATTCACTCTTCAAACTATCTTTTAACCTTAGACTATATAAGAATAGACCTCTTTATTTACATTGGAACGTGTCGCATCTGAAACTTGGAGGAGGTCCACTAAGATCATAAAAAAATTTCATGTTGCCAAACTGAGCAAATAGTAGGTTTCTGTAATCCCCTATAATCGTGAATAAAAACTTTTTCTCCAATTTGCATTCAAAACATTGTATAAAATTTAATATTTTGAATTGAAACTGTCTTATCGAATATATTAGCAACAAGAAAAACTTTAGTTGATTCTGCCATTTTATGTCAGAGACCACAGATGGAAAGAAATTCAGGTGAAAGTGAAGTAACGCTACCGCATTTCTGTTTGACAGTTTGAAGATCACATGTTCTAAAAGACACAAGTTGCCACCTCTGTATCGAAAATAAATACGCAAATTGAAAAAAATTTGTGAGAGTCGGTATTAGGTTTTTCGGTAAACATGTACACAAGTAACAAGTGAGATGTTTCGAACGTTACGTCAAATTGGTGGCTGCGTTGCCGGATCGAAATATTTTTCGTGCATTTCAAGAATGTCAAAGAATTTGTCCTCAATTAGTTAATTTACATTCATATTTTTATTGAATTGCATTATAGTATTGATTTTAAAATGAATATGTAATTTTGTTTAGATTTATGAAATTAATACAATCAAAAAATATATCTTTCTAATAAGAAGATTTGATTTTGGTAGATATGAAAACTTTGAATTGAAGGGTCTCAGTAAACCCCTAATTCGAGTTACGCGACTAGTAGAGAAAAATCACAGGGTAATTTACAGTTGATTTATTCCTTAACTTTGGTTTCGTGAACAACCTTTCTCGACGAGTACCGAGAGACTTATATTTACCCCTAAAATTACTTAGATGGTAGAGATAACCATTACGGGGGTTGCGGCGTTGTCACGTTGGAATATTAATCCTATAAAACGCAACAAGTAAAATACGTTCAACAGATCCTTTCACCACTTACTAAACCTTTGTTGTTGTCAGATATGAAAATATTGTAAGCCAAAAGTTCAAAAGAATATATACAGGGTTTTCCTTTTAAGTTGGCCTATTAGACGTTTTAGGAGAACTAGTGAATATTTCGTTATGAAATTTTAGGTGGAGCCTTGAGGGTAAAGGAACTTTTCGTCTAAAATATTTTCAAGTCGACAGTGTTGCCACGTCTTTCTCAAACGCACATCTACTTTCTTGTTTCAAATAGAACAACCTAAATTTTTATTTATTTATTGATTCAGAACCAAATTCGCAGTATAACCTATTAAAAAAATTTCTCTGCCATGCACTGTTGCCAAGTTACGTACTAATTATTGAAATTTTTGACAACCGCATAGCCAGTTTGGAAATGCAATATCTCGATTATTGTTAACGCGAACAGAACCAAATTTGGCATTCTAATAGACTAGAATCCTATCATTTACGTGGTATATTCGATGTCTCGATGCATCTTAAGGCCTCTCGGAGATTTTGCTCCGAAAATGTGACATTTAAAATTGAAATATTTCGAGATTTTCAAATGGCAACGCCATATTTTTTTTACACCATCCGATTCAAAATAAAAAATGATTGGCAGTCTCTTTTTACAGCAATCTTTCTAAATTAAGAAAATTTGATTTTGGTAGATATGAGAGCTTCGAATTGAAGGGTCTCAGTAAACTGACGTACAAAATACAGAATTAAGTAAAAAAACAATTGGCAATAGCACTTGCGAAAAACTATCCATAAAATGAGGTTTTCTTGAATTAAGGTTCCCAGATGACGATGAAAAATTTGGGCTTCGCTGTTGGGATGGACAAGTATTTGCCCAAAGAAAGAAATTTTCATTGCTTCACATCATTTTGACCCTGAAGATATCGTGACCGAGTAAATTGAAAAATATTTTATGCGGTGTTGCCGGGTGAGGTCTCACAAGAGACCTCACTTTGTTGTTCAATTTAAGCTCAACTCTAAGAATTTTCTTTGAAATTTCCAGGTATTTTCATCGGATTAATCGGCAATTTGGGTTTGACGGCCGGAGCGCATAGGTTATGGGCCCATCAATGCTACAAGGCCAACGTTAAACTAAGGGTTTTCCTGGCATTGTGTCACACATTAGCTGGAACAGTGAGTCATATAAAAATAACATTTTTTCAGTTTTAAACGTTTTCCTTCCAGGGTTCCATATATTCTTGGGTCAGACTGCACAGGCTACATCATAAACATTTCGGAACGGACTTGGATCCATACAATTGCAACAAAGGTTTCTACTACGCCCACGTGACTGGGTTTTGTCTGAAACTGAGCGAGGCTCAGGAGGAAGCCTTGGAGAAGATCGATGTGTCGGATTTGGAAAATGACAAGATCGTTATGTTTCAACATAGGTGAGGAAACAGACTATTTATAATACGTCACTTTATAGACACCCTGTATAACAAAAAGTAATTCTGTCTTTCGTCAACTATTTCAAAGTATGTTCTTCTTTAGATTCTACTGGTATCTTTACGTGATTGTGACGATCTTATTGCCTGTGAACGCACCAGCTGAATACTGGGGAGAAACTATAATTAACGCTGTCGCTGTTGCCGGTTTTATGAGATTAGCGGTAGTTTTCCATTCCCATTTGCTCATCGCCAGCGCCACCAAACTTCTTGGACTTGCACCCGGAGAAAAGTAAGAACGGAACAAGATTTAATAATATTACGACACTTTTCTGCGTAGTTGCATGTTTGATGACCTTTTCTTACAATCTACCTCCTTTAATTCAAGGTTCCCAAGTGACACCAACCTGGTGTTCCTGTTCACGAAAACCCATTGGATTTCTTACCATTATTTGGCACCGTGGGACTATCAAACTGGGGAGTATGGTAAGTACGGAGACGATTGCCCCACCATCTTTATCAAAGTGTTCGAAGCTCTGAACTTGGCTACAGATTTGAAGACTGTAGAAAGCGACACAATAAGAAAGGCTCTGGTCAAATCGGTTGATGAGAATAAACCATTGTATTCGGCTTTGTACGAACTGCACGAATTGGAACAAAGAAAGAAAGAAAACATCTTTAGACCTACAAAGTTTTTCTGATCTGTTAGATTTTTTAATAAATATTTTATTTGTATTGTGTTTTTTTTTGATTATTGGAAATCAAATCAGTTGCAGTTTTGAGGTGCGAAACAAATCTGCGGAGTAATTCGATTTGTAGGATTTTCATATATATATATACAGGGTTTTCCTTTTAAGTTGGCCTATTAGACGTTTTAGGAGAACTAGTGAATATTTCGTTATGAAATTTTAGGTGGAGCCTTGAGGGTAAAGGAACTTTTCGTCTAAAATATTTTCAAGTCGACAGTGTTGCCACGTCTACCTCAAACGCACATCTACTTTCTTATTTCAAATGGAACTACCTAAATTTTTATTTATTTATTGATTCAGAACCAAATTCGCAGTATAACCTACTAAAAAAAATTTCTCTGCCATGCACTGTTGCCAAGTTATGTACATATTATTGAAATTTTTGACAACCGCATAGCCAGTTTGGAAATGCAATATCTCGATTATTGTTAATGCGAACAGAACCAAATTTGGCAGTCTAATAGACAAGAATCCTATCATTTATGTGGTATATTCGATGTCTCGATGCATCTTAAGGCTTCTCGGAGATTTTGCTCCGAAAATGTGACATTTAAAATTGAAATATTTCGAGATTTTCAAATGGCAACGCCATATTTTTTTACACCATCCGATTCAAAATAAAAAATGATTGGCAGTCTCTTTTTACAGCAATCAATTATTTTGGATAGATTTCGAATGAGGAGGAAAAAACTCAAATATTTCAGTATTCGAATCCAAGATCTGTGGTCACGTTTACGTTGAGAGGGCTCTGTGATTATGAGGTAAATTATTGAAATAGATTCTATGGTTGAGATCATAAAAAGTGTTCCATGCGTTTAAATTCATCAAAGTTCAATGTCTTCAACCTGCTGACGAAGCTATAAGAATAACGTTTTGCGAGAACATTTTAATTAAAATTCAGGAGGATCCACATTTTCTGAAAAAAATAATTTGGAATGATGAGGCCAAGTTTGGTCAAGAAGGTGGACTTAACAGCCAAAATGATCATCACTGGTCTGACATAACTCCAATGGCGAAATTTGAAAGGGGGAATCAAGATAAATTCAGCTTGAATGTTTTTGCTATCATGAAAGATAATAAACTCGAATTCGAGTTATATGATGGCATTCTTAATAGTGAAAGATATGTAGAAATCCTTAATTCTACATTGAGAAATTTTTTGGACGAAATTCCCATTTCCGAGGCAATGAGGTGCTGGTTCCAATTGGATGGTGCCCCCCCTCATTGCACAAGAACAGTATCCCATATTTTAGAGGAATTATTTGAGGATAGATGGATCCGTCGTTTGGGACCATGGCATTGGCCTGCACGATCCCCGGACCTTACGCCTTTAGATTTTTTCTTATGAGGTTATGTAAAATCTGAGGTATACAAGGTACGAATCGCAAATAAGTCTGTTTTACGAAACAGAATAATAGAAGTTCTCCGAGGCATATCCCCAGATTTACTTCGGAAGGCAACGATGTCCGTAGAACAGAGGATTTTAAAATGCTTAGAGGTGAACGGGAGCCATTTCGAGCATTTAATTTAACCTAGAGTTGTTTTATTAAACTCTTTTTGAAATCTTTTAAATTGTTTTGTTTATAAAAATGAAATTGATCGAAAATGTTGATTATCAGAAAATGAATGAGTTCATTCAACGGAACAGAATATAACACAAAAGCTATAGAGAAAGCAAACTAGGAAAAATTTTTCGGAATAAAATGAGAGCCTTATGAATGGAAAAAGATTCCTTCCATAGTTGTGGTTACTCATGAACAAATATGCCTCATTATCTATGATCGACACAACTAAAAATGTAACTGTATTCCATAATATTTCATGTTTATGATCCCTCTTTTCGTGAATCTGATTAACATAGTTTAAAATTTTTCTATTATCCATAACCATCGAACACTTTTTATGATCTCAACCATAGAATCTATTTCAATAATTCACCTCATAATCACAGAGCCCTCTCAACGTAAACGTGACCACAGATCTTGGATTCGAATACTGAAATATTTGAGTTTTTTCCTCCTCATTCGAAATCTATCCAAAATAATTGATTGCTGTAAAAAGAGACTGCCAATCATTTTTTATTTTGAATCGGATGGTGTAAAAAAAAATATGGCGTTGCCATTTGAAAATCTCGAAATATTTCAATTTTAAATGTCACATTTTCGGAGCAAAATCTCCGAGAAGCCTGAAGATGCATCGAGACATCGAATATACCACGTAAATGATAGGATTCTTGTCTATTAGAATGCCAAATTTGGTTCTGTTCGCATTAACAATAATCGAGATATTGCATTTCCAAACTGGCTATGCGGTTGTCAAAAATTTCAATAATTGGTACGTAACTTGGCAACAGTGCATGGCAGAGAAATTTTTTTAGTAGGTTATACTGCGAATTTGGTTCTGAATCAATAAATAAATAAAAATTTAGGTAGTTCCATTTGAAATAAGAAAGTAGATGTGCGTTTGAGGTAGACGTGGCAACACTGTCGACTTGAAAATATTTTAGACGAAAAGTTCCTTTACCCTCAAGGCTCCACCTAAAATTTCATAACGAAATATTCACTAGTTCTCCTAAAACGTCTAATAGGCCAACTTAAAAGGAAAACCCTGTATATATTCTTTTGAACTTTTGGCTTACAATATTTTCATATCTGACAACAACAAAGGTTTAGTAAGTGGTGAAAGGATCTGTTGAACGTATTTTACTTGTTGCGTTTTGTAGGATTAATATTCCAACGTGACAACGCCGCAAACCCCGTAATGGTTATCTCTACCATCTAAGTAATTTTAAGGGTAAATATAAGTCTCTCGGGTCTCGTCGAGAAAGGTTGTTCATGAAACCAAAGTTAAGGAATAAATCAACTGTAAATTACCCTGTGATTTTTTCTCTACTAGTCACGTAACTCTAATTAGGGGTTTACTGAGACCCTTCAATTCAAAGTTTTCATATCTACCTAAATCAAATCTTCTTAATTTAGAAAGATATATTTTTTGATTGTATTAATTTCATAAATCTAAACAAAATTACATATTCATTTTAAAATCAATACTATAATGCAATTTAATAAAAATATGAATGTAAATTAATTCCAGATGTCAAGGACAAATTCTTTAACATTCTTGAAATGAACGAAAATATTTCGATCCGGCAACGCAGCCACCAATTGACGTAACGTTTGAAACATCTCACTTGTTACTTGTGTATATGTTTACCGAAAAACCTAATGCTGACTCTCACAAATTTTTTTCAATTTGCGTATTTATTTTGGATACAGGGTTGGCAACGTGTGTCTTTTAGAACATGTGATCTTCAAACTGTCAAACAGAGAACGCTGTAGCGTTGCTTCACTTTCACCTGAATTTCTTTCCATCTGTGGTCACTGACATAAAATGGCAGAATCAACTAAAGTTTTTCTTTTTTATTTGCTAATACATCGGATAAGACAGTTTCAATTCAAAATATAAAATTTTATACAATGTTTTGAATGCTAATTGGAGAAAAAGTTTTGATTCACTATTATAGGGGAATAGAAAAACCTACTATTTGCTCAGTTTGGCAACATGAAAATTTTTTATGACCTTAGTGGACTCCTCTAAGTTTCAGATGCGACAATTTCCAATGTAAATAAATAGGTCTATTCTTATATAGTTTAAGGTTAAAAGATAGTTTGAAGAGTGAATTATATATACTCTGGAGCACCATTTTGCATCGAATTATTTACCATTTTGTGACCACAGATCTAGCCGATATGCACATTCAACGCGAGCATCATCTAGTGGCGAATAGGTGAACCGCTCCATTACAGGCTATAGAACTCTTAAGTGTGAGATATCTCATCACGCTTGTAACCATAGATACGCGTTCCAAACAATATTCTATGCAAAATTCATTCTGACAGATATAAAATTAATAGTTTTTAATTATAGGGGAATAGAGAAACCTACTATTTGCTCAGTTTGGCAACATGTAAATTTTTCATGACCTAAGTTTCAAATGCGCACTTTTGAATGTTAATATCTATTCTTAAATAGTCTAAAGAAATAACATTCTGTAAAAAAGTAGCTTAACCTCGATAGAGCCGCATATTCATCTCTAAAAAGTAATCAAATCTAGTCAGGGTCGGATCCAGGAAAAGGAGCAATTTTCTCAATTTGTTTTTTCCTAATTTCAAATTATTCAACATCGAATATGTTGTAAACGCTGTATTTAAGGAAGACAAGTGCGGAATGATAAATTCTTCAGAAATTTTCTATCATATAGAAAATGCTAGGATATGTTTAATAATATGGTTAATTTTGATGGTTTTACGAGTTGGATGTATTAAATAGAACACCTTAGAGGATATATCGAGTGTGTTTAATCTGAAATGTGTGTTTCGTTTGTTTGAAACCTCCTACAAAATTTGAATTCATTTGGATAATCCACTACGAAGATATAAGCGAAATTTTTTTTTATGGAATTTCAACACCCTGTATCATTTAGATGGAGCCTATTTTCAAAAAAATGAATAAAATTAATACAGTGGTCAATGACTCACCCTGTTTATTAGGTGTCCCAAGTTATTATGAAAACTAGTCACTCACAAAATTTGAAACTTAATAAATCAACATTAGGTTATGTTTCGACACTCTTTCAAACTTCCAGTGTTGCCAGATGTATGCAATTTTGTTATGTTACAAATAATTCTTGACTATTAAAACGATCCATCTAAGTTTAACAGCATATATTCGTATTGCTTGTAATTTAGAATATAGACTCCTTCACGACGTAACAATTCTTTCGAAAATTTGTTAATATCCGGCACATTCTTCCATTATCAAAAAAGTTATACTCACTGAAAAAATAGTTTTCCACTGCGAGCATCATCTAGCGGTGAATAGATGAACCGCTCCATTACAGGCTATAGAACCCTGTGTGAGATATCACATCACGCTCGTATCCATAGTTACGCGTTCCAAACAATATTCTATGCAAAATTCATTCTGACAGTTATAAAATTCTATGTAAGCTTGTGAGAATCTGTTGAAAGTAAAAGTGATTTCAGAAATTAATTTTGGACTTTCGAAGTTTAACTTGGTGGATGAAGACTAAAAATTTAGAAAGCACCGACGTGGGGTCTGATGGCTTTGGCGCTCTTGTTGAAACATCTGCAAGAAATTGTACAAACTTACCGAAATATTTGTTTGAACTGTTTCGAGTAAACAAGCACGCCAGAATAGTTGATATGATTTCTATCTAAATAAGAACTAATGGATATGATGAAACTGTGAGTAATTGGAACAAAGTGATTTTCTTTCTTGTTTTTCCGAAACTACTGGGCCGATTTACCGAACAACGAAATAACACATCCCTTACTCTTACCAAGATTCCAGAACGCTTCTTGTAAACACCAAACCACAAAAAAACAAGTAATCGGGGATAAATCAGTTCACAAATTCATACAAATCAAATCAATTTTCGTAATTTTATTTCAACAATTGATAAAGCTTTTCGAATATACAAAATGACAACTAAACTGGTGTAATTCTTAAACTAACTTGTATAAATAACTAAACCTATCGATGCACGAAAATAAAACTTAGCTTTGTGCCCTTTAATCCTATCGATCCACCTCTCTTACCATAATTAAACAGCCAAATTTAAAATTAATTTTTTACATTTACAAATATTACAGTCTCATGATTTATTTAATAGAAAAATTCAAAATATGGGTGAAAAGAATAAGAAAAAGACCAGCACCGTAAAAAAATTCTGAAAAAATACTACCAAGTTAACGTTTTCAATTTTCAATTCATTTAACTGTTTCTCGAAAGAACTAAAAACTATTTATATCAGATTTTATTTAACTTTAAATAAATTAATTAAATAAGTTTCTTTCGAAAAACAGTAGTGAGCTCCTCAGATCAATAAATAATTATAAGAATGTACAATAAATGAATCACAGGTTTTAAGTGTTACTTTCCTCTATTTAATCTTTATCGGAACAGAGAAACTTAGTGGATTGTCTCTACGAACTCGACATCCTCCTATACCTGATCACAGCCTCTTTGTAGTCCTCTTTGGGTTGATCCTTATCACCCCAGCCCCACACTTCATGACTACCGTCTCCAGTTCTCTGAACACGCTTCCTGACCATGTCTTCGGACACTGTCTTCAAGTCGTAAGCCCAACCGATTTTGGCAAACATGTCGATCAGGGCTGTAGAGTAATTCAAAGCGTATTTTCCCAATTCCGCTGTTTTGTAGTCCCATGGGAAAGTGTGGTGGTAATTGTGCCATCCCTCCCCCAAAGCGAACAGAGCTACGAACCTGTTTTCCGAGGGGCTGATGTTTCTAACAAAAAAAAACCGTTTGAAAATTTCTATTTTATAATTTTTAATCAATTTAATTAATTTACCAATAATAATTAATTAACTAATTTAATTAATTAATTATATTAATTAATTAATTAATATTATTAATTAATTAATTAATTAACTAATATCATTAATTTAATTAATTGATTCTTTAAATGAAATTTCTCAATAACATGGGACATGAACTTTCATAAAAATAAAATAATCAACTTCTGCTTCTCTATATCTATCTTGCACGTTTTTTTTTTTAAATATTTTTTCCATCTGGCTGTTCTATCAACTAGTCGCATTAATAGACTAGCCCTGTAGCTTTTAGCGCCCAGAGATACTAATTAACACATGAATATTATCCTTCCTTATCCGTTTAAATTTCTTAATTACAGAGAAATATTTAATTAATGCGCAACGAATTGAATGGAAATTTTCTCTTGATTACTCTTGTATTTGATGCGTTAGACGTGAAAAAAGTACGGAATATTAAATTGAAAATGCTACACTAATATGATCTTATATATACTGGTGGACAAAATTAGCTGGTACTGTTTTGCGTTTAATTTTACCTGTTTTTCATCATTTTTTTCCCTTTTTTATTGCGTTAAACGTTATATATAATTAATTAATTAACTAATATTAATAAATTAATCAATTTTTTTCAAATTGAAATAATTAATTAATTTTGAAATAATAAATTAATTAACTAATAATATTAATTTAATTAATTAATTAACTAATTAACAATACCATATACCTAAGGCTTCTAAAAACTATACATTTTGCATTTCATACAATAAATTGTCAATGAATATTTTCACTCAAGTAGTACTCGGGTTTACATTTATCACTGTCAATAAATAAATTGTTATTGTCAATAATCATTGATTTCAATAATTGTGGTACTGTTTTGCGTTTAGTTTTACTGTTTTTCTTAATTTTTTTCGCTTTTTTATTGCGTCAAACGTTAAATATAATCAATTAATTAATTAACTAATATTATTAAATTAATTAATTTTTTAAATTTGAAATAATTAATGAATTTTGATAAAATTAATTAATTAACTAATAATATTAATTTAATTAATTAATTAACTAATTAACAATACCAGATACTTGAAGCTTCTAAAAACTATACATTTTGCATTTCATACAATATATTGACAATGAATATTTTCAGTCAAGTAGTACTGGGGTTTACAGTTTTCACTGTCAACGAATAAATTGTTTTTGTCAATAATCATTGATTTCAATAATTGTGGCACTGTTTTGCGTTTAACGCAATAAAAACCAAAACAAAATTTAAAAAAAACAGGTAAAATTAAACGCAAAACAGTGCTACAATTATTGAAATCAATGATTATTGACAAAAACAATTTATTTGTTGACAGTGAAAACTGTAAACCCCAATACTACTTGACTGAAAATATTCATTGTCAATATATTGTATGAAATGCAAAATGTTTAGTTTTTAGAAGCCTCAGGTATTGTTAATTAGTCAATTAATTAATTAACTAATAATATTAATTTAATGATTTAACTAATATTTTTAATTTAATTGATTAATTAACTAATATTATTAATTAATATTATTATTAATTAGTCAAGTAGTACTGGAAATTACAGTTATCACTGTCAATAAATAAATTGTTTTTGTCAATAATCATTGATTTCAATAATTGTGGCACTGTTGAACGCAATAAAAAAGCAAAAAAAAATTGAGAAAAACAGGTAAAATTAAACGCAAAACAATGCCAAAATTATTGAAATCAATGATTATTGACAAATACAATTTATTTGTCGACAGTGAAACCTGTAAACCCCAGTACTACTTTACTGAAAATATTCTTTGTCAATATATTACATGAAATGCAAAATCTTATAAAAATGTAAATATCTCTGGGAGGGTACAAGTTAGTTTGCTTTTCCAAAAAGCAAAATACTCAGGAAATATCAGGCTACATCACTGTATAGTTTTTAGAAGCCTCAAATATCTGATATTGTTAATTAGTTAATTAATTAACTAATAATATTAATTAATTAATTAATTTTGTATTGCCCACAAAAGACGTTAAACTGTAATGAGAAAAACCCGAAAATTTAAACACTCTGTACAGCATCAAGCATTAATTTTTTTGAACATCTCATTGTAGTATGATATTCGCCAATAAAAGAGCTACAATTAAGAAAAAAACATTCAAATCGGACAAATAGTTGCTAAGATATTCATGGCTAATAAATAAAATACAAGAGTTGATAAAATGTTGAATATCTCTGGATGATTCCAAGATAAATTGATTTTTAAAAAAACATAATACTCAAGAGATACTACGCTACAATGCTCTATGCCTCAGCAACCTGGCATTGCCCACAGAACACGTTAAAATTTGACTAAAAACATGACATCATTTAAACGCCCTGTATAACATGAAGATTTTATTTTTTGGACTTCCGTTCAATGGAGAAAATTCGACAGTAACAGAACTCCAATGGAAAAAAAAATACCATTGAAATCCGACTAAAGATTGGGAAGATATCAATTATTAAAAATTCGAAAACTGTTAGTTTGTTTATTTTTAATTCAAGTTATTTGTAATTTGGACTTAGTTTTCGATCTCTACTCTTTATTGGTTTTTTGTTTATAATGAAAATCGAATTTTTTTTCGAGTTCTTTAAAATAAATTAATGATTCTTTCTTCTACAGGTGTCAGGTACTAAGGGTTTACAGTTAATACTGTCAATAAATAAATAGTTATTGTCAATAATCATTGATTTTAAAAAAAAAAAAAAATAAGAAAAACAGGTAGAATTAAACGCAAAACAGTCCACAATTATTGAAATCAATGTTAATAACAATTTATTTATTGTATTTCAAATTTAAAAATAATTAAATTAGTTAAATTATTGATTTATTTAACGTTTAACGCAATAAAAAAGCGAAAAAATCAGGTAAAATTTCAAATGAAATCAATGATTATTGACAATAACAATTTATTTATTGACAGTGATAACTGTAAACCCGAGTACTACTTGAGTGAAAATATTCATTGTCAATTTATTGTATGAAATGCAAAATGTATTTGTTTTTTTGTATAGTTTTTAGAAGCCTCAGGTATATGGTATTGTTAATTAGTTAATTAATTAATTAAATTAATATTATTAGTTAATTAATTGCTTATTTCAAAATTCATTAATTATTTCAAATTGAAAAAAATTAATTAATATAATAATATTAGTTAATTAATTAAATTTAACGTTTAACGCAATAAAAAAGCAAAAAAAAAAAAAATAAGAAAAACAGGTAAAATTAAACGCAAAACAGTCCACAATTATCGAAATCAATGATTAACGACAATAACAATTTATTTATTGACAGTGAAAACTGTAGACTCCAGTACTACTTGAGTGAAAATATTCATTGCCAATTTATTGTATGAAATGCAAAATGTATAGTTTTTAGAAGCTTCAGGTATCTGGCATTGTTAATTAGTTAATTAACTAATATTATTAATTTAATTATTTTTTTTTAAATTTCCCAATTACATGGGACATGATGCTTCATAAAAATAAAATTAATTAAATTCTGCATCTCTATATCTATCTTGCACGTTTTTTTAAAATTATTTTTTCCATCTGGCAGGTCTATTAACTACTCGTTAATAGATTCTCCCTGTATCAATAGCTTTTAGCGTCCAGAGATTCTAATTAACACATGAATAATTATCCTTCCTTATCCATTCAAATTTCTTAATTACAGAGAAATACTTAACGAATACGCAACGGCGAATGAAAATTTTTTTCGCTAGTGAAACCATTACAGTTTTTCTTTTAAAAATAGAAGATTTTTCCAATTGCACGTCAGAACTTTAAATAATATCAAAATGATAAAATTGTAGCGAATTTTAAAATTCTTATTTCCGTCTAATCGAACCAATATCTGTTGCCACGTTCTCGAAACTTTCATCATAACCGGTACGCACGTTCCGAACTAACAATTGATAAATCGGCCATAAAAGACGTTACGTAAGATCAGCGCCGACCCGCGTGACATTGATAATGAAACCAATCTCGACCTCTCGAGAGATCGGGACGGTATAAATTTAATCGAAGTAGGTACAACAACCTCCGGCAAAGAAGCACTTCCGCTGGAACGTTTCCAACCGAAATCCGAGTTTGCCACGCCGTTATGTAACGTCCAATCACGTAACACTTTCGTTTAACTTTCAATCTCGACCAAATTTCACCCGTACAAGCCGAAAACCGATCGAAAAATATAATTTTTTCTCGAAATTAGAGAAAACGCGAGAAAATAGAAGATCTTCAAATTATACATCAAAATATAACGGCAGCCATGTTTTAGTTTGGATTGAAAGCCGGTTACACGATTATCTCTCAAAGTGCTGAATAATTTGCTTCGGTATAAAACGGGTGTACGTGTTTTTATTCCCAATGACCAGAAATATCGTTACAACGAAATGTTTTCCGAAACTAAGCCCGAATCGCATCATTTACACTAATAAAACCCACATCAGCTAACAATATCCGAAAAAACATAACCGCAATGACAAGTGACATTCCAAACGTCAAAAGTGACACTTACTTGTCATACGGCCTCCATCCGATCATGTGGGCGGCGGAATTGACCAGCCAGGTGGCGTTGAGGGTGATGCAGTACCTGAGGATGTTCAGACAGTACGCGTTCGTGAAAGTCTCGCCCCAGAAGTACATGGGGGCGATTGTAGGCAAGATGAAGCACACCAGAGGCATCAGGATCAGATAGTATTTCTTCTGGTAGTACAAGATGGGATCGGCGTACAAATCGGACATGTCGATCTGAGAACCCTTCTTCTTGACGTCGGGGTGTTTCTTGCAGAGCAACCAGCCCACGTGGGAGAAGAAGAAGCCGTTAACGGCGTTGTGGGGATCGGCGTGCGTTTCGCTGTATTTATGATGTACTCTGTGGTCTCTCGCCCAGTCGACCACTGCGTCCTGAAATGCGATTTTTGTTAGGAAAGAAGTTATTTGGGCGTCCATTGTTACGTACTTGGAAGGCGAGCGTGTTGCACGCGACCAATATGAGTCTCAACGGCCATTTTGCCTTGTATGCTCGGTGCGCCCATAACCTGTGAGCCCCGGCTGTGATCCCAAAGCCTCCGGCAGGATATAAAATCAAAACTGAAAACGTAAGTTCGTGTTTATGCTCTGATTGATGAGAAATTCTTCAGACTGAAATAACACCCTGTATGCATCGAAAACCGCATGAATTGAGCTCCGAATTTTTGTTGAAATTGAGAAATGAGTTTGGGGAGATTAAAGAGCCAAAAAAATGAGTACAAAACCGAAAAATATGATTGTTGAT
Organism: Micraspis discolor; assembly: GCA_030674115.1. Taxonomy (NCBI): domain Eukaryota; kingdom Metazoa; phylum Arthropoda; class Insecta; order Coleoptera; family Coccinellidae; genus Micraspis; species Micraspis discolor. The sequence continues at coordinate 198,765 of JARTUT010000440.1, forward strand.
ACAAAATAAAATTTAAATGAACCTTTATAAAGAAATTCAACGTAATAATTGGTTAGATAATTGATCATCCAAATATAGTTTCGAAGTGCGATATATCTCGATGGAATCTAGACAGCTTGGCGCCACGCCATTATCACTTAAACTCAAGTAGAAGGTTACATTTAACGATGCTATATTCGAAGTTCTGCAATTTATATTGCTTGATTAACAATTTATCGAAATAAATCAATTATTTTTCAAATATAGATGAAACGTTTCGCATCTAACAAATTTTTAATTTCGAAATGTTACGTTCATATTATATGATATTTAAAAACAGAACCAAAATTTCAATTCATCCTTCGAACGGTGCTAAATGAAAAAATTCAGTAGATCCTCTGAAAAATAATATAAGCGGCAAATTAGACCAGCATTGTTGCCGTATATACCTCTTATCAGAAAATCTACGTAATTTTCGAAAAGATGCCTAATTTTCTTTCGAAACTCATCCGATCATTCTCGATGAAACTTACCTTGAAGGATGGTGTAGAAGCGTGCGGAAAATATAGACAGATAGAGGCCGTAGAGAGCAACCGTATGAAGGAACACGAAGATGATGATGTTCCTCCAGACCAATTCGTAAGTCCTTTTTTCTTGAGGAGGATGCACGGGTCCATTGTGAGTTTGGGTCTCCTCGGTCAACACCTCGTGAACTACCGTAGTCGTTTCTGTATGCGGCGCCATTCTGAAACAAACGGAGATCTGTTTGATTCTGTGTCTAACGGTTTTTTCTATGTTGTAGGCGGATTAGAATCGGACAGATCGTTCTTCACTGTTTGGAAAGAACCGCTATTGATTTTCCACGAACCAAAGTTTCCGTAGGCTTTATCGATTTGAAAAAAGGGCTTGAAAAATATTTTTGAAGATATCTTTCAAGAAATGGAAAATCAAATAGTCAAAATACAAACAAACAACAAAATTCTTGAAATTATCACATACCAATATATTATAATATAATATTACGTAAAACATTCAGCATAAAATTTACATTAAATATCTTTGCCTCACGGCAATATCAAATAATGAGAATGAGGCTTGAAATTTTTTTAACTCGTTCACAATCGTTGGAAAGTACAGTACTTTCAAAGCATGATCATATTCTTCAATCCTATTGGTGTATTTTATCGCATGATTGTCGACAGTCCAAAGGTCGCTCCTATAACCCGCTATAAGCAATTCGCTCCTTTTTCTAACTTCTCCTTTATCCAGGTGTAACTTACGCGATAAAATACGTACATAAAAAACCCGAACAATTACAAATCAACCGAGAAATCAATTTTTTTTTAACGATTGACGGTTAAATAAAAAATCTATGATCGATACATAGATAATGATATTCTATGTAACGAGATCGTTGTAAAATCGAATCAAATTATAATTTCGATCGGTTCTTTGAATTTGAAATCGGATTAGAATCTTTGTATTCAAATTAAGTATCGAAACAAAACGTAGAATTTGGTGGAACTGACGAAAACAATAATACGGCATGCTATTTCCAATTCCATTTCACAATCGGCTCGGTAACAATCGGTCGAAATAAAAAAAGCAGATTATCAAAGAAAACATAATTATCACGTTGAATAGTAGTTCAAGTTATTTGAAATTTAAATCGTTGAATAGAAATGGACGTAGATACATGCAATGAATAATTTTCTATAGTCGAATAACTTCTACCAGTCAGAAAATTGTTCGATGGTTTGATTGTAAAAGATTGTCATAATGAGGAAAACATGAATAATCTTCTATAGTCGAATAACTTCTACCAGTCAGAAAATTGTTCGATGGTTTCATCGTAAAAAAATGTCAAAATGAGGAAAACAGTCATTTATATTTCCTTTGATACAGGAAAACGATCAAGTTGTGTTGTTCAAGATAAAATGTACTGAGAAAAAGAATGCAAAACGTCGGTTTGAATTATGACTGTATAAAATGTTGAATGAAAGGAAATTTAAGGTGTTCAAGATTGACCGAATGACCAACATTTGAATAACAGTTAGATCGATGAAGGTAAATTTCATTTCGAAATGTATCGAATGCATCAATTGGGATTGGAAAAACTGGATATTTGAACGTAAGTAGATTAGAAATGTACCTGTAGATTTTTTGTGGTTATGTGTGACACCGGTATGGATTCAAAACTCACCTATTATTCGTTATTATCCTTCGTTCTACACTGAAAACCTCGCACTCAAAAACCGTATAAATCAAATTTGAAACAATTCAACTTATATCGATCACAGATATTTCGATACTGACGCCAAGGAATCCCTCGCTACTTATATATTAGATAATTGACAATTCGCGAATGTCTGATAAGTCTAAAGTTCAACGAGGAATCTCCGAAATTATTCGGGATGGACCCGTGCAATTCGGAGGAGACTGGAGTCCGCGAACGTGATAGTTGAACTCGCCGAACGTAAAATAGCGGTTATGCGCAGGTACAGTACACATCACGCGATTTCTGTACCTTCAGGCCTGACGCTATTTGTTGATTGGGTGGCGTGATATCGGCCTAGTGCCGTTTTGGTTGGTCCGGCTAGACACGTTGCTCTGTCGAGCTTCTATGTTCCTACAGACAGGTGGAAAAATTAATATTTGATCTTGAAAATTCTGTACTCTGTGTTTCAAGCTGTGAACATCGAATCTATATTAGAACACAGATAATATCTCTTTTTTCGATGCATAGAGAATTGATGAAAACGTATTTTATTGCGTTCATTTACTTATCGAGCTATCGTTTTGCTCTAAATCTATTATTTTCGGATGTTTGGCTGAAATTGGTCACAAACAGTTTAAGAATCTGTGTCGAACTCAACTATATCATCTGGTGACCATGTATTGTTCCGAATTGAACAGAAAACAAAAGAACATCGTTATATTTTTTATTGCTCGCTTGTTTCTAATTCTCTATAGCCCAAATGGCTTTAATTTCTGAAAATATAGATCTTCCCAATGTTTAGTCAGGTTACAATGTTTTTTTTTTCAATTGTAGCTCTGTAATTGGTAAATTTCCTTCGTTAAACAGTAGTCCAGCAAATAAAATCTTTATGTTGTACAGGGCGTTTAAATAATGTCATGTTTTATGTCAAATTTTAACGTCTAATTTCTTGTGTATTTTGTTTTTTTAAAAATCAATTTTTCTTGAAATCATCCAGAGTTATTCAACATTTTATCAACTCTTGTATTTGATGCATTAGACATGAATATCTTAGCCACCTTTTGTTCGATTTGAATGTTGTTTTTTCTCAGTTGTAGCTCTTTTATTGGGAAATATCAAACTATTATGAGATGTTCAAAAAATGAATGTATCATACTGTACAAGGCGTTTAAATTTTCGGGTTTTTTTCATTACAGTTTAACGTCTTTTGTGGGCAATACCAGATATCTGAGGCTTCTAAAAACTAAACAGTGATGTAGCCTGATGTTTCCTGAGTATTTTGCTTTTTGAATAATCAATTTAGCTTGTACCCTTCCAGAGATATTCACATTTTTATAACATATTGCGTTTCATACAATATATTAACAAAGAATATTTTCAGTCAAGTAGTACTGGGGTTTACAGTTATCACTGTCAATAAATAAATTGTTATTGTCAATAATCATTGATTTCAATAATTGTAGCACAGTTTTGTGTTAAATTTTACCTGTTTTTAATTTTTTTCTGTTTTGTTATCGCGTTAAACGCAAAACAGTGCCACAATTATTGAAATCAATGATTATAGACAATAACAATTTATTTGTTGACAGTGAAAACTGTAAACCCCAGTACTACTTGAGTGAAAATATTCATTGTTCAATATATTGTATGAAATGCAAAATGTATAGTTTTTAGAAGCCTCAGGTATCTGGCATTGTTAATTAGTTAATTAATTAACTAATAATATTAATTTAATTAATTAACTAATATCATTAATTTAATTAATTAATTAACTAATATTATTGATTTAATTAATACTTTTTTTAATTTCTCAATAACATGGGACATGATGCTTCATAAAAATAAAACTTAATAACAAGAAACGTAGAATAATTCAACAGTTTTTCTTTTGAAAACAGAAGGGTTTTCCAATTACACGTCAGAACTTTAAATGATATTAACATAATAAAATGGTAGTGAATTTTAAAATTTTTATTTCAATAATTGTGGCACTGTTTTGCGTTTAACGCAATAAAAAGCGAAAAAAAATTAAGAAAACAGGTAAAATTAAACGCAAAACAGTGCCACAATTATTGAAATCAATGATTATTGACAATAACAATTTATTTGTTGACAGTGAAAACTGTAAACCCCAGTACTACTTGAGTGAAAATACTCATTGTCAATATATTGTATGAAATGCAAAATGTATAGTTTTTAGAAGCCTCAGGTATCTGGCATTGTTAATTACTTAATTAATTAACTAACAATATTAATTTAATTAATTAACTAATATCATTAATTTAATTAATTAATTAACTAATATTATTAATTTAATTAATACATTTTTTTAAAATTTCTCAATAACATGGGACATGATGCTTCATAAAAATAAAACTTAATAACAAGAAACGTAGAATAATTCAACAGTTTTTCTTTTGAAAACAGAAGGGTTTTCCAATTGCACGTCAGAACTTTAAATGATATTAGCATAATAAAATGGTAGTGAATTTTAAAATTTTTATTTCAATAATTGTGGCACTGTTTTGCGTTTGACGCAATAAAAAGCGAAAAAAAATTAAGAAAACAGGTAAAATTAAACGCAAAACAGTGCCACACTTATTGAAATCAATGATTATTGACAATAACAATTTATTTGTTGACAGTGAAAACTGTAAACCCCAGTACTACTTGAGTGAAAATACTCATTGTCAATATATTGTATGAAATGCAAAATGTATAGTTTTTAGAAGCCTCAGGTATCTGGCATTGTTAATTAGTTAATTAATTAACTAATAATATTAATTTAATTAATTAACTAATATCATTAATTTAATTAATTAATTAACTAATATTATTGATTTAATTAATACTTTTTTTTTTAATTTCTCAATAACATGGGACATGATGCTTCATAAAAATAAAACTTAATAACAAGAAACGTAGAATAATTCAACAGTTTTTCTTTTGAAAACAGAAGGGTTTTCCAATTGCACGTCAGAACTTTAAATGATATTAGCATAATGAAATGGTAGTGAATTTTAAAATTTTTATTTCAATAATTGTGGCATTGTTTTGCGTTTAACGCAATAAAAAGCGAAAAATTATAATTAAGAAAACAGGTAAAATTAAACGCAAAACAGTACCACAATTATTGAAATCAATTATTATTGACAATAACAATTTATTTGTTGACAGTGAAATCTGTAAACCCCAGTACTACTTTACTGAAAATATTCTTTGTCAATATATTGTATGAAATGCAAAATCTTATAAAAATGGAAATATCTCTGGAAGCGTAGAAGTGAGTTTGCTTTTCCACAAAGCAAAATACTCAGGAAATATCAGGCTACATCACTGTATAGTTTTTAGAAGCCTCAAATATCTGATATTGTTAATTAGTTAATTAATTAACTAATAATATTAATTTAATTAATTAATTTTGTATTGCCCACAAAAGACGTTAAACTGTAATGAGAAAAACCCGAAAATTTAAACACTCTGTACAGCATCAAGCATTAATTTTTGTGAACATCTCATTGTAGTATGATATTCACCAATAAGAGAGCTACAATTAAGAAAAAAACATTCAAATCGGTCAAATAGTTGCTAAGATATTCATGGCTAATAAATAAAGTACAAGAGTTGATAAAATGATGAGTATCTCTGGATGATTCCAAGATAAATTGATTTTCAAAAAAACAGAATACTGAAGAGATACTACGCTACAATGCTCTATTGTTTTTATAAGCCTCAGCAACCTGGCATTGCCCACAGAACACGTTAAAATTTGACTAAAAACATGACATTATTTAAACGCCCTGTATAACATGAAGATTTTATTTTTTTGGACTTCTGTTCAATGGAGAAAATTCGACAGTAACAGAACTCCAATGGAAAAAAATACCATTGAAATCCGACTAAAGATCGGGAACATATCAATTGTTAAAAATTCCAAAACTGTAAGTTTGTTTATTTTTAATTCAAGTTATTTGTAATTTGGACTTAGTTTTCGATCTCTACTCTTAATTGGTTTTTTGTTTATTATGAAAATATTCTAAATCGATTCAGTTCATGAAATGAATTTTTTTCGAGTTTTCTAAAATAAATAAATGATTCTTTCTTCTACAGATGTCAGGTTAATTAATGTAATTTTTTTAAGTTATTGTATAACTTGTATCACGAAGTGAACTTTATAATCGGAATCAAAATTAATGGAGATTCCCTTGTTTAGGATGATGAGATCAGCTTAATCCACTCGAAAAGTCCAAGTTCCTTATGAAAAACATAAAAAAATTAAACGATTAATAATACTTATATCTTATCGGACTACAGGATATTTTGCCACTCGGTAATCCAGGTGTACCGTATACAAAACAGTCCATTCTAATAATAAATGTTATGGACTGATAATTTATTATTGAGGTATAACACTTGATAAATTATTCCATGCAAAATTTCTGCATTTTAAAATTTCGTACTGATAAAAAAGATAACATAAATGCTAGTCATGTATAGGTTCAGCACTGTTCAATACTTGTTCTGGATATTTCAAGACAATTTAAATCCGAAGATTACTTCGTACACGTCTAAGGAACTAAAAATATTTTTAAAATTTAATTTCGATAAAAATTGAGCATGTTTCGACCGATGGCCTGCTACACCGTATGATTTAAACCCATTGGATCAATTCTAAAGATGTAGAGTTAATTGATTGATTGGGTTTCACATCACGTGACGACTTTCTCCTGAAAGTTTCCATAACCGAATTGCATCTTAGGCAATTTCAAATTTATAATCGTCATCACTAGATATAAGAGTCGTCAATGATTAATCAAAAAAATAACAACATTACGCTTGAATATGATGCATGATATATATATCAGTCGTTAGATTAAAGTTCATATGAACTTATTCCGTTGATAATATCAACATATGTACTTTCAAATTAGCACAGATTTTACCATTTCCGATGTGTTTTTCGTATGATTTATTTAAATTTTTGTTGTGGCCATAAAAATTGTCTATCTGAGGACTAATTTCCTTAGAAAATTTCAAGTTATTTTGATGTAACATTTTTCAGTTTTGGTTGGAAAATTATGAAAATTCGAAAATAGAGCTCCGCTGAAACAAGAATAACTTCGAGGTTTTCGGATGGAAAATTTTCATTTTTGGGATTTTTCAAGATGTAAGATTGATGTATCCACTTTGAAAATCGAAATCGCGATTCATGATACAGGGGGTGAAAAAATCCCTTTCAAAGTTAGGGATGACAAAATCGTGAAACATCGATTTTTTCAAATTAGAACCCCATTTTTTTATGGCAGATATTGAATCTACGTTAAAAAATAATGTGAGTGTATGCATCACACCCTTGCCCTAAAGTGGATATTTTCTGAGTTATTCACAAAAAACTGTTTTTCGTCTTGAATTTTCAGCTATTTCTTTTCCGTTCACGCCAAAAAGATGAAATTTTCAGGAACTGTTACTTAAACCATGTTTAAGATTTTACTATCCTAATATGCAAGAGAAAAAAGTTACAGGTTGTTCCTAAATAGATGGCGAATTTGGATTCGAATTTGTATCGGAAACCTCTTTATTTCAACTAATCGGCCATCGGTTTTCTCCCCAGTGATAAATAAATAATTCCTTATGAACCATATGCAAAAACTTACCATGTTTTACATTCTTTTTTTTAATGATAGATATCATTAATTACATCTGCCAAATTCCTCTTTATTCAGTAGCATTTTGTGTTTACTATTAATTTGGTGATAATTCGTATTGTTACTGCAACTCATTATTATTAGTTGAAATCATTCATTTTTATTCCAAGTTGCTTGCTCGTTTCGTGCGGCCCACGTATGTTCATTTCATTTTCCCGATGGGCGCGTAACATATGTTGGAGCATATGACCTGTGTCGAACAGAGTACGAAATCGGCGTTCATCCATGAAGTGCTACACTTTTCTTCGCAATCAATGAATTTCTCGATAAAACTACAAATTAGAACTCTGGTGAAAAAGTGCTTGCGCTCGCGAGTGTTTGGACAGGTGAATTCAGCCGTACTGTGAAACCAGGTAGGCAGAAGTCAGTGCTCCAGCATTCGATTTTCTTTCGAGTCATTTTTTCATAATTTTTCAGAATTTCATTGTTAATTTCTCTTTCGTTTTCGTTTAATTTTCAAAGGCCCTTGTCGTGCCACGTATTAAGTTATAAAATCGATCACTATGCCTAATTTTACCAATGAAGATTATTTAAATCTCATTCTACTTCATGGAGAATGTAATAAAGTTGTAGATAGAACGATTCGAGTGTTCATTGAGAGGTTTCCTGACCGACCCAGACCAACGAGAGATACCATTAACAGAACCATGACAAACTTGAGAAATCTTTCGTTAAGAAAACTATACACAGAGAAAAAAGTGTAGTAGAAGATGAGAACAACGAAATTACAGTTCTTGCATATTTTCGTGTGAATCCTCAAAATTCTCTCAAAGATGCCGAGATTGCTCTGGGATTCTCTCAATCGAGTGTTTGGAGAATATCAAAAAAAACATAAAATGCACCCATATAAATTCAATAGGGTACAGCATTTGAAGGAAACTGATTTCGTCAGGAGAACAGAGTTTTGCGAAGCTATTCGATTCGATTTCAAGAGAATGAAAACTTTTTGGACTGTATAATTTGGACAGATGAATCTAAATTCACAAAGAATGGTTCTTTCAATAGGCATAACAGTCATTATTGGGATGAAGAGAACAACCACCACTTCAGACAATGGAACTTTCAAGAGACCTGGAGTTTCAATGTTTTTTGCGCCATCAAAAATAATGCAATTCTCGATGTTCACATTTATGATGGGACATTAACTGGTAAGATAGAACACTACACATGTTTGCATTATTTAAAGAATGTTCTCCCTTAGGAGATAGATATTCTGACATGTTGACTCAAATAATTGAGCCGCTAGTACAGAACCATAATGACTTATGGTATCAACAAGATGACACGGCACACAATCCACTCAATGTGTCAAATATCCTATACAGGCTATTTGAAGATCGATGGTTGGCGAACAATGGTCCACATCTTTGGCCACCACGTTCTCCCGATTTAACTCCTTTAGACTATTATGTTTGGGGTTGGATAAAAAATATTGTCTACTCAACTCCCCTGACTGATAAAGAGACTGCATAGAACGAGTCAGAAATGCGTTCAGGTTTGTTTATATTTTTAGATTCATAGTTTTGAAACTCAATTTGGTTTTTAAACACTTTTGCAGTTCTCTTCCTCCCGATGAAATAAGAAGAGCAACGCACGAAGCATTCCTGAGACGTATAAATAAATGTCTAGAAATTAACGGTCAAAACTTTGAGCATCTTCTCTAGTTATAACTGCGAGAGTTTGCCATGGTTCTCCTAATAGTAACTTGAAGTCGGTTTCAAAAAGGGGTGAAAAATCTACAGCATGGTTCAAATAACAGTTCCTGAAAATTTCATCTTTTTGGCGTGAAGGGAAAAGAAATAGCTGAAAATTCAAGACGAAAAACAGTTTTTTGTGAATAACTCAGAAAATATCCACTTTAGGGCAAGGATGTGATGCATACACTCACATTATTTTTTAACGTAGATTCATCTGCCATAAAAAAATGATTTTCTAATTTGAAAAAATTGATTTTTCACGATTTCGTCATCCCTTACTTTGAAAGCGATTTTTTCACCCCCTGTATCATGAATCGCGATTTCGATTTCTAAAGTGGATACATCAATCTTACATCTTGAAAAATCCCAAAAATGAAAATTTTCCATCCAAAAACCTCGATGTTATTCTTGTTTCAGCGGAGCTCTATTTTCGATTTTTTTTCGAATTTTCCCGCTCAGAGAGAATTTTCCAATCAAAACTGAAAAATGTTACATCAAAATAACTTGAAATTTTCTAAGGAATCTATTTCTGCAATAAAAAAATGGTGTTGTTATTTGAAAAACGACGTAATTTCCGGAAAAACCGGAGGTGCTCATGCCTTGAAAATATTTTAGATTTCATCAGCATCGTGAAATACTTATAAGTGCTGAATTTCATGAAAATCCGTTTCCCGTATGAATATGGGTGAGGTTCCTCGTGAAAGACCCTAAATGCCGGTCAGGATCTGTAGTATTTATAGTAGTATATAATTTATTCTATTCATTAGGGCCACCGCTGGACCTCCATGATCTTACCCCGTTCCTCCTCCCTTTGCTCATACAATATTTATAGGTTATGGCTCGCATACTCTGTTGTTATTACGTATTCTATTCATTAAACTTAATACCATCACTACAATACAAAATATTACGTATTTTTACGTAATTGGTTTGACACAAGTGCACAAATAACCTTGGGGGCGTTCAAGCCAATGAAACGTGGCGGTTAGTGACTATATAAGATTCAATTGTTTTTCAATTTTTCGTTCTTCAAAACTTCTTAAAAAGAATTTCTTGCATTATGCATGAATAAATCAGTTTTTAATGCTCAATAATTGCGGTCACGTTAATGAATATTTGAAATTACTTATTGTATTCAGATCGGTCAATAAAAATTGATAAAGCGAATATGCACAATAGAGTTTAAAATACATTAATAGTAAACATCGAATTGAACCGGATAGAAAAATAAAGATGACGTTTTTCTCGTCGAATCTGTCTATTTATATAATTTTTTTTATATTTGACAATTTTTAAGAAATTTTGCAAATTCCTTGTTCAAGTTATAAATTGGAATTTCTCAAAAACCAAATAACTTCGTGGGTTTTGTTCAGTAACGAATATAACCCAGATATCTGGGTTTTTAAATTCTCATGTTTTAGATAATTTTTGGGTCGATGTTTGAAAAATTACAGACCAACGATAGCCCGTTCTTTCTCGTGCAAGCGCGCAAAACTGAGTTCTAAATTTCGTTCAGATACGTTCTGATGACATTATCAATTCGACTCATTCGACAAGGTGCCCTCTAGGGTTCTTTATTTTGATTGCAATAATTTCCACAAAGGTTATTTCATTTGATGAACCTGGAATTGGTAAAAACAGATTGATATTTTACGCAAATTAACGTGGAAAATTTCTTATTCGTGACTTGTTCAATTTAAATTTTGTTATTCTGGAAATGATTTTTGATAATAGCATTATATTTCGTGCTTCACTAATTTTTCTTTCAATAATAAACTATTCAAATTGAGTACTTAAAATCTAGATAAACAAAAAGTGAGTATCATTCAATTTAACGCAATTTCATTGTTTCTTCAACTTTATGAATTAAGGAATATTTTTGGGATGTATTGTTTTGCCATATATTTTTTGCGGTGCTAAATAAAAAAAATGATCATGGAACAATTGTTTAAAAATCCAAACTATCGAGAAAAATTTTAAAAAGCTATGATTTCGAGAAGAGATATAGAATATGTTGAGATATATAATAAAATGATTAAAAAAATTTTTTTTTAATTTTTAATATAAGTTAATTTTTCCTGCTCTTAAATAAAACTGATTTTGAAACAAATATTTTACTTATATAAAAAAAAAATTATCGCAATATCACAATATTACGAAAAAATTTTAAATTGTCTTAATTCTTGAAATAGTTCACACATAAATTTATTCAAAATCCGAATTAGTCATTTCAAACTATCGAGAAAAATTTTAAAAAGCTACGATTTCGAGAAGGGATATAATATATGTTGAGATAAATAATCACATGATTAAAAAAATTTTTTTAATTTTAATTATAAGTTGGTTTTTCTTGCTTTCAAATAAAACTGATTTGGAAATAAATATTTTACTTAAATAAAAAAAATTATCGAAAGATCAAAATTTTACGAGAAAAATTTAAATTGCCTTAATTCTTGAAATAGTTCACATAAATTTCTTCAAAATACAAATTCGTCATTTCAAACTATCGAGAAAAATTTTAAAAAGCTATGATTTCGAGAAGAGATAAAATATATGTTGAGATATATAATAAAATGATTAAAAATTTTTTTTTTTTAATTTTTATTATATGTTAATTTTTCCTGCTCTTAAATAAAACTGATTTTGAAACAAATATTTTACTTATATAAAAAAAAAATTTATCGCAATATCACAATTTTACGAAAAAAATTTTAAATTGTCTTAATTCTTGAAATAGTTCACATAAATTTATTCAAAATCCGAATTCGTCATTTCAAACTATCGAGAAAAATTTTAAAAAGCTACAATTTCGAGATGGAATATAATATATGTTGAGATAAATAATGACATGATTAAAAAAAATTTTTTAATTTTAATTATAAGTTGGTTTTTCTTGCTTTCAAATAAAACTGATTTGGAAATAAATATTTTATTTAAATAAAAAAAATTATCGAAAGATCAAAATTTCACGAAAAAAAATTTAAATTGCCTTAATTCTTGAAATAGTTCACATAAATTTCTTCAAAATACAAATTCGTCATTTCAAACTATCGAAAAAAATTTTAAAAAGCTACGATTTCGAGAAGAGATATAATATATGTTGAGATATATAATAAAATGATTAAAAAATTTTTTTTTTAATTTTTATTATAAGTTAATTTTTCCTGCTCTTAAATAAAACTGATTTTGAAACAAATATTTTACTTATATAAAAAAAAATTTATCGCAATATCACAATTTCACGAAAAAAATTTTAAATTGTCTTAATTCTTGAAATAGTTCACATAAATTTATTCAAAATCCGAATTCGTCATTTCAAACTATCGAGAAAAATTTTAAAAAGCTATGATTTCGAGAGATATAATATATTTCGAGATGATTAAAATTTTTTTTTTAATTTTTATTATAAGTTAGTTTTTTCTGCCTTCAAATAAAACTGATTTGGAAACAAATCTTTTACTTGAATAAAAAAAAATTGATCGAAAGATTAATATTTAAAAAAAAAAATTTGAATTGCCTTATTCGCGAAACAATTCACATAAATAGTTCAAACGAAATACTGATAAATTGTCTTAATTTATTCATAAATTTATTCAAAATCCGAATTAGTCATTTCAAACTATCGAGAAAAATTTTAAAAAGCTACGATTTCGAGATGGATATAATACATATATGTTGAGATAAATAATCACATGATTAAAAAAATTTTTATTTTAATTATAAGTTGGTTTTTCTTGCTTTCAAATAAAACTGACTTGGAAATAAATATTTTACTTAAATAAAAAAAATTATCGAAAGATCAAAATTTACGAAAAAAATTTAAATTGACTTAATTCTTGAAATAGTTCACATAAATTTCATCAAAATCCAAATTCGTCATTTCAAACTATCGAGAAAAATTTTAAAAAGCTATGATTTCGAGAGATATAATATATTTTGAGATAAATAATAAAATGATTAAATTTTTTTTTCCTGCTCTTAAATAAAACTGATTTGGAAACAAATATTTTACTTATATAAAAAAAAATTATCGCAATATCAAAATTTTACGAAAAAAATTTAAATTGTCTTAATTCTTGAAATAGTTCACATAAATTTCATCAAAATCCAAATTCGTCATTTCAAACTATCGAGAAAAATTTTAAAAAGCTATGATTTCGAGAGATATAATATATTTTAAGATAAATAATAAAATGATTAAATTTTTTTTTTAATTTTTATTATAAGTTAGTTTTTTCTGCTCTTAAAAAAAACTGATTTGGAAACAAATCTTCTACTTAAATAAAAAAAAATTGATCGAAAGATTAATATTTAAAAAAATTGAATTGCCTTAATTCGTGAAACAATTCACATAAATTTCATTTGAATTTGACCCTTGATCAAACGAAATATTCTGATTCTAACTAAAATTAATGGATGGAAAATTGAAAAAAAAAATTATATGTTATTTCAGATCAAGGCATTTTAATTTTTATTCAGTAAAATTTTCATCTTTCGATATAAATTTTTTTTCACTTTAAATAAACGGTCTTATTCGAAATTTACAAAGATTTACCATCAATAAAAATTTAAGAAAAGCTATGATTTCGAAACGGATAAAAAATGAAATTATTTATGCTTTCGAATAAGACTAATTTTTACTGAGAAGAAAATTCAAAGATCAAAATTTTAGTAAAAATAAATTAAATCGCCTTGAATTTTGAAATCTCTCACATAAATTTATTTTTCTGATTTTTCATTTATTATTTTTCACCTAATATATTCAATTTATTCAAGTATGAAAACAACACATTGTAAATTAATATAAAATAGAAGTCATAAATACAGGCATTTTAGTACCCGTTATTAAATATGGCGCCCTGTAGACTAATTTTTAAAAGTGATATTTTTCATCTATTGTTAATTGTTATCGCAAAAATTGAATTAAAATCCAATTTGCATAAACAATTTTTTATTCCAAGACCGCCATTTAAAAAATAGAATCATTCATTTTAACATATATCACCCGAAATTATAGTTTTTTTTTATTTCTATTGCTAGTAAATTTTTGTAGCTAGTTGAGAGGGAAAAAAATTTTAAATGAAAAGATTGAAATTTTACTGAATAAATTATTTGTCATATTGTAACATTTTGAAATTACAATACAAAAATTTATTTACATTCTATCATCTCTTGATCTGTTTGAAAATAATTTATTTTAAATTAATTTGCTATACCATCTATTGTTGAATAATGTACTTTCGATCTGTTTTAAGATTCCCGGATTTCGGAGCTGTCCAGTTTCGAAATGATTTTTTCTGGTTCCCTCCTTACTGCTATATTATACAGGGTCCCAAAATTTATTTAGATTCTATCATCTCTTGATTATTTGAAAATAATTTATTTCAAATTAATTTGCTATACCATCTATTGTTGAATATTGTAATTTCCTGTACATAAGGTATTATTCTTTATAGAAATCTGTTCATTTAAAATTTTCGGTGGGGTGTTGAATTAGATGTTGTTATCGCGAATTAATTCATTCCATCTTTGAAACTGATAGTATGCAGACATTATCTCTCGATTAAGGATTTGTTAATTCACGTTTACATATTATCCAAGGAATTTTATAATATTCTTTTCGTGTATCCCTTTCTAGAATGGATTCCTGTATTATCGTATTCTTAGATTCTTTTATTCTCGTCTCCTTAAATTCTTCGTTTCATATAATCCCAGATTTCTCGACTCTTCGATTCAACAACCACTCCAGACACTATCACCGAAGTTTTCTCAACAACTAACATCATTTGAAGAAAAGTGAGTACCTATATGTTGAAGTTTATCGCCTTCCTGAATAAAGAGATTGTTAACCAGAGTAAGATTACTTCTTCAATTTCGTACACCGTCATCCTGAGATCACATTCGTATGTTTATTAGTTTTTATACGAATAGAACTCAAAATTGTGTCTAAACTAATTGGCGCCCATATTATCACACAAAAAAAGATCACAAATTTTTATTCAAGTCAAATGAACCTACGCCCATAAATGTTCTCCGGCCAACAGCTGCCGTACGCTTTGTGTCCTTTTAGCATCAAATAGTCAAGGAGAAAATTACGTGACAATATCAACACGAGGAAAATTAAAAATTTAAATGGCTTGATTTAAATTTTATATTCCTCAATTCATTAAATGGAATAAATAATTTTTCATTTCGAAGTCAGTTTATGATTGTTATTGGGTTCAACCTGATTTTTTTTGTGACACCTTGTATTACTCTTAATTCTATTAAAGTAAAAATATAAGGTCTCATAAACATATACAAATAAATGAGTTTATCTCTGAATACACGAGATGACTAATTCCAATCTCGTGTATCGGAAGATCCCCTCGGAATTATTTTGTATAAACACAAACATCGTCCGGAGTCGTGTTCAATCTGCGAATCATCTGTTGGGTCCAAAGTCCGGGATCATTTCGAAATTACGTTAAGAAGGTGCGAATTTACACGGTGTCCAAAGTTTAAAGTATCAACTATCAATCTATGATTTAATATCATTCAAATCTCACTTAATGAATTGTCATGGCGTGACCGAATCATAAAAAATGTTTTGGGAATTTTAAAATCTTAATCATTAATGGAATTTTTTTCAGGAACCCCTGTAGAATATTAGAACCCTCATTAACCCACTCGGCACAGATTTCCATCGATCCCTAACCCTCGACAACTTTGACCCACACCGAACTTGCGCAAGTTCCCTATCAGAAGATGACGCGTCTCCAGAGCGTCGCGACGTCCTTTTTTTGCAATAAGCCCGCGAACTTTGGCGGATGAACTCGCGCCGCGTCGCTATTTTTAACCCGTGTCGCTATTTCGACGCTAAAAACGAACATCGAAAAGTAACGATCTAAGAAGAAATTTGACGGTGTGTTGTGATTGAAACGGAAGGTTTTATCGATTCTTCAAGAATACAGAAATCGTTGATGACACACACACAAGGTTAGTGACGAAAGGGCGCAGGACCGTCGAATTTGTTGTGTGAATAGTGGGGAGACCGGAAGGCAGTATTTTTTCAAACAAGAAGGGGGAAAATGGATTTTTTTAAAAGGCAATCTAGGAAATGATGACTGGTTTCTTATCCAATTTAATTTTCAGGTGGGTTTTTGAATAATTCCTAGAAACACATGGCTGTATTTGTTAAGGTGACTTTCTGGGACAAAACTGCATTTTTTTAAATCTACTAATTTTGTTTAAATAACTAAAACGTTTTGTTTCTTGAATGTCTTTCGTATCACACTTCGTTGCAAACAAAAAAATTAATTAATTAATAAATTATTTTATTTACTTTATGATTATTTATTTTATTTATTTATTTATTATTATTATTATTTATTTTATTTATTATTATTATCTATTTTATTTATTTATTATTATTATCTATTTTATTTATTTATTATTATTATCTATTTTATTTATTTATTATTATTATTTATTTCATTTATAAATTAATTATTTTATTTTTTTTCTCGAAAACTGGGAATTTTATCGACAATGAACACGAGTACCTTTTCTGTAACTAAATGTTTAAAGTATTCAAATTTATTTATTTTTACTCCTTATCATACAGGGTGTTCAAAATGTAAGCAATAAAATGTACAATCTAGTTCCCCCCTGATAAACTAAACAATCTAATTATGTTTGGATTGCAGTATTTTAAGAGGACCTTACTACTGTTAATCGTATTAAATTTTCATTAAATTATACAGGGTGTTCGGCACATGGACCGTAAAATTTTTTTGGGGCGTTGGTAGGGTCATTTGCTACCTTTTCAGTCTTGGAACCTGGGTCCTTAGTATTATGGTTACAGAGGTATGTTTTTTTTATTAGGTTTTTCTAATTACCCTAAATGTACCCTTCGAAGCCCCATAACTTTTTTCGCGTGGGCTTTTACATGCATTTTTTTTATTGTATTAAGTCGACGTGTGTGTGTGTTTAAAAAAAAAACATATTTATTGTTACAGATAACACCACAAAATTAACACGTGGGCCTTTTATTAAAAAAAAAATTATGAAAGTATGAGAACATCTCCACTCCTATTGAAATTTAAAAAAAAGTTACAGCTATTACGAACTTAGTTTTATTTTAAAATGTTCTTTGGTTTATAACGTTGCTAACCATATGCTATTTACGTAAGTCAATAAAAAAAATAAAACTGCAAATAAGGTTTTAGTCAGAAGAGTGAAGAAAGTCGCACCTAAATAAAAGTACGGATTTCGACACAACACAGCGAGCAAGGAAATTTTACCTGCCCGTTTTAGACGCGTGTGAATTATTTCTGTCCTTAGGTTGGATTGGGTTAGTCGCCGCTGACTTGACCCTACCGTCATTCGAGATTTAACTGTTGGAAGTGTCTGTGCCGCGTTGTTCAGTTTTTTAAATTTGTATTTTTTTGTCTTTGTTACTTTCATCGACTTTTTGCAACTGTTGTTTTAATTTTGGTTGTTGATATGTCTAATTTCGCCAACGCTGAGTATGCTGATATGGTGATGGCATATGGCAAGGCCGATGGTGTTGCTCAAAGGATTTATCAAGCCAAATTTCCAAATTTTCCAGGCATATTGTCACGTAATTTTCTCCTGACTATTTGATGTTAAAAGAAGGACACAAAGCGTACGGCAGCTGTTGGCAGGAGAACATTTATGGGCGTAGGTTCATTTGACTTAAATAAAAATTTGTGATCTTATGATTTGTGATAATATGGGCGCCAATTAGTTTAGACACAATTTTGAGTTCTATTCATATAAAAACTAATAAACATACGAATGTGATCTCAGGATGACGGTGTACGAAATTGAAGAAATAATCTCACTCTGGTAAACAATCTCTTTATTCAGGAAGGCGATAAACTTCAACATATAGGTACTCACTTTTCTTCAAATGATGTTAGTTGTTGAGAAAACTTCGGTGACAGTGTCTGGAGTGGTTGTTGAATCGAAGAGTCGAGAAATCTGGGATTATATGAAACGAAGAATTTAAGGAGACGAGAATAAAAGAATCTAAGAATACGATAATACAGGAATCTCTTCTAGAAATGGATACAGGAAAAGAATATTATAAAATTCCTTGGATAATATGTAAACGTGAATTAACAAATCCTTAATCGAGAGATAATGTCTGCATACTATCAGTTTCAAAGATGGAATGATTAATTTGCGATAACAACATCCAATTCCAGACACCCCCACCGAAAATTTTAAATGAACAGATTTCTATAAAGAATAATACCTTATGTACAGGAAATTACAATATTCAACAATAGATGGTATAGCAAATTAATCTGAAATAAATTTTGGGATTGTAATTTCAACATGTTACAATATCAACAACCAAAATTAAAACAACAGTAGCAAAAAGTCGATAAAAGTAACAAAAACAAAAAAATACAAATTTAAAAAACTGAACAACTCGGCACAGACACTTCCAACAGTTAAATCTCGAATGACGGTAGGGTCAAGTCAGCGGCGACTAACCCAATCCAACCTAAGGACAGAAATGGTAATAATAATTCACACGCGTATAAAACGGGCAGGTAAAATTTCCTTGCTCGCTGTGTTGTGTCGAAATCCGTACTTTTATTTAGGTGCGACTTCCTTCACTCTTCTGACTAAAACCTTATTTGCAGTATTATTTTTTTTATTGATTTACGTAAATAGCATATAGTTAGCAACGTTATAAACCAAAGAACATTTTAAAATAAAACTAAGTTCGCAATAACTGCAACTTTTTTAAAATTTCAATAGGAGTGGAGATGGTTTCATACTTTCATAATTTTTTTTTTAATAAAAGGCCCACTTGTTAAATTTGTGGTGTTATCTGTAACAATAAATATGTTTTTTTTTAAACACACACACACGTCGACTTAATACAATAAAAAAAATGCATGTGAAAGCCCACGCGAAAAAAGTTATGGGGCTTCGAAGGGTACATTTTGGGTAATTTAGAAAAACCTAATAAAAAAAACTTACCTCTGTAACCATAATACTAAGGACTCAGGTTCCAAGACTGAAAAGGTAACAAATAGACCCTACCAACGCCCCAAAAAAATTTGACGGCCCATATGCCGAACAACCTGTATTTAGTAGTTTAAAAGTTATTCAAGAAAAATTGGTTACCAGTGGCGTCCTTTCCGCTAGGAAAAAAATTTATGGGAACTTGTAATCTTATTTTTAATGTTCTATCTGAATCCGAGAGATCTCCCACGTTTTCTCGGACACCCTGTATAACCTCATGGCTAGATACGAGGCATGTTTTTTAAGTAAGCACTGTTTTGCGATTCCGCCATCGTACCGCTACCTACATCTTTTGTCTACGCACTGACGCCATTACAGTTTGATTCTTCATTGTATACGTTGTGTACTGAGTGTTTAAAATGCCTCCGACAATCGTGAGTCCCGCTGTGACGGGCTTTTATACGATTTCTTAGTGTTAAAGGCGTAAAACCGATCGATATTCATCGTGAGATCCGAAACATTATGAGTGATGGAATGGTAAGGAAATGGTTGAGAGCATTTAAAGAGGGCCGCGCAAATTTGCAACGGAGAGGGCGTCTTTTGGTTGTTAATGAAGATTCGGTGCAGAAAGTGCCCTGATCTGGCACCCAGCGACTACCATTTGTTCTTGCACTTGATGAAACAACTTTACACGTCTTTTTGTAATTCCAAAACGGTACTTACTTTTTCAGATCGATTAACAAAACAGCCAAGATGAATTTGATGTTTAGAAAAAACTTCAGGGAGCAAAAGAGCGGCGGCATCTCGTCCAAAGTGGGAAAATCGGCGGTTGGGCGACACAGTGGTAAGAGAGCCAGCAGGGAACATGGCTACTCACCAATGGACGAACATCACTACAGAACCCATCTGTTTTTCACCCCTCCAAGATCTACTTACACCGCTGAAGAAGAGGATGGTATGTTAATTGAATTTTTGAATGCGAGAGCTTGCACTATTGTGATGAAGAACGATTCGTCTTGAGCGGTTGATTTTTCTACGTTTAATCGATTTGTTTACTTTTCACAACAGAAACTCTTGTTGTATTTTGTTCATTATGGAATACCCATACGGTCGACTGATACTGCTTACGTAAAATTAATGGATACATCTTCTAACTACAACTTATACAATAATCTCCTTTACAAATCAAATTTTCTTTCAGAATCATCTGCGACAGGTAATTGTATGTTAGTGATTGGACAAAAGTACACTTATTGTCACTCAACTCCAAGGTATTTATTGCAATTCGCAAAAAAACCGCTTCTGCTCTTTGATCGAGTGCGAATTGCATTGATTTAACAATTTGTACAGATTTTAACACTTCTCTGCTACGACACGTACAAACTATTGACGAATTTAAAGTAGTTATAGTCACTAACCGCCACGTTTCATTGGCTTGAACGCCCCCAAGGTTATTTGTGCACTTGTGTCAAACCAATTACGTAAAAATACGTAATATTTTGTATTGTAGTGATGGTATCAAGTTTAATGAATAGAATACGCAATAACAACATTATGCGAGCCATAACCTATAAATATTGTATGAGCAAAGGGAGGAGGAACGGGGTAAGATCATGGAGGTCCAGCGGTGGCCCTAATGAAAAGAATAAATTATATGCTACTATAAATGCTACAGATCCTGACCGGCATTTATGGTCTTCGGTCGACATTCCTAAGAAATCTCATACAGAAATACAGGGTCTTTCACGAGGAACCTCACCCATTTTCATACGGGAAACTACTGAACGGATTTTCATGAAATTCAGCACTTATAAGTATTTCACGATGCTGATGAAATCTAAAATATTTTCAAGGCGTGAGCACCTCCGGTTTTTCCGGAAATTACGTCGTTTTTCAAATTACAACACCATTGTTTTATTGCAGAAATAGATTCCTTAGAAAATTTCAAGTTATTTTGATGTAACATTTTTCAGTTTTGGTTGGATAATTCTCTCTGAGCGGGAAAATTCGGAAATAGAGCTCCGCTGAAACAAGAATAACTTGGAGGTTTTTGGATGGAAAATTTTCATTTTTGGGATTTTTCCAGATGTAAGATTGATGTATCCACTTTGAAAATCGAAATCGCGATTCATGATACAGGGGGTGAAAAAATCGCTTTCAAAGTTAGGGATGACAAAATCGTGAAAAATCAATTTTTTCAAATTAGAACCCCATTTTTTTATGGCAGATATTGAATCTACGTTAAAAAATAATGTGAGTGTATGCATCACACCCTTGCCCTAAAGTGGATATTTTCTGAGTTATTCACAAAAAACTCTTTTTCGTCTTGTATTTTCAGCTATTTCTTTTCCCTTCACGCCAAAAAGATGAAATTTTCAGGAACTGTTACTTAAACCATGTTTTAGATTTTACTACCTTAATATGCAAGAGAAAAAAGTTACAGGTTGTTCCTAAATAGATGGCGAATTTGGATTCGAATTTGTATCGGAAACCTCTTTATTTCAACTAATCGGCCATCGGTTTTCTCTCCAGTTGGAGAAATTGCAGTAAGCTTTAAATCTCATAGTTGAGAGAAACACCAATAGATGGCGTCAGCGTCAGTTCTCTTATCTATAATTCTATTATTTGTTTTATATTTTGTACTCCTTTCTTCCTTATTATGAGATTTTTTAATATTAACATAATAATTTGTATATTTATGTATAATTTAAGATAAGCTTTTTGTTGTTTGTATTCTAAATTAGCCTTCTATGGTTGATTTTTGTGACGTCCCAGAGCTGACCGTTGTTTTTATTCTCTCTCTTGTCTTGTCAGCTGTTGAAGAAACATAATCTAACTGGGGTTATGTTGTATGTAAATATATAACGTTTAAACTATATTTGTCTAGTGTTTTTTGTGTGAACTTGCAAGTAAACCAGCGCAGGCCTTAAAATAATACAGTCCACTATATCGCAAATTTTCCACCAGTGATAAATAAATAATTTCTTATGAACCATATGCAAAAATTTACCATGTTTTACATTCTTTTTTTTATGATAGATATCATTAATTACATCTGCCAAATTCCTCTTTATTCAGTAGCATTTTGTGTTTACTATTAATTTGGTGATAATTCGTATTGTTACTGCAACTCATTATTATTAGTTCAATTCATTCATTTTTATTCCAAGTTGCTTGCTCGTTTCGTGCGGCCCACGTATGTTCATTTCATTTTCCCGATGGGCGCGTAACATATGTTGGAGCATATGACGTGTGTCGAACAGAGAACGAAATCGGCGTTCATCCATGAAGTGCTACACTTTTCTTCGCAATCAATGAATTTCTCGATAAAACTACAAATTAGAACTCTGGTGAAAAAGTGACTATTCTCGCTTGGACAGGTGAATTCAGCCGTAATGTGAAACCAGGTAGGCAGAAGTCAGTGCTCCAGCATTCGATTTTCTTTCGAGTCATATTTTCATAATTTTTCAGAATTTCATTGTTAATTTCTCTTTCGTTTACGTTTAATTTTCAAAGGCCCTTGTCGTGCCACGTATTAAGTTATAAAATCGATCACTATGCCTAATTTTACCAATAAAGATTATTTAAATCTCATTCTACTTCATGGAGAATGTAATAAAGTTGTAGATAGAACGATTCGACTGTTCATTGAGAGGTTTCCTGACCGACCCAGAACAACGAGAGATACCATTAACAGAACCATGACAAACTTGAGAAATCTTTCGTTAAGAAAACTATACACAGAGAAAAAAGTGTAGTAGAAGATGAGAACAACGAAATTACAGTTCTTGCATATTTTCGTGTGAATCCTCAAAATTCTCTCAAAGATGCCGAGATTGCTCTGGGATTATCTCAATCGAGTGTTTGGAGAATATTAAAAAAACATAAAATGCACCCATATAAATTCAATAGGGTACAGCATTTGAAGGAAACTGATTGCGTCAGGAGAACAGAGTTTTGCGAAGCGATTCGATTTCAAGAGAATGAAAACTTTTTGGACTGTATAATTTGGACAGATGAATCTAAGAATTTCATGAAAATACGTTCAGTAGTTAAGGGTGAGGTTCCTCGTGAAAACCCTGTATAATATAGCAGTAAGGAGGGAACCAGAGAAAATAATTTCGAAACTGGACGAAGCTCCGCTTCCCGAGAAACCCGAAGGGCCGACTCCGAGGGAATCTTAAAACAGATCGAAAGGACATATCCTCTTCTTGAAGAAGCGTGCGGAAATCGAACCCCGGGGGCTCTCGAAGCGCGTAACTAAAACGCCCATTTTCCAATTCCCAACTTACGAAAAACGTCAAAAACCGCCATGATGCTTTTCCTTCGTGCGGGCCGAAAATAATCCATGAGGCCCAGCGAGCGAAATAAAGACGAATCTACGGGAAATTTCCTACCTTATGGTACCAATCTTCATATCCAAGAAGCGAGATAACACAATGAAATTTACGTTTGAAAAGAAACACAGATATAAATTGCAGTAAAAAAACAGGCATATATAACAATGAGAAACATTTTAAGACCATATCGCCGCAAGTTTCAGTCCGTCGTGAACAAAATAAGGTATCAATGTAAAAAATACGAAAAGTGATAAAAACAAACCGAGTAACAGCATGTTACCCAACATAAAACCACAAAGTGACAATCTCATCCAACTTTTTGCATCCAAAAAAAAATTATCGACAGACGCAAAAGTTATTTCAGTTGGCAGGATGAACCGGAAACATCGAATCAACCTCTCTATCTTCCATTACACGACCGGTTTATTCGACGAGTGTGTCAGTTGAGTGGCGACATTTAAAAAGAAGATCGAAGAAGAAATAAAGGAATTGAGTCGGGCACAAGTGAGTAAAGTTCAGGCAACAATGGATTTACAGATGCTTTGTGATTTTCGACAACATGTGTTTTAAATTTGTTTGTGCGAATTTGATGCCAAAATTACATCCCGATGCACGTCACCACGTTTTAAATTTAGATTCGATCCACGTACGGGACAGGGGATTTTTTTTTCGACCTTCGTCGTTTTTAGCTGACGCGGTGCATGGCGGATATTCGTTATCAGCATTTGATTCTTCAGACAAAATTTTTTTTGGAATATCCCAAAACGTTTGCATTTTATTCGAAACAAGTCTGTGAAAATTTTATTCGCCATTATAACTTAATTGTTGAGAGATTCTTCAACAATTTTTGAAAGAGATAAATTGAATTGAATAGGTACAATATACAGGGTGTTTGAAAAAAAGGTGACCCCCTCTCTAGGATAGATGATAACTGAAAAATAATTGGGATTTATCTTGCAAAAAAAAAATTATACGTATTTTTTAAAATTTTCAGAAACTACTGGCAACATTGCAACGAAATTTTATACGAATATGTTTTGGAAGATAATACATCAAATGAATTCATTTTTATGTGTGACTCTCGTAGAGGGCGCTAGTTACACGGTTCGTACCAAGTTGTATTGAACGTAACTTTTAGTATTAGATTTATTGAGCAAAACTAGCGCCCTCTACGAGAGTCTGACATAAAAAGGATTTCATTGGATGTATCAACCTCCAAAACATATTCGTACAAAATTTCATTACAATGTTGCCGGTAGTTTCTGCAAAATTTAAAAAAATGTGTGTAATTTTTTTTTTCTTCAAGGCCCTGTATACGGATGGGGTTACGAAAATTTTTTACTGAGCAAACCCCAATTATTTTTTAGTTTTCTAGATATCCTAGCGAGGGGGTTACCTTTTTTAAAGCACCCTGTATAATAAAATCAAAATTGAAAACGTCCAATATTTACTTCGCAAAAAGGAACTCGTCAATTCTAAAATGAAGTAAAGTTACAGACCCGTGTGAAGTTAGCAGCCGATATTGAAATTCTGGGTCGTAGCAGCCGAAACTTCGTTTATGCGAACACCTTTGGAAATCTCCACTTGATTTGTAAGAAAAAAAAACTGGAGGACTTTAGATCTTATAGTTTCATGCGGAATATGAGCCTCTGAAGTCTTTTCACCAATTTAAAGTATTTCTATTTTGAATATTGGCGAGTCAGAATTATTATACAACAGATTCGAAGCGAATATGAAAAAAATGTTGTAAATCCATAGGAAGATAATAAGTAAGTGATTTTCGGTTTATTTTTCGGAAAGAACACATCATTCCCTTCAACATACTAAATTTTCAGGGTGCAACATCTTTTTCTTCAACCCTTTCGGGCACTTTGAACTCGAGCACTATCGATCCCGACGTATAAGGGTAATTGGACAAAGTTCAAATTTTCCCATATACCGACGGCTTGTAAGTGATTTTCGGTTTATTTTTCGGAAAGAACACATCATTCCCTTCAACATACTAAATTTTCAGGGTGCAACATCTTTTTCTTCAACCCTTTCGGGCACTTTGAACTCGAGCACTATCGCGACGTATAAGGGTATGGACAAAGATCCAGTTTATTTTTCGAAAAAACATTTCATTCCCTTCAACATACTAAATTTTCAGGGTGCAACATCTTTTTCTTCAACCCTTTCGGGAACTTTGAACTCGAGCACTATTGGACAAAGTTCAAATTTTCCCATATACCGACGGCTTGTAAGTGATTTTCGGCTTATTTTTCGGAAAGAACATTTCATTCCCTTCAACATACTAAATTTTCAGGGTGCAACATCTTTTTCTTCAACCCTTTCGGGAACTTTGAACTCGAGCACTATCGATCCCGACGTATAAGGGTAATTGGACAAAGTTCAAATTTTCCCATATACCGACGGCTTGTAAGTGATTTTCGGCTTATTTTTCGGAAAGAACATTTCATTCCCTTCAACATACTAAATTTTCAGGGTGCAACATCTTTTTCTTCAACCCTTTCGGGAACTTTGAACTCGAGCACTATCGATCCCGACGTATAAGGGTAATTGGACAAAGTTCAAATTTTCCCATATACCGACGGCTTGTAAGTGATTTTCGGTTTATTTTTCGGGAAGAACATTTCATTCCCTTCAACATACTAAATTTTCAGGCTGCAACATCTTTTTCTTCAATCCTTTCGGGAACTTTGAACTCGAGCACTATCGATCCCGACGTATAAGGGTAATTGGACAAAGTTCAAATTTTCCCATATACCGACGGCTTGTAAGTGATTTTCGGTTTATTTTTCGGAAAGAACATTTCATTCCCTTCAACATACTAAATTTTCAGGGTGCAACATCTTTTTCTTCAACCCTTTCGGGCACTTTGAACTCGAGCACTATCGATCCCGACGTATAAGGGTAATTGGACAAAGTTCAAATTTTCCCATATACCGACGACTTGTAAGTGATTTTCGGCTTATTTTTCGAAAAGAACATTTCATTCCCTTCAACATACTAAATTTTCAGGGTGCAACATCTTTTTCTTCAACCCTTTCGGGAACTTTGAACTCGAGCACTATCGATCCCGACGTATAAGGGTAATTGGACAAAGTTCAAATTTTCCCATATACCGACGGCTTGTAAGTGATTTTCGGTTTATTTTTCGGAAAGAACATTTCATTCCCTTCAACATACTAAATTTTCAGGGTGCAACATCTTTTTCTTGAACCCTTATGGCAGCTTTGAACTCGAGCACTATCGATCTCGACGTATAACGGTAATTGGACAAAGTTCAAATTTTCCCATATACCGACGGCTTGTAAATGATTTTCGGTTTATTTTTCGGAAAGAACATTTCATTCCCTTCAACATACTAAATTTTCAGGGTGCAACATCTTTTTCTTCAACCCTTTCGGGAACTTTGAACTCGAGCACTATCGATCCCGACGTATAAGGGTAATTGGACAAAGTTCAAATTTTCCCATATACCGACGACTTGTAAGTGATTTTCGGCTTATTTTTCGAAAAGAACATTTCATTCCCTTCAACATACTAAATTTTCAGGGTGCAACATCTTTTTCTTGAACCCTTATGGCAGCTTTGAACTCGAGCACTATCGATCTCGACGTATAACGGTAATTGGACAAAGTTCAAATTTTCCCATATACCGACGGCTTGTAAGTGATTTTCGGTTTATTTTTCGGAAAGAACATTTCATTCCCTTCAACATACTAAATTTTCAGGGTGCAACATCTTTTTCTTCAACCCTTTCGGGAACTTTGAACTCGAGCACTATCGATCCCGACGTATAAGGGTAATTGGACAAAGTTCAAATTTTCCCATATACCGACGGCTTGTAAGTGATTTTCGGCTTATTTTTCGAAAAGAACATTTCATTCCCTTCAACATACTAAATTTTCAGGGTGCAACATCTTTTTCTTGAACCCTTATGGCAGCTTTGAACTCGAGCACTATCCATTTCGACGTATAAGGGTAATTGTTAAAAGTACGAATTGTCCGAAATATTATTGATTAAGTAGTTCGGAAGAGAGAGAATATACATTCGTAGATGTATCCTATAATTATATTCAATTACAAGTCATGATTCTTATTATTTATTATCTTCCTATGGATTTACAACATTTTTTTCATATTCGCTTCGAATCTGTTGTATAATAATTCTGACTCGCCAATATTCAAAATAGAAATACTCTAAATTGTTGAAAAGACTTCAGAGGATCATATTCCGCATGAAACTATAAGATCTAAACCCCTCTAGTTCTTTTTTCTTAAAAATCAAGTGGAGATTTCCAAAGGTGTTCGCATAAACGAAGTTTCGGCTGCTACGACCCAGAATTTCAATATCGGCTGCTAACTTCACACGGGTAAGTTCCAGACACATCGAAACATTACAGGAGAATTAGGTTATGTGTCATGAGACACTGCCCACAATATACCCCCAGTTCAACAAATTGTTTATACTCGTAAGATTTAACTAAGCACCCTGAAAAAAAATTAATTATCCGTATTGTACAGAACGATTGGTGATGTTATTGATTTTAGAACCACGCTGTGGACCGATGACAGGGGCGGGAGGGGAGCCTCTTCTGCAATCCACCATATCGCCGCCAATGACTGAAAGCGATTTTCCGCAACCTCTCGTTGTACGAAGTCCCTCCGTTTCTATGCTCAAATGGCCACAAACTCCTTCGCCAACTAAAACCACGCCATCGAGACCGGTAAGTGAAATTGAAGATAATACTTCTTCCAGTCGGGGAACTAAATACAAAGGCCAATATTTCGACAAAAACATTTACATCGCGAAGTTCGACTGTACCAATTATTGTCACTTCGTAAATTCGTTATTAAACTTACGTTGATACAATGAATTCAAGTAAATGGATAAATATTTACCAGAATATCTTGATAATGCACAATTAACAAAAGCTTTCCAGTTCACACTTCAAACTATTTTTCAAATGAACTCTAAAACATCCTTTCACCATTTAAAAACTACCTGAACTAAACTAAACCTTTGTTTACGTCTCAACCTATCCTTTCATTTATCTATGGTCTCAACCAACGCTTTGAATCCTCTATTTTATGGCCTGTCGCCATTTAACTCTATGAATACCTGGAACTAGGGATGGGACATCATCATCGATGTTTTTCAAACATCGATATGTCAGTATCGATGTCGATGTTTTTACCATCGATGTTAATTGATTTCATCATCGATGTTGCGGATAGAATACTCAATATCGGTTTCTCGATGTTTCATATATATATTTATGGAAATTCAGCGATTGAATCAGTTTTCAGTCAACTACGTATATCTTTATACCAGGATGATATATATATTATTCAAAATCATGAATATGACTTGTCAAAAATTGACGAAGAAAACAGCGCCGTACTCAAAATGAAGTGTACAATGAAAATATGAGAAAATATACCCATTTTACCATCAAATATTCAAAAAATAGTCCAATTTCAGTCTACCTGTAAATATTCGTGACCTTTTCTTTGGTTCAACTGATGCCCATCCAAAAATATTCCATACTGAAAAAAATAGAATTTCATATCCTCAATGATATGCAAACATGAACATGATTCCATATTTTATTGTCACCCTGTATAGACAGATGGGTGAATATAGTCGTCACAGTTTTGGTTCACGTCAGGAGAAAGTTATATTCGGGTTTTTCCGCAATATTGTGTTATTGAATATCTTGGAATCGGTCGTTTATTATACGGGGTGTCAATCAATTACTTGTACAAACTTTAAAGGGTTAAACGTTGCGTAATTTTATAATTAAAAAGTTCATATGATCGGCTTTATTTCAGAGATAGAGGGCGTCCAAAAATTAATTTTACGTAATTTTTGTTCTCCAGTTTACACTAATTTGATGATAGTGATATGTGACGTACTAATTCAACATGGACATGACACAAAAAAAATTTATTTTGTTGGAAGTGTTTAATCGTAGAAAATTCTTACTGAGTGTAAATTCTATAAAACGGGAACAACTTTATTGACATTCAATTCATTTTATTTATTTACTTCACCAGTTTGAAAAACATACAAAAATAGATTTTAATATACATTTAATTTATTCGGATATTTGATTGAGTTGGAAGTTAATTTTTTTTGTACTTTCATCCAACTTTATACTGTACTTATAATTGTTATTTCATCGTGCCCCTTTTTTTCAATATAAGAATTTTCAGTAGACATTGAAATTATTTCTGATATATTGGGAATCTATCGTTAAATCATTATGAATTATTGATATACGTAAGTATAATTAAAGTGTTAAAACACCGATGTTTACAAACATCGATGTTCACAAATATCGATGTTCAATTAACGATGTTCAGTTAATATCGATGGTACAGTTCGATGTTATCATCGATGTTAAACATCGACGAAAACCTATCGATGTCCCATCCCTAGGAACGGCCCCGTCCAAGCAATCGGTTAGCCAGGGGTGAGGCAAGGGACAGAGAAAACAAAGATAGGCATAGAACGGATACCTCTTGTCATATTCATTGACAAGGGTATTGAAATAACGAAATCGCGTTAGTTTGAATATTTTGTTCTAAAAGGTACGTTATCTTTGCACAGGTAAAAAGAGAACATAATAGGATAGAAACAGATAGCTACACGTACGGCACGCCGGTTGCCTAATCCAACATTTTTGCTTCAGCGTTCGGCTCATGGAGGGTAGAGGTAAGTAGGGATGGGACATCATCATCGATGTTTTTCAAACATCGATGTTTGAGTATCGATGTCGATGTTTTTACCATCGATGTTAACTGATTTTCAACATCGATGTTGCGGATAGAATATTAAACATCGGTTTCTCGATGTTTTATATATATTTATGGAAATACAGCTATTGAATCATTTTTCAGTCAACTAGGTTTGTTTTTATACGGTTGATTTATATGTTATTCAAAATCATGGATATGACTTGTCAAAAATTGTAGAAGAAAACAGCGTCGTACTCAGAATGAAGTGTACAATGAAATTATGAGAAAATTACTTTTGATTTTGCCATCAAGTATTCAAAAAATAGTCCATTTTCTGTCTAACTGGAAATATTTGTGACCCTTCTTCGGTACAACTAAAAATATTCCACACTGCAAAAAATCGAATTTCATAACCTCATTGATATACAAACATGAGTATGATTCCATATTTTGTTGTCACCCTGTATAGACAGATGGGTGAAATTAGTAGTCACAGTTCTGGTTGACGTCAGGAGAAAGTTTTATTCGGGTTTTACCCCAATTTTGTGTTATGATAATTTTGGAATCGGTCGTTTACTATACAGGGTGTCAATTAATTACTTGTGCAAACTTTAAGGGGTTAAACTTTGCGTAATTTTAAAATAAAAAAGTTCATATGAACGACTTGATTTCTGAGATAGAGGGTGTCCAAAATCAATTTTACTTGATTTTGTGCTTTCCAGTTTAAACTAATTTGGTGATAGGGATATGTAATAAGGAGTTTTTGGGACCTTTAATTTATTTCAGTGTCCAGAGTTCTATCCATTTATTGAATCAATTTTTATTTTATGCTTTTCCAAATTTATGTTTTAGTTACCTGTATCTTTTTTCTAATATAAGAATTCTCAGTAGACATTGAAAATTTTTTTTAATATATTGGGAATTTATCGTTAAATTATTATGAATGATTGATATACGTAAGTATAATTAAAGTGTAAAAACACCAATGTTCACAAACATCGATGTTCAATTAGCGATGTTCAGTTAACGTCAATGTTAAACATCGACGAAAATCTATCGTTGTCCCATCCCTACTGGTTGGTATCTATACTGTGGTTCGGCTAAGATGGGGCTAGGGATGGGACATCATCATCGATGTTTTTCAAACATCGATATTTCAGTATCGATGTCGATGTTTTTACCATCGATGTTAATTGATTTCATCATCGATGCTGACATCGATGTTGCAGATAGAATACTCAACATCGATTTCTCGATGTTTCATATATATATTTATGGAAATTCAGCGATTCAGTATTCCATACTGAAAAAAAAAATTGGTTGCCTGTAAAGTCGGTATACGGGCGAAAGTTTTACGTGACAACGACTTTGAGTGATAAAATAATTTTAATGTGAATATTCACATTACCGCAATTTTGTGTTATTGAATATTTTGGAATCGGTCGTTTATTACACAGGGTGTCAATTAATTACTTGTATAAACTTTAAGGGGTTAAACGTTGCGTAATTTTAAAATTAAAAAGTTCATATGATCGGCTTTATTTCAGAGATAGAGGGCGTCCAAAAATTAATTTTACTTAATTTTTTGTTCTCCAGTTTACACTAATTTGATGATAGTGATATGTGATGTACTAATTCAACATGGACATGACACAAAAAAAAATTATTTTGTTGAAGTGTTTAATCGTAGAAAATTCTTACTGAGTGTAAATTCTATAAAACGGTAAGAACTTTATTGACGTTCAATTCATTTTATTTATTTATTTCATCAGTTTTGAATAACATACGAAAATAGATTTTAATATACATTTAATTTATTCGGATATTTGATTGAGTTGGAAGTTAACTTTTTTTGTACTTTCATCCAACTTTATACTGTACTTATAATTGTAATTTCATTGTGCCTCTTTTTTTCAATATAAGAATTTTCAGTAGACATTGAAATTATTTCTGATATATTGGGAATCTATCGTTAAATCATTATGAATTATTAAAAATTATTTATTGTAAAAACACCGATGTTCACAAACATCGATGTTCAGTTAACATCGATGGTACAGTTCGATGTTATCATCGATGTTAAACATCGACGAAAACCTATCGATATGCCATCCCTAGGGCAGTTCCAGGTATCATAGAGTACAATGCCATCCCTGACAACCTACGTAGAAAGATATCGAACATAGAAATTTTCTCTCATGGTAAACGAACCATGGAATATTCGATAAATAAGACAGAGGCGTATCGAGCGTAGAGTGAAATTAAATTAGATTTTTAAACCTTTAAAATCATGGGATTTTACAAGCGTTTTTCAGTATATTCGTACCCAGATGATCAAACTAAAAACTGAAATTTCGAATGATCAACTGAAGCACATGTTTTTCCCCAGGTCAACATCAACAATCAGGAAAAAAACAACACGACAGAGAATAATCACTTATCGAACATAACTAGGGATTGCTTCATCATCCCCATGCATTGCCTCGATAGATTCATGCCGGATGGAGTAACCATGACGCGACCCCAATCGAATAGTACGAAAGACATCCTGTCTCTGAATATGCAACAGCTGGACGGCAAGGAAACCTGCAACCTCCGCGTGATGGAGGTACGCCATTTATAGCTCGACAATTTTCAGTTTCCTTCATATGCTGATGTTGCAGGTGCCCGATCCTAAATTATGCGTCTTGTGCCATCTCATGAGTCCTCTGGAGCCGGTAGATCCGGTCCTGGAATCTCCATTGGTGCAACCTTTGTTCAAGCAGAGATTGACCGCCGGGGAATTGTTCAACGAGATCGGTCAGTCCCAGACTGCCTTAACTGGAATGCTCCTGGCCAACATGGAGAGAAATTGTGAGTTTTCTACCTTTTTTTTTCGTTTTTACATTTTATATGAAGTTGTTTCAACTCTTGTCAGTTATAAGTAGAGCCCTGCCCACTTCTTTTCTTACTTTTTGAAAAAACAATCAATTTATTCCCCTTCTGCATCGATCACACAAATTTGCACGCTCCAACAAGTTATCAAACGACTTTTCTATGTTTTTTATTGGAATCTTCTTTAGAACATCGGTCGTCGCCTTCTCAATGGCCACAATGGATGCGTGATAGATATAGAAACGTTTTTTATCTATGGCAAAATCATCACTTAAACTTAGATGTATTCATTTCTCTATGACCAAAACTCGGCGGCCATATTTTCAGTTTGGTCCATTAAATGCCTCACTATTCAGGGAGAGAGTTTATATATCTATGTCGGCCCTTTGTCAGACCATAGATTCTTCAATAACAGACTATCATCACGATATATTCGTAGTTTTCTGGTCTCAACACAAATGTTTTCTACTGTAAAAATGCCTCTGTCTCCAGCAGAATTCCCCTTCTTGACCTACTATGTGATAAACAGCAGCATCACCAACCCTGTGATGTTCTACAATAACATCCGCACTGCCAGTCTTACGAAGTTCGATCCGCGTACATTGAAATACACAGCGGCGCACACCCTGGATCTGTACACGGAGGTTGCGTCCATATTGAGGCCTCCGTTTTCCGAGAAGCCCACCTCCCTCAAGAAGACGCATACGCCATCTACCGGATACATGGTTTCGGTGTACAAAGTATTCGAGGGCGACGACAGGGAGAAATTCGAGAGGAACTGGCTCTTTTGGACCGGAGCCCGAATGATTTATAGGTAGGGTTTTGTATTACTGAGGAGGTGTGCGGTGTTGCCTTGTTGATGAGAGAGTGCGATATTGATTACCAGATTTTACGAGTGCGTATGATATTCATCTCTTTAATGTATAAATTTTCATCAGGTATTTACCGGCGGCAGCAGGTCTCAAGAAAATTAGCCTGCACAAATCTGTGAGCCATAAAGGTGATAAGATGTACCTCCTTCTATGCGAATGCTCCAATCTGCTGAACGACATAACAGTCTGGGCTCTATTGTTACCCGCGTTAAGAGCAAGGCTCACTGGGTATACAGGAATCTTCAAACCAATACAAGTTTTCTGAGAAACCATCAAACTAACCAGATACCTTTTATTTCATATAAATAGTGCCTTTTTGACCAAGTTTTTTCGTAGTACTTCGCGAATAGATTATGTGGACGTACAATATTAGCTGAGAGCTTTATTAATTAGGATGGAAGTATACAGGATGGGGCGTTTAATATTGATTTAGCAATTATTCATGTAAAATGTCGCATTCTGTATATATCGATTCAATTTTTATAGACAAGCTTTTAAAATAGTTGCCTTAAATATTTTTATTCGTGATGAACTTTTTTTATCTAAGTAAATCTCAGGGTCCTTATAAAAAAAACACCTAAGTGGAGTGCCTGTAAAGATGCGATAAACTATACAGGGTGTTTGAATATTCGATATGAAACCACGAAGAAATATAAGTATAAAAAACAAACTCGAATAAATTGAGAAATTAATTCTATATAAATAAGGCACACTTATATTTAAATCTGGTTTTCTACTTGTTTATTGGAATATTAAAGTTGAACACCCTGAATTCAAAGTATTAGATAAATACTAAATAAATTAATTTACAAATAAGTTATATCGAACAAAGAAAATTGTAGGTTTGTTGTTAAATTTTTTTTCATGGGAATTACTTGTCGAATGTAGTAAATCTTCATTTTAGAGAGAGACCAAAAAAATGTGCCTGGGCATTTTCGAAAACACTCGGTGATGATAAAATAAAAATTTTTATATCGGAAATAATTGTTTGAAAAAATTCGATACATATCATAAGGAACCAATTTTCAGATTTTGTTCAAGTTTATGACCGTGTTAAATGTTTAAATCGATGAAAAATATTTATTAAGATATTGTGTGAATATATTGAACAAAAATTTTATCTGTATATACTTGTAAGTGTGAATAATGAAAAATATAATTTTTAAAAAATTTTGATAGTTTTAATGAATCGAAAAAATGGATTAATATATAAAATATCAATAAGCTCATAGATCAATATAGACCATAGATCAATACAGACCATAGATCAATATCGACCATAGATCAATGGAGCGCACAGAAACGCGAAACACGGCCAAGAAACCCTTTGAAAGCAAAGAAACTTGCAAGAACGCGAAGAAACACGGAAGAAAGCGAACGAACACGAAACAACGCAAAAGGCCCAAAAGAACTTTAAAAAACCCGAAGGAATGCAAAAAAACCCGTGGAAAGCAAAAAAACATGAAAGAACTGGATTAACCACGAAGAAACGCAAAAATACACGAAGAAACGTGACAAAACACGAAGAAACGCGAAAAAACACGAAAATCAGTGCTTTCAATGGGCACAGCCTGTATAGCGGTTTTTTCGAATGCACAGCCTGTATAGCGATTCATCGCGATCTGTGTGCATTCTTCAAGGACGAAAATGAATTCTCGCGAAAATCGACTGGAAAATGACGATTTTCAAACGCATATTTGAGGTGTTTTTTTTTCGATTCGTGAATCGTGAGTGGTCTCTAGAGATTCGGAATCTCCTGTAGATTCTTATTCGAAAGCTTTGAAGGCGCTAACAATCTTCCACCGCCCATATTGAGCGAAAAATTGAAGCCGGATTTTCAAATTTGGAGCTCGCGTTCGGCTATCATCGGAATCGTATCAGAAACTGTGACATTTTGCTGCATTTTACCGTGGAAATTGTCGAATTTGGAATGAAGAATTCGCGGCCTTATCTCTACTACTTGGATATGAGGATTGGTACCCAGAGATGGGAAATTTCACGTAGATTCGTTTTTTACCGATCGCGGGGCGATTTATATCGTTTTCGACCGGCACGGAGGGAAAACGTAGGTGCGGTTTTTGACGTTTCAGAGAAGTCGGAAGTCTAAAAATTGCCTGGTCATTTTCGAAAACACTTGGTGATGATAAAATAAAAATTGCACATATGAATTTTTATATCCGAAATAATTGTTTGAAAAAATTCGATACATATCATAAAGAGGAACCAATTTTTAGATTTTGTTCAAGTTTATGACCGTGTTAAATGTTTAAATCGATGAAAAATATTTATTAAGATATTGTGTGAATATATTGAACAAAAATTTTATCTGTATATACTTGTAAGTGTGAATAATGAAAAATATAATTTTTAAAAAATTTTGATAGTTTTAATGAAGCGAAAAAAAGGATTAATATATAAAATATCAATGAATAATACAATACAAACATATTACCCTGATTTTTCAACCCTTACGTTACCGCGGTTTTATATCTCAAAACAATCTAACAATGAAGTCGTTAGCGATGTATTTTGCAACAAATCGAAGAGTCCGTGATAGGTGTTAAATGGAAAACATGAGGAAGCACCTACTTTATATAATATTTGTGCTTTGTTGTTTCGATATTCGGTAAGCTTAATTTTTTTCGTTAAATGAGTATTTGGCCTATTTCCAACATGATAATTTCGACAAATATACAACGCTTAAAAAAAATAATTCGAGAAAAGTAAAAAAAATACGTTAGTATCCGAAATATCAATAATGGATGACGGAAATCTCCCAAATAGTCATTTAGCACTAGAATCAAGAAAACTCAAAATTATATTTTTTATTATCGGAAAATTTTCAGGAGATTTAAAAACTCGAGTGTGACTGCGAATAAACAATACTTTTGTGGATCCCGCTTGGTTTTCGCTTTAAGTTTAATTTGCGAGACTTACAACACTCGTTCTGAATGTAAGTTGAATTTTTATTCAATTATGAATCCCTTTTTAATATTTTTCTTGCAGATGAAGATGAACCTACACGTCAAGTTGGAATTGTTGAAACGTGCTGTCAAAGACCCTGTTCGATGAATGTATTATCTAGTTATTGTGGAACTCTAAAAAAGTTAGTATATTCTGAAAAAATCAATATTTTATGGTTGATTATTTGATTTTAAACGAACGAATCATGCAAATGAATGAAAACTATTGCTGTATCATCTCTAAAAATGATATTTTTCAGACCGACAAAGAACCTTATCGAAAATCGAGAAAGAAAACGTAAAAATAACAGAAGGAAAAAAAATAGGAAGAAAAAGAAATCTACACATAAAAGAAAAGTGAAACGAAGAAAGCACTGGATAAAATAAAAAAATATCATCAATTCTTAATTTTTTATCGATGGCATTTTACGTTAATAACCATTTGGACATAATAAATCTGTATAGAGCGATCATATTACTTTTAGGTTTTCTTAGAATTCACGTAATAAAATAACGTTTTGCAACGCTGCAATATTTTTCTTTATCCCGATTCACTGGTTTCAGAACATAGAATGCAAAAATAATATTCTATACTCTATAAAATTGTTTTTTTCGAGGTTAAACACGATATTTAAATTTTTGAACTGAAAATTTCAATTTTTCACGATGGAAATCGATATATTGAGTATTTCAAGTGATGACGAAACGATAATTGAACCTGTAGGGCAGAAGTTAACCGATGATGTGTTGCCAGAGCGTTTTGCAACGCTGCGATATTTCCTTTATCCCGATTCACTGGTTTCAGAACATAGAATACAAAAATAATATTCTATACTCTATAAAATTGTTTTTTTCGAGGTTAAACACGATATTTAAATTTTTGAACTGAAAATTTCAATTTTTCACGATGGAAATCGATATATTGAGTATTTCAAGTGATGACGAAACGATAATTGAACCTGTAGGGCAAAAGTTAACCGATGATGTGTTGCCAGAGCGTTTTGCAACGCTGCGATATTTTCTTTATCCCGATTCACTGGTTTCAGAACATAGAATGCAAAAATAATATTCTATACTCTATAAAATTGTTTTTTTCGAGGTTAAAGACGATATTTAAATTTTTGAACTGAAAATTTCAATTTTTCACGATGGAAATCGATATATTGAGTATTTCAAGTGATGACGAAACGATAATTGAACCTGTAGGGCAGAAGTTAACCGATGATGTGTTGCCAGAGCGTTTTGCAACGCTGCGATATTTCCTTTATCCCGATTCACTGGTTTCAGAACATAGAATACAAAAATGATATTCTATACTCATAAAATTGTTTTTTCGAGGTTAAAAAGAATATTTAAATTTTTGAACTGAAAATTTTAATTTTTCACGATGGAAATCGATATATTGAGCATTTCAAGTGATGACGAAACAATAATTGAATCTGTAGGGCAAAAGGTAACCAATGATGTGTTGCCAGAGCGGGATAAAGATTTGGATTACCTATTGGATAAGTACTTAGGAAGAAAAAACAAACAAAACGGCCAAAAAGTTGATGCAAAACCTTTTAATGATTCGTACTTGAATGAAAATAATCCTAATAAATCATTTGAATTGTCGCCTAACAAGGATAAAGTTGTTGTTTTATATCCGAATATCATTCATCATGAGAAATTCGAATTGTCGCCTTGCAAGAATAAATTTAATAATTCGAGTTCAAATTCTGAGAAATCATTTGATTTATCGACTTGTGAGGATAAGGGTTGTCTTACTAAAAAATACTTGAAAGGCAAAGACGATGCAATAGGAGAATATACAAACAAATACGAAACAAAATCTTCGAATGACAGCTAATCCGGTTGTTCGAATCATAAAACGTTTAAATTCACTGAAGATGATGAAACAGTTTCAATATTTCAAAGTGCAGGGAATGCAGGTAAGAGTTTCAAATATTAAATATCAAAATGTACAATATCTAAAATTTTCTTAGAATTCACATAATAAAATAACGTTTTGCAACGCTGCGATATTTTTCTTTATCCCGATTCACTGGTTTCAGAACATAGAATGCAAAAATGATATTCTCTACTCTATAAAATTGTTTTTTCGAGGTTAAAAACGATATTTAAATCTTTGAACTGAAAATTTTAATTTTTCACGATGGAAATCGATATATTGAGTATTTCAAGTGATGACGAAACGATCATTGAATCTGTAGGGCAAAAGGTAACCAATGATGTGTTGCCAGAGCGGGATAAAGATTTGGATTACCTCTTTGGTAAATACTTAGGACGAAAAAAAGAACAAAACAGCGAACAAGTTGATGCAAAACCTTTTAATGATTCGTTCTTGAATGAAACTAATCCTGATAAATCATTTGAATTGTCGCTTAACAAGGATAAAGTTGTTGATTTATATACGAATGACATTCATCATGAGAAATTCGAATTGTCGCCTTGCAAGAATAAATTTAATAATTCGAGTTCAAATTCTGAGAAATCCTTTGATTTATCGACTTGTAAGGATAAGGGTTGTCTTACTAAAAAATACTTGAAAGGCAAAGACGATGCAATAGGAGAAAATACAAACAAATACGCAACAGAATCTTCGAATGACAGCTAATCCGGTTGTTCGAATCATAAAACGTTTAAATTCACTGAAGATGATGAAACAGTTTCAATATTTCAAAGTGCAGGGAATGCAGGTAAGAGTTTCAAATATTAAATAACAAAATGTACAATATCTAAAATTTTCTTAGAATTCACATAATAAAATAACGTTTTGCAACGCTGCGATATTTTTCTTTATCCCGATTCACTGGTTTCAGAACATAGAATGCAAAAATGATATTCTATACTCTATTAAATTGTTTTTTCGAGGTTAAAAACGATATTTAAATCTTTGAACTGAAAATTTCAATTTTTCACGATGGAAATCGATATATTGAGTATTTCAAGTGATGACGAAACGATCATTGAACCTGTAGGGCAAAAGGTAACCGATGATGTGTTGCCAGAGCGGGATAAAGATTTGGATTACCTCTTGGGTAAATACTTAGGACGAAAAAAAGAACAAAACAGCGAACAAGTTGATGCAAAACCTTTTAATGATTCGTACTTGAATGAAACTGAGTTGTCGCCTAACAAGGATAAGGTTGTCGATTTATATCTGAATGAAATTCATCATGAGAAATCATTCGAATTGTCGCCTTGCAAGAATAAATTTAATAATTCGAGTTCAAATTCTGTGAAATCATTTGATTTATCGCCTTGTGAGGGTAAGGATTATCTTACTAAGAAATACTTGAAAGGCAAAGACGATGCAATAGGGAAAAAATACAAACAAATACGCAACAGAATCTTCGAATGACAGCTTATCCGGTTGTTCGAATCATAAACGGTTTAAATTCACTGAAATTTCAGCAAAAGAAATGCTGAAATTGGAGAAAGAGAGATTACGTCAAGAGAAATTGAGACTGAGAGAACAGAAAAAAGAGGAAGATAAAAGAAATAAAGCAATAAAAGATGCACTTAGTAATCATTATAAAAATATGAGACCTGAAAACTGCACTAAGGTGTAATCAATTTCTATACATAATTTTTATTTATAAGGTATGTTTTAGTTTATAAAAGTTGAGATTGACGAGACGCTACAAGAATTTTCCACGTGTATTATTAAAGAACTTGAAAATAACGGCATTTCTTATGTTACGAAGTCGCATGCAGTACCTTCGACAATAACATGGAAAATGCAATTGGATTCACATATTCTTGATTCCTTCGGACAAGTAAGTACGAAACTGATTTTTTTCGTAACTAATTAAATCTTTCAAGTTGATCGATGCGTCCAGCGGTGCCAAAGCAGAAGAAGTATTAATTGTCATCAAATGGGACGACTTCTTAACCCACGTACACCACCAAACTTACAACTCGTTCATCGAAAATTTGTGTGTTCAACTGGCAGGAAAAAAAATCATAATTGGAATTTTCGGATTGGAAAAATATTATCAGTAAGTTTTGAAATTAATCGATTACTTTAGATAACGTATTTTCGAATTTTAGGTATCAGAAACGACAGAGTAATCGTGAGTTTAAACAAAATGTTACGAACGAAGCGAAGAAATACCCGGATCAAAGGAAATATGGAAATATTCCTGTAGTTTCGAGAAGAACGGTCGAGTATGCACTTACTGAAATTCAACTATTTTTCTCTATATCTCACAAGATGATCGAATCCGAACAAGATTTGGGTGTTTTCGTTTATCAAATAACAAAATCGATTGCACAAGCCCCACATAAGTAAGTCCTCTTTGTTTTTATAATATACATAATTAGCGCACCATCTAAAATTTCGTTACATTTTAACAATGTTTGGTCGGATTTCAATGAGTATTTTGTTTTTTTGAAAATCAATTTATCTTGGAATCATTCGGAGATATTAAACATTTTATCAACTCTTCTATTCGTATTATATCTATTCGGTAGTTTGAAATTTACCCCAACTACTTCGAAATCTAAGTTTCATTGGTTTTAGTCAATTGAGTCTCTCGATACAAACCTCTGATTGGTCCACTGATTTAATTTTAATTTTTACTAAAGATTCATTTATTTCCCATCGTTAAATTAGGAACCCTAATTGATTAAAGCTCTTAAGGTCGTACTACTTGACTGAAAATATTCTTTGTCGATACATTGTATGAAACGCAAGATGTTATGAAAATGTGAATATCTCAGGAAGGGTACAAGCTAAATTGCTTTTCCAAAAAGCAAAATATTTTATGATATATAATTTATTAATTAAATTAATAATATTAGTTAATTAATCAATTGAATTAATAATATTAGTTAAATCATTAAATTAATATTATATAGTTAATTAATTAACAATACCATATACCTGACGCTTCTAAAAACTATACATTTTGCATTTCATACAATAAATTGACAATGAATATTTTCACTCAAGTAG
Organism: Micraspis discolor; assembly: GCA_030674115.1. Taxonomy (NCBI): domain Eukaryota; kingdom Metazoa; phylum Arthropoda; class Insecta; order Coleoptera; family Coccinellidae; genus Micraspis; species Micraspis discolor. The sequence goes on from JARTUT010000440.1 coordinate 241,116, forward strand.
TACTCGGGTTTACAGTTATCACTGTCAATAAATAAATTGTTATTGTCAATAATCATTGATTTCAATAATTGTGGCACTGTTTTGCGTTTAACGCAATAAAAAACAACAAAAAAATTAAAAACAGGTAAAATTAAACGCAAAACAGTGCCATAATTATTGAAATCAATGATTATTGACAATAACAATTTATTTCTTGACAGTGAAAACTGTAAACCCCAGTACTACTTGACTGAAAATATTCTTTGTCAATATATTGTATGAAAAACATGATGTTATAAAAATGTGAATATCTCTGGAAGGGTACAAGTTAAATTGCTTTTCCAAAAAGAAACATATTTTATAATATATAATTCATTAATTAAATTAATATTATTAGTTAATTAATTAATTAACTAATTAACAATACCAGATACCTGAGGCTTCTAAAAACTATACATTTTGCATTTCATACAATATATTGACAATGAATATTTTCAGTCAAGTAGTACTGGGGTTTACAGTTATCCCTGTCAACAAATAAATTGTTATTGTCAATAATCATTGATTTCAATAATTGTGGCACTGTTTTGCGTTTAACGCAATAAAAAACAAAAAAAAAATTAAAAACAGGTAAAATTAAACGCAAAACAGTACCACAATTATTGAAATCAATGATTATTGACAATAACAATTTATTTCTTGACAGTGAAAACTGTAAACCCCAGTACTACTTGACTGAAAATATTCTTTGTCAATATATTGTATGAAAAACAAGATGTTATAAAAATGTGAATATCTCTGGAAGGGTACAAGTTAAATTGCTTTTCCAAAAAGAAACATATTTTATAATATATAATTCATTAATTAAATTAATATTATTAGTTAATTAATTAATTAACTAATTAACAATACCTGAGGCTTCTAAAAACTATACATTTTGCATTTCATACAATATATTGACAATGAATATTTTCAGTCAAGTAGTACTGGGGTTTACAGTTATCCCTGTCAACAAATAAATTGTTATTGTCAATAATAATTGATTTCAATAATTGTGGCACTGTTTTGCGTTTAACGCAATAAAAAAACAAAAAAAAATTAAAAACAGGTAAAATTAAACGCAAAACAGTACCACAATTATTGAAATCAATGATTATTGACAATAACAATTTATTTCTTGACAGTGAAAACTGTAAACCCCAGTACTACTTGACTGAAAATATTCTTTGTCAATATATTGTATGAAATGCAAGATGTTATAAAAATGTGAATATCTCTGGAAGGGTACAAGTTAAATTGCTTTTCCAAAAAGAAACATATTTTATAATATATAATTCATTAATTAAATTAATAATATTAGTTAATTAATCAGTTAGATTAAAAATATTAGTTAAATCATTAAATTAATATTATTAGTTAATTAATTAATTAACTAATTAACAATACCTGAGGCTTCTAAAAACTATACATTTTGCATTTCATACAATATATTGACAATGAATATTTTCAGTCAAGTAGTACTGGGGTTTACAGTTATCCCTGTCAACAAATAAATTGTTATTGTCAATAATAATTGATTTCAATAATTGTGGCACTGTTTTGCGTTTAACGCAATAAAAAACAAAAAAAAATTAAAAACAGGTAAAATTAAACGCAAAACAGTGCCAAAATTATTGAAATCAATGATTATTGACAATAACAATTTATTTATTGACAGTGAAAACTGTAAAACCCAGTACTACTTGAGTGAAAATATTCATTTTCAATTTATTGTATGAAATGCAAAATGTATAGTTTTTAGAAGCCTCAGGTATTTGGTATTGTTAATTAGTTAATTAATTAATTAAATTAATATTATTAGTTAATTAATTAATTATTTCAAAATCCATTAATTATTTCAATTTAAAAAGAATTAATTAATGTAATAATATTAGTTAATTAATTAATTAATTATATTTAACGTTTAACGCAATAAAAAAGCGAAAAAAATTGAGAAAAACAGGTTAAACTAAACGCAAAACAGTACCACAATTATTGAAATCAATGTTTATTGACAATAACAATTTATTTATTGACAGTGAAAACTGTAAACCCCAGTACTACTTGAGTAAAAATATTCATTGTCAATTTATTGTATGAAATGCAAAATGTATAGTTTTTAGAAGCCTCAGGTATTTGGTATTGTTAATTAGTTAATTAATTAATTAAATTAATATTATTAGTTAATTAATTAATTATTTCAAAATTCATTAATTATTTCAATTTAAAAAGAATTAATTAATGTAATAATATTAGTTAATTAATTAATTAATTATATTTAACGTTTAACGCAATAAAAAAGCGAAAAAAATTGAGAAAAACAGGTTAAACTAAACGCAAAACAGTACCACAATTATTGAAATCAATGATTAATGACAATAACAATTTATTTATTGACAGTGAAAACTGTAAACCCCAGTACTACTTGAGTAAAAATATTCATTGTCAATTTATTGTATGAAATGCAAAATGTATAGTTTTTAGAAGCCTCAGGTATCTGGTATTATTAATTAGTTGATTAAATTAAATTAATATTATTAATTAATTAATTATTTCAAAATTCAATAATTATTTCAAATTGAAAAAATTAATTAATTTAATAATATTAGTTAATTAATTAATTATTATATTTAACGTTTAACGCAATAAAAAAGCGAAAAAAATTAAGAAAAACAGGTAAAACTAAACGCAAAACAGTACCACAATTATTGAAATCAATGATTATTGACAATAACAATTTATTTATTGACAGTGATAACTGTAAACCCGAGTACTACTTGAGTGAAAATATTCATTGTCAATTTATTGTATGAAATGCAAAATGTATAGTTTTTAGAAGCCTCAGGTATCTGGTATTATTAATTAGTTGATTAAATTAAATTAATATTATTAATTAATTAATTATTTCAAAATTCAATAATTATTTCAAATTGAAAAAATTAATTAATTTAATAATATTAGTTAATTAATTAATTATTATATTTAACGTTTAACGCAATAAAAAAGCGAAAAAAATTAAGAAAAACAGGTAAAACTAAACGCAAAACAGTACCACAATTATTGAAATCAATGATTATTGACAATAACAATTTATTTATTGACAGTGATAACTGTAAACCCGAGTACTACTTGAGTGAAAATATTCATTGTCAATTTATTGTATGAAATGCAAAATGTATAGTTTTTAGAAGCCTCAGGTATATGGTATTGTGAATTAGTTAATTAATTAATTATTTCAAAATCAATTAATTATATTTAACGTTTAACGCAATAAAAAAGCGAAGAAAATGATGAAAAACAGGTAAAATTAAACGCAAAACAGAACGACAATTATTGAAATCAATGATTATTGACAATAACAATTTATTTATTGACAGTGATAACTGTAAACCTCAGTACTACTTGACTGAAAATATTCTTTGTCAATATATTGTATGAAATGCAAAATGTTATAAAAATGTAAATATCTCTGGAAGGGTACAAGTTAATTTGCTTTTCTAAAAAGCAAAATACTCAGGAAACATCAGGCTACATCAATGTATAGTTTTTAGAAGCCTCAGTATCTGGTATTGCCCAGAAAAGACGTTAAACTGTAATGAGAAAAACCCGAAAATTTAAACACATGATGCATTTATTTTTTTGAACATCTCTTTATAGTAGAATATTTGGCAATAAAAGAGCTACAACTAAAAAAACAACATTCAAATTGGACAAATTGTTGCTAAGATATTCATGCCTAATAAATAAAATACAAGAGTTGATAAAATGTTGAATAACTCTGGATGATTTCAAGATAAATTGATTTTTAAAAAAACAAAATACTCAAGAGGATACTACGCTACAATGCTCTATTGTTTTTATATGCCTCAGAAACCTGGCGTTGCCAACAGAAGACGTTAAAATTTGACTAAAAAACATGACATTATTTAAACGCCCTGTACAACATGAATATTTAATTTTTTGGACTTCTGTTTAATGGAGGAAATGCGACAGTAACAGAACTCCAACGGAAAAAAATACCATGGAAATCCGACTAAAGATTGTTAAAATTTATGAAATTTTAGGTGGCGCGCTAATTTTGTCCATCAGATCATATTAGTGTAGCATTTTCAATTTAATGTTCCGTACTTTTTTGATGCAGAAAGGAAAAATTGCAAAAGTATGCCGACGCTAGGTGGTTTATGGCAGAAGATAAAAGAAACTGTGTCAGAGTTGACAAAAATGGGAACGGTTTATCGAAACTTTGGAAACAAGTGATAACAACGTTTCCGAAAGCTTCGCTTGAAACTGCCGAAGCTATAACAGCTGTTTATCCCACACCTACAAGTCTTTTCCAGGTATCTCGCTTCTATATTACACGATTAACAAAGTTGCCCATAAAAACAGTTGATAATTTCGAACTGACAGTTATGAAATTGACGATATTTATTTGAAAATACAAATGTCTGAAAACTGGTCCTTTTAATTTTTTCATTATCTTGTAGATAATCTTTTTTTAATTTGACAACGTTCTTGTTTGCATTCACCATCTTTTTTTCATCTGAATTCGAATTTAGTGTCCTTGTATAATGTTTGAACTTTTTTTTTTGATATCTTCATTTCCACTTTCTTGTTTATTCAACTTGCTCCACGACATGAGTTATAATCAATATAATAAAAGCGATAAGATCGTGAACCAGAGAAAATTTTGACAGGTGGTCCCGTAAGGGACCCGGAAAGCGAAGCTTTCCGAGCGGCCCGCAGGGCCGCTCGAGAGGGAATCTTAAAACAGATCGAAAAGGCGTATCCTGTTCTAGGAGAAGCGACCCCGCAACCCCCCCGGGCGCTCTTAAAGTGCCCGAAATTTTCGAAAGAAAATCGCGAAATCGCCTAAAGTGCCTCAGAAAAAAGGAAATAGGCTCCGAAGCCGAAACGCCCAGCGTCCCGGACTCGCCACATATTCCGAAAGCGAGGACGTCCGGTTTCCTTAGAACCCATTAGAACTCCGGAGCCCCCCTATTTCTAGGCTAAAATTTCGTAAGTAAAACGGCAATTTTTAGTTTCGCCAGCCCCGCGAAACGTCAAAATCACCTATGATGCTTTCGATCCGTGCGGGCCCCTCGAGCTTCTAAACGCATTTTCGGCGGTAGAAAATGAAACTTGAGGAAATTCCCCATCTCTGGGTACCAATTTTCATATCCAAGTAGCGAGTCAAGGCCGCGAATTCTTCATTCGAAATTCGGCAATTTCTACGGTAAAATGAGGCAAAATGTCACAATTTCTCATACGATTCCGATGATAGCCGAACGCGAGCTCCAAATTTGAAAATACGGCATCAATTTTTCGCTCGATATGGGCGGTGGAAGATTTTTCAGTCATTCCGAGTGCTCGATTAAGAATCTACAGGAGATTCCGAATCTCTAGATAATACTTACGCTTCACGACTCTCAAGAAAAGTACCTCAAATATGCGTTTGAACATCGTTATTTTCGACTCAATTTGCGCGCGATTTCATTGCCCTCTCCGAGCTCCGATCCAACTTATGATACGCTATGTTAAAATCCGACACACTTAGTTTATTCAGGGAAAAACGGCTAAGCACTCTGTTCATGAATACACGTTCAGACCTTTTTTGAATAATTTTTATTTTACCTTTGTGAAATTGATGGAGTTGAAACGATATTCTTTGGGTTTATTTTATATGGAAAAATTATTTTCGATTCATATATGGGCTGTGCATATTGAAAGCACTGAGTTTCACCAGAGTCTTTCTTCGAGAGTTTTTCCTTCTGCATTTTTTATGGAAAAAGCACCCACTGCGAATCGATTATATAGTGGGTGTCCTACATGCAAGTGTTCATGTTTTTTTCGCGTATCGGATCTAATTTCGATAAAATGTCATACAGGGTGTGCGAATTACAATCCATTTGCGATCATGTGATATACGGGGTGAGCAATTTACAAGTTATTTTGCTGATTTCGATAAAATGTCATACAGGGTGTGCAATTTACAATGAGTTTACGTTCGGGTGATATACGGGGTGTGCACTTTACAAGTACTTTTGATTTTTTGCGCGCTTTCGGTTTTTTTTATATTTCTCCGGGTTGTTTCGCGTGACTTCGAGTTTTTTTGTGCGCTTTCAAGTTATATGTATTCGTTCGGGTTTTTTTCAGGTTCCTTTGGATTATTTGTGCTACTTGGGGTTCTTTCGTGTTCTCTAGCGTTGTTTCGTGTAATTTCGGTTTGTTTCGTGTAACTTCGGTTTCTTTCGTGTTTCTTCGGATTCTTCCGTGTTTTTTCGCGTTTCTTCGCGTTTTTTTCAGTACTTTCATGTTTTTTCGCTTTCAACGGGTATTTTGACGTGTTTCGTGTTTCTGCGCGCTTCATTGATGTATGGGCCCTATTGATCTGTGGACTATATTGATATATGGTCTATATTGATCTATGGTCTATATTGATCTATGGTCTTTATTGATCTATGGTCAATATTGATCTATTATCTATTATGATCTATGGACTATATTGATCTATGCGCCTATTGATCTACCCGCTTACTAGTATAAAGAATTAATAATAATAATAATAATCTCAAAGCATAACAGTTCTTAAACCAAAAAAATTAACTAATTGATTAAACCATTGTAGGCTTACGAAAACCTGTCGAGCACAAGCGATGGAGAAAAACTCCTGAAGGACATTCCGATCAGACGAGCCGCTGGACCAATAACGACCATGAGAAAAATAGGACCCGAACTAAGCAAAAAAATATACAACAGCTTCACGTCACTGGATCCAAAGATGGTTTTATAAAAATCTAGAACGCTCTTTTATAAATTTATTTTATATACAACTTAAAACTTTATACAACTTTAAACAATACAAAAAGAATAAAAGTAACGTTAAACTAATTGAACTTGACCATCTTTGGCGGTATGTAATCAGGATCCGAGTCATCTTCCTCATCGTTCACCAATGAGGACAACGGTCGTCTCAAACTCCCATCTTTAACTTTCTCCACAGCTCTCGCAAAACCTTCACCTTGTTTATGCACGATATGAGAAACTTTACGCATAAACATGGGCTTCGGTATAGAAGTTGCCTTCAGTTCGTTCTCAAGGTCAATATGATCCATATTAACCGTACCAGAAGTCGAAGGACTGTTCACCTTCTTCACCGATATCTCCGGAGAAAGATTAGCAATCCTCATAATGTTGGTCGGTTTAACCTCCTCGATCGGAGCTCTTTTCGACAAAATTATCTTTGTGTATTTAGGTGTCTGTTTGAAGACGGTTGTGGGTTTCTTGGAAGGGTTTTGTGCAATCACGAAATGAGTGTTCGACTGGTTTATACTCATCGGTTTATTAACCAACACGAACTTGCTGCCCGACGATACGACTTTCGTGGGAGGAGCTATGGCGGGCGTGGTTTGTTGAACGGGAGGCGGGGTTATCTGCATGGGGGCGTCCAGTACTTGGTTATCGTCAGCGAATATAATTGGAAGATCTAAGATGTCTTGAGTCGTCAGGTTTGTCGGTGGCGGCAGATTGCTCGGAGCTGCAGGCGTCTGTCTGAACTGAGTGTACCGTTTCATCGGTTTAGGTGGCCTGGTTCCCAATAATTGTTTTTTCGACGTGATATAATTGCTGCCTGAAATGACAAGTTAATTTTTCGCATTTTATCAGAATGATTTTTACCTTTCATTATGTTCGCCGGCGAGATCGTCCTGATTTTTCCATCCGGCATCAAGATAACGTTACCCCCTGTATGTTTGGTATTTCCACCGGGATTCATCATCACTGCCTTATTTATCACGTTGGACATGATTTTTCCGGTGCCTGGGGCGAATGTTACGTTTTCCAATACTACAAATACGGAATAACATTTGAGATCTTGTTAATGTGCAATTATTTTAATCAAATTTTCAAAGTAGAATTTTTAAAAATCTATACCCTTTCACCCTACGTCCAACCCGCCCCTGGTAACTATGGAAGCATCGAATAGTCTTAAACCAACGTTTATTTCTCACGAATTTTAATAAATATTTGCTTCTTACACTTCATTTAGTGTAATTTGTTAATTAAAAGTTAATTATCATTTTCTCTTTTTCAGTGTCGTAACGAGTTTATTACAGTACTAAAAACAGTGCTGTAATATCAAATCGAAATACTGTTCAGATATAAGTACTTTTGCGATTTTAATTTGTAACTCTACATGTTTCGAGCTAATTCAGGTCATCTTCGGCGGGGGCAATTCATCTTTTTCTCTTGGCGAGGTTGCCGGGAAGTTGGAGACTCTTGATGCTGGGAAGGGTCCGGGACCTGACCACCTGCCTGCATTGTTTTTGAAGAACTGCTGTTCCTCAATTGCACTTCCACTCAGGATATTGTTCAACAGGTCCTTATCAACTGGTGTTTTTCCTACCAAGTGGAAGTGTAGTACGGTTAAGCCATTGTTTAAGTCTGGGAGTCGGTATAATATTGCTGATTATAGGCCTATAAGCATTATAAGCGCCATTCCTAAAATTCTTGAGACATTGATGCTGGATCGTATACAGAAGGATATATCGTCCAGATTGGTCGAGCAACAGCATGGCTTTACTAAGGGTAGGGGTGTTGAGTCCAATCTACTGATTTTCGCCCAGTATGTCTTCGATGTCTTAGAAAGTGGAGGTAAGGTTGATGTTGTATATACTGACTTTTCTAAGGCCTTCGATAAGGTAGATCATTGCATTTTGAGTGAGAAGCTGTCGTCTTTTGGAATAACTGGCATCTTGAGGAAGTGGTTTGTATCATATTTCACCCGCCGTACTCAATCAGTTAAAGTTCGTGATTCCTTCTCCCCGACATACATTGTTGATTCAGGTGTACCTCAGGGTAGTCATTTGGGCCCTCTGTTGTTTCTAATTTATATAAATGACATTACCACTTGCTTTAGGTTTGCACGTTTCTTTTGTTCGCCGACGACCTCAAGGTTTATTTAAGAGTTAACACTCTAATCGATATGCTAGATCTTCAATCTGATCTGAATCGATTGGAACAATGGTGTAAAGATAATAAAGTCATCATTAACCTTGGTAAGTGCAAACATATGAGTATAGTTAGGCGTGAGCAGCGTTTTGTATCGTACTACTATCTGAGTGGGCAATCAATAGTTTCTGCTGACATCGTTAAAGACTTAGGTGTTGTTTACGACAATAAGATGTGTTTCAGGGCGCATATTGACCATATAGTTAGTGCGGGATTTCGTATGCTGGGGTTCATTTGGCGGCACTCGCTTGAGTTCAGGGATGTCAATACTTTGAAGCACCTTTATGTCAGTCTTGTTAGGCCTCATCTTGAGCATGCCTCCTATGTATGGTCTCCATATACTTATATATATATAATAGGTTTCTTCTCTCTATGTCGTGCAGGATGGGAATATCGCGAGTAAATTTTTCCGCAACTCATATGAGATCACTTCTTCACCTTCCTGCTTTACGTACTCGTAGGATAAGGGCGGATGTATTGTTGTTTGCTAGATTGGTCGGGGGGCTTCTGTCCTCTTCCGGCCTTCTATCTCTGTTAGGTTTTCACGTTCCATCTAGAAATGTTAGAGGCACCGCTCTGCTAGCTTTCAGGACTTATAGGTACGGTTATACTAGAGCTTCGCCAATTCCAAGAATCTCGCAACATGTAAACACTGCCAGTAGAACAGGCATAGACTTCTTTAATCTCAGTTATCCCTTGATTGTGCGTTGTGTCAATCGAAGTTTGTATTGATCCGATTTCTGGAATTTTTGTATTATTTTCTTTTTTTCTATCAATCTGTATTGAGTTGTATTATGTATTGCAATTATAATTATGTATTAGTTTGGATTTGTGAAATTGGGTTTATCCCGTTAATAAATAAATAAAATAAAATCTTCAGGAGTATAAAAATCACACAAGTGAAGCTGAAAAATAACAAATATTCGTGGAGAAAACGCATAAATTCTTTACAGTGAAATACAAGGAGAAAGTAAAGAAAAAACTGAGCAAAAACGTTCAAAAAACGACATGATAAAGCAAACTAATGAAAGCTTACAAAAGTAAAAAGACTAACAAAAAATAATAGTTAAATTAGGTCAATTATCTATAGTATTAAAGCGATAAGGATTGTGGACCAGAGAAAATTATGAGCGTGAGGCCCGAAGGGCCTAACTCGGGGCAATCTTAATATAATATAAAAAAAAGTCAACAGTATAAAAAATAGTTTAAAAAATTCTTTACCTTGAAAGACAAGGACAAAGTAAAGAAAAAAACGTCCAAAAAAGCGAGAAGATAAAGCAAACTAATGAAAACTTACAAAAGTAAAAAAACTAACAAAAAATAATAGTTAAATTAGGTCAATTATCTATAGTATTAAAGCGATAAGGGTTGTGGACCAGAGAAAATTATGAGCGTGAGGCCCGAAGGGCCGAACTCGGGGCAATCTTAATATAATATAAAAAAAAGTCAACAGTATAAAAATTAGTTTAAAAAATGTAATTGTAAGCTTTTAAAAAAGGTCCTAACAGAAAATAGCGAGAGTAAAAAACCGCTATGAATAAAGCTAAACGAAAAAGGTAGAATGTCATAAAAAAAAATTACAAGTGAAGCTGAAAAATAACAAAAATACGTGGAGAAAACGCATAAATTCTTTAGAGTGAAAGACAAGGACAAAGTAAAGAAAAAAACTGAGCAAAAATCAACAAGATAAAGCAAACTCATAAAAACTTACAAAAGTCAAAAAACTAACAAAAAATAATAGTTAAATTAGGTCAATTATCTATAGTATTAAAGCGATAAGATTTGTGGACCAGAGAAAATTATGAGCGTGAGGCCCGAAGGGCCGAACCCGGGGCAATCTTAATATAATATAAAAAAAGTCAACAGTATAAAAAATAGTTTAAAAAATTCTTTACCGTGAAAGACAGGGACAAAGTAAATAAAAAAACGTCCAAAAAAGCGACAAGATAAAGCAAACTAATGAAAATTTACAAAAGTAAAAAAACTAACAAAAAATAATAGTTAAATTAGGTCAATTATCTATAGTATTAAAGCGATAAAAATTGTGGACCAGAGAAAATTATGAGCGTGAGGCCCGAAGGGCCGAACCCGGGGCAATATTAATATAATATAAAACAAAGTAAACAGTATAAAAAATAGTTTAAAAAGAGTAATTATAAGCTTTCAAAAAAGGTGCTAACAGAAAATAGCGAGTGTAAAAAACCGCTATGAATAAAGCTAAACGAAAAAGGTAGAATGTTATAAATAAAAAAAAACTTACATAAAAATCTTGCTGATGGTCTGAAAAAATAGTTCTTTCAAATTACTTCAATAGGGAACAGTGGCATTTAAACACAAAAATATCCTGTTTTAAAAAATGGACAATATCATAGATCGATCGAAGAAAATAGAATAGTTTTTAAAACAGGATTTTTTTGTGTTCGAAGCCCACTGTTCCCCAGTAATTTGAAACAACAATTTTTCAGAGCATTAGCATGACTTCGGATGATTTTCATTGAATTGTTTCTGAACATTTTTAATGTAAGTTTTTTTTATTTATGACGTTCTACCTTTTTCGTTTAGCTTTATTCATAGCGGTTTTTTACATTCGCTATTTTCAGTTAGGACCCTTTTTAAAAGCTTACAATTACTTTTTTTAAACTATTTTTTATACTGTTGACTTTGTTTTATATTATATTAAGATTGCCCCGGGTTCGGCCCTTCGGGCCCACGCTCATAATTTTCTCTGGACCACAGTCTTTATCGCTTTAATACTATAGATAATTGGCCTTCATAATTTAACTGTCATTTTTTGTTAGTTTTTTTACTTTGTAATTTTTCGTTTTCTCCACGAATATTTGTTGTTTTTCAGCTTCACTTGTGTGATTTTTATACTCCTAAAGATGGGCCGAATTAGCTCGAAACATGTAGATTTACAAATTAAAATCGCCAAAGTACTTATATCTGAATAGTGTTTCGATTTCATATCATGGATCTCCCAGATATTAGGACATTCAATTCCAAAGTGATGTAATGAACTCATTATAGCATTGTTTCTAGTTATATTTTTCGTTTTATGGTTGACAATACTGACATTCGAATATCAACACGCGTCCATTGCATGTCAATTGTCAATATTAAATCATAAAATCTGTCAATTTTCGTATCAGTCACACCAACAGCGAAAATAAAATACAAAAGCCACTAGGAGGTATAATCTAAATTTTTCATTGAATTTCAATAAATTTCTCACAATTCTTGACCGAAATAGAGAAAATATCGTGTAATACTCGTTGCAGAAGGCAATTCCAACACTCTACGTTCAAAAACTCGCTCCTTCGTCGCTAGTATTCATATTGGAATAGGTGCCCATCCTGCAACTTGTTTTAAAATATACAGGGTGCGATAGAAAGGACCTACGTTTTTGAGATGGGTAGTACCGAACCCCTCCATCTACGAGAGTGGTGGGGATGGTGTCGTTTGATTCTTGAGTTCCCAGCATTGTGCGTGCTTCAGTTATCATGCAGCCTTGGTCGGTGGAGCATCGCGTTTTCGCCTATGATTGTTTCGTCCGAAATAACGAATCAGTAACCTGGTCCCTCTCGTTGGGTTGAATCACTTCCCACTCGTGGCGAACTAATCAACAGAAGTCCAAGAGGAGCTCCGCGAACAGTTCGAACTCCTGAAAATGTTGAAATCGTTCGTCGAGCCTTTCTGCGCAGTCCGGCAACATGCTGGTGCACTACGCCTCAGTGATCGTTCGGTACGGCGAATTTTGCATTATGAGCAATGTTGGAGAGGGTCTATGCCAGTGGTTCCCAACCTGGGGGCGATCGCCCCCAAGTGGGCGATTTGGGTTCTAAAGGGGGCGATAAATTTGTGGGGGCGACAAGGGGGCGATGAGTATAAAAAGGCAGAAAAAATAAAACTTTACTGAAGGGTAGAATCTTTACTATCGCGGATACACGGTAGCGTTTTACAAACAAATAAATTCTTTTTGATTTAGTTATGAGGAAAAACTATAATCTGCATAAAATATGCGCGTGTGAGAGAGTTGCGTAACTCTACAGGGATTGTTGATCACGCGCAGACAAGGGAGGAATAGCGCGAGCGCGAGGTAGTTGGGTCATTGGCTAATTTTAGCTGGCAAGGTCACTGCAATTCCTCTCCACCGGCACCACGCACCACCTCTACAACCCTTCAGTCCAGTGAAGCTAAGGAGCCTGTGCACAATTAGTTATTGTGTGTATCTGTTTTTTTAGTGTTTAGTGATTGTACGTAGTTTTGAAGTGCAGAAATCCGCGCACGATGGAATCTAAGAAAAAGTGTCGTCAGTACTCAGCTGAGTATTTAAAATACGGTTTTATTGTGTCGCCGAAAAATGTGCAGTTTCCACATTGTCTTTTGTGCGATAAAACATTTACCAGCAATGAAGCCATGAAGCCTTCACGAATGAAAGAACATTTATCAAGAGTACACAGTGATAAAATGAATAAAGAACTCAGTTATTTTCAAGAGCTCAAAGCTAAAGCAGAAAAACGTCCTAATGTGAGTGAACTATTTAAAAAGCGAGTAACCGATCTTGACAAAGGTCTTCTTGCTTCTTACGAGGTATCCTTATTGATCGCTAAATGTTGTAAACCTCACACGATTGGCGAAACTCTGGTTTTACCTGCTGCAAAAAAAATTGTTGAAATTATGTTAGGTGAGGGCTCTAGTAATAAGATAAGTCAATCAGTGCCTTTAAGCAACAATACTGTTTCCAGGCGAATTGATGAAATGGCTACAGACGTTGAATCCAAACTTACCAATATGCTAAAAAAGGTAAATTTGCTTTACAGATAGATGAAGCAACTGTAATTGATAACAAAGCCATTTTATTAGCCTATGTGAGATTTGTCAATGACCAGAAGGAAATTACTGAGGAAATGTTATTTGCAAGAAGTTTGATCACTGATGCGAAGGGGTCATCGATTTTTAATGTGGTAAAAGAGTATTTTGAGGAAAAAGAGATTCCCCTATCAAACGTAAGCGCCTGCGCTACAGACGGTGCTCCTGCCATGACAGGTCGCCATGCTGGGTTTCTAGCCCACCTCAAGAAAGAAGTTCCAGACGTCATCACCATACACTGTGTCATCCATCGCCAACACTTAGCGGCGAAAAATTAAGTGGTATTCTGCATGAAACCCTACAACTTGTCATTAATGGGGTAAATAAGATAAAGGCTAATTCCTAAATGACCGTCTGTTCCGACAACTTTGCCATGAAAATGACGAATCGTTTGAGCGATTGCTTCTTCATACGACCGTGAGGTGGCTTTCCAAAGGAAACTGTTTGCGCCGTTTCTTTGAATTGTTTGAAACAGTAACGGAGTTTCTCGACTCATGTGATCCTGGATTAAGTCAAACTTTGAGACATCACAAATTTGAAATTGCATACCTTACTGACATTTTCGAAAAACTCAATGAAGTTAATCTTAAGCTTCAAGGAAATAAGATAAATCTCATTAAAGCCAAAGGCATTATAAGTTCATTCATTGCCAAGTTTGAAATTTACAAAGTTAATATTGGTCGTAACGAACTGAGCCAGTTTCCTTCCTAAAAAAATGCTCAGAATCTCTTCACCTTCAAGATGAACAAATCTTTACTTTCACGGACCACCTTGATAAGTTACAATGTGACATGAAATCAAGATTTGAAGACATGACCAATCTTCAAATTCCGGATTGGATTTTAGATCCATTTTCGTTTGAAGCAGTGGACACTCTTGAAAATCTTCTGCAGACAGAGTTTTTGGACCTTAAATATGACTGTGAGGCAAAGATAGTTTTCAAGCAGTTCGGTTACGAGTTAGCCTGGGTAAAACTTATGGACACTTATCCACAACTGTGGGGAAAGGCTGAATCCCTCCTCATCTCATTTCCATCAACCTATTTAGTTGAAAAAGGATTCAGTTCTGTTGTCCAGCTCCTTACCAAACAAAGGAATAAATTGGATGTTTGCACCAAAGGAGACTTGCGCCTTCACTTGACGAACATACAGCCGGATATTCTGGCTTTGACTGCAGTCCACCAAGCGCAAGGGAGCCATTGAAAAGGTAAATAAATTAATTTAAAACTATAAATATTTTTAAATTGGTTCAAGGCACTTAATGACGCAACATATATATCTAAAAAAAAATAACGAATTACTTTGAACTGTAATTTTTTACAGAGATGATGGGTGTGTAATTTTCTTGAGGATCGAAAGCACAATAACATACTAAAATTTCATCAAAATCTTTAAAGTAAATTTTGAAATAACTGTTTTTTTCTACACATACACAAACCCAAATGCTTAAATACTTTTTTTATGTAATATAAAGTAACTCTCTGAAACTTGTTATCTTCAACAGGCTTACAAGATACCCAATGTTTATGGTTGAACTCCAACTCATGAGATGAAGTATAGTGAGATGAAGAATTCTGGACACATCTGATTTGGTTAATTATTTGTTGTAAATATTAATAAATCTTTCAAAAGAATAAAGTACTCTATTATTTGTATAACAACCTGTTACTTAAAATTACATTAGGTAAACAGTAGTACTAAGAAAAGGGGGCGACAGGTGTGAGTCATCTTCCACAAAGGGGCGATGCCCCATAAAAGGTTGGGAACCACTGGTCTATGCGAACTTCCAAGAACGCCTCCAGGACTGTCTCAAATGCTATTTTCTTGTGAACCTTATTGCATCAACAAATTTGTTTTTGAGTAATAATTAACTGTTTTATGACCTTTTAAAAACCGTCCGTCCTTTCTGCCGCACCCTACAGTTTTCTAACCTATATTATGATTTCTATGATTACTTGTTAACGTCTTGACAAAACATGGCGTACTTTCAAAAGGGAAATATCACAACAAATGGCACTAGTGCTACTGATGTTTTAAAGAGTTCGGTTTTTCTGGAAAGCAGGGTGTATATTCTAAAAATAGCGATATATTCTAATACAAGTTGCAGAATGGGCACCTTTCAGTCAAGAATTGTGAGAAAATCGTCAGTTCAAGTTATTGAAATAAAATTAGGCATTCCTCAAACAATCCTATACCACATTCTGACCGAAATTTCGTGCCTGAAGAAGGTTAATTCGGAGAAGACCAAAAAGTTGATCGAATTGAGCATTGTAAAGTTGCTCGGACGGATCGAAACTTTTCGAAATCGATTTTAACTGGCGACGACACGTGTTGTTTTGAATATGAGCACCAAACAAAGTGGCAAGAACGCAGGTTGAAGGAACACCCAAAAAAGGTCGCTTGGTCAAGTAAAAAGTTACGCTGATTTGTTTTTACGATTCAGAAGAAAGTATCCACAAATAATTTGCTCCAGCCGGCCAGACAGTCACTGGAGAGTTTAACTTGGGCGTCTTGAAGCGTTTGCTGGCAAAAATTCGTCTCTTTTGCACGATAATGGATCATCAAATCGTTCGCAACTTGTAACTGAATTTTTGGTAAAAAATCACGTTATTCCTTTGCATCATTCGGCGTATACACCATTACTGGCTCAGAAATGCAAGATTTTAATAACTTCCATAAATACCATACGGCTCGAAACAAGTATATGCTTCAAATTTCCTAATTGATAATTTAGTTTGTCTATTTCAGTGTCGTAATGTTATATTTTTTGTTTTGTGGTTGACAACACTGACATCCTATTCTTTCGCATGTCAACACGCGTCCATTGCACGTCAATTGTCAGTATTAAACCATATAATCTGTCAATGTTCGTATCAATCACACCAACTGCGAAAATAAAACACAAAAGGCACTAGGAGGTTTAATCTGAATATTTCATTGAATTCCAATAAATTTCTGACAATTATTGACTGAAATAGAGAAAATATCGTCTAATACTCGTTGCAGAAGGCAATTTCAATAATTCGTGTTGAAATAGCTGCCCATTCCGCAACTTGTTTTAGAATATACTGTAACTAAATCGAGTATGAACATTTTGATGACTGCTGCGAAAACAGAGGAGTTCCGCTTCATGCGCCGACAAAGGGATTAAGATCGCGATAAAGGGACCGCTGGCCATAAAGCTGTCACATAAAAAAACGATTAATGACGGCATATTTATGGGACATAACAGAGGCTGGTAACTTCTAAATGACTGAAGCCAATTCATGGATAGAACTTGCCGACGAATAAACAGGTGTTCCTAGTGAAATTCTGTAGATAAATTGTGTATGTAAATTACTGATTATTGTTAGTTAAGTGTGAATTAGGGATGTAACGGAGGTAATTATTTCGGAACCGAATGCGGAGTCGGAGTTTTTGAATTCCATTTATCGGAGTCGGAACCGAATGCGGAGTCGGAACCGGAGGTGGGGTCAGACGTATTGGCTGTAAAAAAATTTTTTATTTTAGGGCAAATGAAACATTATTCAGTTATTATTTTTATTATAAAACGAAATACTGAGAACCAAATGGAATATTATCAGAATGAAATGAAATGAATTGTATGTTATTTTATATAAAATTAATTATTTTATACTAAATTAAAGAAAAGTTTAGAAACAAATTAAATTGACTCCAAAAGTATTGTATTATATTTCACGAACAACAGCTTTGAAACTTAGTCTGCGTCCAATCTATTTCTTAAGGAGGCGTAGATTAGACCAGCTCCACTAAAAAGTTGTTCGCTCGCTACCGAACCTGGTGGACACGACAAATATTGACGGGCACTTGATGGAAGGTGCTGAAACTTTGCATTGCCAAATACTTTCCACCACAATAAAGGATCATCATTAATATTTATTCGTTTTTTAATATTGTACTCATTTAGTATGCTCTTCAACACCACAAATTTGTCGAAACCTACCCTATTTTCAGAAGTGGTATCATAATCATCTTCATCGCTACTTGATAATATATTCGACAAAACTGTTTGAAAATTACTATGGGCAGCTTTTACTGGTAATTTCATTCTTGTCCGTGTTTCGGCTGGAACTTCAATATTTTTAGCCTCATTTTTAGATGTACCACCAAGTAGTGACATCAACGACAGATAGATAGACGATAGATCGCGTATCGGGAATCAGGGGGATTCCCAGCGCAACACGTAGGAACTTGCTTATAACAGTCGACGTATGCCGCTATCGTATCGTCCTCCGATTAACACCTCCGATTGAAACCTCCGGTTTGGAAGTTTCGGAACAGAAATCGGAACCGAAGGTGTGATAATAATCGGAAGTTCCGACTTATCGGAGTCGAAGTCGAAGCTCCGTAACATCCCTAGTGTGAATATAAATTAGTTTAAAGAAGACTTGTATTGTTTTTCTATTTCGCTGAGGAAAAACGTAACAATACTATTAAAGGATGGGAAGATGTTGCTGCTTGGTAGGAGGAACTTTTTTCACAAAAAAAATGTGGAACTTTGAAATAGCAACCATTTAAATCAAAACGAGTCCACGGGTGTCATTGCAGCAACGCTTTTCAGCAACGAATTTCGAAAGCTGATTTATATTTACGATTGCGTGTCATTTGTAATCGGTTGAATGAAATGACCTGATTTTTTTGGGAAGTATTATATCTGTTATACTTCATTAGTGGGGGAAACCATCTACATGAAAAAGATCCCCCAACAACCCCCCACAAAACCTCCAACATCAACAAATAATTTATTTTGCGTTATAATTATGTCAGTTTATTCAATATAATCCACTGAATCCAGCACATATACTGAAATAATTTGTGACCCCCCGCTTACCACCGCATAGCCCCCTCGAATTCAAAAATTCGGCGGACACTGAAACTGCGCATTGCTGGCGATTTTTCGATGAAAATAGTATATTTGTAAAACGTCGAATATAATCTATAGGATGAAATAATTTGTTACCCCCCGTAATCTTCCCAAAGCACGACAGAAACAACCCCCAAAGCTGACGATCGCAAAAACTAGATGGAAACGGCCGTTGCTGGATATTTTTTTTGCAAAATGGGTCTACCTCAACTTATTCAATAAGCCCCATATAATGAGATAATTTGTGACCCCGCGCTTCAATCAGAATAGCCCCCCTGTAGAATTAAAAAATTTCAAATTCCGTAGCACGAGGAACTGTGCGTTGCTGGCGATTTTTTGATGGAAATGGCATCCTTGTATATCGTTGAATACCATCTATATGTTGAAATAATTTGTGACCCCCCGCCTACCCCGGAATAGCCCCCTCGAATTCAAAAATTCGGCGGACAGTGAAACTGCGCATTGCTGGCGATTTTTCGATGAAAATAGTATAATTGTAAAACGTCGAATATAATCTATGGGACGAAATAATTTGTTACCCCGTAATCCCCCAAAGCACGACTGAAACAACCCCCCAAAGCTGACGATCGCAAAAACTAGATGGAAACGGCCGTTGCTGGATATTTTTTTTGCAAAATGGGTCTACCTTAACTTATTCAATGAGCCCCATATAATGAAATAATTTGTGACCCCGCCCTTCAATCAGAATTGCCCCCCTGTAAAATTAAAAAATTCCAAATTCCGTAGCACGAGGAACTGTGCGTTGCTGGCGATTTTTTGATGGAAATGGCATCCTTGTATATCGTTGAATATCATTTATATGTTGAAATAATTTGTGAACCCCTGCCTACCCCGAATAGCCCCCTCGAATTCAAAAATTCGGCGGACAGTGAAACTGCGCATTGCTGGCGATTTTTCGATGGTAATAGTATATTTGTAAAACGTCGAATATAATCTATAGGATGAAATAATTTGTTACCCCCGTAATCCCCCAAAGCACGACAGAAACAACCCCCAAAGCTGACGATGGCAAAAACTAGAAGGAAACGGCCGTTGCTGGAAATTTTTTTTGCAAAATGAGTCTACCTTAACTTATTCAATAAGCTCCATATAATGAAATAATTTGTGACCCCGCGCTTCAATCAGAATTGCCCCCCTGTAGAATTAAAAAATTCCAAATTCCGTAGCACGAGGAACTGTGCGTTCCTGGCGATTGTTCGATGGAAATGGCATCCTTGTATATCGTTGAATATCATTTATATGTTGAAATAATTTGTGACCCCCCACCTACCCCCGAATAGCCCCTTCAAATTCAAAAATTCGGCGGACACTGAAACTGCGCATTGCTGGCTATTTTGCGTTGAAAATAGTATCTTTGTATAACGTCGAATATAATCTATGGGATGAAATAATTTGTGACCCCGTAATCCCCCAAAGCACGACAGAAACAACCCCCAAAGCTGACGATCGCAAAAACTAGATGGAAACGGCCGTTGCTGGATATTTTTTTTGCAAAATGGGTCTACCTTAACTTATTCAATAAGCCCCATATAATGAGTTAATTTGTGACCGCGCTTCAATCAGAATTGCCCTCTAGATTTCAAACTTAAGAATTCAAACTAGAATATGAATAGAATTTTTGAATTCTAAAGGGGGCCAATTCTGATTGAAGCGCGGGGTCACAAATTATCTCATTATATGGGGCTTATTGAATAAGTTAAGGTAGACCCATTTTGCAAAAAAAATATCCAGCAACGGCCGTTTCCATCTAGTTTTTTGCGATCGTCAGCTTTGGGGGTTGTTTCTGTCGTGCTTTGGGGGATTACGGGGTAACAAATTATTTCATCCTATAGACTATATTCGACGTTTTACAAAGATACTATTTTCATCGAAAAATCGCCAGCAATGCGCAGTTTCATTGTCCGCCGAATTTTTGAATTCGAGGGGGCTATTCGGGGGTTGGCGGGGGGTCACAAATTATTTCAGTATATGTGCTGGATTCAGTAGATTATATTGAATAAACTGACATAATTATAACGCAAAATAAATTATTTTTTGATGTTGGAAGTTTTGTGGGGGGGTCTTTTTTATGTAGGTGGTTCCCCCCACTAATGAAGTACAAAAGATATAACACTTCCCGAAAAAAATCAAGTCATTTCATTCAACCGGTTACAAATGACACGCAATCGTAAATATAAACCAGCTTTCGAAATTCGTTGCTGAAAAGCGTTGCTGCAATGACACCCGTACCGAGTCCATCGATATCGGGGAAAAATTTAATTTGAGGATAAAAGGGCAAACAGGAACCTACCTGAGAAATTGGGAGGTGGTGGATAATTAGGAAAACCTACAAACAATTGGGAATGAAATAAAAAAATTTGAAGAATTGCTCGAACTTACTTTTAATCGAAGGAGAAGAAGTCTTCGGCTGTGTAGGCGGTATAGTTTTGATCCCGCCTCTCAGCAAATTCGATAACCTCGATCCAGGAACCATATTCTGCCTAGCCATTCCGTAAGCTTGCATCTTTGCTGAAATTTAAGGTTAAAAATGTTGGCAATACTTCATAACCTCACTATTCGACAACTGAACACAACCCTGCTCCTTTAGCGTTCACAACTCCTTAAAAAAAAAAAACCCACCTGGAGACGTGATAAGCTGTCCTTTAATCGGTGAACCCTTGGTAGAAACACTAACGATGTTTGAAGGACCGGCCGCCGCCACTGGCTTCAAAATACGAACCTTTCTAACGGAATCGGAAGGCATTAAAGTTTTCATGTTAGCGGACGGAAAACCAGGAACGGACTTGTCGGAATTTTGTTTGTCGAGATAGCTATCGTTAGAGGAGGAATCTACATTGATCGGGGTGTGGGGAGGAGTGCTATTAGGAGAAGGGTTCTTTTCGGGAGTGTTCGGACAAGATTCGGTACCTTGAGCCACCTGGGCCGCCCATTTCGCTTCCAGTTTAGATTTGCTCTTCGATCCCGGCGGTCTACCAACTGGAAAATTCAATTTGAGTACCACATCGCGAACGGCGTAAAACTCACCTGGCCTGGATATTCTAGGAGGTATCGGATCTTCGCTATCCAAAGAACTGGCGTTGGAATTGTATCTTTTCCTCTCCAACTTCGCCTTCTTGGCGGCGTTCGTATCAACGGGGACTGGAGCAGGAGATTGCCTTATTTGCGGAGGGAAAGGAGATAGAATGATGCCGCTTACGAATTCACCGATTTCATCCTAAAACACACAGTTTTTTCGATACAAAATTGTAGTCTGATACGCCACTGGCGGTTACCAAACCGTGGAAATAAATTCCATGCTTAGAATCGGAGAAGTGCTCGCGTCGATCTGCGTGAAAGAACAAAAGAAGGCAAGACGGTGGGACCATTATCGTTGGAGTTGTGAGAGAGGTAATAGAGACCCAAAAAAGTGCTAGTGCCTTTGTGTGAGTTCAAAAACGAAGCCATCTTACGTTGAGTGACTATTTTGCAAGTATAATTGAGACTATTTTAAATGTTATTAGTTGCTTGTTCATTTTAATAACGCTTGTTGATGAATAGCATTGAGAACTGAATTGGTTCAGTGAATTTATTATTTTTCTGTTATGTTTGTAACACGATCGGGAAAAGCCGTTTTCATATGTGTCTTTCCCGAGAATCTGACGTATCTTCCAAACGCAATTTAAAATATTTTAAATTAATTGCTGAAAATAGCTTACTTCGGCTCAAACACAAATTTCCAGATCATCAGTCACGTCCGACGTTCACAGAACATTGTCGCATAATTTCAATTACAATTTTAATCCACACTCCGTATAATATTTTGAAAATTCTTCAATTCACACGATTCGTAAGAACCCTGGTGAGGTATTCTCTTATAGTTTAACAGTCTACGATATGTATTTATGAAATTCAAAATTTTACCCCGCATAGAACCAGTTTTGCAATCCCTAGCCAAGTCAATTCACCCCTGTCTATTCCTACTCTGAAATGACAATTGTCGTTGACACTCTAATCTTATGTCATATTCTAGACGTAAAACTTAGTTTATGCGTGAACGAATGGAACGAAATTCGAAGTAATCGGCGAGGCACTCTGTTCATGGTTACATCTTTAGACCTTTATCGAATAATTTTTATTTTACCTTTGTAATATTCACCAAGCGCGAATCGATGGAGTTGAAACGATATTCTTTTGGTGGAAAAAGCACCCACTGCGAATCAGTCATATACAGGGTGTCTCATATGCGTTGCCTATTTCTAACAGCTACCTTCCATCGAGTTATTTCGGCTGTTTCTGCTCACGGCTTCTCAATTCGATGAAATATTTTCGATTCATACACAGGGTGTCACATCTGAGTTGCGCATTCGTAGCGCTGACTTTCGCCAGAGTTTTCTCAAGTTTTCGTGTTTTTCCGCGTATGGGAGCTAATTTCAATAAAATGTCATACAGGGTGTGCAATTTACAATGAATTTACGATCGATTAATATACAGGGTGTGCAATTTACAAGTTCTTTCGGGATTTTTGGCGCTCTTTTGGTTTCTTTGTGCTCCTTCGTGGTATTTAGCTTTCCTTCGAGTTTTTTTGGGTACCTTTGGATTTTTTGCGTTCTTTCGTGTTTTTTCGCGTTCTTTCGTGTTTAATCGGGTTCTTTCGTGTTTCTTTCATGTTTTTTTCGCTTTTAACGGTTTTTTTTGCGTTCCTTCGGGTTCCTTTGGTCTTTTTGCGATCTTTCATGTTTCTTGGCGTTTCTTCGCATTCTTTAGTGTTTCTTCGGGTCCTTTCGTGTTTTTTCGCGTTCTTTTGTGTTTTTTCGCGTTGTTTCGTGTTTTTTCGGGTTCTTTCGTGTTTTGTTCGCGGATCTTCGTGTTTCTTCCAGTTCTTCCATGTTTTTTCTCTTTCAATGGGTTTTTTGGGGTTCCTTTGGGATTTTTGCGATCTTTTGTATATCTTCACTTTCCTTTGCGTTCTTTCGTGTTTTCTCGCGTTCTTTCGCGTTTCTTTGCGTTCATTCGCGTTTTTTCACGTTTCTTCGTGTTTCTTCCAGTTCTTTCATGTTTTTTCGCTCTCAACGGATTTCTTGCGTTCCTTCGGGTCTTTTTGCATTCCTTTTGACTTTTTGCGTTCTTTCGTGTTACTTCGGGTTCTTTTGTGTTTTTCACTTTCTTTCGTGTTTCATCGGGTTCTTTCGAGTTTCTTCCAGTTCTTTCATGTTTTTTTCGCTTTCGACGGGGTTTTTCGCGTTCCTTCGGCTTTGTTCGGGTTCCTTTGGGCTTTTTGCGATCTTTCGTGTTTCTTCGCGTTCTTTCGTGTTTTTTTGCGTATGTTCGTGTTTCTTCCAGTACTATCATGTTTTTTCCCTTTCAACGGGTTTTTTGCGTACTTTCGGGTTTTTTCGGGTTCCTTTGCGATCTTTCGTATTTCTTCGAGTCCTTTTGGGGTCTTTCGCGTTCTTTTGTGTTTCATCGGGTTCTTTCGTGTTTCTTCCAGTTCTTTGATGTTGTTTTCTCTTTCGACGGGGTTTTTTGCGTTCCTTCGGGATTTTTCGGGTTCCTTTGGGTGTTTTTGCAATCTTTTGTGTTTCTTCGCGTTCTTTCAATGTTTCTTCGGGTCCTTTCATGCTTTTTGCGTTTTTTTGTGTTTTTTCGCGTTCTTTCGTGTTTCTTCGGGTTCTTTCGTGTTATTTCGAGTATTTTCGTGTTTCTTCCAGTTCTTTCCTTTGGGATTTTTGCGTTCTTTCGTGTTTCTTCAGGTCTTTTCATGTTTTCTCGCGTTCTCTTGTGTTTTTTCGCTTTTTTTCGTTTTCTTTATTGTTTCTTCGCGATCTTTCGTGTTTCTTCCAGTTCTTTCCTTTGGGATTTTTGCGATCTTTCGTATTTCTTCGCGTTCTTTTGTGTTCGTTCGTGTTTCTTCGGCTCCTTTCGTGTTTTTTTGCGTTCCTTCGTGTTTTTTCACGTTTCTTCGTGTTTATTCGCGTTTTTTCGTTTTTTTTTCCAATTCTTTCATGTTTTTTCGCTCTCAACGGGTTTTTTTGCATTTCTTCGGATTTTTTTTAACTCCTTTGGGCTTTTTGCGTTCTTTCGTGTTTCTTCAGGTCTTTTCATGGTTTCTCGCGTTCTCTTGTTTTTTTTCGCTTTTTTTCGTTTTCTTTATTGTTTCTTCGCGATCTTTCGTGTTTCTTCCAGTTCTTTCATGTTGTTTTCTCTTTCGACCGGGTTTTTTGCGTTCCTTCGGGATTTTTCGGGTTCCTCTGGGTGTTTTTGCAATCTTTCGTGTTTCTTCGCGTTCTTTCATGTTTCTTCGGGTCCTTTCATGCTTTTTGCGTTTTTTTGTGTTTTTTCGCGTATTTTCGTGTTTCTTCCAGTTCTTTCCTTTGGGATTTTTGCGATCTTTCGTATTTCTTCGCGTTCTTGCGTGTTTCTTCGGCTCCTTTCGTGTTTTTAGGCGTTCTTTCGCGTTCCTTCGTGTTTTTTCAGGTTTCTTCGTGTTTATTCGCGTTTTTTCGTTTTTTTCCCAATTCTTTCATGTTTTTTCGCTCTCAACGGGGTTTTTTGCATTTCTTCGGATTTTTTTTGAACTCCTTTGGGCTTTTTGCGTTCTTTCGTGTTTCTTCAGGTCTTTTCTTGTTTTCTCGCGTTCTTTTGTGTTTTTTCGCTTTTTTTCGTTTTCTTTATTGTTTTTTCGCGTTCTTTCGTGTTTCTTCGGGTTCTTTCGCGTTATTTCGCGTATTTTCGTGTTCCTTCCAGTTCTTTCCTTTGGGATTTTTGCGATCTTTCGTATTTCATCGCGTTCTTGCGTGTTTCTTCGGCTCCTTTCGTGTTTTTTTGCGTTCTTTCGCGTTCCTTCGTGTTTTTTCACGTTTCTTCGTGTTTATTCGCGTTTTTTTGTTTTTTTTTCCAATTCTTTCATGTTTTTTCGCTCTCAACGGGTTTTTTTGCATTTCTTCGGATTTTTTTTTTACTCCTTTGGGCTTTTTGCGTTCTTTCGTGTTTCTTCAGGACTTTTCATGTTTTCTCGCGTTCTTTTGTGTTTTTTCGCTTTTTTTCGTTTTCTTTACTGTTTTTTCGCGTTCTTTCGTGTTTCTTCGGGTTCTTTCGTGTTATTTCGCGTATTTTCGTGTTTCTTCCAGTTCTTTCCTTTGGGATTTTTGCGATCTTTCGTATTTCTTCGCGTTCTTTTGTGTTCTTTCGTGTTTCTTCGGCTCCTTTCGTGTTTTTTTGCGTTCCTTCGTGTTTATTCGCGTTTTTTCGTTTTTTTTCCAATTCTTTCATGTTTTTTCGCTCTCAAAGGGTTTTTTTTGCATTTCTTCGGATTTTCTTTTAACTCCTTTGGGCTTTTTGCGTTCTTTCGTGTTTGTTTAGGTCTTTTCATGTTTTCTCGCGTTCTCTTGTGTTTTTTGCTTTTTTTCGTTTTCTTTATTGTTTCTTCGCGATCTTTCGTGTTTCTTCCAGTTCTTTCATGTTGTTTTCTCTTTCGACGGGGTTTTTTGCGTTCCTTCGGGATTTTTCGGGTTCCTCTGGGTGTTTTTGCAATCTTTCGTGTTTCTTCGCGTTCTTTCATGTTTTTTTGTGTTTTTTCGCGTTCTTTCGTGTTATTTCGCGTATTTTCGTGTTTCTTCCAGCTCTTTCCTTTGGGATTTTTGCGATCTTTCGTATTTCTTCGCGTTCTTTTGTGTTCTTTCGTGTTTCTTCGGCTCCTTTCGTGTTTTTTTGCGTTCCTTCGAGTTTTTTCACGTTTCTTC
Organism: Micraspis discolor; assembly: GCA_030674115.1. Lineage (NCBI taxonomy): Eukaryota > Metazoa > Arthropoda > Insecta > Coleoptera > Coccinellidae > Micraspis > Micraspis discolor. Next base: position 267,632 of record JARTUT010000440.1, read on the forward strand.
GTGTTTATTCGAGGTTTTTTCGTTTTATTTTCCAATTCTTTCATGTTTTTTCGCTCTCAACGGGTTTTTTTGCATTTCTTCGGATTTTTTTTGAACTCCTTTGGGCTTTTTTTTTCTTCATGTTTTCTCGCGTTCTTTTGTGTTTTTTCGCTTTTTTTCGTTTTCTTTATTGTTTCTTCGCGTTCTTTCGAGTTTCTTTGCTTTTTTTCGTGTTTCTGTGCGCTTCACTGATTTATGGTCTATATTGATTTATGGGCTTATTGAACTACTGGCTTATGGATCTACTGACCTATAGATCTACTGGCCTATGGTTCTACTGGCTTAGTAGTTAGCTTTAAAAAAATAATATTTGTCATCCTTCTCGAAAGAAAAAGTGGAAACGTTGCGGTGTAAATAGAATACATATTTTTGTGATTGACTATGTTGTAACTTATTTCTTGCTTTCGTAAACCCCTAGTTCGTATAACTCCACGTCTTTGTATCCGGAGTCATTCACACTCGTAGTTTAATATTTATCGTTCTTTTCGAAAGAAAAAGTGTTAAACACTTACCACAATACATCTATCGACCACACTCTGCGTTACACCTTCGGTCCTCCTCTTCTTCTTGCTAATCCTCAGGTAATTATCGGCGGAACCAACAACCACTAAACCGGTTTCAACCCGCATCCTCTCCCTCAAGTCCTCCATATCCTCTTGACTGAAATAACAAGTGTTAACGTGTAACCATGCGTTTTATTCAAAACGAACTTACGAAGAGGTAGTGGAACCTTGTCCAACGACGAATAAAACTGGTGTTTGCAGTTCCAACAGGCTGTCTTCAGGTTCCCCTCTTTTCCCTTCGGCGGTCAACAGAGAGAATCCCAAACAGACAACAGCTAAAACAGGTTCGACCTGGGCCACCTGTAAGGCGAGGGCAGCACCGGCGTTAAAACCTACCAGAATGATGTTTTTGTTGACATGTTCGGACTTGATCTCTTGAATTTGGCCCCGGATCGAAGCGAACATCTGATCCGTCGCGCAAGTTGTTGTCAGCTTCTGCCCTGGGCTTCCTTAATAAAAAAAATGTAGCCGTGCAACAGTTAACATAAAAAAACGTGAATATTCATCAAAATATTACCTGCGTTAAGTGATACGCTGACAGTAGTCGAGAGATACGACAACAGATTCATCCATTTCTTACAACGATTGATGGAAAGTGGGGAAGGTGGAACAACGACTATCACGCAATTTCCAGGTAATTTCTTTGGTTTATCTTGCATCAGATTGGAAACCACAGGATCCCACGGTCTTTTAAGAATCGGTAATAAGTTATCCGTTGAAATTGTTCCAAGACGATGGCTTGTTTGATAACTAAGCATTTTCTCGATAAACGTTGGTAATTTTCCTTTCAACGTCTACCGATTAAATAGTAATTAATCACTTATTAACCATGAAATCATGTACTTACTTGTAAAATATCCAAATAGATACCTAGATACTGGGTACTTAAATTATCAATCAACAGTTGATGTAACCATTGAATCAGTTTTCTATCCCAAAAAACCGTCGCCATCAACCGTCTCAATCTCTGTACTGATTTATCTATTGCCGCTCTTCTGCATATAGCCTCGTAATCCACCCCCTTCGAAGCTAATTTCGCTAGTTGGTGGTTATTCAAAATACTTACGACTCCATTAAACAACCGTAATTGTGTAGGCGTCCAATTGTTACTATTACTAAAATTTAAACGACAACCTTAAAAAAGAAACAATTAATCGTAAATTTTCGTTCATACTTCAAAATAGCATTGTCCCAATCGTCATTTCCTTCATCTTTTCGAAATAAACCGGCATGAACTTCACATTCCTCCATTAGTTGCTTGGCGTTATTAACATCATAAATGGGTGTTGGTGGGTTTTCAACTGATTCAATGTCGATTATTTCCTCTGTATCTGGAGACGACGGAACCGACAGGCTGGGAAAATTAATTTTGGAATGATTCTTCGGGATGAATAAAGTTTTTGTCGGTCTAAGGAAACTGGACTCTGCTTTCCAGTTCCAAGGTCTCGCATAGCAATGGTCATTTGAAACATAGGATGTGTCTTTAACGGCCTCGGTACCATAATTAACAGTTTGCTTGATTTCAGTTGTAACATTTGGAAGTGGTGCAGCGAAGTTTGTACTTTCATCTGGTTTTTCAGAGTTATTCAAGTCAACATTTTCGACTGTTTCTTCTTTCACACAAGGTGTCCCGGATTCATTTTCCATTACAGGTTAATGCTTTTCTTCCAGTATTCACACAATTAAGTAGAAACTTTAAATGTTTTTTTTCATTTAAACAAAACAGAATCTTTCCATTGTTTATGAAATTAACCTCTGTAAGTCACATCAGTAGTCTATGATCACAGTAGGGATGGGACATCATCATCGATGTTTTTCAAACATCGATGTTGATGTTTTTACCATCGATGTTAACTGATTTTCAACATCGATGTTGCGGATAGAATATTAAACATCGGTTTCTCGATGTTTTATATATATTTATGGAAATTCAGCTATTGAATCATTTTTCAGTCAACTAGGTTTGTTTTTATACGGTTGATTTATATATTATTCAAAATCATGGATATGACTGGTCAAAAATTGTAGAAGAAAACAGCGTCGTACTCAGAATGAAGTGTACAATGAAAGTATGAGAAAATATACCGATTTTGTAATCAAATATTCAAACAATAGTCCATTTTCTGTCTAACTGGAAATATTTGTGACCTTTTCTTTGGTTCAACTGATGCCCATCCATATTTTATTGTCACCCTGTATAGACAGATGGGTGAATATAGTCGTCACAGTTTTGGTTCACGTCAGGAGAAAGTTATATTCGGGTTTTACCCCAATTTTGTGTTATGATAATTTTAAAATCAGTCGTTTACTATACAGGGTGTCAATTAATTACTTGTGCAAACTTTAAGGGGTTAAACTTTGCGTAATTTTAAAATAAAAAAGTTCATATGAACGACTTGATTTCTGAGATAGAGGGCGTCCAAAAATTAATTTTACTTGATTTTGTGCTTTCCAGTTTACACTAATTTGGTGATAGGGATATGTAATAAGGAGTATTTGGGACCTTTAATTTATTTCAGTGTCCAGAGTTCTATCCATTTATTGAATCAATTTTTATTTTATGCTTTTCCAAATTTATGTTATAGTTACCTGTATCTTTTTTCTAATATAAGAATTCTCAGTAGATATTGAAAATTTTTTTTTGATATATTGGGAATTTATCGTTAAATCATTATGAATGATTGATATACCTAAGTATAATTAAAGTGTAAAAACACCGATGTTCAGTTAACATCGATGGTACAGTTCGATGTTAAACATCGACGAAAATCTAACGATGTCCCATCCCTAGTCTATGATCACAGAACATGCTGAAACGAACCAGTGGCGTAGTTGAACATAAAAAAATGGATTCTCATATTTCACATCGTAAAAATGATCAGAAATTCACGAATACCATGAGAATAAAACAATATTTCAGCAAAAGAAAATATAATTAACAAATTTTCTTTTCAATTTCATTAAAAGGAATGAAAAATAGAACAGAAAAAGATTTAAATAAAAGCATTTCCTACTTTGACAATCCTGCCTCATTTCCACAAATATTTTTATTAAATCCACAAAAATAGCCGCTTTGACAAAAGGAACGTCACTAAATAGTTAGTTCTATTCATATATGCTACTAACAAACCCAAAAATAAACAGTAAATAGAAAAAGGAACAGCAAATACTAACTTTTTATAAATATATACTCGATTAGTTCATAAAGGTAACATTATTACATATTCAGTCAACAGGTCTATCGTTCAAATACTTGATAGCTTCTTCCTTACTCATATTATGCAAATCCATGAAAATTTTAAGACATAACTCAGGAACTGCCACCATAAACAAATACTCAGTTCGTTTACCTTCCGGATCTAACAGTGTCTCAGTATTTTCCATCAATAATTCCAGCTGCGCTTGAGTGAAAACCATGGTACTAAAACTGTAAGTTAGCCTGGACCTGCTATTTTGGTTCTTATAATTATCATGTCTTTTAGAAAATTCAATTTCATCTGAAATATCTTGTAAGTATTTCGAGTGTTTTAAACAGTAGGATTCGAGTTCTGATTTTGATAAATTTTCACAAGTTAGTAATGGATCCGGTGTAGTGTCTGCTGGATTCAACAAAGATTTTAAGGAATCTGGTATCGAAGTGTTGTTTTTGGAAACCAAGTCATCATACTCGTCCAACATTTCACCTTCTCTTTTAATGTATCAATGCTCTTCAAGATATCTTCTGCAGTAGGAAAAATAACTCCATATTTTTCAAAGGAATCCTGTTTCTTAAACTTGTCCTTTTTAATACTTTTATTTTCAATATCGATGGGTAAAGTGTTGTATTTTTTTAAATCCTTAGACGGAGAATCAATTTTTCTTTTCTGTAACCATTTTTCGATGGGACTACTGGTTGTAGGATTCTGCTGGGATGATTGGACTGGTTCTTGCTTTGTCCTCAACCTTTTCTTGGATCTAGTACTCACTGGCGATGTAGTAAAACTTGATTTATTGAGCCATTTTGTTGATTTGATGTTGTATTCCTGCAGATTCAACGGGGCATTTAAATAGTCCCTTATATTTCTCTGGGTCATCGTTAGAAATAAGTAGCGATTTACAATGTTTAATTCAAAATCATATTGAAATTTCCAGATTAGTAATTGAACTGAACTTTTGTGGGGTTTAGATGTTCGTTTAGCACAATCGGAATCATAGATTTAAAAAAAATCTATGATCGGAATATAGCCAGAGGTCATACTCTAGTATTCTGTGCTTAAAAAGGCAAAGAAGAGGGAAAATATCTTTAATCTAGGGATGGGACATCGATAGATTTTCGTCGTTGTTTAACATCGATGTTAACTGAACATCGATGTTTGTTAACATCGGTGTTTTTACACTTTAATTATACTTAGGTATATCAATCATTCATAATGATTTAACGATAAATTCCCAATATATCAAAAAAAAATTTCAATGTCTACTGAGAATTCTTATATTAAAAAAAAGATACAGGTAACTATAACATAAATTTGGAAAAGCATAAAATAAAAACTGATTCAATAAATGGACAGAACTCTGGACACTGAAATAAATTAAAGGTCCCAAATACTCCTTATTACATATCCCTATCACCAAATTAGTGTAAAATTACGCAAAGTTTAACCCCTTAAAGTTTGCACAAGTATTTAATTGACACCCTGTATAGTAAACGACCGATTCCAAAATTATCATAACACAAAATTGGGGTAAAACCCGAATATAACTTTCTCCTGACGTCAACCAGAACTGTGACGACTAATTTCACCCATCTGTCTATACAGGGTGACAACAAAATATGGAATCATGCTCATGTTTGTATATCAATGAGGATACGAAATTCGATTTTTTGCAGTGTGGAATATTTTTGATTGTACCAAAGAAGGGTCACAAATATTTCCAGTTAGACAGAAAATGGACTATTTTTTGAATATTTGATGGCAAAATCGGTATATTTTCTCATACTTTCATTGTACACTTCATTCTGAGTACGACGCTGTTTTCTTCTACAATTTTTGACAAGTCATATCCATGATTTTGAATAATATATAAATCAACCGTATAAAAACAAACCTAGTTGACTGAAAAATGATTCAATAGCTGAATTTCCATAAATTTATATAAAACATCGAGAAACCGATGTTAAATATTCTATCCGCAACATCGATGGTAAAAACATCGACATCGATACTCAAACATCGATGATGATGTCCCATCCCTAATCTTTGATAATGTCAGTGTTCTGTGCTTCAATCATAACCCCTATAAACAAATTACGAATTGTTTTTTAGTTATAATCAATATAAAATCTATAAAAACTAGAACAAGCGAGCAATAATGCCGCCACAACCTAAGAGGAATCGCACTGTCGTTTTATACGACATGAGTTGCAAAAATCAACAGACTCTTCGTCAATTGTTGATAAAAATATATGCACATCATCACTTCCGATCCAGTAAAGATTTAGTAAATTTGGTGCTAATTAATAGCGAATCAACCAAAAACGGTAAAGATAAACCACATATATTTGTGGTAAACCATGAAGCAAGACCATATGAACCAACTTTCATATACGATAAAATTGAAACAAAAAATTGCATTGTCGGAGGTTCTTGTGCTGATTGGAAAGACGCTCTGGATGTCGCACTGCAAATTTTGATAGATGATCAAACACCAAGAATTATAACATATAAAATATTATTTCTGACGGATATGACTTGTTTTTCGAATTCCAAAAGAGATATTGGATACATGGTTAATCAATTGAATGCTAAAAATATATTTTTGTTTATAATTGGACCAAACGTTGAATTACCCAAGACGCTTTGCAGTTTTGATGATTTGAAGTCATGTATGGAAGATATTATTTTTGAAGATTCTAATACAAACTTGGTAGAATCTGTAAGGATGGTACAAAAATGCGACCATGCTGTAATCGCAGATTGCATTATAGGTCTAGAGTTATTTTTGAATTACTCAAATCCAATAGGTAAACAGCCTTGGTCCGTACCATTAACAATCGGTTCAAAACTTCAATATCCAGTAAGTTTCCTTCTAGGTTTTGATATGTTCAAACACATTAACTTCAGGTAGGAACTCCAAAATTCATGGAAAAACAGTCGGGTTTCGCTTTGAAAGAAAAAAATAGCCCTCATACACCTACAGTTTTTGTAAGCGCCGAAGATATAACTAAAGAATATGCAGAGGAAGATGTTAGAAAAGGTTTTTGGATGCACGGGCAATTTATACCACTTGAATCCAACGATATATTTAAGGAAACATTAGACCGAACATTTTCTGTTCTTTTTATCACAAGAATCAAGAGTATTCCGGAATATATGATGATTGTAAGTCGACTTATTTCAAGAAGGAATGTGAGTTAAGATTTTTAACTTTATAGGGACCTGGTTGTTACACAGTGTTTCCATCAACGATGCCTTCGGCTTTTTATTCATTGTTACAAGTGTTGGATGAAGAGAAAAAATGTATGATCGTAAAAAGGGTATATGCGAAGAAATGTAAACCTATTTATATGGCAGTAATACCTTTAGTATCGAAGTAAGTAGTAATGCAATATTTGCATCAATTTGCAGGTGTTTTGTGATTGGATACGTGAGTTTTATTTGTTTATACATTGCAAGTATTCATGGACTTATTCAATACAACATGGCGTTGACCATAAATAAGATCTGTTACCATAGCAACCAAACAATCTGATCATAGATTAGGGATGGGACATCATCATCGATGTTTGAGTATCGATTTCGATGTTTTTACCATCGATGTTAACTGATTTTCAACATCGATGTTGCGGATAGAATATTTAACATCGGTTTCTCGATGTTTTATATATATTTATGGAAATTCAGCTATTGAATCATTTTTCAGGTTTGATTTTATACGGTTGATTTATATATTATTCAAAAACATGGATATGACTTGTCAAAAATTGTAGAAGAAAACAGCGTCGTACTCAGAATGAAGTGTACAATGAAAGTATGAGAAAATATACCGATTTTGCCATCAAATATTAAAAAAATAGTCCATTTTCTGTCTAACTGGAAATATTTGTGACCCTTCTTTGGTACAACAAAAAATATTCCACACTGCAAAAAATCGAATTTCATAACCTCATTGATATACAAACATGAGCATGATTCCATATTTTGTTGTCACCCTGTATAGACAGATGGGTGAAATTAGTCGTTACGGTTCTGGTTGACGTCAGGAGAAAGTTATATTCGGGTTTTACCCCAATTTTGTGTTATGATAATTTTGGAATCGGTCGTTTACTATACAGGGTGTCAATTAATTACTTGTGCAAACTTTAAGGGGTTAAACTTTGCGTAATTTTAAAATAAAAAAGTTCATATGAATGACTTGATTTCTGAGATAGAGGGCGTCCAAAAATTAATTTTACTTGATTTTGTGCTTTCCAGTTTACACTAATTTGGTGATAGGGATATGTAATAAGGAGTATTTGGGACCTTTAATTTATTTCAGTGTCCAGAGTTCTATCCATTTATTGAATCAATTTTTATATTATGCTTTTCCAAATTTATGTTATAGTTACCTGTATCTTTTTTCTAATATAAGAATTCTCAGTAGACTTGGAAATTATTTATGATATATTGGGAATTTATCGTTAAATCATTATGAATGGTTAATATACCTAAGTATAATTAAAGTGTAAAAACACCGACCTTCACTAACATCGATGGTACAGTTCGATGTTAAACATCGACGAAAATCTATCGATGTCCCATCCCTATCATAGATCAAAGAAATATTCCTTTAATCTATGGTTTTGATCATGGATAACCTCACTTATATATACTGAATAGATGAATTTACGAAAATTCAATATGTAATTTTTTATCTGAAATTTCTCTGGATAGATCCATTAAGTAAATACAAATTGCAGGTTAATGAAATTCACACTATACACTGTTTAATGAATCTTTTAACGATCGTAAAAATCCATCCATTGTGATTTTTGTAGAAAATGCTTCAGGGCCGTACAATTACCGTACGAAAGCGATGTGCCTTTCAATTGGCTCGAAACAGAGCCCCAAAAATCGGATTATGATATAACACCTGCCGTTGAGGAATTTCTCGAAAGTATAACTGTGGATAACGAAAATTTTTCACTCAACTGTCCCATGACACCGAATGTTACGAAATCGTCGAAAGGTGAAGTTTTTGTAAACTTGGCTGCCGAAAAGCTATTGGGAGACCCAAATTTGAAGTTGAGGGAGGTGAATATCTAGTTTTGAACTCGACGAATGAGTCGTCTTAAACTTTCTTATTTCAAGGTTGATTTCGATCCTTTCTCGACTGGAATAAATGAGGAAATTGGTTCTAAGTTACGAGAAATGTGGCCATCAAGAGCTCATGTTGAGATTTCCAAAGACCAGTCAGATGACGATAAGGACGATGAAGAAAGTGATAAAGATTATTTTTAGATTGTCCATTAATGTGATATAACATATTTTCCCGAATATATCAGTTTTTTTATTTATGCCCCTGAAGATTGTTCAATATGAATAATGAAATCTACTTGAGAATAAGAAGAAAATAAATTAAAATCAGTAGATGACAAAGAGTAAATAAAAGAAAAAAATTGGTCCCAAATGCCTGCCCTGTGGTACCCCAGTAATTGAACCTTCAATTAAACTTTAAATCCTCTTTTTTTTTTAAGTAAGGTGAGTATATTTGGTGTTATTCAATTAAAACAAGATCAAATTCGAGCTGCGATAAACAAGCTTTTATTGATAGATCTAATTTAAAAACATATAAAAGATAAACAAACATCGGAAATTGAGTGCATTTAAATTCATATCCACCATTAATAATAAATATAAATAACTTTCGAAATATTTTCTTTAAACTTTTCAATCTAATAATAAATATAAATAGAACTTTCAAACAAAGCTGCAATTAATTCTGGAACAGTGTGCGAGTGAATTCTATATAGTCTAAAGCTCCTGCTATTGGTCTTTCTGTTTTTGGTTCGACGTAAGGCTTCATCCTGCCAACGCAATAATCTGCCATCTCTTTGGTGAGGTTCTGTAAAGGAATAATCTTCTGTTAACCCATTCCGAAGTAATGTTAATGAACAGTTAAAAACAACAGAAATATTACAATAAAACAGGCCCGAAGGGCCGACCCCGGAGGAATCTTAATAAAAATCGAATGACAATTAATTTTCTTTGCAGGAAACTTAACCTTCAACTCAAAAGTTGTTTGTTTTGAAAGGAAAAGAAAAATAGAATATCGTAATTGAATTTTTCATGCAGCTTTTCCTTTTAATACACAACGAAATTCAACATGAAAAGATTGCAGATAATCGACTATATAATATAACCAGAGAAAATCATTTTGAAACTCGACGGGAAGGACCCGGGAAGCTGAGCTTCCCGGGAGGCCCGAAGGGCCGACCCCGGGGGAATCTTAATAAAAATCGAAAGGGCGTATACTCTTCTTGAAATTGTCACCCAGGCGCTCTTAAAACGCCCGAAATTTTCAAACGAAAATCGCGAATAACGCCATTTTCGCCAAGTGTCCCCAAGGGGGAAAGTTTTATGAATAAACTGGACCGTCTTGCAGGCCGAGATCGGTCGCTTTTTCAAGAAAAAGACGTGTCTCATCGGGAAGTACCGGTATGGACCCCGGACCCCCCCCGATATCTGTACGAAAAGAAGGTATGTAAAACGGCAATTTTTCGAGCCGCGAGCTCCGAAAAACGCCCTGATATTTCCGTTTCGTGCGGGCGGTAGAAGCCCCTAAACGCCCTTTCGGCGGTGGAAACGAATAGAAAAATAGAATATCGTAATTGAATTTTTCATGCAGCTTTTCCTTTTAATAAACAACGAAATTCAACATGAAAAGATTGCAGATAATCGACTATATAATATAACCAGAACCAGAGAAAATCATTTTGAAACTCGACGAGAAGGAGGCGAAGGTCCGACCCAGGGAATCTTAATATAAATCGAATGACAATTAATTCTCTTTGCAGGAAACTTAACTTTCAACTCAAGAAGTTGTTTGTTTTGAAAGGAATAGAAAAATAGAATATCGTAATTGAATTTTTCATGCAGCTTTTCCTTTTAATAAACAACGAAATTCAACATGAAGAGTTTGCAGATAATCGACTATATAATATAACCAGAACCAGAGAAAATCATTTTGAAACTCGACGAGAAGGAGGCCCGAAGGTCCGACCCCGGGGGAATCTTAATATAAATCGAATGACAATTAATTCTCTTTGCAGGAAACTTAACTTTCAACTCAAGAAGTTGTTTGTTTTGAAAGGAATAGAAAAATAGAATATCGTAATTGAATTTTTCATGCAGCTTTTCCTTTTAATAAACAACGAAATTCAACATGAAAAGTTTGCAGATAATCGACTACATAATATAACCAGAACCAGAGAAAATCATTTTGAAACTCGACGGGAAGGACCGAAGGGCCGACCCCGGGGGAATCTTAATAAAAATCGAAAGGGCGTATACTCTTCTTGAAATTGCCACCCAGGCGCTCTTAAAACGCCCGAAATTTTCAAACGATAATCGCGAATAACGCCATTTTCGCCAAGTGTCCCCAAGGGGGAAAGTTTTATTAATAAACTGGACCGTCTTGTAGGCCGAGATCGGTCGCTTTTTCAAGAAAAAGACATGTCTCATCGAGAGATACCGGTATGGACCCCGGACCCCATCGATATCTGTACGAAAAGAAGGTTCTTTAGGAAATTTCCAATCTCCAGGTATCCATTTTCATATCCAAGTAGCGGATTTTTGCGTTCTGTCGTGTTTCTTTAGTTTCTACGGGTTTCTTTGGAGTGTTTTCATTGATCTATGGGCTTATTGATCTACTGGCCTATAGATCTTTTGAAACGAATAGAAAAATAGAATATCGTAATTGAATTTTTCATGCAGCTTTTCCTTTTAATAAACAACGAAGTTCAACATGAAAAGAATGCAGATAATCGACTACATAATATGACCAGAACCAGAGAAAATCATTTTGAAACTCGACGGGAAGGACCCGGGAAGCGGAGCTTCCCGGGAGGCCCGAAGGGCCGACCTCGGGGGAATCTTAATAAAAATCGAAAGGGCGTATACTCTTCTTGAAATTGCCACCCAGGCGCTCTTAAAACGCCCGAAATTTTCAAACGAAAATCGCGAATAACGCCATTTTCGCCAAGTGTCCCGAAGGGGGAAAGTTTTATGAACGAACCGGACCGTCTCGCGGGCCGAGATCGGTCGCCTATTCAAGAAAAAGACATGTGTCATCGGGAGGTACCGGTATAGACCTCGGAGCCCCCCCGACATCTGTACGAAAAGAAGGTATGTAAAACGGCAATTCTTCAAGCCGAGAGCTCCGAAAACCGCCCTGATATTTCCGTTTCGTGCGGGCGGTAGAAGCCCCTAAACGCCCTTTCGGCGATGGAAAACGATTCTTTAGGAAATTTCCAATCTCTAGGTATCCATTTTCATATCCAAGTAGCGGATTTTTGCGTTCTGTCGTGTTTCTTTGGCGTGTTTTCATTGATCTATGGGCTTATTGATCTACTGGCCTATAGATCTTTTGAAACGAATAGAAAAATAGAATATCGTAATTGAATTTTTCATGCAGCTTTTCCTTTTAATAAACAACGAAGTTCAACATGAAAAGAATGCAGATAATCGACTACATAATATAACCAGAACCAGAGAAAATCATTTTGAAACTCGACGGGAAGAACCCGGGAAGCGGAGCTCCCGGGAGGCCCGAAGGGCCGACCCCGGGGGAATCTTAATAAAAATCGAAAGGGCGTATACTCTTCTTGAAATTGCCACCCAGGCGCTCTTAAAACGCCCGAAATTTTCAAACGAAAATCGCGAATAACGCCATTTTCGCCAAGTGTCCCCAAGGGGGAAAGTTTTATGAACGAACCGGACCGTCTCGCGGGCCGAGATCGGTCGCCTATTCAAGAAAAAGACATGTCTCATCGGGAGGTACCGGTATAGACCCCGGAGCCCCCCCGAAATCTGTACGAAAAGAAGGTATGTAAAACGGCAATTTTTCGAGCCGCGAGCTCCGAAAACCGCCCTGATATTTCCGTTTCGTGCGGGCGGTAGAAGCCCCTAAACGCCCTTTCGGCGGTGGAAAACGATTCTTTAGGAAATTTCCAATCTCCAGGTATCCATTTTCATATCCAAGTAGCGGATTTTTGCGTTCTTTCGTGTTTCTTCGGGTGTTTTTATGTTTTCTCGCGTTCTTTCGTGTTTCTTTAGTTTCTACGGGTTTCTTTGGCGTGTTTTCATTGATCTATGGGCTTATTGATCTACTGGCCTATAGATCTTTTGAAACGAATAGAAAAATAGAATATCGTAATTGAATTTTTCATGCAGCTTTTCCTTTTAATAAACAATATGAAAAGAATGCAGATAATCGACTACATAATATGACCAGAACCAGAGGAAATCATTTTGAAACTCGACGGGAAGGACCCGGGAAGCGGAGCTTCCGGGAGGCCCGAAGGCCGATCCCGGGAAATCTTAATAAAAATCGAATGACAATTAATTCTCTTTACAGGAAACATAACCTTCAACTCAAGAAGTTGTTTGTTTTGAAACGAATAGAAAAATAGAATATCATAATTGAATTTTTCATGTAGCTTTTCCTTTTAATACACAACGAAATTAACATGAAAAGAATGCAGATAATCGACTATATAATATAACAGTAAGGAGGGAACCAGAGAAAATTATTTCGAAACTCGACGGGAAGTGGAGCTTCCGGAGAGGCCCGAAGGGCCGACTCCGGGGGAATCTTAATAAATATCGAAAAGGCGTATCCTCTTCATGTAGTGGATACCCTGAAATCCTCCCTAGGCTCTCTTAAAACGCCCTAAATTTTCAAACGTTAAAACTTTCCCTAAGGGGGGAATAAATAGGTATAAATCTTTTGAAACGAATAGAAAAATAGAATATCGTAATTGAATTTTTCATGCAGCTTTTCCTTTTAATAAACAACTAAGTTCAACATGAAAAGAATGCAGATAATCGACTACATAATATAACCAGAACCAGAGAAAATCATTTTGAAACTCGACGGGAAGGACCCGGGAAGCGGAGCTTCCCGGGAGGCCCGAAGGGCCGACCCCGGGGGAATCTTAATAAAAATCGAATGACAATTAATTTTCTTTGCAGGAAACTTAACCTTCAACTCAAGAAGTTGTTTGTTTTGAAAGGAATAGAAAAATAGAATATCGTAATTGAATTTTTCATGCAGCTTTTCCCTTTAATACACAACGAAATTCAACATGAAGAGTTTGCAGATAATCGACTATATAATATAAGCAGAACCAGAGAAAATCATTTTGAAACTCGACGAGAAGGAGGCCCGAAGAGGCCGACCCTGAAGAATCTTAATATAAATCGAATGATAATTAATTCTCTTTGCAGGAAACTTAACCTTCAACTCAAGAAGTTGTTTGTTTTGAAAGGAAAAGAAAAATAGAATATCGGAATTGAATTTTTCATGCAGCTTTTCCCTTTAATACACAACGAAATTCAACATGAAAAGTTTGCAGATAATCGACTATATAATATAACCAGAACCAGAAAAAATCATTTTGAAACTCGACGGAAGGACCCGGGAAGCAGAGCTTCACGGGAGACCCGAAGGGCCGACCCCGGGGGAATCTTAATATAAATCGAATGACAATTAATTCTCGTTGCAGGAAACTTGACCTTCAACTCAAGAAGTTGTTTGTTTTGAAAGGAAAAGAAAATAGAATATCGTAATTGAATTTTTCATGCAGCTTTTCCCTTTAATACACAACGAAATTCAACATGAAAAGATTGCAGAATCGACTATATAATATAACCAGAACCAGAGAAAATCAATTTGAAACTCGACGGGAAGGACCCGGGAAGCAGAGCTTCCCGAGAGGCCCGAAGGGCCGACCCCGGGGGAATCTTAATAAAAATCGAAAGGGCGTATCATCTTCATGAAATGGCCACCCCGAAACCCTCCTAGGCGCTCTAAAAACACCCGAAATTTTCAAACGAAAATCGCTAGCCCCCCGACATCTGTACGAAAAGAAGGCATGTAATTTTCAATCTCCGGGTATCCATTTTCATAGCCAAGTAGCGGGTTTCTTTGCGTTCCTTCGGGTTTTTTTGGGTTCCTCTGGGCTATTTGCGTTCTTTCGTGTTTCTTCGAGCCTTTTCATGTTTTCTCGCGTTCTTTAGTGTTTTTTTTTGCTTTCAAGGGGTTTCTTTGGCGTGTTTTCATTGATCTACTAGCGTATCGATCTTTTGAAACGAATAGAAAAATAGAATATCGTAATTGAATTTTTCAAGCAGCTTTTCCTTTTATTACATAACGAAATTCAACATGAAAAGATTGCAGATAATCGACTATATAATATAACCAGAACCAGAGAAAATCAATTTGAAACTCGACGGGAAGCAGAGCTTCCCGGGAAATCGAAAGGCCGACCCGAAAGGGGAATCTTAATAAAAATCGAAACCGAAACCCCCTAGGCGCTATTAATACGCCCGAAATTTGTAAACTAAAATCGCGAATAAAGCCATTTTCGCTAAAAGTGTCCCAATTGATTTATGGTCTTATTGATCTACTGGCCCATAGATCTTTTGAAACGAATAGAAAAACAGAATATCGCAGCCCTTTCCTTCGATAATTACAAATAAATCACACGAAATATCTGATAAACAACTCACCGCATACAATTCCTCCTTGGTGACGTAAGGCCTATCGCCGGCAGTGATCGCTCTGAAAGCCTTCTCGATCTCCTCCGAACTCTGCACGTTCTCGGTCTCCTTACTGATCATGAACGCCATATACTCTTGCAACGACACGTGACCGTCCCTGTTCGGATCCACGACGTCCAAGATGGCGTCGAACTCAGGATCGGGCTGTCCCTCCTCCACCATCGGCAGGTCGTAACCCAACGCCCTGAGGCAACTCTTGAACTCCTGATGATTCAACTTGCCCGATTTATCCTTGTCGAAATGCTTGAACATCATCGAGAACTCTTTGAGAGCGTCTTCACTGACGCCCGATTGGTTCCTGGCCTGTATCTGCTGTTCGAGGTTATGTTGCATCCTCATACCGAGCTGATCCAGCTGGTCCCATTGCTGCGCCAGTCCCACGGTCGAGTGTTCCGTGTAACGGTTGTCGAGGATCAGGTGTTCCTCGAGGATGGCGCCCAGGTCCTCGATTTTCTTCAGGTCGGAACGCCTGGCCCGCACCTCAGCCGCCTTTCGCTTGGTCGCCTCCAGCTGCTGTTCCAACGAACCGGATCCCTCCATCATGGACGTCCTACAGGAATTTGCTCGCGTTAAATCGATTCAAGATCATCGGTTTGGATTCAAGTTAGGAATAAATTCTTTAAAGCGTTTAGTTCGAATGTAGCATGTAGCAAAACGACAAAAAATCTCTGGTTAGATTGAAATTCTTCACAACAACAAATATTTACCCGTCCCAGCCTAAAATACGGTATCTGAAAGTTCCAAATTAAGTTGATCATAAACGAAAAAAAAAAAAACTGGTTGCAACTGGTCTGAAAGAACTGGTTGGAACTGGAAGAATGATTACCTAGTTTCCGTGAGCCACTGATGGAACGCGTTGGCATGCTTGGCGAACTCCTTCCTCAGCTTGTCGTTCTCCTCCTGCCGCTGCGCCTCCTTGCTCAGTTCCACGTCCCTCTCGGCGATGATCTTCTGCAGGTTCCGCCAGGTATCCTCCAACGCCTCCATGTTGAACCAGGTGTAAGGGTTGGGTCCCACGTTGAAACTCTTGATCTGTTCGTCGAGCGCGGCCAGGGCGTCGAAGTCGGCCTGGGCGCCCGATAGGGAGGCCTGGAACTGGGCGTGGGCCTCTCGTAAAGCCTTGATCTCCTCGATCGAGTTACATCGCACCGGATCCGTCAGGTCTTCTTCCGCGTTCTCGAACCACGAGTTGAACGCTGACGCCCGCTTCGCGAACGTAAGGAACAGCTCTTCGATCTGACGGAACTGTTCTTGCATTCGGAGCAGGCGCTGCTTGCGGGCGTCCGACGCGGCCAGCAGGTTCTGCCATCTGAAAGAAAACAATGTAAAACCAACACAATATAACCTCAAACTTTGACAGTTACTGAATTGGCAACAATGCAACGTGGTCTTCTTTAGCTTCTCACCTTGCAATGACATCTTGGTGTCTTTGAACGATGGCAGGGGTCTGATCGTGGTTCGCAGCCACCAGTTGATCTTTCAAAGCTGTGATGTTCTGGATACCTTCGTTTTCAAAGGCTGTGAGACCTTGGGAACAGAGCAAACGAAAATTAAGAGACATGGATAGTATATTACAACTGGCAACTACAAATCGGAAAAGACGAATCTAGGAAAAGAAACCACAACTTGGCAACGTTACATCTTCAATTGTAACAAATAAATATGGCGTGTTTCTTACCAGCGTCGAACGTGTGCTGTTTGGTGAGTAGCGTCTGCACGGAGCTCAGATCCCTGCCGAACTCCTCGCTCTTGACGTGCGTCTCCTTGTCGGCGATCCAGCTCTCGACCACGTCCGCCTTCCACATGAACTGAAGATAGGCGGAGTTATCGACCAATCGGGCCTTACGTCTGGCCGCCAGCGATGCCAGATGGTCTAATTTCGATTGCAAAGTGGCGATCCTCTGGTTTATGCTGTCCGTGTGGTGATTGCCCTGCTCCACCAGCTTCTTACCGGCCTCGCTGATGTCTTTGCAACGTTCCCTATGGGCCTGGAAGTCCGTCTCGAAGGCGTCGTGCTTCTTCAGTAATCCTGTGAAGGTTTATATAGTAATATGATCGTGAACCGCTCGAGAGGCAATCTTAAAAAAAAATCGAAAAGGCGTATCCTCTTCTAGGAGAAGCGACCGCGAAAACCCCCCCGGGCGCTCTTAAAGCGCCCGAAATTTTCAAACGAAAATCGCGTTTTTCGCCAAAGGTGTCCCGGAATAAGGGAATAAACTCGGAAGCCGGAACGCCCCGGGTCCGGGGGTCACTACATATTCCGAGAGCAAGGACCGGGGGATTCCTTAGAACCCATTAGAATTCCGGAGCTCCCCTAATTCTTGGCTAAAATCCCTCAACTAAAACGGCAATTTTTAGTTTCGCCAACCCCGCGAAACGTCAAAATCACCTATGATGCTTTCGATCCGTGCGGGCGCTACGAGCCCCTAAACGCCCTTTCGGTGGTAGAAATAGAAACTTTGGGAAATTTCCAATCTCCGGGTACCAATTTCCATATCCAAGTAGCAAGATAAGGCCGCGAATTCTTCATTCCAAATTCGGCAATTTTCACGAAATACACTGTGAAATGTCACAATTTCTCATACGATTCCGATGATAGCCGAACGCGAGCTCCAAATTTGAAAATACGGCATCGACGTACGATATTCTCTTGGTTTTTTATTTTAAAGCTTATAAATTGTATACTGAGTGTCTCATATGCATTTTCCTTCAAGTTTTCTCGCGAATGGGAGATGATTTCGATAACATGTCATACAGGGTGTGCAATTTAAAATGAGTTTACGATCGGGTGATATACGGGGTGTGCAATTTACAAGTACTTTTGTGTTTCGGGTTTTTTTCAGGTTCCTTTAGATTTTTTGTGTTACTTGGCGTTCTTTCGTGTTTTCTCGCGTTGTTTCGTGTAATTTCGGTTTCTTTCGTGTAACTTCGGTTTCTTTCGTCTTTCTTCGGATTCTTCCGTGTTTTTTCGTGTTTCTTCCTTTTTTTTTTCCAGTACTTTTATGTTTTTGTGCTTTAATCTGGTTTTTTTGACGTGTTTAGTGTTTCTGCGCGCTTCATTGATGTATGGGCCCTATTGATCTATGGTCTATATATATCCATGGGCCAATTGAACTACTGGCCTATTGAACTACTGGCTGATGGATCTACTGGCCTATTGATCTACCCGCTTACTAGTCTATATAAATATAGCAGTAAGATCGTAAACCAGAGAAAACCCGGAAAGCGAAGCTTTTTGAGAGGCCCGAAGGGCCGCTCGAGAGGCAATCTTAAGAAAAAACGAAAAGGCGTATCCTCTTCTAGGAGAAGCGACCGCGAAACCTCCCCGGGCGCTCTCAACGCGCCCGAAATTTTCAAACGAAAATCGCGAAATCGCCTAAAGGCGAAAAACGGGCGGAAGTACTCCTCCGAAGCCGGGTGGGGAAGGTCGCTTTTTCTAGACGAAGAACGTCCCTGTGCCTGTTTACGAGCTCAGCCGCGGAGCCCCCCGAAATCTATACGAAAATGATGCATATAAAACGGCAATTTTTAGACTCCCGACTTCTCTGAAACGTCAAAAACCGCACCTACGTTTTCCCTCCGTGCCAGTCGAAAACGATATAAATCGGCCCGAGATCGGTAGAAAACGAATCTACGTGAAATTTCCCATCTCTGGGTACCAATTTTCATATCCCAGTAGCGAGATAAGGCCGCGAATTCTTCATTCCAAATTCGGCAATTTTCTCGGTAAAACGCGGCGAAATGTCACAGTTTCTGATACGATTCCGATGATAGCCGAACGCGAGCTCCAATTTTGAAAATCCGGCATCGATTTTTCGCTCGATATCGGCGGTGGATGATTCTTCGCGCCTTCCAATTGCTCGAATAAGAATCTACAGGAGATTCCGAATCTCTAGGGACCACTTACGGTTCACGAATCGAAAGAAAAACACCTCAAATATGAGCATTGCCCTCTCCGAGCTCCGATCCTACTTATGATACTCTATGTTAGAATCGGACACACTTAGTTTATTCAGGAATAAACGGCGAAGCACTCTGTTCACGAATACACGTTCAGACCTTTTTCGAATAATTTTTATTTTACCTTTGTGAAATTGATGGAGTTGAAACGATATTCTTTGGGTTTATTTTTTATGGAAAAATTATTTTCGATTCATATACAGGGTGTTACATAGGAGCTTTATCGAATAATGTTTATACTATCTTTGTTGAATGCACCGATTGCGATCGATTGATATACGGTCTGTGCACATTGGAAGCACCGACTTTCACCAGAGTCTTTCCTCGAGAGTTTTTCCGTCTGAATTTTCTATGGAAAAAGCACCCACTGCGAATCAATTATATAGTGGGTGTCCCATATGCATTTTTCTTCAAGTGTTCATGTTTTTTCGCGTATGGGATCTAATTATCTTGATAAAAATCGATTGGGCGTATCCTCTTCTTGAAGTTGACACCCCGAAACCCCCCATAGGTGTCGAAAAACGTCAAAAAACCTCCCTGATATTTTCATCTCGTGCGGGCGGTAGAAGCCCTTAAACGCCTTTTCGGTGATAGAAAGCGAATCTTTAGGGAAATCAATCGACAAGGGAGAGATTACTCCACCCACCTTGTACGGCAGCCATGGTATCGCCGTAATCCTCGACGCCCAGCAGCTGTTGCTTCTCGCTGATCCACGCCTCCTCTTCTTCGACCTTGGCGAGGAACTGTTGATAGAGGAGGGACTCGTCCAGTTTCGTCCCCCTGGTGGCGGCCAAGCCCTTTAGCTCCGCCCACGCCTGGTTCAGAGCCTTGAGACGCTGTTCGATCTCGGGCACGCCCAGATTGGACACGTCCATCAGTTTCTCCCCCGCCTCCTGCACGGCCTGGATGGCGGGTTCGTGGGACGCCAGTTCGGCCTCCAGACGTTTGTGTTTCTTCTTGAGGTTCTGGACGCCGGTCAGGTCTCGCCCGTAATCGTCCGAGCCGACCAGCAGTTTCTTCTCTCTGAAAAATGATCGAATCGTGAGTAATCTATATAATAAAGTAATCTATATAATATAGTAATAAGATCGTGAACCAGAGAAAATTTTGACAGGTGGTCCCGTCAGGGACCCGGAAAGCGAAGCTTTCCGAGCGGCCCGCAGGGCCGCTCGAGAGGCAATCTTAAAACAGATCGAAAAGGCGTATCCTCCTCTAGGGGAAGCGACCGCGAAACACCCCCCGGGCGCTCTTAAAGCGCCCGAAATTATCAAACGAAAATCGCGAAAATGACGTTTTTCGCCAAAGGTGTCCCGGAATAAGGGAATAAACTCCGAAGCCGGAACGCCCCGGGTCCGGGAGTCACTACATATTCCGAGAGCAAGGACCGGGGGATTCCTTAGAACCCATTAGAATTCCGGAGCTCCCCTAATTCTTGGCTAAAATCCCTTAACTAAAACGGAAAATTTAGTTTCGCCAGCCCCACGAAACGTCAAAATCACCTATGATGCTTTCGATCCGTGCGGGCGCTACGAGCCCCTAAACGCCCTTTCCGTGGTAGAAATAGAAACTTTAGGAAATTTCCAATCTCCGGGTACCAATTTTCATATCCAAGTAGCGAGATAAGGCCGCGAATTCTTCATTCCACATTCGGCAATTTTCACGAAATACGCTATGAAATGTCACAATTTCTGATACGATTCCGATGATAGCCGAACGCGAGCTCCAAATTTGAAAATACGGCATCAATTTTTCGCTCGATATGGGCGGTGAAAGATTGTTAGCGCCTTCCAAGAACTCGAATAAGAATCTACAGGAGACAACAGGTGGTCCCGTTAGGGACCCGGAAAGCGAAAGCTTTCCTAGCGGCCCGCAGGGCCGCTCGAGAGGCAATCTTAAAACAGATCGAAAAGGCGTATCCTCTTCTAGGGGAGGCGACCGCGAAACACCCCATCGGGCGCTCTTAAAGCGCCCGAAATTATCAAACGAAAATCGCGAAAATGATGTTTTTCGCCAAAGTTGTCCCGGAATAAGGGAATAAACTCCGAAGCCAGAACGCCCCGGGTCCGGGAGTCACTACATATTCCGAGAGCAAGGACCGGGGGATTCCTTAGAACGCATTAGAATTCAGGAGCTCCCCTAATTCTTGGCTAAAATCCCTTAACTAAAACGGCAATTTTTAGTTTCGCCAGCCCCGCGAAACGTCAAAATCACCTATGATGCTTTCGATCCGTGCGGGCGCTACGAGCCCCTAAACGCCCTTTCCGTGGTAGAAATAGAAACTTTAGGAAATTTCCAATCTCTGGGTACCAATTTTCATATCCAAGTAGCGTGATAAGGCCGCGAATTCTTCATTCCAAATTCGGCAATTTTCACGAAATACGCTATGAAATGTCACAATTTCCCATACGATTCCGATGATAGCCGAACGCGAGCTCCAAATTTGAAAATACGGCATCAATTTTTCGCTCGATATGGGCGGTGGAAGATTTTTTGCGCCTTCTAAGCGCTCGAATAAAAATCTACAGGAGATTCCGAATCTCTAGATACCACTTACGCTTCACGAATCGCAAGAAAAACACCTCAAATATGCGTTTGAAAATCGTCATTTCAGGCTCGATTTTCGCGCGAATTCATTTTCGTCCTTGAAGAATGCACACAGATCGCGATGAATCGCTATACAGGCTGTGCATTCGAAAAAATCGCTATACAGGCTGTGCCCATTGGAAGCACTGATTTTCACCAGATTCTTTCTTCGAGAGATTTTCAGTCTGAATTTTTTATGGAAAAAGCACCCACTGCGAACCAATTATAGAGTGGGATCTAATTTCGATAAAATGTCATACAGGATGAACGATTTACAATGAATTTGCGATCATGTGATATACGAGGTGCTCAATTCACAAGTTAATTTGATTTTTTTTCGCGCAAATTCGAGTTTTTTGTGTTCCTTCGGTGTGTTTTGGTTCTGAATTCGATAAAATATTGTCGATTCATATACAGTGTGTCAGATCTGAGTAGCGCTGACATTCACCAGAGTTTTTCTCTAGCTTTCGTGCTTTTCCGCGTAAGGGAGCTAAATTCAATGAAATCTCATACAGGGTGTGCCATTAACGATGATTTCGCGATCGATTGATATACAGGGTGTGCAATTTAAAAGTTTTTTCATTATTTTTTGCACGCTTCCGTTGATTTTGTGCTCCTTCGGGATTTTTTGAGTTCCTTTGGATTTTTTTCGTTCTTTCGTGTTACTTTGGGTTCTATCATGTTTTTTCGCGTTTTTTCGTATTTGGTCGGGTTCTTTCTTGGCGGAATGCACTGAACTTGAAACGATAGAGTTAAAACGATATTCTTTCGGTCTGTTTTTTATGATGAAAGCACCCACTGTGAATCAATTATATACGTGGTGTCCCATATGCATTTTTCTTCAAGTTTTCTCGCGAATGGGAGCTGATTTCGGTATAATGTCATACAGGGTGTGCGATTTACAATGAATTTGCGATCGGGTGATATACGGGGTGTGCAATTTACAAGTACTTTTGTGTTTCGGGTTTTTTTCAGGTTCCTTTAGATTTTTTGTGTTACTTGGTGTTCTTTCGTGTTTTCTCGCGTTGTTTCGTGTAATTTCGGTTTCTTTCCTGTAACTTCGGTTTTTTCGTCTTTCTTCGGATTCTTCCGTGTTTTTCGCGTTTTCTTTTGTTTTTTCCAGTACTTTCATGTTTTTTCGCTGCGCGCTCCATTGATGTATGGGCCCTATTGATCTATGGTCTATATTGATCTATGGTCTATATTGATCCATGGGCCAATTGAACTACTGGCCGATTGAACTACTGGCCTATGGATCTACGGGCCTATTGATCTACCCGCTTACTAGTAATAATAATGATTGAAACACTGACTTGATCCAAGACTCCTCGTCTGCGATGTCCCTGAAGAACTGGTGCAGGGTGTTCGCCTCGTTCAATCGAGCCTGCCTGTGGGCGGCCAAGTTCTTGATCCTCTCGTAACGTTCGTTGATCGACTGTCGCTTCTCCTGGATGGAAGCAGTGTCGAACTGTCCGCTCTCTATCAGAGAATCCGCCTGGTCGTTCATATCTGCAAACGGGGAGAAATTAACCAAAAAAAAAGGAAAATATAGAACGCAACCTTTGATCCTATCCTCGTGGGCTTGTATATCGGCCTCCACCAGTTGGTGTTTCTTCATCAGGTTCTGCACGGAAGCCAGGTCTTTGCCGGCATCCTCGCTGGTGAGTAAACTCTCCACTTCGCCCAGCCAGAAGTCCAAATCTTTAACAGCGGCAATGTAAGTGCGTTGTTTGTTCGCCTCCTTGAGCTTAACCGATTTCTCGGTGGTCTTCTGGGTCAGATACTCCCACTGATCGGCTATGCTCTCCAATCTCCTCTGAACAGCCTCCTCCGAACCGGCGCACTGTTTCTTCTCGATCAGGTTGTTACCGTTGGCCAGCACCGACTGGATACGGTCCGCGTTCGCGGCCAGTTCCGCCTCGAACGCCTGGTGTTTCTGGTGTTTGGACTGGATGTTCGCCGGATCCTTGTAACTCTCCTCCGTGGCCAGTTGTAACTTCTCCGCTATCCAGTTCTCGATCTCGTCCGCGTCCCTCGAGAACTGCTGCAACGTCTGGCTCTCCCCGAGCTTGGATCGCTTCTCTATCAGCGCCTCCTTCAGGTGGCGCCACCTGTCCAAGACCTGATTGCGCTTGTCGTCGATCGGCGCCGACGCGTAATGCTCGTTGCCGATCAGCTGATCCGCCAGACTCTGCAGGGCTGCTATCTTTTCTTCCTGTAAAACAGCAAGTTGGAACATATCGAACTGTTTTATTTATTTATTTACGCCTATATATTTGAAAATATAACTATTATTCAACAATTTGTTGTTAAAATAAAATTTAAATTAAAAACTAAAGATTTAACTAAACATATTCGGGAACAGAACTGGACTGCCCGAACTGTTCGGAAATGACCTGATAGAACTGTTTCTAGTCATTTACATACACCTATTTATTTGAAATTATAACTACCCCTCAACAATTTGTTGTTACTTTAATTGAGTTGAAATTAAATTTGAATTAAAAAGTTTTAAAAATTGAACTAAACATGTTCGGGAACAGAACTAGACTGCCCAAACTGTTCGGAAATTACCTGATAGAACTGTTTTTAGTCATTTACATAAACCTATTTATTTGAAATTATAACTACCACTCAACAATTTGTTGTTACTTTGAGTTGAAATTAAATTTGAATTAAAAAAACTAAAAGAAATTTAACTAAACATGTTCGGGAACAAAAAGGACTACCTGAACTGTTCGGAAATGATCTGATAGAACTGTTTTTAGTCATTTACATACACCTATTTATTTGAAATTATAACTACCCCTCAACAATTTGTTGTTACTTTAATTGAGTTGAAATTAAATTTGAATTAAAAAGATTAAAAAGATTGAACTAAACATGTTCGGGAACAGAACTGGACTGCCCAAACTGTTCGGAAATGACCTGATAGAACTGTTTTTAGTCATTTACGTACACCTATTTATTCGAAAATATAACTACCTCTCAACAATTTGTTGTTACTTTAAATTGAGTTAAAATTAAATTTGAATTAAAAGTTTCAAAAATTGAACTAAATCTGTTCAGAAACAGAACTGGACTGCCCGAACTGTTCGGAAATGACCTGATAGAACTGTTTTTAGTCATTTTCATACACCAAATTATTTTAAAATATAACTATCATTCAACAATTTGTTGTTACTTTACTTGAGTTAAAATGAAGTTAGAATTAAAAAACTGAAAAAAATTTAACTAAACATGTTCAGGAACAGAACTGGACTGCCCGAACTGTTCGGAAATGACCTAATAGAACTGTTTTTATTCATTTGCATACACCTATTTATTTGAAAATATAACTATCATTCAACAATTTGTTGTTAAAATAAAATTTAAATTAAAAACTAAAAATTTAACTAAACATATTCGGGAACAGAACTGGACTGCCCGAACTGTTCGGAAATGACCTGATAGAACTGTTTTTAGTCATTTTCATACACCAATTTATTTGAAAATATAACTATCATTCAACAATTTGTTGTTAAAATAAAATTTAAATTAAAAAGTAAAAATTTAACTAAACATATTCGGGAACAGAACTGGACTACCTGAACTGTTCGGAAATGACCTGATAGAACTGTTTTTAGTCATTTTCATACACCTATTTATTTGAAAATATAACTACCACTCAACAATTTGTTGTTACTTTGAGTTGAAATTAAATTTGAATTAAAAAACTAAAAGAAATTTAACTAAACATGTTCAGGAACAGAACTGGACTGCCCGAACTGTTCGGAAATGACCTGGTAGAACTGTTTTTAGTCATTTTCATACACCTATATATTTGAAAAGATGACTATCATTCAACAATTTGTTGTTAAAATAAAATTTAAATTAAAAACTAAAAATTTAACTAAACATATTCGGGAACAGAACTGGACTGCCCTGAACTGTTCGTAAATGACCTAACAGAACTGTTTTTATTCATTTACATACACCTATTTATTTGAAAATATAACTATCATTCAACAATTTGTTGTTACTTTAATTGAGTTGAAATGAAATTTGAATTAAAAAGTTTAAAAAAACTGAACTAAATATGTTCCGGAACAGAACTGGACTGTCCGAACTGTTCTGAAATGACGTGATAGAACTGTTTTTATTCATTTACATACAATTATTTCTTTGAAAATATAACTACCACTCAACAATTTGTTGTTACTTTAATTGAGTTAAAATGAAATTTGAACTAAAAAGTTTAAAAAAATTGAACTAAATATGTTCGGGAACAGAACTGGACTGCTAAACTGTTCGGAAATGACCTGATAGAACTGTTTTTAGTCATTTACGTACACCTATTTATTTGAAAATATAACTATCATTCAACAATTTGTTGTTACTTTAATTGAGTTGAAATTAAATTTGAATTAAAAAAACTAAAAAAAATTGAACTAAACATGTTCAGGAACAGAACTGGACTAGCCCAAACTGTTCGGAAATGACCTGATAGAACTGTTTGTAGTCATTTAAGTACACCTATTTATTTGAAAATATAACTATCATTCAACAATTTGTTGTTAATTTAGTTGAGTTAAAATGAAATTTGAATTAAAAAGTTTAAAAAAACTGAACTAAATATGTTCGGGAACAGAACTGGACTGTCCGAACTGTTCGGAAATGACCTGATAGAACTGTTTGTAGTCATTTAAGTACACCTATTTATTTGAAAATATAACTACCACTCAACAATTTGTTGTTACTTTAATTGAGTTAAAATGAAATTTGAACTAAAAAGTTTAAAAAAATTGAACTAAATATGTTCGGAAACAGAACTGGACTGCTAAACTGTTCGGAAATGACCTGATAGAACTGTTTTTAGTCATTTACATACACCTATTTATTTGAAAATATAACTATCATTCAACAATTTGTTGTTACTTTAATTGAGTTGAAATTAAATTTGAATTAAAAAAAATAAAAGAAATTTAACTAAACATGTTCGGGAACAGAACTGGACTAGCCCAAACTGTTCGGAAATGACCTGATAGAACTGTTTTTAGTCATTTACATACACCTATTTATTTGAAATTATAACTACCCCTCAACAATTTGTTGTTACTTTAATTGAGTTGAAATTAAATTTGAATTAAAAAAACTAAAAAAAATTTAACTAAACATGTTCGGGAACAGAACTGGACTAGCCCAAACTGTTCGGAAATGACCTGATAGAACTGTTTTTAGTCATTTACGTACACCTATTTATTCGAAAATATAACTACCTCTCAACAATTTGTTGTTACTTTAAATTGAGTTAAAATTAAATTTGAATTAAAGAGTTTCAAAAATTGAACTAAATCTGTTCAGAAACAGAACTGGACTAGCCCAAACTGTTCGGAAATGACCTGATAGAACTGTTTTTAGTCATTTACGTACACCTATTTATTTGAAAATATAACTATCATTCAACAATTTGTTGTTACTTTAATTGAGTTGAAATTAAATTTGAATTAAAAAAACTAAAAGAAATTTAACTAAACATGTTCGGGAACAGAACTGGACTACCTGAACTGTTCGGAAATGACCTGATAGAACTGTTTTTAGTCATTTTCATACACCTATTTATTTGAAAATATAACTATCATTCAACAATTTGTTGTTGAAATAAAATTTAAATTAAAAACTAAAAATTTAACTAAACATATTCGGGAACAGAACTGGACTGGCCGAACTGTTCGGAAATGACCTGATAGAACTGTTTTTAGTCATTTTCATACACCTATTTATTTGAAAATATAACTATCATTCAACAATTTGTTGTTGAAATAAAATTTAAATTAAAAAGTAAAAATTTAACTAATCATATTCGGGAACAGAACTGGACTGCCCGAACTGTTCGGAAATGACGTGACAGAACTGTTTTTAGTCATTTTCATACACCTATTTATTTGAAAATATAACTACAACTCAACAATTTGTTGTTACTTTGAGTTGAAATTAAATTTGAATTAAAAAAACTAAAAAAAATTTAACTAAACATGTTCGGGAACAGAACTGGACTACCTGAGCTGTTCGGAAATGACCTGATAGAACTGTTTTTAGTCATTTTCATACACCTATTTATTTGAAAAGATGACTATCATTCAACAATTTGTTGTTAAAATAAAATTTAAATTAAAAACTAAAAATTTAACTAAACATATTCGGGAACAGAACTGGACTGCCCGAACTGTTCGTAAATGACCTAACAGAACTGTTTTTATTCATTTACATACACCTATTTATTTGAAAATATAACTATCATTCAACAATTTGTTGTTACTTTAATTGAGTTGAAATGAAATTTGAATTAAAAAGTTTAAAAAAAACTGAACTAAATATGTTCCGGAACAGAACTGGACTGTCCGAACTGTTCTGAAATGACGTGATAGAACTGTTTTTATTCATTTACATACAATTATTTCTTTGAAAATATAACTACCACTCAACAATTTGTTGTTACTTTAATTGAGTTAAAATGAAATTTGAACTAAAAAGTTTAAAAAAATTGAACTAAATATGTTCGGGAACAGAACTGGACTGCTAAACTGTTCGGAAATGACCTGATAGAACTGTTTTTAGTCATTTACGTACACCTATTTATTTGAAAATATAACTATCATTCAACAATTTGTTGTTACTTTAATTGAGTTGAAATTAAATTTGAATTAAAAAAACTAAAAAAAAATTGAACTAAACATGTTCAGGAACAGAACTGGACTAGCCCAAACTGTTCGGAAATGACCTGATAGAACTGTTTGTAGTCATTTAAGTACACCTATTTATTTGAAAATATAACTATCATTCAACAATTTGTTGTTAATTTAGTTGAGTTAAAATGAAATTTGAATTAAAAAGTTTAAAAAAACTGAACTAAATATGTTCGGGAACAGAACTGGACTGTCCGAACTGTTCGGAAATGACCTGATAGAACTGTTTGTAGTCATTTAAGTACACCTATTTATTTGAAAATATAACTACCACTCAACAATTTGTTGTTACTTTAATTGAGTTAAAATGAAATTTGAACTAAAAAGTTTAAAAAAATTGAACTAAATATGTTCGGAAACAGAACTGGACTGCTAAACTGTTCGGAAATGACCTGATAGAACTGTTTTTAGTCATTTACGTACACCTATTTATTTGAAAATATAACTATCATTCAACAATTTGTTGTTACTTTAATTGAGTTGAAATTAAATTTGAATTAAAAAAAATAAAAGAAATTTAACTAAACATGTTCGGGAACAGAACTGGACTAGCCCAAACTGTTCGGAAATGACCTGATAGAACTGTTTTTAGTCATTTACATACACCTATTTATTTGAAATTATAACTACCCCTCAACAATTTGTTGTTACTTTAATTGAGTTGAAATTAAATTTGAATTTAAAAACTAAAAAAATTTAACTAAACATGTTCGGGAACAGAACTGGACTAGCCCAAACTGTTCGGAAATGACCTGATAGAACTGTTTTTAGTCATTTACGTACACCTATTTATTTGAAAATATAACTACCACTCAACAATTTGTTGTTACTTTAAATTGAGTTGGAATTAAATTTGAATTAAAGAGTTTCAAAAATTGAACTAAATCTGTTCAGAAACAGAACTGGACTAGCCCAAACTGTTCGGAAATGACCTGATAGAACTGTTTGTAGTCATTTAAGTACACCTATTTATTTGAAAATATAACTATCATTCAACAATTTGTTGTTACTTTAATTGAGTTGAAATTAAATTTGAATTAAAAAAACTAAAAGAAATTTAACTAAACATGTTCGGGAACAGAACTGGACTACCTGAACTGTTCGGAAATGACCTGATAGAACTGTTTTTAGTCATTTTCATACACCTATTTATTTGAAAATATAACTATCATTCAACAATTTGTTGTTGAAATAAAATTTAAATTAAAAACTAAAAATTTAACTAAACATATTCGGGAACAGAACTGGACTGGCCGAACTGTTCGGAAATGACCTGATAGAACTGTTTTTAGTCATTTACGTACACCTATTTATTTGAAAATATAACTACCACTCAACAATTTGTTGTTACTTTAAATTGAGTTGAAATTAAATTTGAATTAAAGAGTTTCAAAAATTGAACTAAACATGTTCAGGAACAGAACTGGACTAGACCAAACTGTTCGGAAATGACCTGATAGAACTGTTTTTAGTCATTTTCATACACCAATTTATTTGAAAATGTAACCATCATTCAACAATTTGTTGTTACTTTAGCTGAGTTGAAATGAAATTAGAATTAAAAAACAAAAAAAAAATTGAACTAAACATGTTCAGGAACAGAACTGGACTAGACCAAACTGTTCGGAAATGACCTGATAGAACTGTTTGTAGTCATTTAAGTACACCTATTTATTTGAAAATATAACTATCATTCAACAATTTGTTGTTAATTTAGTTGAGTTAAAATGAAATTTGAATTAAAAAGTTTAAAAAAACTGAACTAAATATGTTCGGGAACAGAACTGGACTGTCCAAACTGTTCGGAAATGACCTGATAGAACTGTTTGTAGTCATTTAAGTACACCTATTTATTTGAAAATATAACTACCACTCAACAATTTGTTGTTACTTTAATTGAGTTAAAATGAAATTTGAACTAAAAAGTTTAAAAAAATTGAACTAAATATGTTCGGGAACAGAACTGGACTGCTAAACTGTTCGGAAATGACCTGATAGAACTGTTTTTAGTCATTTTCATACACCAATTTATTTGAAAATGTAACCATCATTCAACAATTTGTTGTTACTTTAAGCTGAGTTGAAATTAAATTTGAATTAAAAGTTTAAAAAAATTGAACTAAACATGTTCAGGAACAGAACTGGACTAGACCAAACTGTTCGGAAATGACCTGATAGAACTGTTTGTAGTCATTTAAGTACACCTATTTATTTGAAAATATAACTATCATTCAACAATTTATTGTTACTTTAATTGAGTTGAAATTAAATTTGAATTAAAAAAACCAAAAAAAATTTAACTAAACATGTTCGGGAACAGAACTGGACTGCCCGAACTGTTCGGAAATGCCCTGATAGAACTATTTGTATTCATTTACATACACTTTAAATTTGAATCAAAAAATTTCAAAAAATTAAACTAAACATGTTCGGGAACAGAACTGGACCGCCCGAACACGACCTGATAGAACTGTTCTGAAAGAATAAAACTCACGTGGGCGTTGATGGCCTTGTCGAAGTCCTCGTGTTTCTTGATGAGCGCCTCCACGTTGTCCCCTGACGAATCGACGACGTCGGAGGCGAGGAACGTCTCCCGGTCCGACATCCAGTTCTCCGCCTGTTCGCAGTCCCTGTAGAACAGGTTGGCGTCCAGGTTCTGATCGAGCTGAACGCGTCTCTCGATCCACGCCCGTTCCAGTTCCTCCCGCGCGGCGTTCAGCTGTTCCAGCCGCTCCTGTATCTCCGGACTGGCGTAATGGTTCGAACTGAGCAGCTGCTGTCCGAACTGTTCGAGCGTCTGGAACGTGCCGGCGCGCGCGTCGATCTCGGTACGGTGCTCCTGATGACGTTCGATCAGCGCCTCGGCGCCGGTCACGTCGCTGGCCAGTTCCTCGGAACTGACCAGACCGAGCATCGAGTTGATCCAGGCCATCAGGTCGCGATGGTCGTTCAGGAAACGTTGCAGGTCGTACGAGTCCAGGAGTTTCTCCTTCCTGCTGTTCGCCTTGGCCGTCAGCTGCGTCCATTCTTCGTTTATCTCCGTCTGTTTGGCGATCGTCTGTTCCGCGGATTCCGGATGGCTCTGGACCAACCGGTTGGCCGTCTCGTCCAGCTGTTTGATCTGGAAAATTTTAGGTTAGGTGTGCGTTAGGACAGTTGTCGAATTTACCTTGTCTCCTAAAGCGGCAAGATCCCGTTCTAATCCTTCGTGTTTCCTCTGTAACGCCTGCACGCTTCTAAGATCCCTCCCTAGATCGTCGTTGTTCAACGCCTCGTCTTTCTCCTGGATCCAATCTTTCGTCTCATCCACATCCCTGTGGAATCTCTGCACCTCGTGCGCGGAACCGAGTTGACTGGCCCTTTCCGACGTCAATTGTTGGAGCGAAGTCCATTTCGTGTTCAAATCCTGAAAGATCGAAATTGTGACGTATGACATTTGACATACGTCAAAATATGACATATGACAAATGAGGTTATGGGATACTGACGTCCATTTGTGTTCTGATCTTGAGAGCGGCTTCGGTCTGTCCCAAAGAGACCAATTGCATGGCGATTTCGTTCATTTCGGCCAATCTGACCTCGTTGGCTTTCAGATCCGTCTGGAAGTCGTCGAATTTCTTCTGCATCACCTCGACCTGTTCCAGATCTTCGCCGACGTCTTGCACTTGGGCGTGCATCTCTTTGTCTGCGAACGGAACGGAATACAATAAAAACACGAATGATAATCGACGAGAACACACCCTTAATCCAAGATGCAAGTTCTGCAGCTTCTCTAACGAGAACGTAAGCTTTAACTGTTTCGTTGAGTTTCTTCTGTCGTTCCTTGGCCAGTTCGATGAGTCTGTCGTATTGGTTGTTGATTTGGTTCTGCCTTGCGGATATCGAATTGCTATCGACTAGATTCTGTTGGGAAGCTGTTAAACCCGCGTCGACTTTCTTAACGTAGGCTGCAGGTACGAAACCTTGTCTATCGTGGATCTCGACTTTCCACCAATCCTTGTTGTTCGAGTTTAACAAATGTAGAAGATCCCCTTTTTTCATGGACACCTCACGGGCTGATTTTTCCGTGTAATCGTACAACGCTTGAACTGTCTCCCTTCCGGTCACATCGACAACTGGAGGTTCTTGTTGCTGTGAACATAAAATGAAATTTTGTCGTCTATAATATTAAAGCAATAAGGGTGGGCGCGAAGCGAAGCCGAGCGTGAGGCCCGCAGGGCCGAACCCGGAGCAATCTTATCTATCTATAATATAAAAGCGATAAGATCGTGAACCAGAGAAAATTGTGACAGGGGGGTCCCGCAGGGCCGCTCTAGAGGCAATCTTAAAACAGATCGAAAAGGCGTATCCTCCTCTAGGAGAAGCGACCCCGAAAACCCCCCCGGGCGCTCTTAAAGCGCCCGAAATTTTCAAACGAAAATGTCGAAAAACGCCGCTTTTGGCGAAATCGCCGAAAGTGTCCCCAAAGGGGAAGATCTCACGGACGAACGGGGCCATCTCTCCGGCCGAGATCGGTCGCTTTTTCAAGAAAAAGACATTTCTCATAATGTGGTACCGGTACGGACCGCGGAGCCCCACGAAATCTATACGAAAATTATGCATATAAATCGGCAATTTTTAGACTCCCGACTTCTCTGAAACGTCAAAAACCGCACCCAGGTTTTCCCTCCGTGCCGGTCGAAAACGATATAAATCGCCTCGCGATCGGTAGAAAACGAATCTACGTGAAATTTCCCATCTCTGGGTACCAATCTTCATATCCATGGCCGAACGCGAGCTCCAAATTTGAAAATCCGGCATCGATTTTTCGCTCGATATGGACGGTGGAAGATTTTTTGCGCCTTCCAAGCGCTCGAATAAGAATCTACAGGAGATTCCGAATCTCTAGATACCACTCACGCTTCACGAATCGCAAGAAAAACACCTCAAATATGCGTTTGAAAATCGTCATTTTCCAGTCGATTTTCGCGCGAATTCATTTTCGTCCTTGAAGAATGCACACAGATCGCGATGAATCGATATACAGGCTGTGCATTCGAAAAAATAGCTATACAGGCTGTGCCCATTGGAAGTACTGATTTTCGTGTGTTTTGTCACGTTTCTTCGTGTATTTTTGAGTTTCTTAGTGGTTAATCCAGTTCTTTCATGTTTTTTTGCTTTCCACAGGTTTTTTGCATTCCTTCGGGTTTTTTTAAGTTCCTTTGGGCTTTTTGCGTTCTTTCGTGTTCGTTCGCTTTCTTTTGAAACGCATATTTGAGGTTCTTTTCTTTCGATTCGTGAACCGCGGGTGGTAACTAGAGATTCGGAATCTCCTGTAGATTCTTATTCGAGCGCTAGGAAGGCGTGAAGAATCTTCCACCG
The DNA here is from genome assembly GCA_030674115.1 of Micraspis discolor. NCBI lineage: Eukaryota > Metazoa > Arthropoda > Insecta > Coleoptera > Coccinellidae > Micraspis > Micraspis discolor. The sequence continues at coordinate 301,667 of JARTUT010000440.1, forward strand.
CCGATATCGAGCGAAAAATCGATGCCGGATTTTCAAAATTGGAGCTCGCGTTCGGCTATCATCGGAATCTTACCAGAAATTGTGACATTTCACAGCGTATTTCGTGAAAATTGCCGAATTTGGAATGAAGAATTCGCGGCCTTATCTCGCTACTTGGATATGAAAATTGGTACCCGGAATGGGTTCTAAGGAATCCCCCGGTCCTTGCTCTCGGAATACGTAGTGACTCCCGGACCCGGGGCGTTCCGGCTTCGGAGTTTATTCCCTTATTCCGGGGCACCTTCATTTTCGCGATTTTCGTTTAATAATTTCGGGCACTTTAAGAGTGCCCGGGGGGGTTTTCGCGGTCGCTTCCCCTAGAAGAGGATACGCCTTTTCGATTTTTTTTAAAGATTGCCGATTCATATACAGGGTGTCACATTTGAGTTGCGCATTCCTAGCGCCGACTTTCACCAGAGTTTTTCTCAAGTTTTCGTGTTTTTCCGCGTACAGGAGTTAATTTCAATGAAACGTCATACAGGGTGTGCAATTTACAAGTTCATTCGGTATTTTGTTCGCGCTTTCGGTTTTTTTTTTGTTTTTCGTGTTTCTTCCAGTTCTTCCATGTTTTTTCGCTTTCGACGGGGTTTTTTGCATTCCTTCCGATTTTTCGGGTTCCGTAGGGTTTTTGCGATCTTTCGTGTTTCATCGCGTTCTTTCGTGTTTTCTCGGGTTCTTTCGAGCTTATTCGTGTTTTTTCGCGTTCTTTTGTGTTTCCTCGGGTTCTTTCGTGTTTTTTCACGTTCTTTCGTATTTCTTCGCTTTCCTTCGTGTTTTTTCGCGTTCTTTCAAAAATTATGAAAATTATGACGGGGTCCCGTGAGGGACCCGAAAAGCGAAGCTTTCCGAGCGGCCCGCAGGGCCGCTCGAGAGGCAATCTTAAAAAAATATCGAAAAGGCGTATCCTCTTCTAGGGGAAGCGACCGCGAAAACCCCCCCGGGCGCTCTTAAAGTACCCGAAATTATCAAACGAAAATCGCGAAAATGACGTTTTTCGCCAAAGGTGCCCCGGAATAAGGGAATAAACTCCGAAGCCGGAACGCCCCGAGTCCGGGAGTCACTACATATGTATTCCGAGAGCAAGGACTAGGGGATTCCTTAGAACCCATTAGGATTCTGGAGCTCCCCTAATTCTTGGCTAAAATCCCTTAACTAAAACGGCAATTTTTAGTTTCGCCAGCCCCGCGAAACGTTAAAATCACCTATGATGTTTTCGATCCGTGAGGGCGCTACGAGCCCCTAAACGTCCTTTCGGTGGTAGAAATAGAAACTTTAGGAAATTTTCAATCTCCGAGTACCAATTTTCATATCCAAGTAGCGAGATAAGGCCGCGAATTCTTCATTCCAAATTCGGCAATTTTCACGAAATACGCTATGAAATATCACAATTTCGGATACGATTCCGATGATAGCCGAACGCGAGCTCCAAATTTGAAAATCCGGCATCGATTTTTCGCTCGATATCGGCGGTGGAAGATTCTTCACGCCTTCCTAGCGCTCGAATAAGAATCTACAGGAGATTCCGAATCTCTAGATACCACCCGCGGTTCACGAATCGAAAGAAAAGAACCTCAAATATGCGTTTCAAAATGGGCAATTTAGACTCGAGAAATGCAAACAGATCGCGATGAATCGCTATACAGGCTGTGCATACGAAAAATCGCTATACAGGCTGTGCCCATTGAAAGCACTGATTTTCACCAGATTCTTTCTTCGAGAGATTTTCCGTCTGAATTTTTCATGGAAAAAGCACCCACTGCGAACCAATTATAGAGTGGGATCTAATTTCGATAAAATGTCATACAGGGTGAACGGTTTACAATGAATTCGCGATCATGTGATATACGAGGTGCTCAATTCACAAGTTAATTTGATTTTTTTCGCGCAAATTCGAGTTTTTTGTGTTCCTTCGGTGTGTTTTGGTTCTGAATTCGATAAAATATATTCGATTCATATACAGTGTATCAGATTTGAGTAGCGCTGACATTCACCAGAGTTTTTCTCTAGCTTTCGTGCTTTTCCGCGTGAGGGAGCTAAATTCAATGAAATGTCATATAGGGTGTGCCATTAACAATGTTTTCGCGATCGTTTGATATACAGGGTGTGCAATTTATAAGTTCTTCGTTTTCCTTCGGGTTTTTTATGGAAAAATTATTTTCGATTCATATACGGGGTGTTACATAGGAGCTCCATATAATAATATTGATACTTTTTTTTCGGTAATTACTGAACTCGAATAGATGGAGTAACAACGATATTCTTTTGGATTTTTTTTTTACTGCTAATCAATTGTATACTGGGTGTCCCATATGCATTTTTCTCCAAGTTTTCTAGCGAATGGGAGCTGATTTCGATAAAATGTCATACAAGGTGTGGAATTTACAATGAGTTTACGATCAGGTGATATACGGGGTGTGCAATTAAAAGTACTTTTGTTTTTTTGCGCGCTTTCGGTTTTTTGGTATTTCTCCGGGTTGTTTCGCGTGACTTCGAGTTTTTTTGCGCGTTTTCAAGTTATATGTATTCTTTTGGGTTTTTTTCAGGTTCCTTTGGATTTTTTGTGTTATTTGCGGTTCTTTCGTGTTTTCTCGCGTTGTTTCGTGTAATTTCGGTTTCTTTCGTGTTTCTTCGGATTCTTCCGTGTTTTTTCGCGTTTCTTCGTGTTTTATCCAGTACTTTCATGTTTTTTTGCTTTCAACGGGTGTTTTGACGTGTTTCGGGTTTCTGCGCGCTTCATTGATCTATGGGCCTATTGAACTACTGGCTGTTGGATCTACTGGGTTCTTTCGAGCTTTACCGTGTTTTTGTCGCGTTATTTTGTGTTTCGTCGGGTTCTTTCGTGTTTTTTCGCGTTCTTTCGTATTTCTTCGCTTTCCTTCGTGTTTTTTCGCGTTCTTGATTTCAACGGGTTACTTTGTCGTGTTTCTGTGCGCTTCATTGATCTATGGGCCGATTGAACTACTGGCTTATGGATCTACTGGCCTATGGATCTACCTGCTTACTAGTTTTAAGTAAAGGTTAAACGGTTTACCCTGCAATTTGCAGCCTGTTCTTTCAAGCTGTTGATGGTGTTTCCGAAAGCAGTCAAGTCGCTCATGAGGGCTTCGTGTTTCTTCAAGAGGGCCTCGGACGAGTCTTCGTCTTTACCGTAATCGGTGTTGTTGACGATCGGTTCCTTCTCTTTCATCCAGGATTCCGCCTCGTTCGCGTCAGCGTAGTACTGATGGGCTTGCAGGGAATCTTCCAGGTCTTGTTTGCGCTGGTTGGACTTGTCCTTCAATTGAACCCAGTGGTCGTAGAGGGCCGTCACCCTGTTACGTATCTCGTCGCTCGCGAAATGCTCGTCTTCCATCATCTGCTTCCCGGAATCGATCACCGCGCCGATCCTACTGTCGTGATTGTTGATCTCGGCGAGCACCACCTGGTGTTTCTTTATCAGGTTCTGAACGCCGATCAGGTCTCGTCCTGTAAGCAACGTACGTAACCTCAATCGCGAACGAATGTCAAATTTCCTAACCTCTATTGGTGCTTGCGGCGATCGGTTCTTTCTCTCTGATCCAGGCCTCCTCGTCTTCGATATCCCTGAATAACTGTTGGACCTGATGAGAATCGAGCAATCTCTGTTTGCGGATGGCCATGGGTGTTTGCAACGCTGAGTATCTGTCCGACAACACTTTCTGCTTGTGGGCGATGTTATCCGAGTCGAAATGGCCCCTTTCCACGAACTGATTGGCCGCGGCGGTTATGCCTTCGATACGGTCTTGATGTGAAGCCACATCGGCCTCCAGCAACGCGTGTTTCTGAAAAGTTGCGAGTTTGAATTCGGAAAGTTGGTACTCTTGGTACTCACCTTCTGCAAGTTTTGGACGGAGGTCAAGTCTTTACCGTAATCTTCGGACATAAGTTGACCTTCAATCTCCGACAGCCACAGTTCGATGTCTTCGATGGTACGATTGAATTGTTGCTGAGCGCTGGCCTCTTGAAGTTTGGAACTCTTCTTGTCCGTGGCCTGCACCAGGGTCTCCCATAGGTTCACGATTTCTTCCATACGGGTCCTTATCAGAGCTGCAAGAGGATGTGAAGAAACAAAATTACCCAACCGACTTTGCTGGAAGCGTTTTCAATTTATTGCACGATTTTGTGGTTGATATTTATTTATTTTCAATTGATTACAAAATTTCGTGGTGAATTTCTATTTATTAGCACTTAATTGTGTGATTTCTGGTTGATATCTATTTATTTTCAATTGATTGCATGATCTTGTTGTGAATTTCTATTTATTTTCAACTTATTGCATAATTTCAATTAATTTATATTTATTTTCAATTTATTGCATAGTTTTTCAATTAATTTATATTTATTTTCAATTTTTGACAAAATTTCGTGATGAATTTCTATTTATGATCACTTAATTGTGAGATTCGTGGTTAATATCTATTTATTTTCAACGTATTGCATAATTTCAATTAATTTATATATATTTCCAATTTATTGCATAACTTCAATTAATTTATATTTATTTTCAATTTATTGCAGAATTTTTCAAACAATTTATATTTATTTTCAATTCATTACATAATTTCATGGTGAATTTCTATTTATTATCACTTAATTTTGTGATTTGTGGTTAATATCTATTTATTTTTAATTAATCGAATGATTTTATTGTGAATCTCTATTTATTTTCAATTTATTGCATAATTTCAATTAATTTATATTTATTTCCAATTTACTGCATAACTTTAATTAATTTTTATTTATTTTCAATTTATTGCATAATTTTTCAATTAATTTATATTTATTTTCAATTTTTGACAAAATTTCGTGATGAATTTCTATTTATGATAACTTAATTGTGAGATTTGTGGTTAATATCTATTTATTTTCAATTGATTGCATGATCTTGTTGTGAATTTCTATTTATTTTCAACTTATTGCATAATTTCAATTAATTTATATTTATATCCAATTTATTGCATAACTTCAATTAATTTTTATTTATTTTCAATTTATTGCATAATTATTCAATTAATTTATATTTATTTTCAATTGATTGCATGATCTTGTTGTCAATTTCTATTTATTTTCAACTTATTGCATAATTTCAATTAATTTATATTTATTTCCAATTTATTGCATAACTTCAATTAATTTATATTTATTTTCAATTTATTGCATAATTTTTCAATTAATTTATATTTATTTTCATTTCATTACATAATTTCATGGTGAATTTCTATTTATTATCACTTAATTTTGTGATTTGTGGTTAATATCTATTTATTTTCAATTGATTGCATGATCTTGTTGTGAATTTCTATTTATTTTCAACTTATTGCATAATTTCAATTAATTTATATTTATTTCCAATTTATTGCATAACTTCAATAAATTTATTTTTATTTTCAATTTATTGCATAGTTTTTCAATTAATTTATATTTATTTTCAATTTATTGCATAATTTTTCAATTAATTTATACTTATTTTCATTTCATTACATAATTTTATGGAGAATTTCTATATATTATCACTTAATTTTGTGATTTCTGGTTAATATATATTTATTTTTAATTGATTGAATGATTTTATTGTGAATCTCTATTTATTTTCAAATAATGACAAAATTTCGTGGTGAATTTGCATAATTTCAATTAATTTATATTTATTTCTAATTTATTGCATAACTACAATTAATTTTTATTTATTTTCAATTTATTGCATAATTTTCAATAAATTTATATTTATTTTCAATTTTTGACAAAATTTCGTGGTGAATTACTGTTTACGATCACTTAATTGTGTGATTTGTGAATAATATCAATTTATTTTCAATTGATTGCAAGATCTTGTTGTGAATTTCTATTTATTTTCAATTCATTACATGATTTCATGGTGAATTATGTCTCCTAAATGTGAAAACTTTATGAACTATTTTTCTAAGGAAGAGTTTGAAGTAATTCTTTGCATTTTAGTGCTTGTCAATTATTTTTGAGCGAGTTTTTATGTGAAAAATTTTTTTTCAACTCTGCATCTAGCAATGATTTAATCAGCATTTTTTTGCATGATTTTGTTGTGAATTTCTATTTATTTTCAATTTATTACATAATTTCAATTAATTTACATTTGTTTTCAATTTATGAAGAAATTTCGTGGTGAATTTCTATTTATTATCACTTGATGGTGTGATTTTTGGTTAATATCTATTTATTTTCAATTGATTTCATGATTTTGTTGTGAATTTCTATTTATTTTCAATTTATTTCATAATTTCTATTGATATTTATTTTCAATTAATGACAAAATTTCGTGGTGAATTTCTATTTATTATCACTTAATTGTGTAAATTGTGGTTAATATATTTTTATTTTCAATTGATTGCATGATCTTGATGTGAATTTTTATTAATTTTCAATTCATTACATAATTTCAATTACTTTATATTTATTTACAATTTATTTCTTGATTTTGTGGTTTCTATGTATTTATAATTTATTACGTTATTATGTAGTGAATTTCTATTCATTTTCAATTTACTGCATAATTTTGTGATTAATTTGTATTTATTTTCGAATTATTGCATGATTTTGTTGTGAATTTATATTAATTTTCAATTTATGACGAAATTACGTTGAGAATTTTTATTTATGATCACTTAATAGTGTGATTTGTGGTTAATATCTATTTATTTTCAATTGATTTCATGATTTTGTTGTGAATTTCTATTTATTTTCAATTTATTACATAATTTCAATTAATTTATATTTATTTTCAATTCATTACATGATTTCATGGTGAATTTCTATTTATTATCACTTAATTTTGTGATTTGTGGTTAATATCTATTTATTTTCAACTTATTGCATAATTTCAATTAATTTATATTTATTTCCATTTTATTGCATAATTTCAATTAATTTACATTTATTTCCAATTAATTGCATAACTTCAATTAATTTATATTTATTTTCAATTTATTGCATAATTTTTCAATTAATTTATATTTATTCTCAATTTATTGCGTAATTTTTTAATTAATTTATACTTATTTTCAATTTATTACATAATTTCATGTTTAATTTTTAATTATTATCACTTAATTTTGTGATTTGTTGTGAATTTCTATTTATTTTCAATTTATTTCATAATTTCCATTGATTTATATTTATTTTCAATTAATGACAAAATTTCGTGGTGAATTTCTATTTATTATCACTTAATTGTGTAAATTGTGGTTAATATCTTTTTATTTTCAATTGATTGCATGATCTTGATGTGAATTTTTATTAATTTTCAATTTATTACATAATTTCAATTACTTTATATTTATTTACAATTTATTTCTTGATTTTGTGGTTTCTATGTATTTATAATTTATTACGTTATTATGTAGTGAATTTCTATTCATTTTCAATTTACTGCATAATTTTCTGATTAATTTGTATTTATTTTCGATTTATTGCATGATTTTGTTGTGAATTTATATTAATTTTCAATTTATGACGAAATTACGTGGAGAATTTCTATTTATTATCACTTAATTTTGTGATTTGTGGTTAATATCTATTTATTTTCAATTAATTGCAGGATTTTGTTGTGAATTTCTATTTATTTTCAATTTATCACATAATTTCAATTAATTTATATTTATTTTTAATTTATTGCATAATTTTTCAATTAATTTATATTTATTCTCAATTAACTACATAATTTCATGGTGAATTTCTATTTATTATCACTTAATTCTGTGATTTGTGGTTAATATCTATTTATTTTCAATTGATTGCATGATCTTTTTGTGAATTTCTATTTATTTTCAACTTATTGCATAATTTCAATTAATTTATATTTATTTCCAATTTATTGCATAATTTCAATTAAATTATATTATTTCCAATTTATTGCATTACTTCAATTAATTTATATTTATTTTCAATTTATTGCATAATTTTTCAATTAGTTTATATTTATTTTCAATTCATTACATAATTTCATGGTGAATTTCTATTTATTATCACTTAATTTTGTGATTTGAGGTCAATATCTATTTATTTTTAATTGATTGAATGATTTTGTTGTAAATCTCTATTTATTCTCAATTTATTCCATAATTTCCATTAATTTATATTTATTTTCAAATAATGACAAAATTTCGTGGTGAATTTGCATAATTTCAATTAATTTATATTTATTGCATAACTTAAATTAATTTTTATTTATTTTCAATTCATTGCATAATTTTTCAATTAATTTATATTTATTTTCAATTTATCACATAATTTCAATTAATTTATATTTATTTTTAATTTATTGCATAATTTTTCAATTAATTTATATTTATTTTCAATTTATGACAAAATTTCGTGATGAATTTCTATTTATGATCACTTAATTGTGAGATTTGTGGTTAATATCTATTCAATTTCAATTGATTGAATGTTTTTTTTTAGATTTCTATTTATTTCACTTACTGGAAGCGTAATGATCAGCCTCGATCAATTCTTGTCCGGTCGATGTGATATCTTCCATCCTGGTCTTATTGGCGTTCAGTTCGTGTTCGAAATTCTGATGTTTCTGGACTTTACCGCCCAAATTCGTGGGGTCCAGATAGCTTTCGTCGGTGGCAAATTTCAATTTTTCGTTGATCCAACCCTTGGTCTCGTCGCAATCCCTCTCGAACTGTTGCAGTTTGTAAGCGTCCTCCAGGAGTCTACGTCTGTGTTGGGACTTCTCCTTGAGCGCCGATCTGCGCTCCAGCAACTGCGAAAAAACCAACACTATGAAATAAGCTAAATAAAAACACAAAAACAGTTCAAAGAGAAACTGCCACGAAAAATAATCGAACATAAGAAACACACGATTTAAAATACACCAGAGTGCGAAGTTCATTCAGAAACTCAGCTTAATCACCGATAGAAACAGGATAGAACAAAAAAACAACAAAACTAAAAAACAAAATACAAAATGTTTTACATAATTTGGAAAAAACTCAAAATAAGATCCTCGTGCTTACCATAGACCTCCTCTGGGCGACGTCATCGGCAGCGTAATGTTCACCATTGATCAGTTTGGTGGCGAATTCGTCGAGAGCCTTGATCTTTTCTTCTTGAGCAGCCAGTGATTTCTCGAAATCTTCGTGTTTCTTAATCAGCGCTTCTACAGAGTCCAGAGAATCTCCGAGATCTTCGTTGGCAAGGAAGGCCTCCTGTTTGGCCATCCAGGTATCCGCTTGTTCCGTGTCCCTGTAGAACAACTGGAGGTCGATGCATTGTTCGTACAGGATGCGACGTTCCTCCCAAAGTTCTATTAAAAAACGATACCGCTCAAAAAATATTCAATGGGAAAAAATTTGGGGGGGAACGAAGCTCATCGGAGATTCCCCACTAGCTCACCGAGTAACGAATTCTTGTCCGAGGCAAGTGCAAACAGTTTCTCCTTGACCTCATCGCTGGCGTAGTGTCCGTTCTCCAGTAGCTGCTTTCCAGCCTCGGTGGTAGCAATGAAGCTATCTTCGCGAGCGTCAATCTCCCCCCTGTGCTCTTGGTGCCTCTCCAACAGCGCCTCAGCTCCGGCTACATCCTTGGCCAACTCATCAGCCGATATTATGGCCTTCATGTCGTTTATCCACGATATTAAATCCCTGAAATCAGCCAAGAACCTATGCAGACTGTACGATTCCTCCAGTTTCTCTCTACGTTCCTGAAAAAATTAATTGAGGGAGTTCCACAAGGTTCTATGATCGGATCGCTTTTTTAGTTTAGTTAGCTGAAAACCGTAGAAATTCACCTTTGCTTTGGCTGTTAAGCTCTGCCAATAGTCCTGGATCTCGTTTCTCTTCGATTGGATCTGGTCCCCGTGATCTCCATGTATGGCCCCCAACCGGTCAGCTTCCTTGCCCAAAGTGGAAACCTTGTCTTCCAAAGCGGCCAGATCTCTCTCCACACCTTAAGAAGAAATCTTACTTTCAAAATACCTCAAAGAACACTCTTACCTTCGTGTTTCCTCTGCAGAGCCTGCACGCTTGCCAAATCTCTTCCGTAATCATCCGGAAGACAAGACAACGTCCTTCTCAGCGATCCAAGCAACGGTCTCATCAGCATCCCTATTGAACCTCTGGATCTCGTGGGCCCCATACAGTTTATCCTGTCTCATCAAGGTGAGCTGCTTCAATCTCTGCCAAGCGTTGTTCAAGTCCTCTTTCCGTTGCACGATCTGATCCCTTTCGGGGTGTCCCTCATGGAGCAGTTTGTCGGCCAGTTCGTTTACTTCGGTCACTCGATATTCCTGGGCGGCCATGTCCTTTTGGAACTCGTCGAATTTACGTTGGAGCACCTCGACGTGTTCGAGATCGGAACCGAATTCTTCGGTTGAGAGGAAGGTGGATTTTTCGTTTATCCAGAACATGACTTCGTCGCAATGGCGGATGAACTGGACCAGGACGAGGGCTTGTTGGAGCCTGTTTCCTTTTTCGGCCAGTTTCAACAGGAGTTGTTCCCATAATCGGTGGAGTTCGTCTGAGATAAGGGGGAGAATCTTCTTATTTATGGTAAATTTCTATTTGTTTTCAGTTTATTGCACGATTTTGTGGTTAATTTTATTTATTTTCAATTTATTACAAAATTTCGTCGTGAATTTCTATTTATTATCGCTTAATTGTGTGATTTGTGGTTAATATCTATTTATTTTCAATTGATTGCATGATCTTGTTGTGAATTTCTATTTATTTTCAATTTGTTACGTATTTCCAATTGATTTATATTTATTTTCAATTTATTGCATAATTTCAATCAATTTATGTTTATTTCCAATTTATTGCATAATTCCAATTGATTTATATTTATTTTCAATTCATTACATAATTTTTTATTCAAATTATATTTATTTTCAATTCATTATATAATTTCATGGTGAATTTCTATTTATTATGACTTAATTGTGTGATTTGTGGTTAATATCTATTTATTTTCAATTGATTGCATGATCTTGTTGTGAATTTCTATTTATTTTCAATTTGTTACATATTTTCAATTGATTTATATTTATTTTCAATTTATTACATAATTTCAATCAATTTATGTTTATTTTCAATTTATTGCATAATTCCAATTGATTTATATTTATTTTCAATTCATTGCATAATTTTTTATTCAAATTATATTTATTTTCAATTCATTATATAATTTCATGGTGAATTTCTATTTATTATGACTTAATTGAGTGATTTGTGGTTAATATCTATTTATTTTCAATTGATTGCATGATCTTGTTGTGAATTTCTATTTATTTTTCAATTTGTTACATATTTCCAATTGATTTATATTTATTTTCAATTTATTACATAATTTCAATCAATTTATGTTTATTTCCAATTTATTGCATAATTCCAATTGATTTAAATTTATTTTCAATTCATTGCATAATTTTTTATTCAAATTATATTTATTTTCAATTCATTATATAATTTCATGGTGAATTTCTATTTATTATGACTTAATTGTAATTTGAGTTAATATGATTAACTTTCAATTGAATATCTATTTATGACTTTCAATTTATTTCAATTTATTACATCTTGAATGAATTTATATTTATTTCCAATTTATTGCATAATTTCAATTAATTTATATTTATTTTCAATTTATTGCATAATTTTTCAATTAATTTATATTTATTTCACATTTATTGCATAATTTTTCAATTAATTTATATTTATTTTCAATTCATTACATAATATCATTGTGAATTTCTATTTATTATAACTTAATTGTGTGATTTGTGGTTAAGATCTATTTATTTTCAATTGATTGCATGATTTTGTTGTGAATTTCTATTTTTTAATTTATGATAAAATTTTGTGGTGAATTTTTATTTATGATCACTTAATTGTGTGATTTGTGGTTAATATCTATTTATTTTCAATTGATTGCATGATCAATTAATGTTGTAAATTTTCTATTTATTTTCAAATTATATTTATTTTATTCATATTTCCAATTGATTTATATTTATTTTCAATTTATTACATAATTTCAATTAATTTATATTTATTTTCAATTTATTGCATAATATTTTTTTCAATTGGTTTATATTTATTTTCATTTATTTATTTTGCAATTAATAATTTTTTCAATTAATTTATATTTATTTTCAATTCATTACATAATTTCATGGTGAATTTCTATTTATTATAACTTCATTGTGTGATTTGTGGTTAAGATCTATTTATTTTCAATTGATTGCATGATTTTGTTGTGAATTCATATTTATTTATTTTCAATTTATTACATAATTTCAATTAATTTATATTTATTTTCAATTTATTGCATAATTTTTCAATTAATTTATATTTATTTCATATTTATTGCATAATTTTTCAAAATTTATATTCGTGGTGAATTTTCTATTTATGGTGAATTTCTACTTAATTGTGTGATTTGTGATTAATATCTATTTATTTTCAATTGATTGCATGGTCTTGTTGTGAATTTTTCTATTTATTTTCAATTTATTACATAATTTCAATTAATTTATATTTATTTTCAATTTATTGCTCAATTTCAATTAATTTATATTTATTTTCAATTTATTGCATAATTTTCATTAATTTATATTTATTTCATATTTATTCATAATTTTTCCGAAGATTATATTTATTTTCAATTCATTAAATAATTTCATGGTGAATTTCTACAATAGTCTAGATCGGTGTGAGGAACCAAATGAAAATCTATTTATTTTCAATTGATTCATGCGACGTTTCAGAAAATTTCTATTTTCAATTTCAGGCTTCAAAATTTTGTGGTGAATTTTTATCAATGAGCACTTAAGAAATTTGTCATAAGGATTTACAAACGTCAAAAAATATAAAAATAATTACAAAGATAAGTTAACATACGTCATGCAAATAAAATAAGAATAAATATCTATCAAAATTCATTAAATTATCCTTATTGGTCATTATGAAAGCTTATTGGTTTTCATTTTAATTTCTACTTTTAATAGATATTTATTTTTATTTTATTTCATGACGATGCATACTTATCATTGTTATTATTTTTTATTCATTTTTAATTTGTATTGATTTATATTTATTCTGAGTGCTCAATTGATTAATTTTATTTATTTTTTGTAGCCTAATTCCAATTGAAATATTTAAATTCATTGCAAATTTTTTATTCAAAGAATATTTATTTTCAATTCATTACATAATTTCATGGTGAATTTCTATTATTATACTATTGTATTTGTATTTCTATTTATTTTCAATTTATTACATAATTTCAATTGATTTATATTTATTTTCAATTTATGACTAAATTTCGTGGTGAATTTCTATTTATGATCACTTAATTGTGTGATTTGTGGTTAATATCTATTTATTTTCAATTGATTGCATGATTTTGTTGTGAATTTCTATTTATTTTCAATTTATTGCATAATATCAATTAATTTATATTTATTTTCAATTCATCACATAATTTCGTGGTGAATTTCTATTTATGACCACTTAATTGTGTAATTTGTGGTTATTATCTATTTATTTACAATTTATTGCATAATGTCAATTAATTTATTTTTATTTTCAATTTATTACATAATTTCAATTCATTTATATTTATTTTCAACTTATTGCATAATATCAATTAATTTATATTTATTTTCAATCTATTGCATAATTTCAATTAATTTATATTTATTTTCAATCCATTACATAATTTCATGGTGAATTTCTATTTAATTCCAATTTACTGCATAATTTTGTGATTAATTTGTATTTATTTTCAATTTATTGCATGATCCTATGATAATAAATTTTCTTTGTTTAGTTTTTTTGATCTTATACAGTAAAAAAATTAGACAAAATCCTTACCTAATCGTCTTCTGATAATCTCAGATTCGTAATGATTCTGATTGATCATTTCCCTTCCGGTATTGTCCAATACAACGATGGCATTACTGTGTGCAGCCACTTCGGCCTCGAACGCTTGGTGTTTCTGAATTTTAGCCTAAAAGAAAATTATTATACTTGGGTCGAGTTCCTGGAGATAAAGCAGTACCTGTAGGTTGGTAGGATCTTTGTAGCTATCGTCGGAAGCAGCCTGTAGTTTCTCGATAATCCATGATTCTAATTCGTCGGCATCTCTCTTGAAATACTGGAACCTTCTAGAATCCTCTAGCTTTTCTCTCTTGGCTCTTGCGTCTGCTTTGAAGTTGTCATAACGGGATAAAACTTGTTGACGTCGCTCTTGGATGTCTTCAGCTGTTTCGAGGATCTTTATCTCCTTCGGAGGAGGGATTTGGTCCATGGTTTAACTAGATAAGATTGCTTATTAATAAATCATATTATCTTATTAAATTAATGCTCGATCTTATAGGTTATTTTTTATTTTTATTAGTATTTCAAAAATCAGGGATCTTTAATTCAATTTTTTTTATTTTTCAAGTAGCCTTATTTTAAAGCTAGAAATATTAACTAGTAATAAAAATTTTAAAAAATTATGATTTTGAACAGTATATTTGTGAAAAGCAAGTAATAAGATTTTTTTCTTAATTCTTATTTGAAAGATAGAAAGACCTACTAGTAATGAAAATTTAAAAAAATTATGATTTCGAGTATTAAATTTATAAAAATCGAGTAACAAGATTTTTGTAACAAAAGAATTACTGTATTATTTTTTTAACTAATTTATTGCCTGAAATAATAGGTTTATTCAATTTTTATTAGTAGTATTTCAAAAATCAAGGCTCTTCAATTTATTTCAAGTGAAAGGTGTTTTTCTTTTTCAAGTAGCTTTATTTGAAAGCTATAAAGATTTACTACTAATAAAAATTTTGAAAAAGTATAATTCAAACAGTATATTAATAAAAAACAAATAAGATTTTTTTTCTTCAAATTTTTTTTTAATTTTCTTGGTAATTTGAAGAACTTCTAAAGTAAAACATGTAGATTAAGTGAATATCCTAAAGTATCCTACCTTAGTATGCTAATTTTGAAGTTACATATCAAAAATGAAAAAAATTGGGGTATTATTTTTTTATATTGATTATCTGCTCAAAATTATAGGTTTTTATTTATTTTTATTAGGTGTATTTCAAAAATCAAGAATCTTTAATTTCTTTCAAATAAACTGTTTTTTTTTTTTCTTTTCAAAGTAGTCTTATTTGAAATATAGAAAGACCTACTAGTAATGAAAATTTCAAAAAAATTATGATTTCGAGTATTAAATTCATAAAAATCGAGTAATAAGATTTTTGTAACAAAAGAATTACTATATTATTTTTTTTAACTTATTTATTGCCCGATATCATAGGTTTAGTCAATTTTTATTAGTTGTATTTAAAAAAATCAAGGATCTTTAATTTCTTTCAAATAAACGGTGTTTTTTTTCTTTCAAAGTAGTCTTATTTGAAAGATAGAAAGATCTACTAGTTGAAAATTTAAAAAAATTATGATTTCGAGTATTAAATTCATAAAAATCGAGTAATAAGATTTTTGTAACAAAAGAAATACTGTATTATTTTTTTTAACTAATTTATTGCCCGAAATAATTGGTTTATTCAATTTTTATTATTTGTATTTCAAAAATCAAGGATCTTCAATTTATTTCAAGTGAAAGGTGTTTTTCTTTTTCAAGTAGCTTTATTTGAAAGCTAGAAAGATTTACTACTAATAAAAATTTTAAAAAAATGTAATTCAAACAGTATATTCGTAAAAAAACAAATAAAATTTTTATCTTCAGATTTTTTTTAATTTTCTTGGTAATTTGAAGAATTTCTAAAGTAAAACATGTAGATTAAGTGAATATCCTAAAGTATCCTACCTTAGTATGCTAATTTTGAACTTATATATCAAAAATGAAAAAAAAATTGGGGTATTATTTTTTTTTATTAGTTATCTGCTCAAAATTATAGTTTTTTATTTATTTTTATTAGGTGTATTTCAAAAATCACGGATCTTTAATTTCTTTCAAATAAACTGTGTTTTTTTTTCTTTTCAAAGTAGTCTTATTTGAAATATAGAAAGACCTACTAATAATGAAAATTTCAAAAAATTATGATTTCGAGTATTAAATTGATAAAAATCGAGTAACAAGATTTTTGTAACAAAAGAATTAATGTATTAATTTTTTTAAAGAATTTATTGCCTGAAATAATAGGTTTATCCAATTTTTATTAGTAGTATATCAAAAATCAAGGATCTTCAATTTATTTCAAGTGAAAGGTGTTTTTCTTTTTCAAGTAGCTTTATTTGAAAGCTATAAAGATTTACTACTAATAAAAATTTTGAAAAATTATAATTCAAACAGTATATTCGTAAAAAACAAATGAGATTTTTTTCTTCAAATTTATTTTTTTAATTTTCTTGGTAATTTGAAGAACTTCTAAAGTAAAACATGTAGATTAAGATTAATATCCTAAAGTATCCTCCCTTAGTATGCTAATTTTGAAGTTATATATCAAAAATGAAAAAAAAAATTGGGGTATTATTTGTTTTTATTAATTATCTGCTCAAAATTATAGTTTTTTATTTATTTTTATTAGGTGTATTTCAAAAATCAAGGATCTTTAATTTCTTTCAAATAAACTGTTTTTTTTTCCTTTCAAAGTAGTCTTATTCGAAATATAGAAAGACCTACTAATAATGAAAATTTTAAAAAATTATGATTTCGAGTATTAAATTCATAAAAATCGAGTAATAAGATTTTTGTAACAAAAGAATTACTGTATTATTTTTTTAACTTATTTATTGCCCGAAATAATAGGTTTATTCAATTTTTATTAGTAGTATTTCAAAAATCAAGGATCATTAATTTCTTTCAAGTAAAAGGTGTTTTTTTTTCAAGTAGCCTTATTTGAAAGCTAGAAAGATTTACTTGTAATAAATATATGAAAAATTTATAATTTCGAATAATATATTCGTAAAAAACAAATAAGATTTTTTCTTAAAATTTTTTTTTTAATTTTCTTGATAATTTGAAGAACTTGTAGATTAAGTGAATATTCTAAAGTATCCTACCTTAGTATGCTAATATATTAAAATTAGGATTTCGAGTATCAAATTCATAAAAATCGAAAAATAAGATTTTTGTAACAAAAGAATTACCGTATAATTTTTTTTAACTAATTTATTGCCCGAAATAATAGGTTTATTCAATTTTTATTAGTAGTACTTAAAAAATCAAGGATCATTAATTTCTTTCAAGTAAAAGGTGTTTTTTTTTCAAGTAGCCTTATTTGAAAGCTAGAAAGATTTACTTGTAATAAATATATGAAAAATTTATAATTTCGAATAATATATTCGTAAAAAACAAATAAGATTTTTTCTTAAAATTTTTTTAATTTTCTTGATAATTTGAAGAACTTGTAGATTAAGTGAATATTCTAAAGTATCCTACCTTAGTATGCTAATATATTAAAATTAGGATTTCGAGTATCAAATTCATAAAAATCGAAAAATAAGATTTTTGTAACAAAAGAATTACTGTATTATTTTTTTAACTTATTTATTGCCCGAAATCATAGGTTTATTCAATTTTTATTAGTAGTATTTAAAAAATCAAGGATTATTAATTTCTTTCAAGTAAAAGGTGTTTTTTTTTCAAGTAGCCTTATTTGAAAGCTAGAAAGATTTACTTGTAATAAATATTTTAAAAATTTATAATTTCTAATAATATATTCGTAAAAAACAAATAAGATTTTTTCTTAAAATTTTTTTAATTTTCTTGATAATTTGAAGAACTTGTAGATTAAGAGAATATCCTAAAGTATCCTACCTTAGTATGCTAATATATTAAAATTAGGATTTCGAGTATCAAATTCATAAAAATCGAAAAATAAGATTTTTGTAACAAAAGAATTACCGTATAATTTTTTTTAACTAATTTATTGCCCGAAATCATAAGTTTATTCAATTTTTATTAGTAGTATTTAAGAAATCAAGGATCTTTAATTTATTTCAAGTAACGGTTATTTCTGTTTTCAAAGTACATAATCTTATTGGAAAGCTAAAAAGATTAACTAGGAATAAAAATTTTAAAAACTCATAATTTCGAGCAGTCAATTCGTAAACAAAAATAATAAATTTTTTTTTTCAATTTTCACTGTTATTTTTAAGAACTTTATTATATTTTTTAATTTACTACTCGAAATCATAGATTCATAAATTTTTATTACTAGTTAACCTTTTTAGCTTTCTATTGAGAACTCTTGAAAAAACACTTCGCTTGAAGACAAAAAAATTGAATTGAAAGAGGGAAATTTAACTAAAAGAACATAAGAGCTCCTTGATTTTTAAAATAGATTTGTGAGTGTAAAATTGTATTTTTTTTACACACACATCATGAAATATGGCTGTCTGTAGAAAAATTAATAACAATAACATATTTTATTCATATTCTTTTTATTGCAACCGAAAAAATTGTATCAATAATTAACCACAATCATTTTCAATCACGAAAAACTTTTGAGTCGGACTGGCCGCCATTTTAACTCATTTGACAGCACCTCGCGTAACTCCAGAGTAGAAGACTCACCCTATATATCTCCAGTTTCACATAATCCCCCCTATTTCCGCTGTGATACCGGAAAGACGCCAAAAATAGACGTAGAGTAGGCAACTTTTTTCATTTTCAAATTGTTCTGAATTATATTTTCCCATAATTTAATAATTACCATCGTAATAAGATATGAAGTTGCTGGATTTTTTGTAGCATTGAATATTGAAATACACTTCATATTTAAATATATTTACATCAGAGTAAACGTAAAACCATACAAATAAACCATGAATATCAAATCAATACATATTTGGACTGAATCCAAGTGAATTTCAAGCATTTAAGAGATGACTGCATGACCTTAAATGGGTAATTGTAGTTGAACTCCGTAACGAGAGTAAATTACACCTTAATGGAATGAAGTAATACTCGTAAATTTTTGAACATATTTACTCTATGAGAAGGATTATTGGAAACTTGAATCATTTATCATAAACAAACATTTTTATCTTATCTAGGATTAAAATAGCCGGCTTATTGGCAATTTTTAAAGAAGCAATTGAACATAATTCATAATTTCAGGCAATATATTTCGAAAAAATTAATTTTTAAATCTGAATCATAATTCCATTTCCATAGAGAATTCAATAAACATTTTTGCAATTGTAAAAACCAATGATTTCTATGATTTTGACATCTCCAAAATATAATCAATAACTGGTTAATTGTTTTTTAGAAACATCTGCAACGTATAATAATTAGAATTTGGAAAAAAGAACCAGAATTTGTGAATGAAACATCGGGTATTTTATTCATGTTATTGGGTGTGGTAAAGAATTGTATGAAGCTGGACTCATAATTCAAACAATTCGCTTACCAAGAAGTTTTTCCACCCACAATTGAAAATATTTTTCACTTTACTCTCGATATATCGAAAGAAATATCAGTTTTCGAACGATTTATTTCACATAAGACCAATAATCTCGATTATCACCTCAAATGCCAAACAATTTCTGTTTTATTTTAGCCGAGATGACATCATGATCCAATTATGTCATAAACAGAGATAACGGAATATAGCTGTGTGAAAACCGCTGCCAGCCGCCAGCTGCCAAATAACCGAAGATGCCCGAGGCGTCTGCTGCTAGCTGGATCAGTGGCGGGTACAATATTCTTCCATTTCATTATTCTCTTCACTGAAAGCGAACATTCTAGCTGTCAAAAATCCCAGCTGCTTCCGTTTTTCAGCTTCTTATCATCGCGGTGGAGGGTATTTTCACGTTTTCAATAATTATTGCACTGAATGAGATTGTTTGATGGGACTGAACTTGCATTTTCCGAGGTTTTCGGTAAAAAATGGTGGAATATGAAAAAATTGTTTTCACATATACGGACAATGACCGTCAATATAAAACTAGTGGTTTTATGTTCCTCTACTAGTCTTCCAGTTACCCTGAAAAAATAAATCGGGTACAAGCTTGCTTTCGGGGTAAAAACAACCCCAAACTGAAAAAAAATACTTAATTATTTTTTTCGCATATTCAGCAGATGACTGTCAAAATGAAACTAGTGGTTTTATGTTCCTCTAGTGGTCTTCAAACTACCCTGAAAAAATAAATCGGGTACTAGCCTGCGTTCGCGGTGAAAACTACCCTAAACTGATAAAAAACACATAATTATTTTTTTTTCGCATATTCAGCTAATGACTGTCAAAATGAAACTAGTGGTTTTATGTTCCTCTAGTTGTCTTCGAACTACCCTGAAAAAATAAATCGGGTACTAGCCTGCCATCAGGTTGACAGTCATTTGCTGAATATGCGAAAAAAAATTAATTAAGTGTTTTTTATCAGTTTGGGGTAGTTTTCACCCCGAAGGCAGGCTAGTACCCGATTTATTTTTTCAGAGTAGCTTGAAGATATCTAGACGAATATAAAACCACTAGTTTCATTTTGACAGTCATTTGCTGAATATGCGAAAAAAAATTAATTATGTGTTTTTTATCAGTTTGGAGTAGTTTTCACCCCGAAGGCAGGCTAGTACCCGATTTATTTTTTCAGAGTAGCTTGAAGACAACTAGACGAATATAAAACCACTAGTTTCATTTTGACAGTCATCTGCTGAATATGCGAAAAAAAATTAATTATGTGTTTTTTATCAGTTTGGGGTAGTTTTCACCCTGAAGGCAGGCTAGTACCCGATTTATTTTTTCGGAGTAGCTTGAAGACAACTAGACGAATATAAAACCACTAGTTTCATTTTGACAGTCATCTGCTGAATATGCGAAAATAATTAATTAAGTGTTTTTTATCAGTTTGGGGTAGTTTTCACCCCGAAGGCAGGCTAGTACCCGATTTATTTTTTCAGAGTAGCTTGAAGACAACTAGACGAATATAAAACCACTATTTTCGTTTTGACAGTCATCTGTTGAATATGCGAAAAAAATAAGTTTAGTATTTTTTTTCAGTTTGGGGTAGTTTTCACCCCGAAGGCAGGCTAGTACCCGATTTATTTTTTCAGGATAGTTTGAAGACAGCTAGAGGAACATAAAACCACTAGTTTCATTTTGACAGTCATTAGCTGAATATGCGAAAAAAAAATAATTATGTGTTTTTTATCAGTTTGGGGTAGTTTTCACCGCGAACGCAGGCTAGTACCCGATTTATTTTTTCAGGGTAGTTTGAAGACCACTAGAGGAACATAAAACCACTAGTTTCATTTCGACAGTCATTTGCTGACTATGCGAAAAAAAATTAATTAAGTGTTTTTTATCAGTTTGGGGTAGTTTTCATCCCGAAGGCAGGCTAGTACCCGATTTATTTTCTCAGGGTAACTGGAAGACTAGTAGAGGAACATCAAACCACTAGTTTTATATTGACGGTCATTGTCCGTATATGTGAAAACAATTTTTTCATATTCCACCATTTTTTACCGAAAACCTCGGAAAATGCAAGTTCAGTCCCATCAAACAATCTCATTCAGTGCAATAATTATTGAAAACGTGAAAATACCCTCCACCGCGATGATAAGAAGCTGAAAAACGGAAGCAGCTGGGATTTTTGGCAGCTAGAATGTTCGCTTTCAGTGAAGAGAATAATGAAATGGAAGAATATTGTACCCGCCATTGATCCATCTTCGGTTTTTGGCAGCTGCCGGCTGGCAGCGGTTTTCACACAGCTACGGAATATACTGATTAATCGAATATCTATAATTTGTATAAATTCAAAGGATAATCCCAATGCATGGGATTTGTTTCAAATTTTAACGCTTTAATTTAAAATTTTCAAGCAATTTCTTCCAAACTAATATGAATGTGAAAAAAAGAATATGTTAAGACTCTATGATCTATGATCTGGCGTCATCTGTAGTTGACATTTCATTCTTTAGTCAAAGATTGTTGTAAAGGTTGTTTTTGGTTTTAAGTGATGCGTGTTTGAATGTGAGTATTTCTAATTATTTCCTAATATTCGATTAAATATTTGTTTTTTTATTCTTGTTCACGTTATATTCTTGCTTGAATTAAAAACAAATATTTAAAATGACCAGACATAACCTAACCTATCCACATGTTCTGAGTGATATATTTTTCAATTATTTCTTATTTTATTGTTGATATCTTGTGAATTATTGTTTAGGGTGCATTATTCTGCATTATTTTCCAATGCTTCGTGCATTTTACAAACATACTCTGCATATTTTGAATTTTAGTGAAATATGATTAAAACATGTTTCGGTTGAAGTTGTTCGAGAATTTATCTGTGAATATGACTATATAGTCTCTTGAATTCGAAGGTAGGAAAATGAATATGCTATGTACAAGATGCAATAGTCATATTCATAGATACTTCTCCTTGAATATGATATTGCATCATTGTAAAGTATATTAACTTTTCCATCTTGATTCCAGCAATTCAAAATGCCACAGAACGAATATATCGAGCGTCACCGTAAATTGCACGGTCGTCGTTTGGATTATGAAGAACGTAAAAGAAAAAGGGAAGCGCGTGAACCCCACAAGAGGGCCAAAATAGCCCGTACCTTGCGAGGTATCAAAGCCAAACTATACAACAAAGAACGTCGAAATGAAAAGATACAAATGAAGAAAACCATCAAAGCGCACGAAGAGAAAAAGATCAAGAAGACCAGCAAACGCGTCCCAGATGGAGCAGAACCCGAATTTTTGTTGGGCAGGGACAATCAATCCAGCGCCAAAGTTCTATCGAACATGATCAAACAGAAACGCAAAGAAAAAGCAGGCAAATGGGACGTTCCCATACCCAAAGTACGAGCACAAGGAGACGCTGAAGTATTCAAAGTCGTTAAATCCGGTAAATCCAAGAGGAAAGCATGGAAACGAATGATAACGAAGGTGACTTTCGTCGGTGAGAATTTCACGAGAAAACCACCCAAGTTCGAGAGGTTCATAAGGCCCATGGCCCTTCGTTTCAAGAAGGCACACGTCACACATCCAGAACTTAATGCGACGCTTTATCTTCCCATTATCGGGGTCAAGAAAAACCCTAGTTCCGCCATGTTCACCAGTCTCGGTGTTATAACTAAGGGGACCGTTATCGAGGTCAATGTTTCAGAATTGGGTATGGTCACGCAGACCGGTAAAGTGGTGTGGGGTAAATATGCCCAGGTTACTAATAACCCGGAGAACGATGGGTGTATAAATGCCGTTTTGTTGGTTTAATTGAATTTTTTTAATTATGTATGTTAATGAATAAAATGGATTAATTTATAAAATTTTAATATGCAAGAAGTTTCCATAAAAATCATGGATTGCGATGAATGAAGTGTAGATAATTTGATGGAACTGTGTTTTTGTATTTTTGACTTTGAATAAATCGATGGAATCGTAATGAAATGTGTTTCATTATCTCTTTTTTTTTTGTTGATTGTTAATTAACATTTTAAAATAATGTTTGAGACACTTTGTGTTCGTACCAAGCTTTAAACCTATTTCGGCCGATACCAATAAATTCCTAAATTCTCCTGAACGTAAAAACTTAATTTACTATTTTTCTAAGAAATAGTTTGAAGTAATTCTTTGCTTTTTAGTGCTTTTCAATTATTTTTAAATTATTTTTTTTCGGCTCTACATCTAGCAATGATATGAATTTAAGCAATTTTTTGCATGATTCTGTTGTGAATTTCTATTTATTTTCAATTTATTACATAATCTATATTTATTTTTAATTTATTGCATAATTTCAATTAATTTATTTTTATTTCCAATTTATTGCATAATTTCAATCAATTTATATTTATTTTCAATTCATTGCATAATTTTTTGATCAAATTATATTTATTTTCAATTCATTACATAATTTCATGGTGAATTTCTATTTATTATCACTTAATTGTGTGATTTGTGGTTAATATCTATTTATTTTCAATTGATTGCAAAATTTTGTTGTGAACTTCTATTTATTTTGAATTGATTTATATTTATTTTCAATCAATTGCATAATGTCAATTGATTTATATTTATTTTCAATTTAATGCATAATTTCAATTTATTTATATTTATTTCCAATTTATTACATAATTTTAATCAATTTATACTTATTTTCAATTCATTGCATAATTTTTTAATTAATTTATATTCAATTCATTACATAATTTCATGATGAATTTCTATTTATTATCACTTAATGGTGTGATTTGTGATTAGTATCAATTTATTTTCAATTGATTGCACGATCTTGTTGTGAATTTCTATTTATTTTCAATTCATTACATAATTTTAAATAATTTATATTCATTTTCAATTTATTGCATAATGTCAATGAATTTATATTTATTTTCAATTTATTGCATAATTTCAATTAATTTATTTTCAATTCATTACTAAATTTCATGGTGAATTACGTCTCCTAAATGTAAAAACTTTATGAACTATTTTTCTAAGGAAGAGTTTAAAGTAATTCTTTGCATTTTAGTGCTTGTCAATTATTTTTGAGCAAGTTTTATGTGAAAAAATTTTTTTCAACTCTGCATCTAGCAATGATATGAATTTAAGCAATTTTTTGCATGATTTTGTTGTGAATTTCTATTTATTTTCAATTTATTACATAATTTCAATTAATTTATATTTGTTTTCAATTTATGACGAAATTTCGTGGTGAATTTCTATTTATTATCACTTAATTGTGTGATTTGTGATTAATATCAATTTATTTTCAATTGATTGCACGATCTTGTTGTGAATTTCTATTTATTTTCAATTCATTACATAATTTCAATTAATTTATATTTATTTACAATTTATTGCATAATTTCAATTAATTTATAGTTATTTTCAATTCATTACATAATTTCATGGTGAATTACGTCTCCTAAATGTAAAAACTTTATGAACTATTTTTCTAAGGAAGAGTTTGAAGTAATTCTTTGCATTTTAGTGCTTGTCAATTATTTTTGAGCGAGTTTTATGTGAAAAAATTTTTTTCAACTCTGCATCTAGCAATGATATGAATTTAAGCAATTTTTTGCATGATTTTGTTGTGAATATCTATTTTCAATTGATTACATAATTTCAATTAATTTATATTTATTTTCAATTTATGACGAAATTTCGTGGTGAATTTCTATTTATTATCACTTAATTGTGTGATTTGTGATTAATATCAATTTATTTTCAATTGATTGCACGATCTTGTTGTGAATTTCTATTTATTTTCAATTCATTACATAATTTCAATTAATTTATATTTATTTTCAATTTATTGCATAATGTCAATTAATTGATATTTATTTTCAATTTATTGCATAATGTCAATTGATTTATATTTATTTTCAATTTATTGCATAATTTCAATTAATTTATTTTCAATTCATTACTAAATTTCATGGTGAATTACGTCTCCTAAATGTAAAAACTTTATGAACTATTTTTCTAAGGAAGAGTTTAAAGTAATTCTTTGCATTTTAGTGCTTGTCAATTATTTTTGAGCGAGTTTTATGTGAAAAAATTTTTTTCAACTCTGCATCTAGCAATGATATGAATTTAAGCAATTTTTTGCATGATTTTGTTGTGAATATCTATTTATTTTCAATTCAATACATAATTTCAATTAATTCATATCTATTTTCAATTTATGACAAAATTTCGTGATGAATTTTTACTTATGATCACTTCATTGTGTGATTTGTGGTTAATATCTATTTATTTTCAATTGATTGCACGATCTTGTTGTGAATTTCTATTTATTTTCAATTCATTACATAATTTCAATTAATTTATATTTATTTTCAAGTTATTGCATAATGTCTATTAATTTATATTTATTTTCAATTTATTGCATAATGTCTATTAATTTATATTTATTTTCAATTTATTGCATAATTTCAATTAATTTATATTTATTTTCAATTCATTACATAATTTCATTCTGAATTACGTCTCCTAAATGTAAAAACTTTATGAACTATTTTGCTAAGGAAGAGTTTGAAGTAATTCTTTGCATTTTAGTGCTTGTCAATTATTTTTGAGAGAGTTTTATGTGAAAAAATTTTTTCAACTCTGCATCTAGCAATGATTTATTCAGCAATTTTTTGCATGATTTTGTTGTGAATTTCTATTTATTTTCAATTAAA
The DNA here is from genome assembly GCA_030674115.1 of Micraspis discolor. Classification (NCBI taxonomy): domain Eukaryota; kingdom Metazoa; phylum Arthropoda; class Insecta; order Coleoptera; family Coccinellidae; genus Micraspis; species Micraspis discolor. Next base: position 327,803 of record JARTUT010000440.1, read on the forward strand.
TACATAATTTCAATTAATTCATATTTATTTTTAATTTATGACAAAATTTCGTGATGAATTTCTATTTATGATCACTTAATTGTGTGATTTGTGGTTAATATCTATTAATTTTCAATTGATTGCACGATCTTGTTGTAAATTTCTATTTATTTTCAATTCATTACATAATTTCATGGTGAATTACGTCTCCTAAATGTAAAAACTTTATGAACTATTTTTCTAAGGAAGAGTTTGAAGTAAATCTTTGCATTTTAGTGCTTGTCAATTATTTTTGAGCGAGTTTTAGTGAAAAAATTTTTTTCAACTCTGCATCTAGCAATGATTTAATCAGCAATTTTTTGCATGATCTTGTTGTGAATTTCTATTTATTTTCAATTTAATACGTAATTTCAATTAATTCATATTTATTTTCAATTTATGACAAAATTTTGTGATGAATATCTATTTATGATCACTTCATTGCGTGATTTGTGATTAATATCTATTTATTTTCAATTCATTACATAATTTCAATCAATTTATATTTATTTTCAATTTATTGCATAATGTCAATTAATTTATTTTTACTTTCAATTCATTACATAATTTCTTGGTGAATTACGTCTCCTAAATGTAAAAACTTTATGAACTATTTTTCAAACGAAGAGTTCGAAGTAATTCTTTGGTTTTTAGTGCTTGTCAATTATTTTTGTGTGAGTTTTATGTGAAAAATTAATTTTCAGCTCTGAATTGATTTTCTATTATTTGCATAAATTAGAGCCTAATCGAGTCAAATCTACTAGGTTAGGTGTCGAACTTGTGCTAAATTAAAGTCTTCAAAAATATAAAAATGATGAGGTAACATCCTTATCATTTATATCTTTGTTGCAACAATGTTTTAAAAAATCTTTATTATCCTTTTAACATTATTTTTAATTTCTTGTTATAATTTATATATCTAACTGATCTGCATGATCTTGTTGTGAATTTTTATTAATTTTCAATTCATTACATAATTTCAATTAATTTATATTTATTTTCAATTTATTTCTTGATTTTGTGGTTTCTATATATTTATAATTCATTACGTTATTATGTAGCGAATTTCTATTTATTTTCAATTTACTGCATAATTTTGCGATTAATTTGTATTCATTTTCGATTTATTGCATGATTTTGTTGTGAATTTCTATTTACTTTCAATTTATGACAAAATTTCGTGGTGAATTTCTATTTATTTTCAATTAATTGCATGATTTTGTTGTGAGTTTCTATTTATTTTCAATTTATCACATAATTTCAATTAATTTATATTTATTTTCGATTCATGACAAAATTTCGTGGTGAATTTCTATTTATGATCACTTAATTGTGTGATTTGTGGTTAATATCTATTTCTTTTTAATTGATTGCATGATTTTGTTGTGAATTTCTATTTATTTTCAATTTTTTGCATAATTTCAATTAATTTATATTTATTTTCAATTCATTACATAATTTCATGGTGAATTACGTCTCCTAAATGTAAAAACTTTATGATCTATTTTTCTAACGAAGAGTTCGAAGTAATTCTTTGCTTTTCAGTGCTTGTCAATTATTTTTGAGTGAGTTTTATGTGAAAAATTATTTTTCAGCTCTGAATTGAATCAGCAATTTTTTTTATTATTTGCATAAATTAGAGCCTAATCAAGTCAAATCTACTAGGTTAGGTGTCGAACTTGTGCTAAATTAAGGTCTTCAAAGATATAAAAATGATGAGGTAACATCCTTATCATATACATCTTTGTTGCAACAATTTTTTTAAATCTTTATTATCCTTATACTATTATTTTTAATTTCTTGTTATAATTTATATATCTAACTGAAACTTTGTATAAACATTATCAATACACGAAATTGGACAAATTGATTAAGTTATAAGAGTGTAAACTCATACAGGGTGTCTCAGAAATCAACGTCAAGCCGAAAACGGGCGGTGGGCCAAGTCATGATAGTTATCAGAAAAATATAAAAAAAATACTTGTCATACACGCTTCGAATTATGAGTATTAAAAAAAAAATAGAAAAACTGACACCCTGTGATGATCTTTCAAGTCCTGTGGCTACAAATATTAACTTTTCGTGAAACTTTTTTCTTTAATGTAACCATGAATAACCCTTCTTTAAAATACAATTCAAAATTAAACCATAACTGCCTCAATTTTAAATTAAATGTTGGATTTTTGGCCACCACTTAATTTAAAATAATTACATCACCCAACCTTAACCGACTGTACCGTAAAAAAAATGTACTACACTATTTCGGCAAGTAACTTTAAAAGATTGTGCATTTAGTCAAGAATCCAAAATGGTATAATACTTGCTAGAGTACTTCTTAATTTAGGAAAACAAAATTTTTTTCTAATTAAGCCGGATTTCATGACAATTTTATTTAATTAGATAAATTGTTTGAAACACAACCAAGGCATTTTAAGCCTACAATTTACAGGCACAAGTACGATTGAGACGGAGAGTAACGTCATTTTACCTAGTCGATATTGTGCCACTAAACATTTACGGTAGTATGTGGTACCAACAAGATGGGTGCCCAGCGCATTATGCGCGCACGGTACGCGAGTTTCTCGATCGAGAATACCGCGATAGGTGGATCGGGCGAGGTGGTACAATTTCGTGGCCTGCCCGCTCGCCCGATTTAAATCCTGCGGAACGATAAAGGAAAAAGTGTACTCTAAACCCTTTCAAGATTTAGAGCTACGACAAGGAATTACGCAACATTAACTCGAGAAGATACGCTCGTCTTATTACACGGTCGTTTTTAAGGAGATGCTGAGCTTGCATTGCAGCTGAAGGCAAACAGTTTGAACATTTGATATAAATTCTTAATGTAATTAAATTAAAATCATTACTGGGGAAATCTAATAACTGAAATTTATTTTAAACTTGCACCTAAACTTATCAAATTCTTTATTACTCTTACGACAAGATGGCGGCTCTGTCTCACTTACATTGTCGAAATGGTATGTACTTGTGCCTGTAAATTGTGGACTTAAAAACGCCTTGGCTGTATTGCAAATAATTTATCTAATTAAATAAAATTTTCATGAAATCCGGCTTAATTAGAAAAAAATTTTGTTTTCCTAAATTAAGAAGTACTCTAGCAAGTATTATACCATTTTGGATTCTTGACTAAATGCACCATTTTTTAAAGTTACTTGCCGAAATAGTGTAGTACATTTTTTTTACGGTACAGTCGGTTAAAGTTGGGTGATGTAATTATTTTAAATTAAGTGGTGGCCAAAAATCCAACATTCAATTTAAAATTGAGCTAGTTATGGTTTAATTTTGAATTGTATTTTAAAGAAGGGTTCTTCATGGTTATAATTACAAAAACAGTTTCACGAAAAGTTAATATTTGTAGTCACAATACTTGAAAGATCATCACAGGGTGTCAGTTTTTCTAATTTTTTTTTATATTTTTCTGTTGACGTTGATTTCTGGGACACCCTGTATACAAGCTTGGCACGACAAGGGCCTTTGAAAGGTAAACGAAAGAAAAATTAATAATGAAATTCTGATAATAAGAAAAAATGACTCGAAAAAAAGGCGAATGCTGGAGTATCGACTTCTGCCTACCTGGTTTCACAGTACGGCTGAATTAACTTGTCCAGGCACTCACGAGCGAGAATAGTCACTTTTTCACCAGAGTTCTAATTTGTAGAATTAACGAGAAATTCATTTATTGCGAAGAAAAGTGTTGCACTTCACCGGATGAACGCCGCTTCAGTCTTCATTCGACATAGGTCATATGCTCCAACATATGTTACGCGTTTATCGGAAAATGATATGAACATATACAGAGTGTAGGATTATTGAATCGAGCAAGCAACTCTGAATATAAATGAATGAATTTAACTACTAAGTTGCAGTAACAAAGCTAGAAGACAAACATATAAAGAGCCAAAAAGTAGTGCAGAGTGATTTTAACTCAACTATAGTTACATTGTTGTTTCACAGTTGTATTTTCTTAAACTTTGACTGATCATATCTCAGGAAGTATTTTATTTATATTTGATTGAAAGAACTTGTTCATTTCTTCCTAAACTAACATATTTTCATCAAAATCTTTTTAATTCAAGTTGAGCCAGCATGCAGATCTTCGTCAAGACCCTAACGGGTAAGACCATCACTCTTGAGGTCGAACCGTCAGATACCATAGAAAATGTGAAGGCCAAGATCCAGGACAAAGAGGGGATTCCCCCAGATCAGCAAAGGTTGATCTTTGCCGGTAAACAATTAGAAGATGGTCGTACCCTGTCGGACTACAACATCCAAAAAGAGTCCACCTTGCATTTGGTTTTGAGACTGCGAGGAGGTGCTAAGAAAAGGAAGAAGAAGAATTATTCCACCCCTAAGAAGATTAAACATAAGAAGAAGAAAGTTAAGCTTTCGGCTCTTCTTTATTACAAAGTAAGTTGGTGGTTTATAGGAAGTTTTTTTTTAATTTTTTTTTTTTAGGTTGACGACAGTGGTAAAATTCATAGGTTGAGGAGGGAGTGTCCTTCTGAACAATGCGGAGCTGGAGTGTTCATGGCTGCGATGGAAGATCGTCATTATTGTGGAAAGTGTGGCTATACTTTGGTTTTCTCAAAACCAGAATAGGGATGTAATTTTTTGACATAATTCATTAAATTTTTAAGTTTATAGTGTTTTTTATTTGTTCAATGGGCTATTTCTCTTATTTTTATATTTTCCAATGGGTGCTTTTGATTTTAAAATGCAAATATGGCCATGTGGGAAGGTTCGAAACAAAAAATTGAAATATTACTTTTGGTAGTCAAAACAAACATTTTTCGAAATTTGGCCCGTTCAAAAGATATAGGGTGTTGAAATTTCATAAAAAAATTGCATACTCACCTGTAATATTTAAACGACAATATCAATCGAAATGATCTCTTTTAGAAGGTTTTTGATAACACTCGTGCTATTTTGGCATCAATATATTTATTCCACTTCTTGTGGTCTTTCGCTACAACTCTACAGATCGGTTAAATTGCATGAAAAAGAAATATCGTTGAACTAAAGGTCCGTATCTCGTACTTCCTGGAATCATTAGTCTTTTTTGCATATAAATTCATTTCTCATGAATTGCACCATTCTTGAGATATTTGAAGTTGAAAGGAATTAAATCGATATAATTTTCATTTTCCCAAATCCAACTCTGTGCTGAAATGATTCAATAACCAGATTTGTTCAATGTCGCCATATTTTATGTCTTTATTAAATATTTCTACAAAAGGTTGGGAAAATATCTCCATTCTATAGTTCCACCACTAAAAACTAATGGATGAAATTAACCACTGAACAATTTTTGTCTTATATTCACTACAAAATCTGAATTGCCATTTGCTGTGTTCATTATTAATGATGTCTAGCACCTTGTTTAATATTTAATCCAGAGTAATATTCCATAATAAATAGAGAAAAAGATTTCCTTCACTAACATAGGTACTTCGGTATATTCTCATGACCATTGAAATAGGTAATGTATTTTCTGTCAGGACCTGTTGAATTGATGACTTGTCTTTATGAAGAGCTGGTTCTTTATAGCTTCAGACTTTCAGGGTTCATCAAATTATATCTCTTCTAACATAGGAATGCTTCAAATTGAGATCATATGAGTTTTAAAATCTTCGAATCCAGTCTCCTTGATTTATTTTGTAGGTTTATAGTTTTTTCACATATTTATTTCATACACCGATTCAACCTGGTACACGAACTTAAGAGATAATAGATTTTGACTTAGTTTTAGTATTTCTGAATGTTTGTTATGATGCATGGTTAATTAAAATTCAATCAATATTGAAACTAGAAGGTTCATAAACAAGAAAGATTAGAATAGAAATGTATTTTCTGACCATAATCATTTCATACTGAATTGAATATTTCAAACTATCGAAATAATTATTATTATTTAATTATAAGGTACAAATATCTGTTGATAGTTTCAAACAGAATCAAAACAACAAGGAACCACAGAACACTATTTTATTGGGAACAACCCACCACAGAGACGTTATTATAACATTTCAATGTGGTAATAATTCACTCTAGTTATTCTGAGAAAAATTATAACTGAAAATCGGTAATGATTACAGATATTATCTTTCATTAAAAAAAAACTTTGCAATTATTAATTTTTTTCTCTCCTGGGGTTCGGTAATAAATTAATATTCTATGGTAAGGTATTAAAATTTGACATAATCTATGAGTAACCATTATTCAATATTTCTGTTTTTGTTTACATAATTAAAACATATTCTGATTATAAAAACCAAAAATTTACGCATGTTCAGTAATTAATTATAGTCTAAACAGTATAGATTCTTACTAACGAAAAAACACGTAGGTGATCACCCCTAATTCCTTCAAGCAAATATAATTGCACACCTGAATCCGAGAATACTTGTAATCTATCCAAGTAATTTGTTATTGGGATTCAGTAGAGAAAATAATCATCAAACAAAGTAACATCCTGTAAAATAATTATTCGTAGTGACATTATTCATTGTTGTTGAAGATTTCGAAAAAGATTGCCATATTTTTAACAGTCTCGTAGACCTGTTCACTCGTCTCTGTCAAGGAGAAGAAACTTAAATAATATCAGTGTTTGGAAAATCATAGATGATTTTTTCTGTATTTGAGTGAAAAAAAAAGCAATGTGACAACCTCTTGCCTTGGAAGTTTTCATAGAAATGATGGTTTTCATGATTTGGAAATTTCAAGAAGAAAATTACAAATGTACGATGATAACATCCAATAATTCTGAGGTTTTTTTTTAATTTCTTACTAGAAAGGGATTGTCTATAATCTTGAAGTAGAAAGAAATTATAGTAGAACAGCAAAAATCTGTTTATGGTGTTGAATTTTTTTTACCAGAAAATTAGTATTTTGTATCTTTCTTCTGGATATGGATCTCATCGGATGAAACATTTCTTAGTGGGAGAATAATGTTTTTAAACAATTCAGATTCAATAGTGGATGCTGTGGAAAGTATTTTTCATTCAAACTAAACTGGACTACAGAGGGGTATTTGCCCAATGTGAAAACTAAAAACTTATGCTCATAACTTTTTACTCGTCGCGTAACTCGAATTATGGGCTCTGTTTCTGAAGTGAGTTTGCTGACGACAGAACCCTAAACACCAAGTTACACAAAAATCAAATGCAGCTGTTTGAAACTCATTTTCCGACCGATGTACAAAACACAGTGATCTTTTAAACGTAACAACTTGTATGCGTCCAAATATGAAATTATACTCCAGTTTCAAATGAAAGAATAAGCCATCTACAATATTACAACAGATGGCACTAGTGGTACTATTGTTTTAAAGAGTTCAGTTTTTTGTTGGAAATCAGGGTGTATATCCTGATACAAGTTGCATAATTCGAAAACAAGCGAGAAAAATTCAGATTATACCTCCTAGTGCCTTTTGTATTTTATTTTTGCAGTTTGTATGACTGATACGAAAATTGATAGATCATAGAATTTGAATAGTGTGTTCGAATCTCTACATGGTTTAAAATTGACAATTGACATGCAATGGACGCGTGTTGACATTCGAAAGGAAAGGATGTCAGTGTTGTCAACCACAAAAACAAAAATGTAACTAAAAAATGCTACACTGAATGGAAATGAAGTCTAACTTTCTTTATTATCATTTCAACAAGAAGTAAATACAGTATTTATTCAATAATTTCTTCTATCTCCAAAGAATCGACATCAGAGCCATTTTTGCTTTCATCAATTGGGTTTTTTTCTTCAGTTTTATCAGTTTCATTATAATCCACTTCTCCAATACTCATTTCTTTGTTAGATGAATCATGTTCATGTTCAGGTTCCAAAAGCTTTTCATTGTTTTCTTCCAGTTCATTTATATTCGAACTGTTGTTTTCTTGTGCTGCCGCTACTTTCTTTGCATGTATTTTTCTCTTCAAGTTGACCATACCTGCGAATTATTATAGTGAATCTTCAAGGATGTACATCACTTTGTTTATAATTCCTCTAGATGCCGAAAGGGGACGCCATTGCAGACTCAATAAAAATTCTTAGGGTTTTCGAAGAGAAATGAATAAAAAAAAAGAAGTATTTTACGTGTCTTGAAAAGAATTAAGACTATCCAGTAACTCCCAAAATTTCTCTTTAAACATTAAATCAAAGCTCATGGGGTTTTGTATTTTCTTAGGCTTCCATTTCGATGTTCTGATCATCAAAAAAGATAATCCCAGATTAACGAATTTTGACGGAATGCCCAGCCATATAAGTTCTTCAAAATTAATATTTTCAATTTTAACTCAACCATAGTAACAACGGATTGTTGAATCATAGCTGTATTTTCGAATAAATGAATAATACTGTATGAGATTTCTTAGAAACCTGGAAGGCCATGAATGCCGATCAGGATCTGTACCATTCGCGACTATAAGAGATAATAGGGTCGCCCCTGGAACTCAATGACCTTACCCCTGTTCCCCATTCCTTGGCTCGTACAATATTTATAGGTTATGGTTGTATTTTCAAGGGTAATACCACTAGAGGTGGGAATTTTTTGAGAACACTCTTGTTTTTTGGGAATTATGCGTTTAAATTTTGTAACATTTTGAAATTACAATCCTGAAATTTATTTAGATTCTATCGTCTCTTGATCTATTTGAAAATAATTTATTTAAAATTAATTTGCTATACCATCTATTGTTGAATTATGTAATTTCCTGTACATAAGGTATTATTCTTTATAGAAATCTGTTCATTAAAATTTTCGGTGTCTGCAATTGGATGTTGTTATCGCGAATTAATTCATTCCATCTTTGAAACTGATAGTATGCAGACAATATCTCTCGATTGAGAATTTGTTAATTCACGTTTACATATTATCCAAGGAATTTTATAATATTCTTTTCGTGTATCCCTTTCTAGAAGGGATTCCTGTATTATCGTATTCTTAAATTCTTTTATTCTCGTCTCCTTAAATTCCTAGTTTCATATAATCCCAGATTTCTCGACTCTTCGATTCAACAACCACTCCAGACACTATCACCGAAGTTTTCTCAACAACTAACATCATTTGAAGAAAAGTGAGTACCTATATGTTGAAGTTTATCGCCTTCCTGAATAAAGAGATTGTTCATCAGAGTGAGATTACTTCTTTAATTTCGTACACCGTCATCCTGAGATCACATTCGTATATTTATTAGTTTTTATACGAATAGAACTCAAAATTGTGTCTAAACTAATTGGCGCCCATATTATCACACAAAGAAAAGATCACAAATTTATTGGTCCGTTTTCAAAAATTGAGCGATTTCATTGGACGATGTAGTTCAGTGTTGAATTATCGAATAAAGGGTCGCCCCTGGAACTCAATGACCTTACCCCTATTCCCCATTCCTTGGCTCGTACAATATTTATAGGCTTAAGAAGAAATATAGCTGTATTTTGAAATAAATAAATTTCCAAGAGTAATTAGCCAGTTTCTTTTTAGCATTGAAATGTTATAGGCCGAATGAAAGTGATGTACAACCTTAAACCTAATAAACATTAACAAAACAACATTAAGACCTTCTTAATTCAACTAGAAATTCGTTCAATTTCAAATTTACACTTACATTTGATCGTCTGGACTAGAACACCTTTCTTTGAGGCCCTTCTCAAAGACAATTTCCTGTATAAAAATAATTTAAATACCTTGAAATTCAATAGTTTCAAATATACCTCTCTTCTCTTTCTTTTATCTCTTTTCTCAATTGAAACAAGTTATAAGCCACATCGTTCCTAGGTGGAAACAGCGAGCATTCCACCAAATTTCCACAGCATTCGCTCGAACTTTCTGTGTGGAATAACCAATGACCAAGCAGTTTAAAAAGGAGCTGAAAATTTTCGTTGTTAAATCATCAAAAATGTTGGATTATTTTTAATAAATCTAAAAGCGTAAATTTGTCCTTCAAGTCGGATTAAAATATATATAAAATATAGTTATAAAATATTCTCACCGAGTTACCTATTTCGCTGACATACCATCCGCCAATCAACAGAGTTAAAGGTATAAATCCTGAAGAAATATGAGCGGCAACTATCTTTCTGAAGAAGGGTATCAGAAAAATCAGCGGTACACCGACCAGGTAACTGAAAAAACTAAAAACCGAAAGTTTATCATCAATTAGGTTAAGTGTACTTACTAAAAACAAACTCCCAATCCAAAGATTGCACCTATCATCATTTTAAAATAGGAATTATCTTGTTTTGCAACTACAAACAGAAGCTTAGCTGATTCAGTGGTCACTTGAGCTATACTTATAAAACCAGTTAAGTTAAAAGCCACATCTAAATTCCTGAAAATCTATAACTCAATCACTCGCAAGAAAAATATCAAAATATTACCTTAAAACAAATGACATGAAGAACACGCAACACAGAAGAAAATAAGAAAAAAACATTGTCTTAGATTCGTGCTCAATACCTTCCCAGAAAGCACTATGTAAAAAAAAACTGAAGAGTACCATGAAACCCATCACCAAATCAGAGCTAGTGTCCTCATAAATTGTGGTGTTAATTTTTCTCATACCTAACAATTCCGGGCGATTTTGAAAAAAACTGGCACCTGTATGAACGAACACGGTACAATAAAATCCCAGGTACCAAACGGAATTTTTTAGTCTAATTCTGTTATATTCTTTGTACTTCATTTTACGCAACACCTCCTGAGAAAAAAGAAAATATTGTCAGCAATAGTGGTCTAATAATATATTCACAAAGGTACTCAAGGCCCTCTTCCATCTACGCCTATGCTTCCAGTCAAAAATGAATTAAACTAAATGTAAACACAGGTTACCAAGGTGATATTTTCTTACTTCATAAAAAATAATAACACGTCTCTTGGAATGAAATAACAAATTTACCATAAAATTGTCGAACCAAATTTACACTTACGTTCAATAGGTAGTCAAGTACAGAATGCAAAATATACCACACGATGAATAACCAAGTACATCCATTGCACACAGCATTACTGTACAAGTTCCCAAAATTGTTTGATAAAATTTGGGGTATTCCAGTTAGTTCTTTGCTTAAAAAATCACTAAAATCAACTTGCATCGTTTAGAATTTGAGGTTATGATCGAAATGAACTCTTTAAAGAATTCAGAATGAATTATTTGAGAAATTCCTTTTCACTATTCTATTTTAAAATGCCTCGATCAAACACCTTCGTTTCCAAGGAAACCCAATTAAATTGAACCTAAACATTAATTGTGTAAACAACATCGAATTGGATCTTGAGTTGCATAAGTTCAGGGGCAAAATTGTACCATTTGAAATTATTGATTTATTTTTGAATTTGACTTCACTTCTTGAATGAAATCGATAGTTTTAAAATGTGCACGTTAAGTATAAACGAGATTGAGTATTCAAATGATGACGATGTTGATTCCAGGTAATTTTGTCAGTCGAGATAAAGAGAAATTCGATTTTGCTGAATGGACATTTATGAAATTCGGTCAGTTGACTAAACAATTGTAAACTATATTGACTGCACGATGGGGGACATTGAAAATTGTGACGCAGTCTGTGTTTTTCCACGAGGAAATCAGTACACATAATTTTTTCTGTTATGTGAATCATCAGATACGATAAATCAAAAAATCATTTAATAATGGATTTTAAAATATTGAATTGAGTATTTTCCTAAATGTTTAAAAGTATAAATCGCTTTCCATAAGATGGTACTAGAAACCTATTATAGTAAAGGAGTAAAAAAGAAAAAAGTGCGACAAACTAATTATAAAACATTTTGGGGATATTTTGATCATGAAATAAAGTGGTTCAATGTTTTCTTCTTATTTCTTGTGCATGTTTACGCCCTCAAAGTATATTTTTCGATAAGACCTGAGCATTTTCCGATGGTATGTTGGGGTGAGTAAAAAAATGTTTTTTTGTTATAAATTTACAATAAGAAACATATTAAATAGTATTAATCGGTTTAGGGATTTTCTCTGGAAGTATAGGAGGATTTGGAGTTACAGCAGGTGCACACAGATTCTTCACCCACAAGACTTTCAAAGCTAAATTAATACTTAAGATATTGTTGATTTTGGCGTTCAGCAGTGCTGGACAGGTATGCAAGAACTAAGTTTATTATCCTTTAACTTTCAATTCAAGATTTTACATTTTACAGAACACGCTGTATGAATGGGTGAGAGATCACAGAGTCCACCATAAATTTAGTGAGACGAATGCTGATCCTCATAACTCAAGAAGGGGATTTTTTTTTGCTCACTGTGGTTGGTTGATGATGAGGAAACATCCAGATGTTATCTCCAAAGGCAAAACTGTCGATTGCAGTGATATTCTGGCGGATTCAGTAGTGCGCTTCCACCAAAAGTAAGATTAATTACAGAACATCGAGTCTATGACTCTTACATTGTTAGCAACCATAGATTCCTGAGGGGAATACATGAATTCAAATTACAGTTTTTCTTATTGAACTCAGGGAGTATTAGTCCTACAGTTCCCAGTACTAAACTAAATTTTCTCCTTTATATGAGCTAAGATATGTTGGTGTCAAAATCAAACTTAGAATTAAATTTTTAGGTACTTCTGGCCTTTGAGGATATTTCTGTGTTTCGTACTGCCAACAATCATTCCTATGTATTTTTGGGGCTGGGATCTTCAAACGAGCTTCGACACCTCTTTCGGAAAATGGGTGACAGTACTCCATTGTACATGGTCAGTTAACAGTGCCGCGCATTTGTGGGGCACAAAACCATACAATAAGTAAGTATCTGCAACTTTCAACGAAACTCTAGTCTAGTGTTTTGTAGCACTGAAAAATCTATCAACAAATACAGATTTCTCAAAAAGTCCCAGTACTGACTGGGAAAAATAACGTTCTTTCCAAATCACGTGGTAAATTAGAATTATGTCAAGAACAACAGAATAAGTAATTTCTGTGTCTTTTTAGCAGTTCTCTGATCTTTACGTCAGTTTTATGCATAGAACGTTTTTCCATGGCCGCTCAAGATACAATAATTTTTCAAAATACCATTTTAATATTATTTAATTATTTCCAGGGATATTTACCCAGTGGAAACCAAGATGATATCATTTCTTTCTATGGGTGAAGGATGGCACAACTATCATCATACCTTCCCTTGGGACTACAAAGCATCCGAATTTTGTTACCATTTCAACTTGACCACCTTTTGGATAGATGCTTTTGCGAAACTTGGGTGGGCCTACGACCTTAAGCAGCCTTCAGCTGAACTTGTGAAAAAGACTGCTCAAAAATTAGGAGATGGTTCACATTTTGAATGGGGCTCTTGAGAAATATCATAGAGATTTCCGTTTATGGAATATTCAAGGTGGTTGAACGAATGTTTGTAATTTTTTAATAATAAATTTATAAGAAAGATTCTAGTATTTAAGAATGAAATGAAACGATTTTTTTGTTGACCATGAAAAATAAAATACCCGACTCTATGGTGCATGATTTATTTATGTTTTATAGTTTTTTTCACAAGGACAAAGGGATTTTTGAACGATGTTGCCAAATCATTTCAGTGTTCTGCAATACGAAGTCTACATTAGGGATGGGACATCGATAGGTTTTCGTCGATGTTTAACATCGATGATAACATCGAACTGTACCATCGATGTTAATTGAACATCGATATTTGTGAACATCGGTGTTTTAACACTTTAATTATACTTACGTATATCAATAATTCATAATGATTTAACTATAGATTTCCAATATATCAGAAATAATTTCAATGTCTACTGAAAATTCTTATATTGAAAAAAAGGGGCACGATGAAATAACAATTATAAGTACAGTATAAAGTTGGATGAAAGTACAAAAAAAATTAACTTCCCACTGAATCAAATATCAGAATAAATTAAATGTATATTAAAATCTATTTTTGTATGTTATTCAAACTGGTGAAATAAATAAATAAAATAAATTGAATGACAATAAAATTCTTACCGTTTTATAGAATTTACACCCAGTACGAATTTTCTACGATTAAACACTTCAACAAAATATATTTTTTTGATGTCATGTCCATGTTGAATTAGTACATCACATATCACTATCATCAAATTAGTGTAAACTGGAGAAGTAAAATTAATTTTTGGACGCCTTCCATCTCTGAAATAAAGCTGTTCATATGAACTTTTTAATTTTAAAATTACGCAACGTTTAACCCCTTAAAGTTTGTACAAGTAATTAATTGACACCCTGTATAATAAACGACCGATTCCAAAATATTCAATAACACAAAATTGCGGTAAAACCCGAATATAACTTTCTCCTGACGTGAACCAAAACTGTGACGACTATATTCACCCATCTGTCTATACAGGGTGACAATAAAATATGGAATCATGTTCATGTTTGCATATTATTGAGGACATGAAATTCTATTTTTTTCAGTATGGAATATTTTTGGATGGGCATCAGTTGAACCAATGAAAAGGTCATAAATATTTACAGGTAGACAGAAATTGGACTATTTTTTGAATATTTGATGGTTAAATGGGTATATTTTCTCATATTTTCATTGTACACTTCATGTTGAGTACGGCGCTGCTTTCTTCGTCAATTTTTGACAAGTCATATTCATGATTTTGAATAATATATATATCATCCTGGTATAAAAATATACCTAGTTGACTGAAAACTGATTCAATCGCTGAATTTCCATAAAAATATATATGAAACATCGAGAAACTGATGTTGAGTATCCTATCCGCAACATCGATGATGAAATCAATTAACATCGATGGTAAAAACATCGACATCGATACTGAAATATCGATGTTTGAAAAACATCGATGATGATGTCCCATCCCTACTAAAGCTGGCAACACAGCTTGAAACTTTTGCTAAAATGCCGTGGTTAAGTTTACACATTCATTGTTTTCATTGGGTATCTGTGGTTTTGTATGGAATTGTCTGTGGCCTTAAAATTTTGGCGGTTGGAATTATTAGATATCAACAAAATTATTTTATATTTCCGTGTTTTTTTTGTTTTTTATTTTTAATTGGGGTTGGTGAGTTTGTTCATACCTGCTCCCGTAGTTGTTAATTTATTAGCATCTCATTTTTCGAATTCATGTTGCTTTTTGAAGGAATCAACAAAGCATCATTGCTGAACTAAGCTACTAGTGGACCCACCTTTTTGATGGAGAAGAAGTCATCTTAATTTTCAGATCTCAAATGAAGCGGGCCATTTATCGAGACACAAAGTAATTTTATGAATATCCTCAAAAATGGAAATCAATGACAGTGTAATTGCTCGACTAGTTTTGGGTGAGCAATTGTAAATATATTCCTTGGCTCTTTTTTATAATATTTTTGTGTTGAAGGTTATTTGAAGAGAGTTAAATGTTCAGATGGTTTTTACGAATTTCTTACAAAATCTGAACACTTGAAGTCTCACGCTGTGTTCGTCAAAAATGGCATATATTTTGCTACCCGTTTGGGAGGCTTAACTTTGGAAGATATTTTGAGGGAATACTCAGTTATATCAATGATAAGTAAGTTGAAAGGAATGCTTTATTCAAGTTTTATATGCTTTTTTTTCAGTTCAAGTAGCATTGGAAAATACCACAGATTATTACCAAAAACAATTAAAACTGAGTCTAACAGATCAATTGAAATATATTTTAGGTGATTCATACATAGCCGAACCATCATTGTGAGTATATTGGTTTTATAATAAACGGTTTTGATATTGAATTGTGTTTTAGATCGAAAGATTTGAATGCTACGCCGGTTGAATCGTTACCTGGAAATTTATCGAACGACGATCCAAAATCACGTACACCATCGTGTATACGGAGAGAGAGCGAAATTTCAATTATTGTTAGTGTAAGTTGAAAGTTCGATACGCATTTTCATTTACCATTTATACATTTTAAATTCAGAGTTCCACTCAAACAGATAGGAAATCGTTGGTCGATCTCGATAATCAAATAACGGCGATGCGACAAAAACCTGACAAGGACCCAGCGTTCGACAAACTATTGGAAGAAATTATCGGTTAGTGAACAGATATTTTGTAAATAGCAGATATGGTCAGTGATTTTATGTTTTTAGGAGACAAAAGCGAGAAATCTGCACAAAATTCGATATCGAATAATGAATCTGGAAAGACGCAGTAAGTAGTCTTAGTTAGGTGTCGTTTTACAGTGAATACCGCATTTTTCTTATATAGTGCCATCGTTGATGAATCAGCGTTAATTCTGCCCCTTAATGTGGAAACGGGCAGTGGAACCCCCGTAAAAAATGCCTCTCTTCCGGAAAACTCTACGGTTAAAGCAACACCGCAGGCTGGTCAGATTTTTTTAACGAACAATGGACTCTTGATGGTACCCTCGAATTATTTGTTCGTCAACACCCCCCAAACTAAACCTGCGTCTAATAGCGTGATCAGCGAAACCGATATTATGAAGATGCCTCTGTTGGTCGAGGAAACGCCTAAAGATACAGGTGCAATTGTACAAGGTGAGTCTTTAAACACAACTACTGTTTCTCGAAGCATTTTATTCCTTGGAACAATTGACACATTTTCTTTCGAAACGGATGATAAATATTGATTTTATAAACTAACTACGAGTCTGAGTGACTCCAGATACGAAAACGTAGAGTTATACGAACTAGGGGTTTACGGGAGCTTTTTAAACTGCGTGATAATAAATGACATAGCAAGAAATAAGTTATAACATAGTCAATCACAAAATTTACAATATGTATTCTATTTACACCTCAATGTTTCTATTTTTCACCTTATCCTGTTCACGGCACCACTGTAACATTCGCCACTTTTTCTTTCGAAACAAAAATGTTAAATAAAACACAAAACTTAGACAACAAACAATCAAATCTTCATTCAGGGTCTAAAAAAATATAGGGGAGAGCCTCAGGCAAAAACCCCTTATGTTAGGTGATGTTAGGGCGCTTGTTTAAAACTGAATGATAATTATAATAACAATAAACTTTATTGATCCTTTTGGACGTTACAAAAAAATGTATAGGACAAGTCAAATAAAATTATATACATAAACTAGTAAGCGGGTAGGTCAATAGGCCCATAGATCCATAAGCCAGTAGTTCAATAAGCTCATAGATCAATATAGATCATAGATCAATATAGACCATAGGTCAATACCGACCATAGATCAATGGAGCGCACAGAAACGCGAAACACGGCCAAGAAACCCGTTGGAAGCAAAGAAACTTGAAAGAACGCGAAGAAACACGGAAGAAAGCGAACGAACACGAAAGAACGCAAAAAGCCCAAAGGAACTTAAAAAAACCCGAAGGAATGCAAAAAAACCCGTGGAAAGCAAAAAAACATGAAAGAACTGGATTAACCACGAAGAAACGTGACAAAACACGTTGAAACGCGAAAAAACACGAAAATCAGTGCTTTCAATGGGCACAGCCTGTATAGCGATTTTTCCGAATGCACAGCCTGTATAGCGATTCATCGCGATCTGTGTGCATTCTTCAAAGACGAAAATGAATTCGCGCGAAAATCGAGCCTGAAATGACGATTTTCAAACGCATATTTGAGGTGTTTTTCTTGCGATTCGTGAAACGTGAGTGGTCTCTAGAGATTCGGAATCTCCTGTAGATTTTTATTCGAGCGCTTGGAAGGCGCAAAAAATCTTCCACCGTCCATATCGAGCGAAAAATCGATGCCGGATTTTCAAATTTGGAGCTCGCGTTCGGCTATTATCGGAATCGTAGGTATCAGAAACTGTGACATTTTGCCGCATTTTACCGTGAAAATTGTCGAATTTGGAATGAAGAATTCGCGGCCTAATCTCGCTACTTAGATATGGAAATCGGTACCCAGAGATGGGAAACTTTACCTTGATTCGTTTTCTACCGATCGCGGGGCGATTTATATCGTTTTCGACCGGCACGGAGGGAAAACCTAGGTGCGGTTTTTGACGTTTCATGGAAATCGGGAGTCTAAAAATTGCCGTTTTTTATGCATAATTTTCGTATAGATTTCGGGGGGCTCCGCGGCCCGTACCGGTACCACATTATGAGAAATGTCTTTTTCTTGAAAAAGCGACCGATCTCGGCCAGAGAGATGGCCCCGTTCGTCCGTGAGATCTTCCCCTTTGGGGATACGCGAAAGAAAGAACGCAAAAATCCCAAAAGAACTTAAGAAAACCCGAAGGAATGCAAAAAAAACCCGTGGAAAGCAAAAAAACATGAAAGAACTGGATTAACCACGAAGAAACGCAAAAATACACGAAGAAACGTGACAAAACACGAAGAAACGCGAAAAAACACGAAAATCAGTGCTTTCAATGGGCACAGCCTGTATAGCGATTTTTTCGAATGCACAGCCTGTATAGCGATTACACTGTGTGCATTCTTCAAGGACGAAAATGAATTCGCTCGAAAATCGAGCCTGAAATGACGATTTTCAAACGCATATTTGAGGTGTTTTTCTTGCGATTCGTGAACGGCGGGTGGTATCTAGAGATTCGGAATCTCCTGTAGATTCTTATTCGAGCCGTATTTTCAAATTTGGAGCTCGCGTTCGGCTATCATCGGAATCGTAGCAGAAACTGTGACACTTCTCCTCGAATTATCGTGGAAATTGCCGAATTTGGAATGAAGAATTCGCGGCTTTATCTCGCTACTTGGATGTGGAAATTGGTACCCAGAGATGGGAAATTTCACGTAGATTCGTTTTCTACCGATCGCGGGGCGATTTATATCGTTTTCGACCGGCACGGAGAGAAAACGTAGGTGCGGTTTTTGACGTTTCAGAGAAGTCGGGAGTCTAAAAATTGCCGTTTTAAATGCATAATTTTCGTATATATTTCGTGGGGCTCCGCGGCTGAGCTCGTAGCCACGCACGGGGACGTTCCTCGTCCGGAAAAAGCGACCCCTCCTGCCCCGCGAGAGGCTCCGGCTTCGGAGGAGTACTTTCGCCCGTTTTTCGCCTTTGGGCGATTTCGCGATTTTCGTTTGAAAATTTCGGGCACTTTAAGAGCGCCAGTGGGGGGTTTCGGGGTCGCTTCTTCTAGAAGAGGATACGCCTTTTCGATCTGTTTTAAGATTCCCTCTCAAGCGGCCCTGCGGGCCGCTCGGAAAGCTTCGCTTTCCGGGTCCCTAACGGGACCCCCTCTCATAATTTTCTCTGGTTCCCGATCTTATTACTATATTATATTGACAAAGAACTACAAAAAAAAAATAAATAACAAATTCAACAAATGGAGTCTTTAAGGAACTCCTCAATAGTGTAATAACACTTCTTGAGCAATAACAGTTTGACCTCTCTCTTGAAAGACCTTCCATTTTACTGGGCAACCGGTTATGCAATCTGATACCTAAATAACTTGGTGAGGACTCATATTTAGCTGTGTGATGCCGGGGAAAGACAATAGTGTCATTGTTTCGTGTACCATACTCACGATATACCATGTAAGGAATTGGGAACACGGGGAAGGTCATGGAGTTCCAGCGGCGGCTCTGAAAAAATGACAGAAAGTTTCGCGGTTGATAAAGTATATTCTCTCATGCCTTATAGCCCATGTTAGTAACGGTTCCTGCCTTAAGGCCTTGGAACTAAGAAATAAAGAACGAATAAGTAGTAAAGTGAAGAGATAAAACAATTAATGAATTAACAACACAAAATTAATACAATAAAATCACGAAATATAACAAATTTTACTTTAAAAGATACAAAATGAAATTATTAAAGTTTTTAGTCTTTAATATTTAGAAAATTCTTTATTTCCCCATACTATTCACATACAATCATATAAGGTGAATTTTTGGGATATTATTTTTATGTTGAAGCCTTTTCGAGTATTTTTTGAGTTACTTAATTTTTTTGTCGTTCAAGAGTAATCCTTTGAAATTCAAGCCCTGTATCAGTTTATCTCAGTCAACAATATTAAATCGAATGATTGCAATCTAAACTAATGGCACACCCTGTATGAGATTTCATTGAATTTAACTCCCTTACGCGGAAAAGCACGAAAGCTAGAGAAAAACTCTGGTGAATGTCAGCGCTACTCAGATCTGACACACTGTATATGAATCGAACATATTTTATCGAATTCAGAACCAAAACACGCCGAAGGAACACAAAAAACTCGAATTTGCGCGAAAAAAATCAAATTAACTTGTGAATTGAGCACCTCGTATATCACATGATCGCAAATTCATTGTAAACCGTTCACCCTGTATGACATTTTATCGAAATTAGATCCCACTCTATAATTGGTTCGCAGCGGGTGCTTTTTCCATGAAAAAATTCAGACGGAAAATCTCTCGAAGAAAGAATCTGGTGAAAATCAGTGTTTTCAATGGGCACAGCCTGTATAGCGATTCATCGCGATCTGTGTGCATTCTTCAAGGACGAAAATGAATTCGCGCGAAAATCGACTGGAAAATGACGATTTTCCAACGCATATTTGAGGTGTTTTTCTTTCGATTCGTGAACCGCGGGTGCTGTCTAGAGATTCGGAATCTCCTGTAGATTCTTAATCGAGCACTTGGAAGGCCTGAAAAATCTTCCACCTCCCATATCGAGCGAAAAATTGATGCCGTATTTTCAAATTTGGAGCTCGCGTTCGGCTATCATCGGAATCGTATGAGAAACTATGACATTTCATAGCGTATTTCGTGAAAATTGCCGAATTTGGAATGAAGAATTCGCGGCCTTATCTCGCTACTTGGATATGAAGATTGGTACCCAGATATGGGAAATTTCACGTAGATTCGTTTTCTACCCATCGCGGGGGGATTTATATCGTTTTCGAGCTGCACGGAGGGAAAACGTACGTGCGGTTTTTGACGTTTCAGGGAAGTCGGGAGTCTAAAAATTGCCGTTTTATATGCATAATTTTCGTATAGATTTCCGGGGGCTCCGCGGTCCGTACCGGTACCGCATTATGAGAAATGTCTTTTTTTTTGAAAAAGCGACCGATCTCGGCCCGCGAGACGGCCCCGTTCGTCCGTGAGATCTTCCCCTTTGGGGACACTTTCGGCGATTTCGGGCGCTTTAAGAGCGCTCGGGGGCGTTTCGCGGTCGCTTCTCCTAGAACAGGATACGCCTTTTCGATCTGTTTTAAGATTCCCTCTCGAGCGGCCCTGCGGGCCGCTCGGAAAGCTTCGCTTTCCGGGTCCCTAACGGGACCACCCAATTTTCTCTGGTTCACGATCTTATTACTATGTTATATAGAAAAAACCTAGGATGTCACATCCTGTAAAACCATTACCAATTCAGTCCATGGTGAATTTCTTTCAGAGCCTCCGCCTCAATCGAAACAATTGTCTGTAATCACCCAATCACAGATAATCGTCACCTCGTCACCCCAGGTGATGTCGACCTCGCAAAACGCGACGACCACGCTCAGCTCGAAGAAATCCCTGAAGACGATCGCTCCCAAAACCGACAAAATCACGATAGCCTCCCAAGACGGCAACTACTACAAGGTGTTGTACCAAGAACCGCCGTCTCCGGTCGAGAAACCGCGTGGACGTCCCGGACTTCGCGCCAGAGCCTCCTCCTCCAACAACAAGAACGAAAAACCGAAAAAGAAAACCCCGAGTCCCCTCAAAAAGAAGAGCGCAAAGAGCTTATTCAAAGATAACAAGAAGAACGTCTGGGACGCCGAGCTGAGGAAACTGTTGAAACCGAAGGACTCGAGCCCTGAGGATGTGTCCATCACCGATGAACAGCTCAAGAGGGAAGCAATGCTCATCGAAGAAGCCTTTAGGACTCCTGTTAAAGAGAAACCGAAGGAAGGGGAATCCCCGAATGTGGAAGTGACGGAATCTACACATTCTGTTAAATCTGATGAGCAGGAAGAGGTATGTACTACTCCTTGATCTCTTCGATCTAAATTGTGAAATAACGTTTTTGCACAGGTGATTATAACCGAAGAAACAGAGATGTACCTCCGAAACTGCAACGGTCCAGCCAGAATCAAGAAAAAATGCAACCTAACCTCGCCTCCTCAGAAATTCCAAGTGGTGGAAGTCGTAGAGATGGAAGAGAGCCCAACAGTGGAGACTCCGTTGAAAAGAGAAGTTCCCAAGACACCCGGAGCCAAAATAGAACTAACACCGTTCTCCAAAGCCCTGGAGGAACAACTAGCCGGTATGGACCTGTTAGCTCTTCCCACCCCAACATTTCCAATCACACCCGGAACAAATCTCACTCCGGAGCATCATTCGAACAGACCGACCGATTACTCCACCTCGAGCTCATACTATCAGCCCTCCGACTCCGAACAGACCAAATCCATGGAGGCTGTGATGGAAGAATTAAGAAACAACGCAAAGAAAAAGACAAACAAGTCTGAAAACGTGACTGAACTGAAAGAGATGTTCAATAAGAACGTGATAGGGAAGAAAAATTTGAATCTGATAAAAAAGGAGTCTTCGGGCTCCGAAGAAGGTGACTCGGACAGTTTTAGTAGTTCAACGGATACCGAAACCAGTTCGGAGTCTGATTTCGAGACCAGAGCCAAACTGAGTCCCACCGGACCGTACAGTTTCAGGAAACGGATACCGAAGAAAGAGGAGGCCACAAAACCGGCTTCCACGAAGAAGAATGTTAGAAAAACTGTTGCTCCGAAGAAGAAAGAAACCAAGAACAACGAGGCGGATAAATGTGATAACGAAAACGAAATTACAGACGACGATTTCGCCTTGCATCTCAGCACGGACGAAGATAGCACCAACAACAAGACGAACACCGAAGCTCCAACAGTTTCTCAACGTAAAGAAGGATCTTGCTCCGAAAACGCCAAACAGCTGATTCAAGACTTGTACGATCGCGGTATCCACCTGTTACCGAAGGTTCAAGACACGAAAACGTCTCCAGTTAATCCTAACGCTTTGGAGAACTTGGATGTGAGCTCCGAAGACAACTCGATGGATCTCGAAGAAGCCCCGGTTATGAGCCACAAATTGTACGGAGTCGAAGACCAAATTCAGATCATCCACCAATCCAACGAGAAGAGAAAAAAGAAGGAATACGATATGTCCCAATTGAAGAAAAAGATGCTCATCGATAGTTACTCGACAACTTTAAAAAAAGACATCTTGCTCACCTTGTCGTTATCATCGAGACAACCTAAGGTGCACATCTCGAAAAAAGCACCAACGAAGAGGGAGAAAAGATTTAAATCGACAAGTAATACGGATAAACCGAAGAATGAAAAGGCCACCACGAAAAGAGTAAGAAGTCGAAGTACGAATGAAAGGAATAATGTGGTTTCGAAGACCGTACAACAGGATGATACAATTTCGGAGCCTCCGAAATCCGGTGAAGTACAGAATGAAAAGGTGGATGGGGCCATCGGGACTTCCTCATACGACGATCTGATGAATTTCGCTGTTTTGGGGGAGAATACGGAGGAACAAGATAAAAATTCAGATGTAAAAAGGTAAGATTTCATTTATTTATTCGAAACATTGTTGTTACTATAATTGAGTATAAATTGAATTGTTTAATTATCGTTTTAAAGAACTTATATGGTTGGAGATTCCATTAAAAGTCGTCAAACTGACATATTCTGTATTTGCTCAAGATATCTAGTTTTTTTTGTCTTGTTTCTCGATTTGTTATATTTTGGACTGTTTTCAATACATTTTGGCTCTTTATATGTATGTTTTCTGGCTTCTATATGTGTCTTCAGTTGGATATTGATATGGAAGATGGTGGGCCAGTAGATCTATAGGCCAGTAGATCAATAAGCCCGTAGATCAATGAAAACACGCCGAAGAAACCCGTTGAAAGCAATAAAACACGAAAGTACGCGAAGAAACACGGAAGAAAGCGAAGAAACATATTAGAACGTGAGAAAACATGAAAAGACCCGAAGAAACACGAAAGAACGCAAATAACCCAAAAAAAACGGTCCAGTTCGTTCATAAAACTTTCCCTCTTGGGGACACTTTTAGCGAAATTGGCGTTATTCGCGAAATTTCGGGCGTTTTAAGAGCGTCCAGGGGGGTTTCGGGGTGGCCATTTCAAGAAGAGGATACGCCCTTTCGATTTTTATTAAGATTCCCCCGGGGTCGGCCCTTCGGGCCTCCCGGGAAGCTCCCCTTCCTGGGTCCCTCCCGTCGAGTTTCAAATTGATTTTCTCTGGTTCTAATTATATTGTATAGTCGATTATCTGCAATCTTTTCATGTTTAATTTCGTTGTGTATTAAAAGGAAAAGCTGCATGAAAAATTCAATTACGATATTCTATTTTTCTATTCGTTTCAAAAGAGTTATACCTATTTATTCCCCCCTTGGGGAAAGTTTTAACGTTTGAAAATTTAGGGCGTTTTAAGAGCGCCTAGGGAGGATTTCAGGGTATCCACTACATGAAGAGGATACGCCTTTTCGATATTTATTAAGATTCCCCCGGAGTCGGCCCTTCGGGCCTCTCCGGAAGCTCCACTTCCCGTCGAGTTTCGAAATAATTTTCTCCTCCTTACTGTTATATAGTCGATTATCTGCATTCTTTTCATGTTAATTTCGTTGTATATTAAAAGGAAAAGCTGCATGAAAAATTCAATTACGATTCTATTTTTCTATTCGTCTCAAAACAAACAACTTCTTGAGTTGAAGGTTATGTTTTCTGTAAAGAGAATTAATTGTCATTCGATTTTTATTAAGATTTCCCCGGGGTCGGCCCTTCGGGCCTCTTGGGAAGCTCCGCTTTCCGGTTCCTAAAGATTTCCTAAAGATTCGTTTTCCACCGCCGAAAGGGCGTTTAGGGGCTTCTACCGCCCACACGAAACGAAAATATCAGGGCGATTTTCGGAGCTCGCGGCGGAAAAATTGCCGTTTTACATACCTTCTTTTTGTACAGATGTCGGAGGGCTCCGGGGTCCATAACGGTACTTCCCGATGAGACATGTCTTTTTCTTGAAAAAGCGATCGATCTCGACCCGCGAGACGATCCGGTTCGTTCATAAAACTTTCCCCCTTGGGGAAAGTTTTATCGTTTGAAAATTTAGGGCATTTTAAGAGCGCCTAGGGAGGGTCTTTTCGATATTTATTGAGATTCCCCCGGAGTCGGCCCTTCGGGCCTCGCGGGAAGCTCCGCTTCCCGGGTCCTTGCCGTCGAGTTTCAAAATGATTTTCTCTGGTTCTGGTTATATTTATAGTCGATTATCTGCAATCTTTTCATGTTGAATTGCTTTACGTATTAAAAGGAAAAGCTGCATGAAAAATTCAATTACGATATTCTATTTTTCTATTCGTTTCAAAAGATCTATAGGCCAGTAGATCAATAAGCCCATAGATCAATGAAAACACGCCAAAGAAACCCGTTGAAAGCAAAAAAACACGAAAGAACGTGAGAAAACATGAAAAGGCCCGAAGAAACACGAAAGAACGCAAATAGCCCAAAGGAACCCAAAAAAAACCTGAAGGAACGCAAAGAAACTCGCTGCTTGGGTATGAAAATGCATACCCGGAGATTGAGAATTGCCGTTTTACATACCTTTTTTTCGTACAGATGTTGGGGGTTTTAAGAGCGCCTAGGGAGGTTTTCAGGGTGTCCACATAATGAAGAGGATACGCCTTTTCGATATTTATTAAGATTCCCCCGGAGTCGGCCCTTCGGGCCTCTCGGGAAGCTCCGCTTCCCGTCGAGTTTCGAAATAATTTTCTCCTCCTTACTGTTATATTATATAGTCGATTATCTGCATTCTTTTCATGTTAATTTCGTTGTGTATTAAAAGGAAAAGCTGCATGAAAAATTCAATTACGATATTCTATTTTTCTATTCGTTTCAAAACAAACAACTTTTTAAGTTGAAGGTTATGTTTCCTGTAAAGAGAATTAATTGTCATTCGATTTTTATTAAGATTCCCCCGGGGTCGGCCCTTCGGGCATCCCGGGAAGCTCCGCTTCCCGGGTCCTAAAGATTTCCTAAATATTCGTTTTCCACCGCCGAAAGGACGTTTAGGGGCTTCTACCGCCCACACGAAACGAAAATATCAGGGCGGTTTTCGGAGCTCGCGGCTCGAAAAATTGCCGTTTTACATACCTTCTTTTTGTACAGATGTCGGGGGGCTCCGGGGTCCATACCGGTACTTCCCGATGAGACATGTCTTTTTCTTGAAAAAGCGATCGATCTCGGCCCTCGAGACGATCCGGTTCGTTCATAAAACTTTCCCCCTTGGGGAAAGTTTTAACGTTTGAAAATTTAGGGCGTTTTAAGAGCGCTTAAGGAGGATTTCAGGGTCTCCACTACATGAAGAGGATACGCCTTTTCAATATTTATTAAGATTCCCTGGGAGTCGGCCCTTCGGGCCTCTCGGGAAGCTCCGCTTCCCGTCGAGTTTCAAAATGATTTTCTCTGGTTCTGGTTATATTTATAGTCGATTATAGGCAATATTTTCATGTTGAATTTCGTTGTGTATTAAAAGGAAAAGCTGCATGAAAAATTCAATTACGATATTCTATTTTTCTATTCGTTTCAAAAGATCTATAGGCCAGTAGATCAATAAGCCCATAGATCAATGAAAACACGCCAAACAAACCCGTTGAAACTAAAGAAACGCGAGAAAACATAAAAACACCCGGAGAAACACGAAAGAACGCCAAATTCCCAAAGGAACCCAAAAAAACCCGAAGTAACGCAAAAAAACCCGCTACTTGGGTATGAAAATGGATACCTGGAGATTGGAAATTTCCTAAAGATTCGTTTTCCACCGCCGAAAGTGCGTTTAGGGGCTTTTAGCACCCACAGGAAACGAAAATATCAGGGCGAATTTTTGACGTTTTTCGGAGCTCGGGGCTCGAAAAATTGCCGTTTTACATACCTTCTTTTCGTACAGATGTCGGGGGGCTCGCGATTTTCGTTTGAAAATTTCGGGCGTTTTTAGAGCGCCTAAGGGGGTTTCGGGTTGGCCATTTCAAGAAGAAGATACGCCCTTTCGATTTTTATTAAGATTCCCCGGGGTCAGGCCCTTCGGGCCTCCCGGGACCGTTTCCCGGGTCCTTGTCGTCGAGTTTCGAAATAATTTTTTCCGGTTATATTATATAATCGATTATCTGCAATCTTTTCATGTTTTGTAATAATCTCGGGAAATGACCAGAAAATAATCATAAAAATATCTTGTAAGCGCGAGAATAGTGATCTCATTGAGAGTAGTAATCAACGCGAGATTTGTGATCTCGTTTTGAATAGTGATCTGGGCGAGATCTCGTTAAAAATAGTTATTACGGCGTTTGAAATAATCATCTTATTGTAAATAATAATCAGAGCGAGATCAGTGATTTTTTTGAGAATGGTGATCAAAGCAAGATTAGTGATCTCGTTTAAAATTATGATTTCATTTCAACTTTCCCCCTTGGGGACACTTTCAGCGAAAATGGCATTCGTTTGAAAATTTCGGGCGTTTTAAGAACGCCTAGGGGGGTTTCGGGGTGGCCATTTCAAGAGGAGGATACGCCCTTTCGATATTTATGAAAATTCCCCCGGGTTCGGCCTTCGGGCCTCCCGGGAAGCTCCGCTTCCCTGGTCCTTCCCGTCGAGTTTCAAATTGATTTTCTCTGGTTCTGGTTATATTATATAGTCGATTATCTGCAATCTTTTCATGTTGAATTCGTTGTATATTAAAAGGAAAAGCTGCATGAAAAATTCAATGACGCTATTCTATTTTTCTATTCGTTTCAAAACAACTTCTTGAGTTGAAGATTTATTTCCTGTTAAAAATTGTTACTGGAATGGGTAAAATATATGAATTTATAGCTCTGCATTAATGTGGGGTCACTCTTTTATTTATAAACACTTCCTCTTTAATAATGGAGAAAAATACTGTATGAAGTAGGAGGACACAATAGACGATCAGGTTCTGATTGGCCAGCGAGTTATCTCGCTAAATGCCCTTGTTTTGTTACTGCATCATCATGTTTTTGTAATTATCTCAGAAAATGATAAGAATTTAAAAGTAAAACGACAAATGGGCGAGGCTTGAAATACTGTATGAAGTAGGAGGAGACAATAGACGATCAGGTTCTGATTGGCCAGCGAGTTATCTCGCTAAATGTCCTTGTTTTGTTACTGAATCATCATGTTTTTGTAATGTCATGAAATGACCAGCATTTAGTAGTTGAACGACATATGGGCGGGTCTTAATATCTCATTGTTTACATTAAAAAAGGGGAGGAGACAACACACGATCAGGTTTCTGATTGACCAGCGACTTTTCTGTTAAATGTCTACGTTTGAGAACCGAATCGTCATGTTTTTGTAATAATTTCGGGAAATTACTAGAAAATAATCATAAAATTATCTTGTAAGGGCGAGAATAGTGATCTCATCGAGAGTAGTAATCAACGCGAGATTTGTGATCTCGTTTAGAATAGTGATCTGGGCGAGATCTCGTTGAAAATAGTTATTAGGGTGTTTAAAATAATCATCTCATTGAGAATAATAATCAAAGCGATATCAGTGATTTTGTTGAGAATGGTGATTAAATTAAGATTAGTGATCTCGTTTAAAATGATGATTTCATTGAGAATAATAATCAGAGCGAGATTAGTGATCTTTTTGAGAATAGTGATCAAAGCAAAGATTAGTGATTATGATTTCATTTCAACTTTCCCCCTTGACACTTTTAGCGATTTTCGTTTGAAAATTTCGGGCGTTTTAAGAGCGCCTAGGGGGGTTTCGGGGTGGCCATTTCAAGAAGAGGATACGCCCTTTCGATTTTTATTAAGATTCCCCCGGGGTCGGCCCTTCGGGCCTCCCGGGAGCGGAGCTTCCCGGGTCTTTCCCGTCGAGTTTCAAAATAATTTTCTCTGGTTCTAGTTATATTATATAGTCGATTATCTGCAATCTTTTCATGTTGAATTTCGTTGTGTATTAAAAGGAAAAGCTGCATGAAAAATTCAATTACGATATTCTATTTTTCTGTTCGTTTCAAAATAAACAACTTCTTGAGTTGAAGATTATGTTTCCTGTCAAAGAGTATTAATTGTCACTGGAATGGGTAAAATATAAGAATTTATAGCTCTGCATTAATGAAGGATCACCTCTTTTATTTATAAACTCTTCCTCTTTAATAATTTTCAGTGGAGAAAAGAGAAAACACAGTTTGGAAGAAGAAAATAATCCACCAGAGAAGAAAACAAAGACGGAAACAGAAAAACAAAATCTTCTGAAGAAAGTGAACGTCGATTTGTTTCTGAACAAAGTGCATGGAAGCACAATGCAATCAAAATGACAGTAAACTCTTGATTTTCTTTTTTAACCATAAAAATTAATTTTATTTATTAACTTTTAAGAATCACCATATTTTAGTACATACAAGAATTTTTGGACTAGATTTATGTATCTTATCTTCTGTGATATGTTTGTATATATTGATTTGTTATTGTATTTCTTAGATTTAAGTAGATAGTTGTAGTCCATGATTTTGATTACGTTAAATAGATGTTTTAATTAATTTCCTTTTATTTCGATACTTACCTAAGGAACATAGCTTTGTGCCATCAAACAAGTGATATTAAGATATGTGAAAACGATAATGAAACATTTCAAAGTAATGTTTCAGAGAAATTCGAAGGAAACTATGATTATTTTTAAATTGAGGTTTTTCTCCTCATTGTGACGGTTGTATTAGTATCACACTGCTCCGGAGTAGAACAAGCGCCGATAAGCTCCTGACTTGACGTCAGTGCTTTTCTGAAATTTTTAAACCCACCCCGTACACTACGAAAAAACTCAACATTCTTATAATGAATATCAAATCAACAAAAGGAAATGTTAAATCAAATCAACAAAATATATACAATGAAGCACTGAAATTGGACTTCCTATTAGGGAGTGTGATAATCTCAGGAAATGATCAGAAGTTAAACGCCAAATGGGCGGGGCTTAAGATTTGAGTATCGTTAAAAAGAAGAGGCGACAATAGACGACTAGGTTTCTGATTCGTCAGTGACTTATATTTGTTGAATGCGTTTGTTTTAGAACTGAATCGTCACGTTTTTGTTATGTCATGAAATGACTAGCATTTAGTAGTTGAACGACATATGGGCGGGGCTTAAATACTGTATGAAGTAGGAGGAGACAATAGACGATCAGGTTCTGATTGGTCAGCGAGTTATCACGCTAAATGCCCTTGTTTTGTTACTGAATCACCATGTTATTGTAATTATCTCAGGAAATGATTAGAATTTAAAAGTAAAACGACAAATGGGCGAGGCTTGAAATACTGTATGAAGTAGGAGGAGACAATTGACGATCAGGTTCTGACTGGTCAGCGTCGTATCTCGCTAAATGCCCTTGTTTTAGAGCTGAATCATCATGTTTTTGTTATAATTTCATGAAATGATTAGAATTTATTAGATAAACGCCAGATGGGCGGTTCTTAAGATCAATTGTCACAACTGTAATAAAGGGGATCAGATTTCTAATTCGTCAGCGACTTATCTCGCTAAACGCCCTTGTTTTGGTACTGAATCAACAAGTTTTGGTAGTTATCTCAGGAAAAGATTAGAATTTATAAGTAAACCGACAAATGGGCGAGGCTTAAGATAGACGAATCAGAAACTTGAATCCTTTTATTACAGGTGCTACAATTGATCTTAAGCCCCGCCCATCTGGCGTTTATTTAACAAATTCTAATCATTTCCTGAGATTCTGATTGGCTAGCGAGTTATCTTGCTAAATGCCTCTGTTTTGTTACTGCATCATCATGTTTTTGTAATTATATAAGAAAATGATGAGAATTTAAAAGTAAAACGACAAATGGGCGAGGCTTGAAATACTGTATGAAGTAGGAGGAGAAAATAGACGATCAGGTTCTGATTGGCCAGCGAGTAATCTCGCTAAATGCCCTTGTTTTGTTACTGAATCACCATGTTTTTGTTATAATCTGAGGAAATGATTAGAATTTATTAGATAAACACCAGATGGGCGGGGCTTAAGATCAATTGTCGCACCTGTAATAAAGGCGATCAGGTTTCTGATTCGTCAGCGACTTATCTCGCTAAATGCCTTTGTTTTGTTACTGAATCACCATGTTTTTGTAATTATCTTAGAAAATGATTAGAATTTAGAAGTAAAACGACAAATGGGTGAGGCTTGAAATACTGTATGAAGTAGGAGGAGACAATAGACGATCAGGTTCTGATTGGCCAGCGAGTTATCTCGCTAAATGCCCTTGTTTTGTTACTGAATCATCATGTTTTTGTGATTATCTTAGAAAATGATTAGAATTTAGAAGTAAAACGACAAATGGGCGAGGCTTGAAATACTGTATGAAGTAGGAGGAGACAATAGACGATCAGGTTCTGATTGGCCAGCGAGTTATCTCGCTAAATGCCCTTGTTTTGTTACTGAATCATCATGTTTTTGTGATGTCATGAAATGACTTAAGATATCATTGTTTGCACTAAAAAGGGGGAGGAGACAACACACGATCAGGTTTCTGATTGACCAGCGACTTTTCTGTTGAATGTCTATGTTTGAGTACTGAATCATCATGTTTTTGTAATAATCTCAGGAAATTACCATAAAATAATCATCTCATTGAAAATAATAATCAGAGCGAGAATAGTGATCTTTTTGAGAATGGTGATCAAAGCGAAATAGTGATCTCAATTAAAATAATGATGCGGGCAAGATTAGTGATCTCATTGAAAACATCGATCAGGGAGAGAATAGCGATTTCGTTAAGAATATTAATCAGGGCGAGATTTAGTGATCAAAACAAAATTAGTGATCCCGTTTAGAACAGTGAACGGCGAAATTAGCGATACTATTGAGAATAGTGACCTCGTTGAGTTGTTAGGGTGTGATTAACGATCTCGTTTGAAATAATGATCATGGCGAGATAAGCCATCTTCTTGAGAATAGCGATCAAAGCAAGATTAGTGATCTCGTTTAAAATAGTGAACAGGGCGAAATTAGTGATACCATTGGGAATAGAGATCTTGTTGAAAATAGTGATCAGAGTGGGATTAGTGATCTCATTAAAATAGAAAAAAGAGCGAAATTAGTGATACCATTGAGAATAGTGATATTGTGTTATAGTTATTATGGGATATTGGATATTTACAAGGCTAATGAGCCGCCAAGGATTGAAGTTGATATTATTTTTGACATTTATTGTATTTATGTGTGTTTCTCAAATATTGGTCGGTGATTTACCAGTCTTGTGTAAGCGTGAATAACCGCTGATGAATTAGTCGTTGAAGTTGATATCCTTATTGACATTTATTGTATTTATGCCTGTTTTTCAAATATTGGTCGGTGATTTATCAATCTTATGGAAGCGTGAATAACCGCTGACGAATTAGTCGATATGTGTAGAAAGGGAACGAGTTTTTCATTATTATGTTCCTATTGAGAATAGTGACGAAAACCTCGTCAGTTACTGAGAGAATAAAGATTTTGTTCACAAAATAGTGATCATTACGAGACCAAGTTGATCAATTGTTGAGAATAGTGATCAGAGTGAGATTAGTGATCTCGTTTGAAATAGTAAACAGAGCGAAATTAGTGATACCATTGAGAATAGTGATCTTATTGAAAATAGTGATCAGAGTGGGATTAGTGATCTCGTTTAAAATAGTGAACAGGGCGAAATTAGTGATACCATTGAGAATAGTGATCTTGTTGAAAATAGTGATCAGAGTGAGATTAGTGATCATGTTGAAATTAAACAGATCGAAAAGTGAGATTAGTGATCTTGTTGAAAATAGTGAACAGAGCGAAATTAGTGATCTCATTAAAAATAATGATGATGATTGTTGAAAATAGTGATCTTGTTGAAAATAGTGATTATGATTTTGATTGAGAAATAAAATCAGAGCGAGATTAGTGATCATTTTGAGAATGGTGATCAAAGCGAGATTAGTGATGGCCCGCTCGAAGGGCAATCTTGATACAGATCGAAAGAGCGTATCCTCTTCTTGGAGAAGCGACCTCAAAAGATCCCCCGGGCGCTCTTAAAGTACCCGAAATTTTCAAACGAAAATGTCGAAAAACGTCGTTTTTGGCGAAATCGACCTCGCGTTTGAACGTTCCCCTCCGAAGATAGACCGTTTTGCGGGGCGAGGGAGGTCGCTATTTCGAGAGGAAGAACGGCCGGGGTTCCCGCTACGAGCTGAACCCCGGAGCTTCCCGTTTTCTGGGCTAAAATCCCGTATCTAAAACGGCAATTTTCGGATTCTCCAACTCCGCGAAACGTCAAAAACCCCTATGATGCTTTCGCTCCGTGCGGGCGCTACGAGTCCCTAAACGCCCTTTCGGGGGTAGAAAACGAAACTTGAGGAAATTCCCCATCTCTGGGTACCAATTTTCATATCCATTCCGAGGATAGCCGAACGCGAGCTCCAATTTTCAAAATCCGGCATCGATTTTTCGCTCGATATGGGCGGTGGAAGATTTTTCAGGCCTTTCAAGTGGTCGAATAAGAATCTACAGGAGATTCCGAATCTCTAGAGACCACTTACACAACGGGAATCCGAAGAAAAATACCTAAATTATGCGTTTGAAAATCGGCATTTTTGGCTCGATTTACGCGCCATTTCATTTTCGTCCTTGAAGAATGAACCGATTGCGATGGATTGCTATACAGGGCGAAAATAGCGATCTCGTTGAAAAATATCAATAAGAAGTTGTCTTTATTCACAAGCAAAATAAACATTTCAATAAATTTTCTGTATTTAAACCAATAGACGTAAAATACAATTCAAACATCTCAATTATACAAGAAATTCCTCAATGCAAATCTTCATTAAACAAAAAACACTCAACGCCTCTTTTTCGTTGCGTTTCTTTTTCTAGATTTCGAAGAATCACTGGTGCTGCTACTGCTAGAACTCGATGATCTTCTGGACCTCTTCTTGTCTTGTCTATTTCTTGACGCAGACCTTCTGGTCTTTTTGCCGTGACCGTCGTCTGAACTGCTACTGCTGGAACTGGAACTACTACTGCTACTACTCCTTCGTTTGGTCTTTGCACTCCCAACAACCCTCTTGTCTAGTTCTTGTAACACTTTGTACGTCTTCATCAACTTCTCTTTCTCCATGGCTTCCTTTTTGGCTCGCTTGGCTTTATCCAACATCTCCGCTTCTTCTTTCACTTTACGCTGCTTCTCCTCCAGCCGTTTCTGCTCAACAAACATATTATTTTTCGATTAATCTTCATAATAATACAATACCTGTTGCTCCTCCTCTTTCCGTTTCTTCTCCAACATCTCCACCTTCTGCCGGATCAACAGCAATTTCCTGTATTTCTCCTCGGTGCTATCGGTCGGTTTCAACGGTTCCACCGCCTTCAGGATCTTCTTCAGATCCGGCTTCTCCGGCGTCCCGCTCTCCTTATCGGGCGTTCTCGTAACCTCCTTAGGGGCGGGGCTTCCCTTTCTCTCCTCGCTCGAGCGACGTTTCGTCTCCTCCCCCTTCTTCTCCGGCGTCCTGGAGCGTCTCCTTGGCGACCGCGACCGCCTACGTCTACGATCACGCCCCTCTCTCGATCTCGACGCGTCCCTACGACGTTGGTAGAGGGCGGGCGGTGGACGTCGCTGCCTGAAATCACGCCCCCTGAAGGGCGGTCGTCTGGCGTCGTCTTGGCGACCGTTTGTCCTGTAATTCCTTGCTGAATTCACATTGGACGGTTTCTCGGTTTCGAATTTGTTCCTGCCGACCCTCTCGTCGGTGTTGTTGGTCTCCGGGGTGGTCCTTCTTCTTCTTTCCCTACCGAAATCTTTGGCGCCGTCCATCTTCCCATGAACGACAGGCGGTTTGGGTTTTTGAAGGCCGGGTTTAGGTTCCGCGGCATCCTGTTCCTCCTGGCCGGTCTTCAGTTGAACCCCGAGAGCCTCGGCGAGGAATTGGCTGCGTTCGGCCAGCATCTTGTCCTCTTCTTCCACCTCGTTACCCTTTCTTGTTAAATCGTTCCTGTCCGGCTGGTATTCTCCCGTGTTGTTGAGGGGGTACTGCACCAGGCTAGCGACAGGTTTCCTCACCTCGTTGTCCGACTGATCTTCGTAGTCGAGAGCGTTGTAATCCAACGGTCTGTTGGGTTTCTTTTCGGGAGTGTAGGTGTTTCTGTCCCTTCTCGATTCTTTGCTGCTGCTGCTGGGCTTGGTTGTTCTTACGATCGGCCAGCTCGGACATCTTTATCACCCTGTTCTCCTCCTTCCTCCAATGGGGAGGTGTAACGCTCCTCGATCTGCTTCTCGATGGAGTCCTGAATCTCTGCAGAAATTTTTTTGTACAGTTGTATTACATGTTCGGTATAAACTTACGAATTTTCCTCTTCCTTTAATGATTCTTCCGCTTTTCGTCTTCATGGGGCCTCTTCTGCCGAAACCTCTGTTATCCCAGTTTCTTCTTCCTCTGAAGTTTTCATCGTTATCGTTGTCTGAGATCGAGAACATGAAAGTTATACAAGTTATACAAGAAGTTGAATACGGTACGATTACCTCTCCTTTCTTTATGAGACCTGTACTCGCCCTGATCCTTTGAATTCTTGTCGTCTTTGTTCGTGGCATTGCCACGAAGTAGGAATTTATTCACCGGAACGTCCGGAATATCCTCCGGATCTATCTTGGTAACTATTGCCAGAGGATGCAAGTTCTTCTCGTCATCTTCAGTCTGTTTTTTCGATTTTCTATAAGGGAATAGTGTGAAACGATAGTTTGGTAATGGCACTTGTTGACTTACTCTTTTCTTTTATCTTTCTTTTCCTTTTTATCTTTCTTATGTTTTTTCTTCTCCTTCTCTTTGGTTTCTTCTTCGGATTCCTCTTTGTCTTTCTTTTTCTCCTTTCGAACTGAAAAATAATCATTAATTGATCTTATATGGGCGAGAATATTGATTAACGAGATTAGTGATACCATTGAGAATAGTGATCTTGTTGAAAATAGTGATCACAGTGAGATTAGTGATCTCGTTTGAAATAGTGAACAGGGCGAAATTAGTGATACCATTGGGAATAGAGATCTTGTTGAAAATAGTGATCAGAGTGAGATTAGTGATCTCGTTTAAAACAGTGAACAGGGCGAAATTAATGATACCATTGAGAATAGTGATCTTGTTGAAAATAGTGATCAGAGTGAGATAAGTGATCTCGTTTGAAATAGTGAACAGGGCGAAGTTAGTGATACCACTGGGAAAAGAGATCTTGTTGAAAATAGTGATCAGAGTGAGATTAGTGATCTCATTAAAATAGTAAAAAGAGCGAAATTAGTGATACCATTGAGAATAGTGATATTGTTGAAAATAGTGATCAGAGTGAGATAAGTGATCTCGTTT
Source organism: Micraspis discolor (assembly GCA_030674115.1). Lineage (NCBI taxonomy): Eukaryota > Metazoa > Arthropoda > Insecta > Coleoptera > Coccinellidae > Micraspis > Micraspis discolor. Next base: position 364,119 of record JARTUT010000440.1, read on the forward strand.
GAAATAGTGAACCGGGCGAAGTTAGTGATACCACTGGGAAAAGAGATCTTGTTGAAAATATTGATCTTGTTGAAAATAGTGATTTTGTTGAAAATAGTGATCTTGTTAAAAATAACGATCTCGTTGAAAATAGTGATGTTGCTGAAAAAAGTGATACCATTGAGTATAGTGATCTCGTTGAAAATAGTGATCTCGTTGAAAAAAGTGATACCATTGAGTATAGTGATCTTGTTGAAAAAAGTGATACCATTGAGTATAGTGATCTTGTTGAAAAAAGTGATACCATTGAGTATAGTGATCTTGTTGAAAATAGTGATCCCGTTGAAATAGTGGTCTTGTTGAAAATAGTGATCTCGTTGAAATAGTGATTTTGTTGAAAATAGCAATTTCGTTGAAAATAGTGATGTTGAAAATAGTGATCTCGTTGAAACTAGTGATCTCGTTGAAAATAGTGATCCCGTTGAAAATAGTGATATTGTTGAAAAAAGTGTTCTCGTTGAAAAGTGATCATGTTGAAAATGGTGATCTCGTTGACGATAGTTATCTGGAAGAAAATAGTGATCTCATTGAAAATAGTGATGTTGTTGAAAATAGTGATCTTGTTTAAGATAGTGATCTCGTTGAAAATAGTGATATTGTTGAGAATAGTGATATTGTTGAAAAAAGTAATCTCGTTGAAAAGTGATCTTGTTGAAAATAATTATCTCGAAGAAAATAGTGATGTTGTTGAAAATAGTGATCTTGTTGAAAATAGTGATTTCGTTGAAAATAGTGATATCAATATGTAGTAATCATGTTTAAGATAATGATGTTGATGAAAATAGTGATCTTGTTGAAAATGGTGATAATGATGAAAATAGTGATCTCGTTGAAAATAGTGATCTTGTTGAAAATAGTGATCTTGTTGAAAATGGTGATAATGATGAAAATAGTGATCTCGTTGAAAATAGTGATCTTGTTGAAAATAGCGATTTCGTTGGAAATAGTGATGTTGATGAAAAAGGTGATGTTGTTGAAAATAGTGATACCGTTGAGTATAGTGGTCTTGTTGAAAATAGTGATCTCGTTGAAATAGTGATTTTGTTGAAAATAGCAATTTCGTTGAAAATAGTGATGTTGAAAAAAGTGATCTCGTTGAAACTAGTGATCTCGTTGAAAATAGTGATATTGTTGAGAATAGTGATCTCGTTGAAAATAGTGATCCCGTTGAAAATAGTGATATTGTTGAAAAAAGTGTTCTCGTTGAAAAGTGATTATGTTGAAAATGGTGATCTCGTTGACGATAGTTATCTGGAAGAAAATAGTGATCTCGTTGAAAATAGTGATGTTGTTGAAAATAGTGATCTTGTTTAATATAGTGATCTCGTTGAAAATAGTGATATTGTTGAGAATAGTGATATTGTTGAAAAAAGTAATCTCGTTGAAAAGTGATCTTGTTGAAAATAATTATCTCGAAGAAAATAGTGATGTTGTTGAAAATAGTGATCTTGTTGAAAATAGTGATTTCGTTGAAAATAGTGATATCAATATGTAGTAATCATGTTTAAGATAATGATGTTGATGAAAATAGTGATCTTGTTGAAAATGGTGATGTTGATGAAAATAGTGATCTCGTTGAAAATAGTGATCTTGTTGAAAAGAGCGATTTCGTTGGAAATAGTGATGTTGATGAAAAAGGTGATGTTGTTGAAAATAGTGCTACCGTTGAGTATAGTGGTCTTGTTGAAAATAGTGATCTCGTTGAAAATAGTGATCTTGTTGAAAAGAGCGATTTCGTTGGAAATAGTGATGTTGATGAAAAAGGTGATGTTGTTGAAAACTAGTCTTGTTGAAAATAGTGATCTCGTTGAAATAGTGATTTTGTTGAAAATAGTGATACCATTGAGTAAAGTGATCTTATTGAAAATAGTGATCAAGGTGAGATTAGTGATATCGTTTAAAATAGTGAACAGGGCGAAATTAGTGTTTTCATTAAGAATAGTGATTTTGTTGAAAATAGTGATCAGAGTGAGATTAGTGATCTCGTTTCAAATAGTGAACAGGGCGAAATTAGTGATACCATTGGGAATAGAGATCTTGTTGAAAATAGTGATCAGAGTGAGATTAGTGAACATGTTGAAATTAGTTATCAAAGTGAGATTAGTGATCTTGTTTAAAATAGTGAACAGGGCGAAATTAGTGATACCATTGAGAATAGTGATTTTATTGAAAATAGTGACCAGAGTGAGATTAGTGATCTCGTTTAAAATAGTAAACAGGGCGAAATTAGTGATACCATTGGAAATAGAGATCTTGTTTAAAATAGTGATCAGAGTGAGATTAGTGAACATGTTGAAATTAGTTATCAAAGTGAGATTAGTGATCTTGTTTAAAATAGTGGCCAGAGTGAGATTAGTGATCTCGTTTAAAATAGTAAACAGCGAAATTAGTGATACCATTGAGAATAGTGATCTTATTGAAAATAGTGATCAGAAAGATTAGTGATCTTGTTGAAAATAGTGAACAGAGCGAAATTAGTGATACCATTGAGAATAGTGATCTTGTTGAAAATAGTGACCAGAGTGAGATAAGTGATCTCGTTTAAAATAGTGAACAGGGCGAAATTAGTGATACCATTGGAAATAGAGATCTTGTTTAAAATAGTGATCAGAGTGAGATTAGTGAACATGTTGAAATTAGTTATCAAAGTGAGATTAGTGATCTCGTTGAAAATAGTGATCTTGTTGAAAATAGTGATCTCGTTGAAAATAGTGATCTTGTTGAAAAAAGTGTTGTTGTTGAAAATAGTGATCTTGTTGAAAATGGTGATCTCGTTGAAAATAGTGATCTCGCTGAAAATAGTGATATTGTTGAAAATAGTGATCTTGTTTAAGATAGTGACCTCGTTGAAAATAGTGATATTGTTGAGAATAGTGATCTCGTTGAAAGTGGTGATATTGTTAAAATAATGATCTCGTTGAAAATAGTTATCTCGAAGAGAATAGTGATGTTGGTGAAAATAGTGATCTCGTTGAAAATAGTGATCTTGTTGAAAATACTGATGTTGATGAAAATAGCGGTTCCGTTGAAAATAGTGATATTGTTGAAAATAGTGATCTTGTTTAAGATAGTGATGTTGATGAAAATAGTGATCTTGTCGGAAATAGTGATTTCGTTGAAAATAGTGATGTTGTTGAAAATAGTGATACCATTGAGTATAGTGGTCTTGTTGAAAATAGTGATCTTGTTGAAAATAGTGATCTTGTTGAAAATGGTGATCTCGTTGAAAATAGTGATTTTAGTTTGAAAATAGTGATTTTGATCTTGTTGAAAATGGTGATCTCGTTGAAAATAGTGATTTTGTTGAAAATAGTGATACCATTGAGTATAGTGGTCTTGTTGAAAATAGTGATCTTGTAGAAAATAGTGATGTTGGTGAAAATAGTGATCTTGTTGAAAATAGTGATGTTGATGAAAATTGTGATCTCGTTGAAAATAGTGATGTTGTTGAAAATAGTGATCAAGATGAGATTAGTGATCTCGTTTAAAATAGTGAACAGGGCGAAATTAGTGATACCATTCAGAATAGTGATCTTGTTGAAAATAGTGATCAGAGTGGGATTAGTGATCTCACTTAAATAGTAAACAGAGCGAAATTAGTGATACCATTGAGAATAGTGATTTTGTTGAAAATAGTGACCAGAGTGAGATTAGTGATCTCGTTTAAAATAGTGAACAGGGCGAAATTAGTGATACCATTGAGAATAGTGATCTTGTTGAAAATAGTGGCCAGAGTTAGATTAGTGATCTTGTTTAAAAAAGTGAACAGAGCGAAATTAGTGATACCATTGAGAATAGTGATCTTGTTGAAAATAGTGGCCAGAGTTAGATTAGTGATCTTGTTTAAAAAAGTGAACAGAGCGAAATCAGTGAACCATTGAGAATAGAGAACTTATTGGAAATAGTGATCAAAGTGAGTATAGTGATCATGTTGAGAATAGTGAACTTCACAAGAAAAAAACACATTTTAAATATAAAAATATGTCTGAGAACATGGACTGACCTTTCACCTGCTTCACCAATTCTCCGCATTTGACAATCCTGACATCTTGCAAGGGTCTGCTGTTGGCATCGACGGGAAGCGCCTCGATTTGTCGAACAACATCAATGCCTCCGACAACATGTCCAAAAACCACGTGTACACTAAAAGTACATTAGGAATATTAACCTCGTGTTCTTCGAGTCGGAAGATCGTGCTACTTACTTGTCGAGATGAGGAGCCGGTTGTGTTGTACTATAACACAAAAATTGAGAAGATATGATCAAGCGTGGCCAGACAGGATAAAGACGTCATGATGATGACAGTCGTACGGCTACAGAACAAATCATTTTTACTGTTCTGTAACTGATCAACAGTTGGTTGCACCCTAGTCTTCGAGAGTTCGAACCTGAATCTTAACTACACTTTAGTCTGTCTAAAATGCAAGTGAGAATTACTCTAATTCAATATGCCCCCGAAAAATTGATAGTTACACTGAAAAACTTACTCTGTATTCAATATTTAGAGGTGTACTAAAAAGAAATCCATTTTTTTTTTAAAACAACTTTACTGATCTAGAACTTGACTTGTACCGCGTTCAAATATGGTAAGTAAGCAGATGATTCAATTTTATTACACCTCATACTGAAAAATCAATAAAGCTTTACTCACATGAAGAATTGTGACCCATTTGTGTCTTTACCACGATTTGCCATCGAAAGTAAGTAACCTCTATCATGTTTCAACTCAAAATTTTCATCTAAAAATTAGAAAACACAAATGAATGAATCAAATTCATCATAATGAAACAACTACCTTCAAAAGTTCCACCGTAAATAGATTCTCCTCCGGTACCATTCCCATTGGAAAAATCTCCACCTTGTATCATGAAATCTTTAACTACGCGGTGAAATAGAACAGCCTACGATAAGAAGAAGTGAGTTATATCAATTCCATGAAATTTTTACTTTCACCTTGTAATGAAGAGGTTTATTTGTTGAGGCCCCCAGCCCTCTTTCTCCGGTACAAAGCGATCTGAAATTTTCGCATGTTTTGGGAACGACATCGTTGAATAATTCGAATAATATACGTCCGGACGGTAGGCCGCTAATGCTTATATCGAAATAGCATCTCCATCTCTCTACATTATCCTGTTCTTTATCAATCATCTGCAAACAAGCTAAGTTTGATTATTTGGAAAATATTAGTCATATTCAATGATACCTTTTCAACAAGAGCATTCGACATAGATTTCTAAAGTGTTTATACTGAAATTCTCTTAAATCGTGAATCTTAGGGTAGAGTTGTATCCACGAAATTAATGATTTCTTTCGAGAACTTCAGATTTCACAAGCCAACCATGTTTTCACTTTGACATTTGATGGGACCATGGATTAGCTTGATGATTTTGCTCTGTGGTTTGTCGAGCAATCCATTGGCGTAACGCACGTGAGGCGCATTTAAATTTATTACTACACCAACTTAGCCCTATATAAAGCTTTAAAAATGTTTTCTCAATAGCAAAAATTTGTAAATCTTTGTTTCAAGTTCATTGAAATGACTATCAAGTTACATATTGATCAGATGTATATTTCAGCAGTTATTGAAATTCAAATTATCCGAATTTTTGGTACCCATAACTACTAATTTATTTGACTGATTTTACCCACAGACCAACTCGACTGAGTTATTTGGACAATTAACTTATTCTGTAAAGATATGATCACTTTAGTTTAGGGATGGGACATCGATAGGTTTTCGTCGATGTTTAACATCGATGATAACATCGAACTGTACCATCGATGTTAACTGAATATCGTTAATTGAACATCGATATTTGTGAATATCGATGTTTGTAAACATCGGTGTTTTAACACTTTAATTATACTTATGTATATCAATAATTCATAATGATTTAACGATAGATTCCCAATATATCAGAAATAATGTCTACTGAAAATTCTTATATTGAAAAAAAGGGGCACGATGAAATAACAATTATAAGTACAGTATAAAGTTGGATGAAAGTACAAGAAAAATTAACTTCCCACTGAATCAAATATCAGAATAAATTAAATGTATATTAAAATCTATTTTTGTATGTTATTCAAACTGGTGAAATAAATAAATAAAATAAATTGAATGTCAATAAAGTTCTTACCGTTTTAGAGAATTTACACCCAGTAAGAATTTTCTACGATTAAACACTTCAACAAAATATATTTTTTTTGTGTCATGTCCATGTTGAATTAGTACTTCACATATCACTATCATCAAATTAGTGTAAACTAGAGAATGTTGATTTATTTGATGGCGTCTCAGATGGAATATTTAGCTTGACGACGCCTATGGTCTGATTCACAAAAAACCGATCGTCATTTAAGCTACATGGTAACATATCGTCATTAGTAAAATAATGTTTTGTGGTCGACTGAAACTAACCCCAAAAAACATTTATTGTTTATATTGATAATGGTATGTTTATATTGGGCCTAAATTGTCATATTATTCATGATTCTTATTTCAGGGTAAACATAAGAAAAGAAAGAAGGAAAAAAAAAGTAAAAGACGATCACCAAGTACAGATGAAGACTCCAGCGAGACAGAATGGGTTGAAAAAGAAAACCCTGTTGAACAAAAATCATCGACACCCCCTCCAAGATCTCCGAAGCCTCAATTGCAAAGAGAAGATTGGTTGGATATAGGATCAGTTTTTTCATCAAATTCATCTACTGACCGAAAAACTTCTCGTGAACTTGAAAAACATAAAAAGAAGCAGGAGGATCAGTATAATCCTGGACAAAGTGTCAGAGAATTGAATCCTTATTGGAAGAATGGGGGTTCTGGATTACCTACATTCAAAAAACCTACATATAGCGACGACGAGACCCAAAACGAAACAAAACAAACAGACAGGAAAAAGTATAACTGGAAAGTACCAAAATCAGATGAAAATGAAGCTAGAACATTTGAAGATGATATTTCTACTATTAATAAGAATTCAAGTCAGAATACAATTCCTACATCTCTAGATCCCAATATTATAGCAGCTAAATTAGTAAAAGCAGAAATAATGGGAAACACAAAGCTCGTGGAAGAATTAAAAATTAAACTAGAACAAGCAAAACAGAATAAAATTGAAGAAAAAGAAGCCCGTAGAGAAATTTTACTCACACAGACAGATTCGAAAGGATATTCGCGGCCTCTGAAGATCAACGATGATTCTGAAAGCCGTTCGAAGAAACGGAGAGTTGAAACTTATACAGGCCGAGAAAGAACTAAATATTATGCAGATGATGACAAATATTCTTTAAAACAAATGTTCGAAGCTGAGAAGTACAATTCAATAGATAGTGCCAACAAAGAATTCGCTAAAATGGCTAGCAAAGTTGGTAAAAACGATAGTCTTGAAGATATATTTGTGGATAAAATTCGTCATCAAGGAACTTCTAAAGATGTTGACCAGGCAGTTCATGAACAACGTAAAATGGTTAAATATGTTGATAATTGTACTAGGTGTTTACAATCAGACAGTATGGTTCAGCATCTTATTATCAATTATGACGAAACAACCTACGTATCTTTACCACATCATGAACCTTTAACGGAGGGACATTGCTTAATAAGTCCAATCAAACATGTTTCGTGTTCCGTTCAACTGGATGAGAACGAATGGAATGAAGTCAATAAATTCAGATCAAAGTTGGTGAAATTATTCGAAAAACAGGGTAAAAGTGTTGTTTTCTTTGAAATCGCTAAATCTTTACATAAATTTCCTCATATGGCGATTGAATGTGTACCCATCCCGATAGAAAAAAGTGAAATAGCTCCTGTATATTTCAAAAAAGCTATAGAAGAATGCGAGACCGAATGGTCGCACAATAAGAAATTGATTTCCTTAAAGAACCGGGATGTTATTAAAGCAGTTCCCAAAGGATTACCTTACTTTTTTGTCAGTTTTGGAATGTCGGAAGGGTTCGCCCATGTTATCGAAGATCAAAGCATGTTTCCAAGTAATTTCGCTCAGGAAGTTATAGGAGGTATGTTGGATATTAATCATAGTAAATGGAAAAAACCTCGAAGAGAAAATTACGATTCCCAGAAATCACGTGTTACTGAATTCAAAAACTGGTGGAAATCAACATAAAAAACTTGTATATAATAAATGATAACTAAAATGAAATCGTTTTATTCAACATAACCTAAAATGTTGTGATCTACGAGAATATCGTAATGCCAGTAATTGGAAGGGTTATGATGGCATTTATTTTATTCAATTCAATTTTTAATGGGATATTGTAGAAATTTCAACGAAAATTTCCCGTTTTGCTTTTAAACTCATTTTTGTTTTGAGTATTTTGAATTTCGCGGAGTATTGATAACAAAATGGCGGATATTGCGAAACATCTTTCAGTTTACACCAAACTGATGAATTGAGTCAGACGTTTTCGTGAATTATCTTAATAATGACCCTATAATTAATTAATTTTCATATTCCACAGATGAAAATTCCGTAAGTATCTTCTCGATTGATGATTGTATGACCAAATCCTTATGGCATCCATAACCACGTTTCCGCTTTTGCAACAGGAAACTGTCTCAAATTGAATATTTCATGTTGCATATTTTTAAATTCGAATCTATTTTGAGGAAATATGTTTTCAGATTATGATAAATATTGCTAACACTGTTTTCATAACTGATCAATTGGAAGATAGCAATGATAGTAATCCTGTAAGTATTTGAGAGAAATGCATCATAACCAATATTATTTTGTTGTTTTTTAGCATAATGTAGCAAATCAACGAGCGCCCAATGAATTGGGTAAGGAGCTGCTTAAAGCGGCTTCTGAAGGAAATATACATGATACCCATAGGTTACTTCATGAAGGAGCACCATTTACAGCAGATTGGGTAGAATTTTCTTTGCACATAAATATTCAAAATGACCCTAATTTTTTTTCAGTTAGGAACCAGTCCACTGCATTTAGCTGCTCAAGGGAATCACGTTGAAATTTGTGATATATTATTGAATGCTGGTATTTCTGCAAATGCTAAAACCAAAGTGGATCGAACACCGCTTCATTTAGCAGCTTACGAAGGACATGTCAACATAGTACAATTACTGCTTAAGGAAGAAGCTGATCCTAACGAAGTCGATTTGGTAAACGTTTAAATTCATTGAAAACTATGTTTAATCGTAGTTTTAGTTAGGTATGACACCTCTACATTGGTCTGTACAGAACGGACATTTAGATGTTACTCGAGTCTTATTAAGCGGAGGCGCTCAAAAATATGCTGAAAATAAGTTCGGTTTGAAACCCTTGGATATTGCCCATCAGATCGAGAGATACGATATAATTCAGATACTCGAAGAAGAACAGATTATCGATACAGCAGTTGCAACTAAAAGTCTGGCAACTGACGATGCTAAAATTGATCAATCTGCTTTACATACCGGTAATATTATCACTATGGAAGATACCGATGATTGTTCAAATATAGGTAAGTCATTTATTTGTAATGTGCATCATTATATCTCTAATATATTTCAGAAGATGAAATACCTCACATTAAGTTCGAAATGGATAATTCCCTGTCAGATTCCATGAAAATTCTGCAAGAACACGGGATAACTCTGTTGCCCACTGATGACGATAATAATATTCTCAGTACAGTTATGGAAAGTGGACACTCGGTCGTTTTAACAGGTAGGGATCCTCAGATTCGAAATACCGTGCCGTTTAGTGAAAGAGCGATTTTTCAGAGGTCGGGAAACAAATTCTAGACGCGGTCAAAGCTCAAGAAGAATCTGTGCAGAATATCACAAGAAACTTGGCGTACCTAGAAAGAGAAAGATGCATGACTGTAAATCCCGACGATTTGTTCGCCGATTCACCTCAGTTGACGCCTGAAAAACAGAAAAAACACAAGGAAGTGAAAAGACGGGTTGTAATGAAAAGAAGCAAGGTACAACCGGTACTCGCACCAAATGTAAGTTTTCATATCTCAAATTAAAGAAATTTTACAATTATAAGTTTCAGATTCTCAAACAGACAATTCACAACGTTAATCCGGTTCGTCTCAGCCCGAAAGAAATAGAAATACGAAGGTTATTAAAGGAATTGAAAGATGCTGAAAAACGGTTAAAGAATATAAAGAGAAACTCGAACAAAAAGAAATCGAAGTAGACGATTACAAAATGAAATTGAAGCTCTTGGGGTACAGTTGACCGGGTTTTATGTATATAATTTTGTACATATTCGAAAAGTGATATAACAAAATAAATCTGTGAGAATTGTAAGGAGATAGGATATTTTTTGTTACTGGTGTTTGTATACGTTGAAGAAATTGTTCCATTTATAATGTGTTTTTCCAGTTGTTCTAATTTGTGCCTTACCTTCCAGAAGTTTTATCGAAGATAATATGTGATTTTAAATATCATGCAGAATTAAAGATTCTTTTTTTGTGGTCCATTTATTGAAGTGCTCTTTATTCATTTGAAAATGCAACTATTATTCAACAATTTGTTGTTCCTATAGTTGAGTTAGAATTAAATTTTTGAAATTGTTTATTTCGTATTTGAAACAACGCTTCTATGTAATCATAGATAAGTGAAAGTCATAGACTGGTGTCTATGGTGAAAGTGATATTTATGTCATAACACTAGGGAGATAGGATTTTAAATAATTCTCTAGATTTCCAGTAAATTTTGATTATATCAATTTATTTTTCACAATAAAAAAAATCGAAATTAAGAAGTGATTATATTGAGATCATATTCTGTGTAGTCGGTACTCTGTGTTCTGTAAAAAGTTAGGTTAATTCAAATCAAAAAATATGCTTACTAAAAACAAATAATAATAGATTAATTTTTGATGAATTCTTTCTTAAACGAGAAAATAAACCAGGTTCATGCAACAAGGTAAAGTGCAATAAAAACATCAAAATAAGCAATTAATCGAATATATGTTATTTCAACTTCACACCCTTTAAAAATAGACAACAATAATAATGAAACATTTATTTACAGACGATATATAAACTCTGGAAAATTTAAATTTGGTCCCCGGATAACACCATGACGAATAAACACCCTTTACCAAAACCGGATTATGAAAAAATTCGCGAAATAATATCTTCAGTGCAAGAAGACGTATTGTCAGGAAAAATATATTCCAGTGAAAAAGTACAAGAATGGACTACTACAATTGCCAAGGAAATAGACGAGAAATGTGTTGATTTGAAAATAGGAAATTATAAACACATCGTTCAAGTAACTCTCTGGGAATCTAAAGCATCTGTTTGTAAATTAAATCTTGAATTTTGGGACGAAGAGAATGACAAATGTACTTGCGATGAATTTATTAACGATACCATTATGTGTTCAACAAATGTTTTTACGATATGTTCATATTGACTTCATTTTATATTAAACATGAATATTTATATTTCGCCTCAAATTCTTTCATTTATTTATTATTCTGCTATGGTTCAGAATAGGGATGGGACATCGATAGGTTTTCGTCGATGTTTAACATCGATGATAACATCGAACTGTACATCGTTAATTGAACATCGATATTTATGAACATCGATGTTTGTAAACATCGTTGTTTTAATTCTTTGATTATACTTACGTATATCAATAATTCATAATGATTTAACGATAGATTCCCAATATATCAGAAATAATTTCAATGTCTACTGAAAATTCTTATATTGAAAAAAAGGGGCACGATGAAATAACAATTATAAGTACAGTATAAAGTTGGATGAAAGTACAAAAAAAATTAACTTCCAACTCAATCAAATATCCATATAAATTAAATGTATATTAAAATCTATTTTTGTATGTTATTCAAACTGGTGAAATAAATAAATAAAATAAATTGAATGTCAATAAAGTTCTTACCGTTTTATAGAATTTACACTCAGTAAGAATTTTCTACGATTTAACATTTCAACAAAATATATTTTTTTGTGTCATGTCCATGTTGAATTAGTACATCACATATCACTATCATCAAATTAGTGTAAACTGGAGAACAAAAAATTAAGTAAAATTAATTTTTGGACGCCCTCTATCTCTGAAATAAAGCCTTCATATGAACTTTTTAATTTTAAAATTACGCAATGTTTAACCCCTTAAAGTTTGTACAAGTAATTGATTGACACCCTGTATAATAAACGACCGATTCCAAAATATTCAATAACACAAAATTGCGGTAAAACCCGAATATAACTTTCTCCTTACGTGAACCAAAAGTGTGACGACTATATTCACCCATCTGTCTATACAGGGTGACAATAAAATATGGAATCATGTTCATGTTTGCATATCCTTGAGGATATGAAATTCTATTTTTTTCAGTATGGAATATTTTTGGATGGGCATCAGTTGAACCAAAGAAAAGGTCACAAATATTTACAGGTAGACAGAAATTGGACTATTTTTTGAATATTTGATGGTAAAATGGGTATATTTTCTCATATTTTCATTGTACACTTCATTTTGAGTACGGCGCTGTTTTCTTCGTCAATTTTTGACAAGTCATATTCATGATTTTGAATAATATATATATATATCATCCTGGTATAAAAATATACCTAGTTGACTGAAAACTGATTCAATCGCTGAATTTCGATAAGTATATATATGAAACATCGATGATGAAATCAATTAACATCGATGGTAAAAACATCGATATCGATACTGAAATATCGATGTTTGAAAAACATCGATGATGATGTCCCATCCCTAGTTCAGAACATCAAACTCTATGATTTCCTCTATGGTGTGCTTTCCGAAATGTTTTTTTATAAATTTTTCATATTATTGATGTTACTTAATACAAATTACGCAACATCCAACTGAAAAAACTGAAATTACATAAACATTAACCCACGGTATAAATACTCGGATTAACCTATTTTCGAAGTGTCAAAAACACAGCTGATCACCAAAATAAAAAAAATTTCGAAGTGCACGTCAATCTGTTTACATTTTGACAACTCAAATTTTATTTAGTATCTATTTTGGAATAAAAAAATTATTTATTGATCATATTCAATAATTTATACAAGATTATGGGTAACAGGAATTCCGTAAGTGTTTAGTTATGGAAGATATCATTTGTCAAGGAGTTACTTTCTTGAGAAATTTCGATTCAGCCAATTTGGCTAGAGTGGAGGCTGTTTCTCAAGATGCTACAGGTGAGTTTGAATTGAATTGATATCCTGTCGTTCAATTCTAAAATAAGGATTGTTTTTTATTTGATGGTTATTTCGCAGTGTATATCAATTCGGGATGTCATAGCAGTACAAGTACTAGAGCTTTACCTGAAATTCCCGACTGCGAATTTAACATATGGACCAAGCCCGACTGTGGTGGTACCGAATTTGAAAATGGCAACAGAACATGGTTTTACTTCGGAATGAGAGGTAAAAGTTCGACTGATATTAAGTATCTAATTCTTCCATTTCAGTACCTGAAGAAATCATTTAAATTAAGTGATAATCATTTAGGTTTTGTTAGTTGTTGATTTAATGAAACATGATAGTTTTGGACAGCTTTTGACGTTCTTATTTGAGTTTTTCTGGTGCCAATTCCCAGTAATTTTTCACTGAAGTATTCTTAATTGTATACTTCCTGTACTTACTGTAAGATTGTATACTTTCTATATAGTATATTAATGTTTTGATTTATTGGGTGTTTGTGCAGTAATTTTACTTTTTTGTTTCAATTGATTGAGATCTTATTCAGTATTGATTTCAATTCAGTTATTTCAGTTTCCTTCAGTAGAATTTTCCTTGTGATATCCAGGCATTTTCTGTCTTCAACTCAAAATTTATGTAGATTGGGTGTTTTTCCTTGGACTATATAAGAATAGACCACTTTATTCACATTCAAAAGTATCGTATTTGAAAATGGTCCACTCAGGTCATAAATAATTTTCATGTTGCCAAACTGAGCAAATAGCATAGACAAAGAAGATCTTTGTCTATGGCAAATAGTAGGTTTCTCTATTCCCCTATAATTGTGAATAAAAATTTTTTCTCCAATTTGCATTCAAATTATTGTATAAAATTTTTTATTTTGAATTGAAACTGTCTTATCGGATGTATTAGCAAGAAGTAAAAGAAAAACTTTATTTGATTATGCTATTTTACGTCAGAGACCACAGATGGAAAGAAATTCAGTTGAAAGTCAAGACAACGTTGCCGCGCATTCTCTGCTTGACAGTTTGAAGGTCACACACGTTGCGACCTCTGTATCGAAAATAAATACGCAAATTGAAGAAAATTTATGAGAGTCAGTATTAGGTTTTTTATATATTTTATTCTTTATTACTTTTCATCGCATTAAAAATGGTTCGTAAATGTGAAAGTTCAAGTAAAGACAGGAATTTTAATCCGAATTTATCGTTCCATAGATAAGTGCATTGTTAGAACCGAAGTATTTAGGACAGTTTGCACCAACCAGACTTTGCGTTAAGCGTCCCTTAAAATGAATCCACAACTTAAATGGCGTTGCACCAACTGTTAAGCGGCACTTAAATCCCTTAAGCGAGCCTTAAATTTAAGTGCTCATTCATGGCCACTTAACTATTTAAGGGCGGATTCTACCCATAGATCAAAGGTAAATACACATTTATTTTGGTATTTATCTATGACTAACCTAAAATAATTTGATTTGATTGGTTTTCCAAATATTTTTCTAGTATTTCTAAGTGACTTTCGAACAAATGTGATGTAACTAAAATAATATTAATCGTAATTGTAATATATACTCCGAACAACGCTATTAACTTGTATGATGGACTTCTTTAATGAATTCGATGCATTTCATGACGACTGCGAAATATTAGAAATTGTGCAAAGAGAATTTCCTTGGCGTATATACGTATAAAGTCTTTAATTAAAACCATATCGGGCTCGTTTATTTATATATTAATTTGTAAACAAACATCTCTGCCATAGAATAGACGAAATATTCAAAACTAGTAAGCGGGTAGATCAATAGGCCCATAGATCCATAAGCCAGTAGCTCAATAAGCTCATAGATCAATATAGACCATAGATCAATATCGACCATAGATCAATGGAGCGCACAGAAACGCGAAACACGGCCAAGAAACCGGTTGAAAGCAAAGAAACTTGAAAGAACGCGAAGAAACACGGAGAAGCGAACGAACACGAAAGAATGCAAAGAGCCCAAAGGAACTTTAAAAAACGCGAAGGAATGCAAAAAACCCGTGGAAAGCAAAAAAACATGAAAGAACTGGATTAACCACGAAGAAACGCAAAAATACACGAAGAAACGTGACAAAACCCAAAGAAACGCGAAAAAACACGAAAGAACGCAAAAAACACGAAAGGGCCCGATGAAACACGAAAGAACCCGACCAAACACGAAAAAACATGAAAGAACCCGAAGTAGCACGAAAGAACGAAAAAAATCCAAAGGAACCCAAAAACCCCGAAGGAGCACAAAATGACCGAAAGCGCGAAAAAAACTCGAAGGAAAGCTAAAAGCCCCGAGGGAGCACAAAAAATCGAAAGCGTGCAAAAAATACCAAAATAACTTGTAAATTGCTCACCCTGTGTGACATTATACCGAAATCAGCTCCCATTCGCGAGAAAACTTGAAGAAAAATGCATATGGGACACCCCGTATATAATTGATTCGCAGTGGGTGCTTTCATCATAAAAAACAAACCGAAAGAATATCGTTTATAACTCTATGGTTTCAAGTATATATACCCTGTATATCAATCGATCGCGAAATCATTGTTAATGGCACACCCTGTATGAGATTTCATTGAATTTAGCTCCCTTACGCGGAAAAGCACGAAAGCTTGAGAAAAACTCTGGTGAATGTCAGCGCTACTCAGATCTGACACACTGTATATGATTCGAATATATTTTATCGAATTCAGAACCAAAACACATCGAAGGAACACAAAAAACTCGAATTTGCGCGAAAAAAATCAAATTAACTTGTGAATTGAGCACCTCGTATATCACATGATCGCAAATTCATTGTAAATCGTTCACCCTGTATGACATTTTATCGAAATTAGATCCCACTCTATAATTGGTTCGCAGTGGGTGCTTTTTCCATAAAAAACTCAGACGGAAAATCTCTCGAAGAAAGAATCTGGTGAAAATCAGTGCTTTCAATGGGCACAGCTTGTATAGCGATTTTTTCGAATGCACAGCCTGTATAGCGATTCATCGCGATCTGTGTGCATTCTTCAAGGACGAAAATGAATTCGCGCGAAAATCGAGCCTGAAATGACGATTTTGAAACGCATATTTGAGGTGTTTTTCTTTCGAATCGTGAACCGTGAGTGGTCTCTAGAGATTCGGAATCTCCTGTAGATTCTTATTCGAGCGCTTGGAAGGCGCTAACAATCTTCCACCGCCCATATCGAGCGAAAAATCGATGCCGGATTTTCAAATTTGGAGCTCGCGTTCGGCTATCATCGGAATCGTATGAGAAATTGTGACATTTCATAGCGTATTTCGTGAAAATTGCCGAATTTAGAATGAAGAATTCGCGACCTTATCTTGCTACTTGGATATGAAAATTGGTACCCGGAGATTGGAAATTTCCTAAAGTTTCTATTTCTACCACGGAAAGGGCGTTTAGGGGCTCGTAGCGCCCGCACGGATCGAAAGCATCATAGGTGATTTTGACGTTTCGCTGGGCTGGCGAAACTAAAAATTGCCGTTTTAGTTAAGGGATTTTAGCCAAGAATTAGGGGAGCTCCGGAATTCTAATGGGTTCTAAGGAATCCCCTGGTCCTTGCTCTCGGAATATGTAGTGACTCCCGGACCCGGGGCGTTCCGGCTTCGGAGTTTATTCCCTTATTCCGGGGCACCTTTGGCGAAAAACGTAATTTTCGTTTGATAATTTCGGGCGCTTTAAGAGCGCCCCGGGGGGTGTTTCGCGGTCGCTTCCCCTAGAGGAGGATACGCCTTTTCGATCTGTTTTAAGATTGCCTCTCGAGCGGCCCTGCGGGCCGCTCGGAAAGCTTCGCTTTCCGGGTCCCTAACGGGACCACCTGTCATAATTTTCTCTGGTTCACGATCTTATTACTATATTATATAGAAGACTACTTCAACCACAGAACATCAAATATTGCGTGTAGCCAATGAAATCGCTTTATTGATCTAGGGAGAAACGAAATACCGAAATGTCACTAGATTGAGAACGTTAAGCGTCGCTTAGTTAAGTGTCTATTAAGTGACAGTCGTGCAATTGGAGATGAATTTAAGCGACCCATTTTAAGGGGCGTTGGTGCAAAAGGGCCTTAGTTATTTATATGTTCAGTAGCGTAGAAAGTTTTAATAGGGAAGTTTCCAATGATTATTATAAGATAAAATGAGGTTTTCTTGTATTAATGCCGGGTGAGGGAGCCAAAACAAATCGACATTTTACAAAGGAATACTTCGTCTATCTTATATAGTCTAAGGTTTTTCCACAAATCCCAGTTCGGTTGAGTTCAGTTAAATTTCTTCTTCACTTCTTTTCCAACCATTTTGCAGGTAACTTCTTCGTTTGCGATATTTATTTCAATTTTTTCGCCAATGTGAAGGTGTTGAGGTTTTGTTCGTCATTATCTTCGATTTGTGTCGAGCCACTTATAATTAATCGTTGTTACAGCAAATGCCTCATCGCTTCTCGTCAAGTTGAACGTGGTCAATTTGAACAAACAGGCCAAAATGTACAGTCAAGGTATGTGCCCTGTTTATCGAGTAGTGCCGTCTAGAACCGGATGGGACAGAATCAGAGATAAACCAACATACAACGTGAGTTTTTTTCAAGAATGCGCGGTTATAAATTATATCTCTGTTTTAAATTCAGAACGAAGACGACATATTCACCCTTAGTTTCAAGTATCGCACGCCGGACAACCATCAGGCGGTCACCTATTTCGCGTTCACATACCCCTTCTCCTATAACGATATCCAGAAGATGCTGGGCAATATCGACCTTAAATTCGCCGAAATGCCGTTCGTGGACAACGACGACATCTATTACGTCAGGGAATGCGCCTGTCTGTCATTGGACAAGAGGAGGGTGGACCTGTTGACCATAACCTCCAAATACGGAATCTCAAACGTCAGAGAGACAAGACTTGAGAACTTGTTCGTCGAAGAGAACGTTTCGAGACCGTTTAGGTTTCCAAACAAGAAGGTATACGTCTTACGCGTTATTTAACGGTTCGAATGGTAATTTTTTTTGTTTAGGTTATTTTCATATCGGCTAGAGTGCATCCGGGGGAGACCCCAGCGAGTTTCGTGTTCAACGGGTTGTTGCATCTGTTGCTGAACAGGGATGATCCGATAGCTATAGCCCTTCGCAGGATGTACGTCTTCAAACTCATACCATGCCTGAATCCCGATGGGGTGGCTAGAGGACACTACCGAACAGATTCTAGAGGGGTGAATCTCAACAGGATGTATTTAAACCCCTCGTTGTCCCTTCATCCGTCTATATTCGCTGCTAGGGCCTTGATAAGGTGAGATTCTGGTTTTTTAATGACGCCACTTTGTGTGAACAATCATTTCAGGTACTACCATTACGGGTATGATAAAGCTGACACGTTAACCTTATGCTCGAAATGCGCAGAATCTTCGGAAACTGAGTCGAAGGCGGAAATCGAAGACAACCATTGCGGAAATGTGATCAGTTCCAAAGTATCTCATATGACTTTAGAGGAGAACGGCAACTCTCTGTGGCAAAGTGAGCATTATGACACGGATTTAAAATTATTAAATGTAATTCAATTTTCTCTATTTCAGTTGAGCATTGTTTTTAGTTATAATTTTCGTTTTGTGGTTGGCAACACTGACATCCTATCCTTTCGAATGTCAAAACGCGTCCGTTACATGTCAATTGTCAATATTAAACCGTATAATCTGTCAAGTTTCGTATCAGTCACGCCAACTGCCAAAATAAAATACAAAAGGCACTAGGAGGTATAATCTGAATTTTTCATTGAATTCCAATGAATTCCTCACAATTCTTGACTGAAATAGAGAAAATATCGCCTAATACTCGTTGCAGAAGGTGCCCATTCTGCAACTTGTCAACAAATTGTTGAATGATATTTTCAAATGAAGTAGAAATCTGTTAGATTCTCTAATGATCGATCCATTGGATATTTCCAGCGAGTAAGCTTTGTAGCGTCTGTCGATCCCCGTTGAAATCTTCGTTGAGCAACGAAAACTTGGAAAATCAAGAGGGTAAAGGAGACTTGAACCCTACGGATTCCGGTCTGTTCCTCTACATGGACCTCCACGGACACGCTTCCAAGAAGGGCATATTCATTTATGGCAACCATTTCGAAACGTCCGAGCAGAACGTCGAGTGCATGCTGTTGGCCAAACTCATGTCTATAAACAATCACAATTTTCACTTCACAGCCTGTAATTTCAGCGAGAGAAACATGTTCATCAAGTGAGTTCGTCGACTGTGTATCATCGGAGAAGGAACATCTTTTTGTTTCAGAGATAAACGGGACGGATTGAGCAGAGCGGGGTCGGGCAGGGTTGCCATTTCTACATTGACGGGACTGATAAGGAGCTACACCTTGGAGTGTAACTATAATACCGGAAGAATAGTCAACGTTCTTCCCCCCACGATCAAAGAGAGGCAACAGAAAGGTTACGCCCTGCCTGTGCCTCC
This sequence comes from Micraspis discolor, assembly GCA_030674115.1. Lineage (NCBI taxonomy): Eukaryota > Metazoa > Arthropoda > Insecta > Coleoptera > Coccinellidae > Micraspis > Micraspis discolor. The sequence continues at coordinate 383,839 of JARTUT010000440.1, forward strand.
AAAATACTCGCCTACGATCTTCGAAGAAGTATGTATAAATATAAATTTTCACTCGATTCACAGCCTGAACCTTAAATCGCTTATAACTTATACAATTTACAGTTATTTTTTGTGACTTAACTACATGTTTTCAGCCACCTGACGAGCGCTTCAGCCTTTATCGTAATTAAAACCCAGACGAATAATATAGAAAAAAACTTGGAACACTTAAAATAGCTTCACTTCCAATTGCCCGCGGAAAAACGGCTGAATCTCATTGCGGAAGGCGTGACTTAACCTTCAACGGCTCGATCAGACAACAGCGTCTTATGAAGAACACAGCGTTGTCGCCCCGACGAAAACTCCGATAAATAACTACATGTTTTCAGCCTCTAGACGGGCGTTTTAGCCCATTATCGTGATTAAAACCCAGACGAATAATATAGAAAAAAGTTGGAACACTTAAAATCGCTTCACTTCCAATTGCCCGCGCAAAAACGGCTGAATCTCATAGAGGAAGGCGTGACTTAACCATCTACGGCTCGATCAGACAACAGCGCCGCGTGAACAACACAGCGTTGTCGCCCCGACGAAAACTCCGATAAATAACTACATGTTTTCAGCCTCTAGACGGGCGCTTTAGCCCATTATCGTGATTAAAACCCAGACAAATAATATAGAAAAAAGTTGGAACACTTAAAATCGCTTCACTTCCAATTGCCCGCGAAAAAACGGCTGAATCTCATAGCGGAAGGCGTGACTTAACCGTCTACGGCTCGATCAGACAACATCGCCGCCTGAACAACACAGCGTTGTCGCCCCTACGAAAACTCATTAAATAAATACATGTTTTCAGCCTTTAGACGGGCGCTTTAGCCCATTATCGTGATTAAATTCCAGACAAATAATATAGAAAAAAGTTGGAACACTTGAAATCGCTTCATTTGCAGTGAGAATTTCCCGCGAAAAAACGGCTGAATCTCAGCGGAACGCGTGACTTAACCTTCTACGGCATTTGCAGTGAGAATTGCCCGCGAAAATACGGCTGAATCTCATAGCGGAAGGCGTGACTTAACCTTCTACGGCTCGATCAGACAACAGCGCCTCTTGAACAACACAGTGTTGTCGCCCCGACGAAAACTCCAATAAATAAATACATGTTTTCAGCCACCTGACGAGCGTTTCAGCCTTTATCGTATTTAAAACCCAGGCAAACAATACAGAAAAAAACTTGGAACACTTAAATTCGCTTCACTTCCAGTGAGAATTGCCCTCGTAAAAACGGCTGAATCTCATAGCGGAAGGCGTGACTTAACCGTCTACGGCTCGATCAGACAACAGCGCCTCTTGAACAACACAGCGTTGTCGCCCCAACGAAAACTTCGATAAATAACTACATGTTTTCAGCTTCCTGACGGGCGCTATAGCTCGTTATCGTAATTAAAACCCAGACAATTAATATAGAAAAAAACTTGGAACACTTGAAATCGCTTCATTTGCAGTGAGAATTTCCCGCGAAAAAACGGCTGAATCTCAGCGGAAGGCGTGACTTAACCTTCTACGGCATTTGCAGTGAGAATTGCCCGCGAAAATACGGCTGAATCTCATAGCGGAAGGCATGACTTAACCGTCTACGGCTCGATCAGACAACAGCGTCTTCTGAAGAACACAGCGTTGTCGCCCCGACGAAAACTCCGATAAATAACTACATGTTTTCAGCCACCTGACGAGCGTTTCAGCCTTTATCGTATTTAAAACCCAGGCAAACAATACAGAAAAAACTTGGAACACTTAAATTCGCTTCACTTCCAGTGAGAATTGCCCGCGTAAAAACGGCTGAATCTCATAGCGGAAGGCGTGACTTAACCGTCTACGGCTCGATCAGACAACAGCGCCGCGTGAACAACACAGCGTTGTCGCCCCGACGAAAACTCCGATAAATAACTACATGTTTTCAGCTTCCTGACGGGCGCTATAGCTCGTTATCGTAATTAAAACCCAGACAATTAATATAGAAAAAACTTGGAACACTTGAAATCGCTTCATTTGCAGTGAGAATTTCCCGCGAAAAACGGCTGAATCTCAGCGGAAGGCGTGACTTAACCTTCTACGGCATTTGCAGTGAGAATTGCCCGCGAAAATACGGCTGAATCTCATAGCGGAAGGCATGACTTAACCGTCTACGGCTCGATCAGACAACAGCGTCTTCTGAAGAACACAGCGTTGTCGCCCCGACGAAAACTCCGATAAATAACTACATGTTTTCAGCCACCTGACGAGCGTTTCAGCCTTTATCGTATTTAAAACCCAGGCAAACAATACAGAAAAAACTTGGAACACTTAAATTCGCTTCACTTCCAGTGAGAATTGCCCGCGTAAAAACGGCTGAATCTCATAGCGGAAGGCGTGACTTAACCGTCTACGGCTCGATCAGACAACAGCGCCGCGTGAACAACACAGCGTTGTCGCCCCGACGAAAACTCCGATAAATAACTACATGTTTTCAGCCACCTGACGAGCGTTTCAGCCTTTATCGTATTTAAAACCCAGGCAAACAATACAGAAAAAACTTGGAACACTTAAATTCGCTTCACTTCCAGTGAGAATTGCCCGCGTAAAAACGGCTGAATCTCATAGCGGAAGGCGTGACTTAACCGTCTACGGCTCGATCAGACAACAGCGCCGCGTGAACAACACAGCGTTGTCGCCCCGACGAAAACTCCGATAAATAACTACATGTTTTCAGCTTCCTGACGGGCGCTATAGCTCGTTATCGTAATTAAAACCCAGACAATTAATATAGAAAAAAACTTGGAACACTTGAAATCGCTTCATTTGCAGTGAGAATTTCCCGCGAAAAAACGGCTGAATCTCAGCGGAAGGCGTGACTTAACCTTCTACGGCATTTGCAGTGAGAATTGCCCGCGAAAATACGGCTGAATCTCATAGCGAAAGGCGTGACTTAACCTTCTACGGCTCGATCAGACAACAGCGCGTCTTGAACAACACAGTGTTGTCGCCCCGACGAAAACTCATTAAATAAATACATGTTTTCAGCCACCTGACGAGCGTTTCAGCCTTTATCGTATTTAAAACCCAGGCAAACAATACAGAAAAAAACTTGGAACACTTAAATTCGCTTCACTTCCAGTGAGAATTGCCCTCGTAAAAACGGCTGAATCTCATAGCGGAAGGCGTGACTTAACCGTCTACGGCTCGATCAGACAACAGCGCCTCTTGAACAACACAGCGTTGTCGCCCCAACGAAAACTTCGATAAATAACTACATGTTTTCAGCTTCCTGACGGGCGCTATAGCTCGTTATCGTAATTAAAACCCAGACAATTAATATAGAAAAAAACTTGGAACACTTGAAATCGCTTCACTTCCAGTGAGAATTGCCCTCGTAAAAACGGCTGAATCTCAGCGGAAGGCGTGACTTAACCTTCTACGGCATTTGCAGTGAGAATTGCCCGCGAAAATACGGCTGAATCTCATAGCGGAAGGCATGACTTAACCGTCTACGGCTCGATCAGACAACAGCGTCTTCTGAAGAACACAGCGTTGTCGCCCCGACGAAAACTCCGATAAATAACTACATGTTTTCAGCCACCTGACGAGCGTTTCAGCCTTTATCGTATTTAAAACCCAGGCAAACAATACAGAAAAAACTTGGAACACTTAAATTCGCTTCACTTCCAGTGAGAATTGCCCGCGTAAAAACGGCTGAATCTCATAGCGGAAGGCGTGACTTAACCTTCTACGGCTCGATCAGACAACAGCGCCGCCTGAACAACACAGCGTTGTCGCCCCAACGAAAACTTCAATAAATAAATACATGTTTTCAGACACCTGACGAGCGTTTCAGCCTTTATCGTAATTAAAACCCAGACAAACAAAACAGAATAAAACTTGGAACACTTAAATTCGCTTCACTTCCAGTGAGAATTGCCCTCGTAAAAACGGCTGAATCTCATAGCGGAAGGCGTGACTTAACCGTCTACGGCTCGATCAGACAACAGCGCCTCTTGAACAACACAGCGTTGTCGCCCCAACGAAAACTTCGATAAATAACTACATGTTTTCAGCTTCCTGACGGGCGCTATAGCTCGTTATCGTAATTAAAACCCAGACAATTAATATAGAAAAAAACTTGGAACACTTGAAATCGCTTCATTTGCAGTGAGAATTTCCCGCGAAAAAACGGCTGAATCTCAGCGGAAGGCGTGACTTAACCTTCTACGGCATTTGCAGTGAGAATTGCCCTCGAAAATACGGCTGAATCTCATAGCGAAAGGCGTGACTTAACCTTCTACGGCTCGATCAGACAACAGCGCGTCTTGAACAACACAGTGTTGTCGCCCCGACGAAAACTCATTAAATAAATACATGTTTTCAGCCACCTGACGAGCGTTTCAGCCTTTATCGTATTTAAAACCCAGGCAAACAATACAGAAAAAAACTTGGAACACTTAAATTCGCTTCACTTCCAGTGAGAATTGCCCTCGTAAAAACGGCTGAATCTCATAGCAGAAGGCGTGACTTAACCTTCTACGGCTCGATCAGACAACAGCGCCGCCTGAACAACACAGCGTTGTCGCCCCAACGAAAACTTCAATAAATAAATACATGTTTTCAGACACCTGACGAGCGTTTCAGCCTTTATCGTAATTAAAACCCAGACAAACAAAACAGAATAAAACTTGGAACACTTAAATTCGCTTCACTTCCAGTGAGAATTGCCCTCGTAAAAACGGCTGAATCTCATAGCGGAAGGCGTGACTTAACCTTCTACGGCTCGATCAGACAACAGCGCCGCGTGAACAACACAGCGTTGTCGCCCCGACGAAAACTCCGATAAATAAATACATGTTTTCAGACACCTGACGAGCGTTTCAGCCTTTATCGTAATTAAAACCCTGACAAACAGTACAGAATAAAACTTGGAACACTTAAATTCGCTTCACTTCCAGTGAGAATTGCCCGCGGAAAAACGGCTGAATCTCATAGCGGAAGGCGTGACTTAACCGTGTACGGCTCGATCAGACAACAGCGCCGCGTGAGCAACACAGCGTTGTCGCCTCGACGAAAATTCCGATAAATCAGGAAACTCGTATTTTCAGGTGGGGCGTTCGCTGGGAGCCTCCATCTTGGACCTGACCGGCAGCAATCCACTGACCAGACTGCCCCATTCCGAATTCCACACCCTGACCGGCGTGATGGACTGGATAAGGAGCAATTGCATCCAAGACTTGTCGGAGAACAGATCTAAAACGAGAAGCGGCCTATCTCAGGTACGAAAGAACACGTCCACAACAAACGGAGACGATGACGTCACGATAACCTCGTGCGTATTGTCGTGACGAAGATCTGTCCTTGTGTGAATCTAGTGTGTTTTGTCTTGTTTTTTTAGGTTCCGTTTTGGTTTCAGATCGTTCCTTTGGAAATTTCTTTTAACATGTTTTCTGGGTTGTTTCAGCAAGGGTTACGTAAGGGGCAGGGAGAAGAATTCGGAAAGTTGACGATTAGCCAAAAAATTTAGAAGGAGATTTATCAGGTACACGTTTTTTTTTTGTGTTAACGATTCACACAATGACGATAAGGGAATATTTGGTGATTGTTGTATTTATCATTGGCAACTGTATATAAAATCTAACGTGTAAATTTTTTATTTTACTATTAAATATTGACTCAAGTTTTGTTTATTTTATTTCAAATTTTTTTGAAGGAATTAGAGGTGTGTTAGCTTGAAATTAAGATAGAACTCGCATGGACTTCAACAAGACGATTGAGTCGTAAGCCCCGCCCATCCGCCATGTTCTTCCTTAAGTTTAATCATATTGCATACGAAATTAAGTAAGGCTGATGTCTGGAGTTGTAGGGAATTCAAATAGGTGGAAAAATGAATTGAGGTTTCCTATGTTGAAAAAAAAACCAGTTTTGTTCATTATTCATTAATATTCTTCCAGATTTTTTATTACAGGCCGGCAAAAGGCGACAAAGAACCAGACCTACCAAAACAATACCAAGAAACAGACCATCATCTGTGCCGATAGAACGAAAGGAAAACATAATTTTCGAAAACGACAAGTTCAGATCGATATCAGCCGGTAAAATACCAAGACGCAAATCGAACATCAAAATCCAAAGGGCCCTATCGAAAAAGAATAAAACAAAACTAAACTTATCGTTAAAATGTAAAAATATCAACGCGGATAAAGATGCTGGAAGAAAACTGGTAACCGTTGAGGAAAACCAAGTTTTAAGCGAAACTAAAAAAACTGAAGTTGATCCAGATAATTTTCAACCTGGGAAAACTTTTGTGGAAAAAAATTTCTACACTTGGAATGTTACACCTACCAGTGATCCAGTGTTTGAAGAAAAATCTCCAAGTTATCTCAAGAATCCTTCGGAATCTGGATCGACTTCTGGTTTACGATTGAATACTTTCTCTAAAAATTCTTTCTTCAATAAAAGTAAAAAGTTGGCTTTGAGAAGAATCGGGGAATCACCGGTTAAGGGAGACAAGTTGAAGAAGAAAAAGAGATTGCTGAAAAAGCATTGAATTTTTTTTATTGGTGATATGTTTTTGTGATTCTAGACAGCTTTACAAGGATTATGGTGTTGTGTATATTTAATGTTTTTTGTATTTTCAGTGTACAAATTAAAGTTTTTTTAGTTTAAATTTGTTGATAACGAGGATTATTTATTTGATTGAATATTGAATAAAGATATGCACGAATAGAATAAGTCTTTTAATTACTTGAGGATTCAGTACTCATACGAGGTAATTTAGCAGATAAGTCGCTGGCCAATCAGAACCTGATCGTCTATTGTCTCCTCCTACTTCATACAGTATTTCAAGCCTCGCCCATTTATCGTTTTACTTTTAAATTCTAATCATTTTCTGAGATAATTACAAAAACATGGCGATTCAGTAAGAAAACAAGGACTTTTAGCGAGATAAGTAGCTGACCAATCAGAACCTGATCGTCTATTGTCTCCTCCTACTTCATACAGTACTTTAAACCTCCCCATTTGTCGTTTTACTCCTAAATTCTAATCATTTCCTAAGATAATTACAAAAACATGGTGATTCAGTAACAAAACAAAGGCATTTAGCGAGATAAGTCACTGACGAATCAGAAACCTGATCGCCTTTATTACAGGTGCGACAATTGATCGTAAGCTCCGCCCATTTGTTGTTTATCTAATAAATTCTGATCATTTCCTCAAATTATAACAAAAACATGGTGATTCAGTAACAAAACAAGGGCATATAACGAGATAACTCGCTGGCCAATCAGAACCTGATCGTCTATTGTCTCCTCCTACTTCATACAGTATTTCAAGCCTCGCCCATTTGTCGCTTTACTTTTGAATTTTAATCATTTTCTGAGATAATTACAAAAACATGGCGATTCAGTAAGAAAACAAGGACTTTTAGCGAGATAAGTAGCTGACCAATCAGAACCTGATCGTCTATTGTCTCCTCCTACTTCATACAGTATTTTAAACCTACCCATTTGTCGTTTTACTCCTAAATTCTAATCATTTCCTAAGATAATTACAAAAACATGGTGATTCAGTAACAAAACAAAGGCATTTAGCGAGATAAGTCACTGACGAATCAGAAACCTGATCGCCTTTATTACAGGTGCGACAATTGATCGTAAGCTCCGCCCATTTGTTGTTTATCTAATAAATTCTGATCATTTCCTCAAATTATAACAAAAACATGGTGATTCAGTAACAAAACAAGGGCATTTAGCGAGATAACTCGCTGACCAATCAGAACCTGATCGTCTATTGTCTCCTCCTACTTCATGCAGTGTTTCAAGCCTCGCCCATTAGTCGTTGTATTTCTAAATTCTAATCATTTCCTGCGATGATTACAAAAACATGATGATTCAATATCAAAATAAGGGCATTTAGGAGATAAGTCGCTGACGAATCAGAAACCTGATCGCCTTTATTACAGGTGCGACAATTGATCTTGAGCCCCGCCCATCTGGCGTTTATCTAATAAATTCTAATCATTTCTTGGTATTATAACAAAAACATGATTCAGCTTTAAAACAAGGGCATATAACGAGATAACTCGCTGGCCAATCAGAACCTGATCGTCTATTGTCTCCTCCTACTTTATACAGTATTTCAAGCCTCGCCCATTAGTCGTTTTATTTCTAAATTCTAATCATTTTCTGAGATAATTACAAAAACATGGTGATTCAGTAACAAAACAAGGACATTTAGCGAGATAACTCGCTGACCAATCAGAACCTGATCGTCTATTGTCTCCTCCTACTTCATGCAGTGTTTCAAGCCTCGTCCATTTGTCGTTGTATTTCTAAATTCTAATCATTTCCTGCGATGATTACAAAAACATGATGATTCAATATCAAAATAAGGGCATTTAGAGATAAGTCGCTGACGAATCAGAAACCTGGTCTCCTTTATTACAGGTGCGACAATTGATCTTGAGCCCCGCCCATCTGGCGTTTATCTAATAAATTCTAATCATTTCTTGGTATTATAACAAAAACATGATTCAGCTTTAAAACAAGGGCATATAACGAGATAACTCGCTGGCCAATCAGAACCTGATCGTCTATTGTCTCCTCCTACTTTATACAGTATTTCAAGCCTCGCCCATTAGTCGTTTTATTTCTAAATTCTAATCATTTTCTGAGATAATTACAAAAACATGGTGATTCAGTAACAAAACAAGGACATTTAGCGAGATAACTCGCTGACCAATCAGAACCTGATCGTCTATTGTCTCCTCCTACTTCATGCAGTGTTTCAAGCCTCGTCCATTTGTCGTTGTATTTCTAAATTCTAATCATTTCCTGAGATGATTACAAAAACATGATGATTCAATATCAAAATAAGGGCATTTAGGAGATAAGTCGCTGACGAATCAGAAACCTGATCGCCTTTATTACAGGTGCGACAATTGATCTTGAGCCCCGCCCATCTGGCGTTTATCTAATAAATTCTAATCATTTCTTGGTGTTATAACAAAAACATGATTCAGCTTTAAAACAAGGGCATATAACGAGATAACTCGCTGGCCAATCAGAACCTGATCGTCTATTGTCTCCTCCTACTTTATACAGTATTTCAAGCCTCGCCCATTAGTCGTTTTATTTCTAAATTCTAATCATTTTCTGAGATAATTACAAAAACATGGTGATTCAGTAACAAAACAAGGACATTTAGCGAGATAACTCGCTGACCAATCAGAACCTGATCGTCTATTGTCTCCTCCTACTTCATGCAGTGTTTCAAGCCTCGTCCATTTGTCGTTGTATTTCTAAATTCTAATCATTTCCTGCGATGATTACAAAAACATGATGATTCAATATCAAAATAAGGGCATTTAGGAGATAAGTCGCTGACGAATCAGAAACCTGGTCTCCTTTATTACAGGTGCGACAATTGATCTTGAGCCCCGTCCATCTGGCGTTTATCTAATAAATTCTAATCATTTCTTGGTATTATAACAAAAAACATGATTCAGCTTTAAAACAAGGGCATATAACGAGATAACTCGCTGGCCAATCAGAACCTGATCGTCTATTGTCTCCTCCTACTTTATACAGTATTTCAAGCCTCGCCCATTAGTCGTTTTATTTCTAAATTCTAATCATTTTCTGAGATAATTACAAAAACATGGTGATTCAGTAACAAAACAAGGACATTTAGCGAGATAACTCGCTGACCAATCAGAACCTGATCGTCTATTGTCTCCTCCTACTTCATGCAGTGTTTCAAGCCTCGTCCATTTGTCGTTGTATTTCTAAATTCTAATCATTTCCTGAGATGATTACAAAAACATGATGATTCAATATCAAAATAAGGGCATTTAGGAGATAAGTCGCTGACGAATCAGAAACCTGATCGCCTTTATTACAGTTGCGACAATTGATCTTGAGCCCCGCCCATCTGGCGTTTATCTAATAAATTCTAATCATTGCTTGGTGTTATAACAAAAACATGATTCAGCTTTAAAACAAGGGCATATAACGAGATAATTCGCTGGCCAATCAGAACCTGATCGTCTATTGTCTCCTCCTAATTTATACAGTATTTCAAGCCTCGCCCATTAGTCGTTTTATTTCTAAATTCTAATCATTTTCTGAGATAATTACAAAAACATGGTGATTCAGTAACAAAACAAGGGCATTTAGCGAGATAACTCGCTGACCAATCAGAACCTGATCGTCTATTGTCTCCTCCTACTTTATACAGTATTTCAAGCCTCGCCCATTAGTTGTTTTATTTCTAAATTCTAATCATTTTCTGAGATAATTACAAAAACATGGTGATTCAGTAACAAAATAAGGGCATTTATCGAGATAAGTCGCTGACGAATCAGAAACCTGATCGCCTTTATTACAGGTGCGACAATTGATCGTAAGCTCCGCCCATCTGGAATTTATCTAATTAATTCTTGTTGAATGATTATTTGGGCTATTACCATCATCTATTGTGGATGTAATGTTTTCCGACGTTTCGATAGACATCTTCTATCTTTATCAAGGAGGAAAAGTAAAAAACCTTTTGAAAATTATCTATTTTCAAAAAGTCAATATGACTATTTTTCACTTTTCCTCCTTGATAAAGATAGAAGATGTCTATCGAAACGTCGGAAAACATTACATCCACAATAGATGATGGTAATAGCCCAAATAATCATTCAACACGAGCTCCATCATCAACAATATCTCGTCATCAACTAGAAATTCGGTATGGGCCCGAATTGTTTCAAGGTCATATTGCCTTTTTGAAAATTGATAATTTTCAAAAGGTTTTTTACTTTTCCTCCTTGATAAAGATAGAAAATGTCTATCGAAACGTCGGAAAGCATTACATCCACAATAGATGATGGTAATAGCCCAAATAATCATTCAACACGAGCTCCATCATCAACAATATCTCGTCATCAACTAATAAATTCTTATCATTTCCTGAGATTATAACAAAAACATGATGATTCGTCTCTAAAACAAGGGAATTTAGCGAGATAATTCTCTGACCAATCAGAACCTGATCGTCTATTATCTCCTCCTACTTCATACAGTATTTCAAGCCGCGCCCATTTGTCGTTTTACTTCTAAATTCTAATCATTTTCTGAGATACTCACAAAAAAATGGCGATTCAGTAACAAAACAAGGGCATTTAGCGAGATAACTCGCTGGCTAACCAGCTAGCATTTTCTGTATGCTTGAAAATTTAATAAGAATTTCTCATTCCACATTATTGTCCTGAATTCTACCGTTTCCAACATGATCGATGTTGAATAATTTTAAATTTGGAAAAAAATGGTAAAATGGCCCTTTTTCCTGGATCCGACCCTGCCTGGAAAAAATCACTGAGCATAAATACGTTGCTACTTCATATGAAATCACTATCATAATTGCAATATTTTCAGACTTTTTTGGACCACTAAGTATAGGTTCAAATAATCGTCATTTCACAAATCTGCAATATTTGTAATAATCTTTTCCATTTTGTCGATAGCTCGCAAAAACAAATCATTAACATTAAAGTTATTTGGTGGATGCGCCACCCAAATTTACCTCTTCTGTCCAAACGCCATTTTTTTAATAAATAAATATATTTGATTTAAATAGCAGCTTCAATTAAAATGATATTAGAAATGATGAATTTTGTAGCGCGCTTGCGTTTCCTACGTCTAAAGGCGCGTAATTAGATTCAAGTTTCCCTTCCAGTTCACAGGTAGATGGTAACCGACCCATGCATACAGAATACGACCGTACCCATTGGTAAATGGTAGCTAACAACAAACCAAGCGAATGGGAGCGGTCATTCATAATGACTAATTGTTTTATTATTGTTTGAAGTGAGCTATTTGGTGACAAAAAAATGTATTCAAGTATCAAAGTTTTGTGTTTTCTGTTAGTTTTTGCAGTCTCTTTTACGATATGTGAGTACGTCATTATAACCCTCTTTGAAATTTTGATTATTATCTCAAATGTAAACATTACCGTAGAGAAAGTCCACGAGCGAACTCGTATTTATACGGTTAAATCAAATTGAATGTTTAAACTCACGGGTATTCATTTGATATCATTTCTAATATTTTTTTATCGTAGGTTATGAGAAATTCTAGGTAATTTGATAACCTGTCTTGATTTAAACAGGTGTTGATTCGATTGTTTTCAATCTATAGGTATTTTCAAATCTTACTTTGGGAATAATTTTCACCTGGAATTATATCTATCTATATTTTATATTCTTTTTCTTGAAGACTATATTAAATTGTTGACATCGAAAGGGGAAAACTTGCTATATCAATATCAATATTTCGAAATCAAGATAATCTAGAAACTTTAAATTAAGTTTTCTTTAACTACAATTTAATCTTTTATTCATTATGTACTTTGCTTTGGCAAGATTCTGTGGAACAGATGAATGATTCATCAATTGTTAATTATTCCCTTGAAGGACATTAAATAGTCAATTTCCTAGCGTAACTGAACCCTGAATAAATTGGATTTTGTTGACTGTGCCCTTTGAGAGTACATTCAAGGGTCTTCGTGGAATCGATAGTAAGGCAAAATTGCTACTTGACTTTTTTTTACGTGTGCGAAATGGAAAACAATAGCTGCATTGTTGAACGGAATAAAGAGCTTTTAAAATTCGCTGAACACGTATTTTTAAGTTTTAAGCTCCAATTCTAGTCTTTTGTAAGTGAGTGGGAGCATGAACCATCTTAAAACGTGTTTTTTTATCGAAATAAAGGAAACACCTGTAGTTAAAATCAAATTAATTGAACTGATTTATTTATTTATGAGCGTTCATTTACTATTGTGAAGTTATGTGCAGTTTGAGCCACGGCCATAGATAATAGATATTACAGTTGTCATTTCTACTGTCACATCTGATGACGTGCTGTGCGTTGATAATTGTATTCGGCGGGGTTGTCAAACTTGCTGGTATAAATGTATCTATGAAATGTATCTAAAATAGGGAATTTACATGAATATTCCATCGAATACCTTTGGTTGAAATTTTTTGTTGTGGTTTCCTAGAACGAAAAAGTTTTGTTCAAACTGGTCATTTTGTGCGCTTATATCTAGAGAAAAAGTGAGCTACCGTTTTTCCTAAATTTATATAACTTTCGTCAAATATGGATATTAAAATGGTCTCAAATGATAGGGCTCGATGGGTTAAGAATTCATAATAAAGTCGAGTATGTCTGACCGGCCGTATATGTGTTGAAGGATATGCTAGAGTTCTCATATCGACATGTCACAGGTTTTCGGTGTAACAGAAGCAAGAAAATTCAGTTTAAACGAAGAGAAGCTTTTACGAAATGCTCCACAGATTTATGGTATCGAATTACGAAATCGTCGTTAAAATTTTAAATTCATGGTGTATCGGTGAAGCTGTAACGTTCGGCAACACCGTTTCTATGTCGTCATCGACGCACCTCACGTCATACAGCTGTGTGAAAACCGCTGCCAAAAACCGAAGATGCCCGAGGCGCCTGCTGCTAGCTGGATCAGTGGCGGTACAATATTCTTCCATTTCATTATTCTCTTCACCGAAAGCGAACATTCTAGCTGACAGAAATCCCAGCTGCTTCCGTTTTTCAGCTTCTTATCATCGCGGTGGAGGGTATTTTCACGTTTTCATTAATTATTGCACTGAATGAGATTGTTTGATGGGATTGAACTTGCATTTTCCGAGGTTTTCGGTAAAAAATGGTAAAATATGAAAAAATCGTTTTCACATATACGGACAATGACCGTCAATATAAAACTAGTGGTTGGATGTTCCTCTACTAGTCTTCCATTTATCTTAGTAAAATAAATCAGGTACAAGCTTGCTTTCGGGGTAAAAACAACCCCAAACTGAAAAAATATACTAAACTTATTTATTTTCGCATATTCGGCAGATGACTGTCAAAATGAAACTAGTGGTTTAATGTTCGTTTAATTATCTTCAAGCTACCCTGAAAAAATAAATCGGGTACTAGCCTGCCTTCGGGGTGAAAACTACCCCAAACTGATAAAAAAACATAATTATTTTTTTTCATATTCAGCAGATGACTGTCAAAATGAAACTGTTGGTTCCTCTAGTTTCTTCAAACTACCCTAAGTTCCCTACTAGTTGTCTTCAGGGTGAAAGCTACCCCCCTGATAAAAAAAAAATAAATCGATGGTCAAAACTAGCCTGCCTTCGGGGTGAAAACTAGCCCCCAAACTGATGAAAAAACACATAATTATTTTTTTTTCGTATATTCAGCAGATGACTGTCAAAATGAAACTAGTGGTTTTAAGTTCCTCTAGTTGCCTTCAAACTACCCTGAAAAAATAAATCGGCTAATAGCCTGCCTTCGGGGTGAAAACTACCCCAAACTGATAAAAAACACATAATTATTTTTTTTTCGCATATTCAGCAGATGACTGTCAAAATGAAACTGTTGGTTTTAAGTTCCCCTAGTTGTCTTCAAAGCTACCCTGAAAAAATAAATCGGGTACTAGCCTGCCTTCGGGGTGAAAACTACCCCAAACTGATATAAAACACATAATTATTTTTTTTTCCGCATAGTCAGCAGATGACTGTCAAAATGAAACTAGTGGTTTTGAGTTCCTCTAGTTGTCTTCAAACTACCCTGAAAAAATTAATCGGGTACTAGCCTTCGTTCGGGGTGAAAACTACCCCAAACTGATAAAAAATATATATGCGAAGAAAATTAATTATGTGTTTTTTATCAGTTTGGGGTAGTTTTCACCCCGATGGCAGGCAAATACCCGATTTATTTTTCCAGGGTAGTTTGAAGACAACTAGAGGAACGTAAAACCACTAGTTTCATTTTGACAGTCATTTGCTGAATATGCGAAAAAAAAATAATTAAGTGTTTTTTATCAGTTTGGGGTAGTTTTCACCCCGATGGCAGGCTAGTACCCGATTAATTTTTTCAGGGTAGTTTGAAGACAACTAGAGGAACATAAAACCACTAGTTTCATTTTGACAGTCATCTGCTGAATATGCGAAAAAAAAATAATTATGCGTTTTTATCAGTTTGGGGTAGTTTTCACCCCGAAGGCAGGCTAGTACCCGATTTATTTTTTCAGGGTAGCTTGAAGATAATTGAAGGAAAATTAAACCACTAGTTTCATTTCGACAGTCATCTGCCGAATATGCGAAAATAAATAAGCTTAGTATTTTTTTTCAGTTTGGGGTTGTTTTTACCCCGAAAGCAAGCTTGTACCTGATTTATTTTACTAGGATAACTAGAAGACTAGTAGAGGAACATCAAACCACTAGTTTTATATTGACGGTCATTGTCCGTATATGTGAAAACAATTTTTTCATATTTTACCATTTTTCAAGTCCCATCAAACAATCTCATTCAGTGCAATAATTATTGAAAACGTGAAAATACCCTCCACCGCGATGATAAGAAGCTGAAAAACGGAAGCAGCTGGGATTTCTGGCAGCTAGAATGTTCGCTTTCAGTGAAGAGAATAATGAAATGGAAGAATATTGTACCCGCCACTGATCCAGCTAGCAGCAGGCGCCTCGGGCATCTTCGGTTTTTGGCAGCTGGCGGCGGTTTCACACATACACCGTAGATAACTTCACGCCATGTAATGTCACTTTTGACATATTTATATTATGACGTACTCGTCCTTATCTTATCTTTGTTGTGTCAACAAATGCACGTATGCAGATTTAAATAGTTGCCACGTTCAAAAAGATGCAAATTTCGAAAGTTCTCCACGATTTTGAATGTAATCGATAGTATCAGCTTTTGGACTTTCCACAATTGACTTAAAACAGGTATTTATTTATTGTTTTTTTTGGATATTTAGCTGGTGCAATTGAATGTTACCAATGTAGCGGTAGCGACCCTGACAGGCCTTTCCAATGCAACGAGTGGCTGACGAACGATATAGATTTAACACCAGAATCTTGCGATTCCGTTTACGAGGCTAAATACTGCGTTAAACATGTTGGACGTTTCGAAGGTACTCTACGCTGGGCCTGGAAGGAATTTAACTTGTACTAATGCCTCTTAACCAACATGATTTCATACTGTTTATATTTCATTACTAACATTACTAATTCTTGCTTTCTAACCGGCTGTGGAATGATCAGGTACTGGAATACTTTGCTATCAGTGTACAGCTGCCGATTCTATCGATTGCTCAGATGGGATGGTGCATATGGGAGGTTTAGAACCTCAGAGTTGTAACAATGTTTTTGAGGCACAATACTGTGTGAAATCTACCAGTTTACACAGTAAGTAATGTTCGTTTAACCAGTGTTGTTTTTAATATATGGGGTGTTTGAATCTAACTTTATTTCTTGCTTGATTCATTTTAATGCTTTGTTTAATGTATATAATTTAATCTTGCAGGAGGTATAGGTGCCAAACGTTTCTGTTCTTCCTTGGACCTGGGAAATTACTGCAACTATGTCAGGCAACCCGGCGACCTTTTAACGTACAGAACCTGCATTTACACATGTACCGGAGACGGATGTAACCCAGCGTCGAACAAACGACCGTACAATTACTTTATTTTAGTAGCCGTAAGTTTATCGATCCACCGTTATTTACAAACAATTGTTTTAGACTCATTTTCCGAATGAGATTCAGGATGAATCAGAAGATGGTAGATCGTAAAGCAAGCACTTTGAAATATGTGAGTTTGGTTACGTTAACGCTTCAAAACGCTGTGCTCGGTTTGAGCATGCGTTATTCCCGTACCAGAGAAGGAGACTTGTTTATTTCTTCGACTGCAGTCTTCATGGCCGAAGTGGTGAAATTGATCACGTGTTTGTGTATAATTTACGTGGATTCGGGTGGTATAATGAAGTTGTTCGAAGCTCTCCGCACTTATATAATAAACCAACCGTTGGACACTCTAAAAGTGGGAGTTCCAGCTGTGCTATACGTCTTTCAGAATAACCTTTTGTATTTATCAGCTTCGCATTTAGACGCAGCCACTTATCAAGTGACGTACCAACTGAAAATCTTCACGACTGCCATATTCTCCGTGTTGATCCTCAAAAAACAGCTTGTGATCACGCAGTGGTTATCGTTAGTTTCTTTGATAGGTGGCATAGTTCTCGTGCAGTTGGCTCAAGATAAAGCACCGTCGAAAGTGCCAAACGGGGTGGAACAAAACCCTGTTATCGGTTTTTTAGCAGCCCTGGGAGCCTGTTGTTTATCGGGATTCGCCGGGGTTTATTTCGAGAAGATCTTGAAAGGCAGCGATATCTCCGTTTGGATGAGGAACATCCAGTTGAGTCTTTTATCTCTACCGATCGGTTTGGTAACTTGTGCCGTTCGAGACGGAGAGGATGTGCTCAAAAATGGGTTTTTCTTCGGGTATGATGCGTTCGTTGTTTACCTTGTTATACTTCAAGCGACCGGTGGTTTGTTGGTAGCATTGGTTGTCAAATATGCTGATAACATCCTGAAAGGCTTCGCTACCTCCCTCGCCATTATAATATCCTGTGTGGTTTCCATTTATCTCTTTGATTTTCATCTAACCGTCAAGTTTTCCGTCGGTGCTCTATTAGTTATTTTCGCCATCTTCCTGTACGGGTACCAACCGAAGAAAAAACAATCTCCTGTTACGGCTCATAAGGTGTGAGATTTTTCACAGTACTTATTTTATGAAGATCTACTTTTCTGTATGTATTATCTCTTTGTATTACTAAAATTGTATTCGTTAGGTTGTGTTTTGTACGTTTTTCAGTGTAAACATGTTGATGTACATATTAGGACAGTATTTATACATTTATCTCGTTTCTTTTATATGAAAAAACGTTTACAAGCAATAATCTCGAGAATCAGTTTGTGATCTTCCTGTTTTGTTTGAAAATTTAAGATTATAGATGTATGCATGTGAAAATTAAAAGTTATATTGAATATGTTTATTTTGTTCGAAAATTCATTGAATATTATGAAAACTAGGAAAACAATAAAATTATACCAGGATACACTAAAATCGAATTCGTGTGAAATAGAAATTACTAGACTTGAAAAAGATGGTACTGGAACATTAATTGATCGTGTGATTACACACAGATATATCGATTAAAAAGAAGAAACAAAATTAGGGGCAATTTTGGATCTATCACATGATAGAATATGAAAAACCTGAAGAATTAGTTTTTTTATAACTTGATGATACGGTACTCAAACGCAGATAAGTCGCTGGCCAATCAGAACCTGATCGTCTATTGTCTCCTCCTACTTCATACAGTATTTTAAGCCTCGCCCATTTGTCGTTTTATTTTTAAATTCTAATCATTTCCTGAGATAATTTCAAAAACATGGCGATTCAGTAACAAAACAAGGGCATTTAGCGAGAAAACTCGCTGGCCAATCAGAACCTGATCGTCTATTGTCTCCTCTTACTTCATACAGTATTTTAAGCCTCGACCATTTGTCGTTTTACTTCTAAATTCTAATCATTTCCTGAGATAATTACAAAAACATGGCGATTCAGTAAGAAAACAGGGACTTTTAGCGACATAACTAGCTGCCCAATCAGAACCTGATCGTCTATTGTCTCCTCCTACTTCATACAGTATTTTAAGCCTCGCCCATTTGTCGTTTTACTTCTAAATTCTAATCATTTCCTGAGATAATTACAAAAACATGGCGATTCAGTAAGAAAACAGGGACTTTTAGCGACATAACTAGCTGACCAATCAGAACTTGATCGTCTATTGTCTCCTCCTACTTCATACAGTATTTTAAGCCTCGCCCATTTGTCGTTTTACTTTTAAATTCTAATAATTTCCTGAGATAATTTAAAAACATGGCGATTCAGTAAGAAAACAGGGACTTTTAGCGACATAACTAGCTGCCCAATCAGAACCTGATCGTCTATTGTCTCCTCCTACTTCATACAGTATTTTAAGCCTCGCCCATTTGTCGTTTTACTTTTAAATTCTAATAATTTCCTGAGATAATTACAAAAACATGGCGATTCAGTAAGAAAACAGGGACTTTTAGCGACATAACTAGCTGACCAATCAGAACTTGATCGTCTATTGTCTCTCCTCCTACTTCATACAGTATTTTAAGCCTCGCCCATTTGTCGTTTTACTTCTAAATTCTAATCATTTCCTGAGATAATTACAAAAACATGGCGATTCAGTAAGAAAACAGGGACTTTTAGCGACATAACTAGCTGACCAATCAGAACTTGATCGTCTATTGTCTCCTCCTACTTCATACAGTATTTTAAGCCTCGCCCATTTGTCGTTTTACTTTTAAATTCTAATAATTTCCTGAGATAATTACAAAAACATGGCGATTCAGTAAGAAAACAGGGACTTTTAGCGACATAACTAGCTGCCCAATCAGAACCTGATCGTCTATTGTCTCCTCCTACTTCATACAGTATTTTAAGCCTCGCCCATTTGTCGTTTTACTTTTAAATTCTAATAATTTCCTGAGATAATTACAAAAACATGGCGATTCAGTAAGAAAACAGGGACTTTTAGCGACATAACTAGCTGACCAATCAGAACCTGATCGTCTATTGTCTCCTCCTACTTCATACAGTATTTTAAACCTCCCCCATTTATCGTTTTACTCCTAAATTCTAATCATTTCCTGAGATAATTACAAAAACATGGCGATTCAGTAACAAAACAAGGACTTTTAGCGAGATGAGTCGCTGACGAATCAGAAACCTGATCCCCTTTATTACAGGTGCGTCAATTGATCTTAAGCCCCGCCCATCTGGCGTTTATCTAATGAATTCTAATCATTTATAACCATGTTTTTGTAGTTATCTCAGGAATTGGTTAGAATTTAGAAGTAAAAAGTTAAATGGGTGGGGCTTGAAATACTTTAGGAAGTAGGAGGAGACAATAGACGATTAGGTTCTGATTCGTCAGCCTCTTATCTTACTAAATGCCCTTGTTTTAGAGCTGAATCATCATGTTTCTGTTATAATATCAGGAAATAATTAGAATTTATTAGATAAACGCCAGATGGGCGGGGCTTAAGATCAATTGTCGCACCTGTAATAAAGGGGATCAGGTTTCTGATTCGTCAACGACTTATCTCGCTAAATGCCTTTGTTTTGTTACTGAATCACCATGTTTTTGTAATTATCTCAGGAAGTGATTCGAATTTAGGAGTAAAACGACAAATGGGAGAGGCTTAAAATACTGTATGAAGTAGGAGGAGACAATAAACGATCAGATTCTGATTGGTCAGCTAGTTACTTCTGTTGATTTGATCTCCAACAATTGGTTATGTAACGTCATCTATGAGTAACTGAAACGATATGTTTTTCTCAGTGGGTCGATACAACAATCTGCATTATCGATCCATCCCTTGTTCTTTGTAGTAGAGTAGGTAGTAGTCAGAAATAAATCGTTCAACGAACTAAAGCTAATCGCAGGTGTAGTTAATTACAACAATCTTCTCCTTTTCAACCTGAAATTCCACTATAAAAACTCAATTATAACAACTTCGCTAAAAGTCCTTGTTTTCTTACTGAATCGCCATGTTTTTGTAATTATCTGAGGAAATAATTAGAATTTAGCAGTAAAACGATAAATGGGCGAGGCTTAGTATGACGAATCAGAAACCGGATCCCCTTTATTACAGGTGCGACAATTGATTTTAAACCCCGTCCATCTGGCGTTTATCTAATAAATTCTAATCATTTCCTCAGATTATAACAAAAACATGATGATTCAGCTCTAAAACAAGGGCATTTAGCGAGATGACGCGCTGGCCAATCAGAACCTGATCGTCTATTGTCTCCTCCTACTTCATAAAGTATTTCATGCCTCGCCCATTTATCGTTTTACTTTTAAATTCTAATCATTTTCTGAGATGATTACAAAAACATGGTGATTCAGTACCAAAACAAGGACTTTGAGCGAGATAAGTCGCTGACGAATTAGAAACCTGATTCCCTTCATTACAGGGCGACAATTGATCTTAAGCCCCGCCTACCAATTGCAAAGTAGAAACAAAATCAAGGGCAATTCCGGATCTATCTACAAGATAATAAAAAACCTGAAGAAACGGTACGTAGACTTACTTCAGTGAAATATTACAATTTTAAAATTCACAAAAAATATAATGAGAATGAATAAACTATACAAGAAAATGAAGAAGTTTCCATACAACCCCAGAAATAATGCCAAATATATAATACATAGAAAGTAAATACGATAAGAATACAAAAGAAAAAATTACTGGGAATTGGCAATAACACAAGAAAATATGGTATAAAAATAACAAGCAGATTTATTATGCTTATATTGTCAGGACCTGGAGCGATGTTTGTTTTAAAACACTTCACTATGCTTGTAAGCTCTTTTTTCATTACATTTTATCATTTAAAGCGACTAATCTCGTTCAATTTTTTTAAAATTTTGTTGATTCTTTCAAGTTTGTTCAGCTGCATGGATAAAGTATCTGTTAAGAAAATTTACTTTTTATTCTGCGCTTTTTTATATCTTTCCTTTATAAACGAAGTTTGATAGTTTGGTTTTTGTTTTATTTACAAATGGTAAGATTTCATTTATTATAAACCATAATTTCTTGTGTTATTGCCAATTCCCAGTAATATTTCACTGAAGTGTTTTTTCGTTTGTATTTTTATCAGATTGTTTACTTTCTTTCTTTAAGTTTTTTATTATCTGCCTTGTAGATAATCTTTTATGATTTGACAAGGTTCTTGTTCGTCTCCAGATCAATACTCACATATAAACTTTCATTATAAGAAATTATAAATCTGAAGTTAGTAACATATAATGGACTTGTAAATTTGCTTTCAAAGGTCTCTCAACACCAATTCGAACAATATTATATAATGTATATTGTATAATATACATTATATAATTATATAATATACATTATATAATATATATAATTATATATATTATATAATGACTATTGTTTCCAGAGCCAAAATAAATATATTGAATGAATTTCAAGGGTCTTTAGGCTCGGATTTGGGAGTAAATGATTCGAATACTCTTTATTCTATGCCAAGCTTTCGCATTAATTTAATGCTTCTTCAGGTCTTCTACAAAAGAACAATAATATATAATTTATAGACACCCAATTTTAAAACAAATCAACTCACTGAATGTGAGGTTTTACATGGATGACATCTGACACAAACGTTATAATTAATAAAAACAATGGAAAGTTAATTTTTGATTCCATAGGAATTCCTCACAAAACACGTCATCTAAATCTATTTTAAAATTTCGAAAAATTCTTTTTGTTGATGCTCTTATTCTCAAATTCACAATCAATTAAAAACTCTAAGGTAACACATTCGACTCATTTACTCCCAAATCCGAGCCTAAAGACCCTTAAAATTCATTCAATATTATATAATGTATATTATATAATTATATAATGTATATTATATAATTATATAATAATTAGATAATCTTTTATGATTTGACAAGGTTCTTGTTCGTCTCCAGATCAATACTCACATATAAACTTTCATTATAAGAAATTATAAATCTGAAGTTAGTAACATATAATGGACTTGTAAATTTGCTTTCAAAGGTCTCTCAACATAAATTCGAACTTCGAATAATATTATATAATGTATATTATATAATATACATTATTATATAATGTATTGTTATATAATGTATGTTATATAATTATACATATTATATAATGACTATTGTTTTCAGAGCCAAAATAAATATATTGAATGAATTTCAAGGGTCTTTAGGCTCGGATTTGGGAGTAAATGATTCGAATACCCTTTATTCTATGCCAAGCTTTCGCATTAATTTAATGCTTCTTCAGGGCTTCTACAAAAGAACAATAATATATAATTTATAGACAACAAATTTTAAAACAAATCAACTCACTGAATGTGAGGTTTTACATGGATGACATCTGACACAAACGTTATAATTAATAAAAACAATGGAAAGTTAATTTTTGATTCCATAGGAATTCCTCACAAAACACGTCATTTAAATCTATTTTAAAATTTCGAAAAATTCTTTTTGTTGATGCTCTTATTCTCAAATTCACAATCAATTAAAAACTCTAAGGTAACACATTCGAATCATTTACTCCCAAATCCGAGCCTAAAGACTCTCAAAATTCATTCAATATTATATAATGTATATTATATAATAATTAGATAATCTTTTATGATTTGACAAGGTTCTTGTTCGTCTCCAGATCAATACTCACATATAAACTTTCATTATAAGAAATTATAAATCTGAAGTTAGTAACATATAATGGACTTGTAAATTTGCTTTCAAAGGTCTCTCAACACCAATTCGAACAATATTATATAATGTATATTGTATAATATACATTATATAATTATATAATATACATTATATAATATATATAATTATATATATTATATAATGACTATTGTTTCCAGAGCCAAAATAAATATATTGAATGAATTTCAAGGGTCTTTAGGCTCGGATTTGGGAGTAATTCGAATACTCTTTATTCTATGCCAAGCTTTCGCATTAATTTAATGCTTCTTCAGGGCTTCTACAAAAGAACAATAATATATAATTTATAGACAACAAATTTTAAAACAAATCAACTCACTGAATGTGAGGTTTTACATGGATGACATCTGACACAAACGTTATAATTAATAAAAACAATGGAAAGTTAATTTTTGATTCCATAGGAATTCCTCACAAAACACGTCATTTAAATCTATTTTAAAATTTCGAAAAATTCTTTTTGTTGATGCTCTTATTCTCAAATTCACAATCAATTAAAAACTCTAAGGTAACACATTCGAATCATTTACTCCCAAATCCGAGCCTAAAGACTCTCAAAATTCATTCAATATTATATAATGTATATTATATAATAATTAGATAATCTTTTATGATTATTATAAAATACATAGAAAGTAAATACGATAAGAATACCAAAGAAAAAATTACTGGGAATTGGCAATAACACAAGAAAATATGGTATAAAAATAACAAGCAGATTTATTATGCTTATATTGTCAGGACCTGGAGCGATGTTTGTTTTCAAACACTTCACTATGCTTGTAATTTGTTAATTCATTACATTTTACCATTTAAATCACATCTAAATTTTAATCATTTGCTGAGATAACTACAAAAACATGATGATTCAGTAACAAAACAAGAACTTTTAGCGAGATAAGTCGCTGACGAATCAAAAACCTGATACCCTTCATTACAGGTGCCACAATTGATCTTAAGCCCAGCCCATCTGGCGTTTATATATTAAATTCTAATAATTTCCTGAGATTATAACAAAAACATGATATTCAGCTCTAAAACAAGGGTATTTAGCAAGATAAGACGCTAACCAATCAGAACCTGATCGTCTATTGTCTCCTCCTACTTCATAACTATTTCAAGCCCCCCCATTTGTCGTTTTACTTCTAAATTCAAATCATTTCCTAATAAAATGACAAAAACACGGTGATTCAGTAACAAAACAAGGACTTTCAGCGAGATAAGTCACTGACGTATTAGAAATCAGATCCCCTTTATTACAGGTGCGAGAATTGATCTTAAGCCCCGCCCATCTGGCGTTTATCTAATAAATTCTAATCATTTCCTGAGATAATTACAAAAACATGATGATTCAGCTCTAAAACAAGGGCATTTAGAAAAATAAGACGCTGACCAATCAGAACCTGATTGTCTTCTCCTACTTCAAACAGTATTTTAAGCCTCGCCCATTTGTCGTTTTACTTCTAAATTCCAATCATTTCCTGAGATAATTACAACATGGTGATTCAGTAAGAAAACAAAGGCATTTAGCGAGATAAGTCGCTGACCAATCAGAACCTGATCGTCTATTGTGTCCCCCTACTTCATACACTATTTCAAGCCTCGCCCATTTGTCGTTTTACTTCTAAATTCAGATCCAATACACAAAATTTGTCGCCAATCTGCAAGGAGGATTCTTCGAATCAGGTCTTGCGGTCCAAGTGATGATTTTTCAGATCTTCTGATGTTTGAAGTCTGCTATGGAACCCATTCAAAGGGAAATCATCATCCATAGTTGGGGAAGTTTGTGATATAATACTTATTTCATTTAAAAAATAGCAGATGAAAAATTATCGACTGACTTTTATTATGACAAGTGTCATAATAACCCCTGATCTATATGCTTTATTGTTTGCTAACTAAATATTGTCAGCCAAAAGTTCAAAAGAATATATACTTCTAAATTCTAATCATTTCCTCAGATAATCACAAAAACATGGTGATTCAGTACCAAAACAAGGGCGTTTAACGAGATAATGCGCTGACGAATTAGAAACCTGATTCCCTTTATTACAGGGCGACAATTGATCTTAAGCTCCGCCCATCTGGCGTTTATCTGATAAATTTTAATTATTTCCTGATATTATAACAAAAACATTATTCGGCTCTAAAACAAGGGCATTTAGTAAGATAAGACGCTGACCAATCAGAACCTGATCATTTATTTTCTCCTCCTACTTCATACAGTATTTTAAGCCTCGCCCATTTGTCGTTTTACTTTTAAATTCTGATCATTTCCGGAGATAATTACAAAAACCTGGTGATTCAGTAACAAAACAAGGACATTTATCCAAGAGGAAAAGACAATAGACGATTAGGTTCTGATTGGTCAGCGCCTTATCTTACTAAATGCCCTTGTTTTAGAGCTGAATCATCATGTTTTTGTTATATTCTCAGGAAATAATTAGAATTTAGAAGTAAAACGACAAATGGGGGAGGCTTAAAATATTGTATGACGTAGGAGGAGACAATAGACGATCAGGTTCTGATTGGTCAGCGCCTTATCTTACTAAATGCCCTTGTTAGCTGAATCATCATGTTTTTGTTATTATCTCAGGAAATGATTAAAATTTATTACATAAACGCTAGATGGGCGGGGCTCAAGATCAATTGTCGCACCTGTAATAAAGGGGATCAGGTTTCTGATTCCTCAACGACTTATCTCGCTAAAAGTCCTTGTTTTGTTACTGAATCACCATGTTTTTGTAATTATCTTAGGAAATGATTGGAATTTAGAAGTAAAACGACAAATGGGGGAGGTTTAAAATACTGTATGAAGTAGGAGGAGACAATAGACGATAAGGTTCTGATTGGCCAGCGAGTGATCTCGCTAAATGCCCTTGTTTTTTTACTGAATCACCATGTTTTTGTAATTATCTCAGGAAATGATCAGAATTTAAAAGTAAAACGACAAATGGGCGAGGCTTAGTATGACGAATCAGAAACCGGATCCCCTTTATTACAGGTGCGACAATTGATTATAAACCCCGTCCATCTGGCGTTTATCTAATAAATTCTAATCATTTCCTCAGATTATAACAAAAACATGATGATTCAGCTCTAAAACAAGGGCATTTAGCGAGATAACGCGCTGGCCAATCAGAACCTAATC
The DNA here is from genome assembly GCA_030674115.1 of Micraspis discolor. Lineage (NCBI taxonomy): Eukaryota > Metazoa > Arthropoda > Insecta > Coleoptera > Coccinellidae > Micraspis > Micraspis discolor. Next base: position 410,253 of record JARTUT010000440.1, read on the forward strand.
GTCTATTGTCTCCTCCTACTTCATAAAGTATTTCAAGCCCCGCCCCATTTGTCATTTTACTTCTAAATTCTAATCATTTCCTGAGATAATTACAAAAACATTGTGATTCAGTAACAAAACAAAGGCGTTTAGCGAGATAAGTCGCTGACGAATTAGAAACCTGATTCCCTTCATTACAGGTGCGACAATTGATCTTAAGCCCTGCCCACCAATTGCAAAGTAAAAACAAAATCAAGGGCAATTCCGGATCTATCTACAAGATAATAAAATACCTGAAGAAACGGTTCGTAGACTTACTTCAGTGAAAAATTACAATTTTAAAATTCACAAAAAATATAATGGGAATGAATAAACTATACAAGAAAATTAAGAAGTTTCCATACAATCCCAGAAATAATGCCAAATATAAAATACATAGAAAGTAAATACGATAAGAATACAAAAGAAAAAATTACTGGGAATTGGCAATAACACAAAAAAAAACTATGATATAAAAATAACAATCAAATTTATTGTGCTTATATTGTCGAACCTGGAGTTTGTTTTCAAACACTTCGCTATGCTTGTAAGCTCTTTTTTCATTACATTTTATCATTTAAAGCGACTAATCTTGTTCAATTTTTTAAAATTTTGTTGATTCTTTCAAGTTTGTTCAGCTGCATGGATAAAGTATCTGTTAAGAAAATTTACTTTTTATTCTGCGCTTTTTTATATCCTTCCTTCATAAACTAAGTTTGATAGTTTGGTTTTTGTTTTATTTCCAAATGGTAAGATTTTATTTATTATAAACCATAATTTCTTGCGTTATTGCCAATTTCCAGTGATTTTTCACTGAAGTGTTTTTTCGTTTGTATTCTTATCAGATTGTTTACTTTCTTTCTTTAAGTTTTTTATTATCTGCCTTCTAGATAATCTTTTATGATTTGACAAGGTTCTTGTTCGTCTCCAGATCAATACTCACATATAAACTTTCATTATAAGAAATTATAAATCTGAAGTTAGTAACATATAATGGACTTGTAAATTTGCTTTCAAAGGTCTCTCAACACCAATTTGAACTTCGAATAATATTATATAATGTATATTATATAATATACATTATTATATAATGTATTATTATATAATGTATATTGTATAATTATATAATATACATTATATAATTATAAAATATACATTATATAATATATATATAATTATATATATTATATAATGACCATTGTTTTCAGAGCCAAAATAAATATATTGAATGAATTTCAAGGGTCTTTAGGCTCGGATTTGGGAGTAAATGATTCGAATACTCATTATTCTATGCCAAGCTTTCGCATTAATTTAATGCTTCTTCAGGGCTTCTACAAAAGAACAATAATATATAATTTATAGACAACCAATTTTAAAACAAATCAACTCACTGAATGCGAGGTTTTACATGGATGACATCTGACACAAACGTTATAATTAATAAAAACAATGGAAAGTTAATTTTTGATTCCATAGGAATTCCTCACAAAACACGTCATCTAAATCTATTTTAAGATTTCGAAAAATTCTTTTTGTTGATGCTCTTATTCTCAAATTCACAATCAATTAAAAACTCTAAGGTAACACATTCGAATCATTTACTCCCAAATCCGAGCCTAAAGACCCTTAAAATTCATTCAATATTATATAATATATATTATATAAAGAATATTATATAATTATATAATAATTAGATAATCTTTTATGATTTGACAAGGTTCTTGTTCGTCTCCAGATCAATACTCACATATAAACTTTCATTATAAGAAATTATAAATCTGAAGTTAGTAACATATAATGGACTTGTAAATTTGCTTTCAAAGGTCTCTCAACACCAATTCGAACTTCGAATAATATTATATAATGTGTATTATATATTATATAATATATATATTATATAATATACATTATATAATATATAATTATATAATGTATATTATATAATATATAATATATATACATTATATAATTATATATTATATAATGTATATTATATAATATACATTATATAATATATAATTATATAATGTATATTATATAATATACATTATATAATATATAATTATATAATGTATATTATATAATTATATAATTCGAACAAATAATACAATATTCTTCGCTTTTTATTAAAAAAAAAACTTAACATTATATACAAATATGTAAATAAGAAGCTATATCAATAATACATCTTCAATTCTTCCCTCAATTTCTCGACTGGTCCGCTCTGTTACTTTTGATTTCACATTTCCGTAATCCCCATTGTCACCTTCTAAAAATGAGACGTGAAATTAACAATTTCTGAACTGTTCCTGAATTTGAAACCATCAATACTGTAAGCGATGAGATGGCACAAATTATCACTAAAATCCAAGGTTAAGAACCTTCCGTTCGACCTTAAACTTGAATCCGATCGAATTAATCACATCTTATTCGTTAAGCCGTGTTCCGAATTGATATTAGCTAAATGTTCTTCGTTTGCTAACCTGTTGAAAAATATCTTTCCGTATTCGAATGTGGATATCATGATTGCGCAAGACGGAGCAACTTTAACGACCCTCGGAAAAAGTCCAGCGAACAGGCCTCGAACTCCGTGCGACTGTCGAATTTCCAGGAATGTGTCGTAAAACGAGCCTACCATCGTTTTGGATTTGCCTGAAAATGTGAGAATCACCAAAACAAAAATTTTATGTACGAATTTGCTTACCGCCATAAATGGTTTTTTCGCCTAAACGAATTTGCTGATGCGTTTTGACGACATCGAAGGGTGTTGTGATGGTGGCTGCGATCTGAAACGATATAGTTCTTATTATTGACAATTTTAATGGTGTTTTAATCATACCATCCCGGCAAGTCCACCTGATATAAAGCTTTTACTGAACGAAGGAGAATTAGAAGCCCAAAACAATTTTTTAAATGTTTCGTAATTCGTCCAATATATAGCTGAAAACGGAACATCTCTGCATAAAGTCGGTATAACACCCATCCATAAAGCCGCAAAACCATCCTGTCGAACCAGCATTTTTAACGCTCGACCAATTTCTAAAAGTACAACCATTAAATCTATTCTTTTTTCAATTTTCAACGTAAATACCATAATAACTCAATTTCTGAGATTGCATCTTAGTCCTTATTAGTTCCATAGGGCTTACGATAGTTACCGAAAATATCCTAGCAGTTCCTCCCGATATAAGAGGAATCCAGAAAGGTTGTTCAGCTTGGGCAACATTTTTCAGTTTCCTAGCGTTATACTGTTGCTTCAGTCTTATCCTGAATTGTTCGTAAGCTACGAAGTAAACAATTGTGGCTGGTACAGCTAAAACAAGGGTTGGACTCAAACCGCTCCACAGTGACGTTATCCCTTCCGTTTTAGTTATTTTATAGAATGCATCCTGCAAGAAATCCAACTAAATTCATTATTCCATGATGGAATTCCACTTACAAACCATTGTTCCAGTAAAATGACCAGGTCTGGCAAACCACTGTCTCTGCAGATCTTGTGGTTTGCATCCGCAGAAATGATCCATTAGGCCATTACAGTATAAAAAACATCTTGGAGTATTCTTTTGCTGGGCTTGTAGTCTTATTTTTACGACATCTAAGGGTGTTACTGAAATATAAATTTGTAAAATTTTGAATTACATTTCAAACTATAAATTACCTAAAAGTGAGGTTAGTACCGCACCAGTACATGATGCTAGAGCTTGCTGCGTGGGTGTAATGCGAAAATCTGCATCCTCTAGTGCGGAGAGGTCTTCTTGTTTACCCATCGTTCATCAAGAAATTGATTTCATTGAAAATTTTTAAAAAGAAATGTATTTACATCATTTTTCTAACCACAGAATTTCGTAGATATTTCGAAAGCTGTCATAGATTCGTCAGAGGTGAAGTTATCCACCGTTTTCCAATAACAAGGGATGACATGTAGAGCGTCGATATGGGATTTCTCCAACCTAGGGATGGGACATCGATAAGTTTTCGTCGATGTTTAACATCGATGATAACATCGAACTGTACCATCGATGTTAACTGAACATCGATGTTTGTAAACATCGGTGTTTTAACACTTTAATTATACTTAAGTATATCAATAATTCATAATGATTTAACGATAGATTCCCAATATATCAGAAATAATTTCAATGTCTACTGAAAATTCTTATATTGAAAAAAAGGGGCACGATGAAATAACAATTATAAGTACAGTATAAAGTTGGATGAAAGTACAAAAAAAAATTTACTTCCAACTCAATCAAATATCCGAATAAATTAAATGTATATTAAAATCTATTTTTGTATGTTTTTCAAACTGGTGAAATAAATATATAAAATAAATTGAATATCAATAAAGTTCTTACCGTTTTATAGAATTTACACTCAGTAAGAATTTTCTACGATTAAACACATCAACAAAATATATTTTTTTTGTGTCATGTCCATGTTGAATTAGTACATCACATATCACTATCATCAAATTAGTGTAAACTGGTGAACAAAAATTAAGTAAAATTAATTTTTGGACGTCCTGTATTTCTGAAATAAGGCCGTTCATATGAACTTTTTAATTTTAAAATTACGCAACGTTTAACCCCTTAAAGTTTGTACAAGTAATTAATTGACACCCTGTATAATAAACGACCGATTCCAAAATTGTCATGACACAAAATTGAGGTAAAACATGAATATAACTTTCTCCTGACGTAAACCAAAACTGTGACGACTATATTCACCCATCTGTCTATACAGGGTGACAATAAGATATGGAATCATGTTCATGCATATCATTGAGGATATGAAATTCTATTTTTTTCAGTATGGAATATTTTTGGATGGGCATCAGTTGAACCAAAGAAATGGTCACAAATATTTACAGGTAGACAGAAATTGGACTATTTTTTGAATATTTGATGGTAAAATGGGTATATTTCCTCATATTTTCATTGTACACTTCAATTTGAGTACGGCGCTGTTTTCTTCGTCAATTTTGACAAGTCATATTCATGATTTTGAATAATATATATATCATCCTGGTATAAAAATATACCTAGTTGACTGAAAACTGATTCAATAGCTGAAATTCCATAAATATATATATGAAACATCGCGAAACCGATGTTGAGTATTCTATCCGCAACATCGATGATGAAATCAATTAACATCGATGGTAAAAACATCGACACCGATACTGAAATATCGATGTTTGAAAAACATCGATGATGATGTCCCATCCCTAGCAATGATTGACGTATGGTGCATCGATAATGGTATACAGGTGATTTATTCAACCACAGAATTTCAAACATTTTATCGAGATTCCACACGTCATCATAAACCTTGATCCGAAAGTGGATAACTTAATTGCGGTTTCGACCAAACCCTTACTTTTGATTTGTACCCTTTTCAAATTTAAAGGATGAAAATAATATAACAACATATGGTCGAGCGTGATTACCTTAAATCATAAATTTATCTCACTTGGAACAGGAAGAATCAAACAATGCTGCTAAGTATTAAAGTTATGTGATTTCTCTCCTTCAAAATGCCCAAAAACAAGTTGAAACTCACCCTACCCCCTGGTTCTATAGAACAGAACTCCACTACGCCAACAAATGGCTTAAACGATTCCCAGAGACATGATTTCAAAGGCTCTACAATTGATCACTTGACTGCGAGATTAGAAGAATTGGACATGGATGACAACCAAATAAAGAAAATTGAAATATTTCTCGATCAAAAAGAGAAAATAGGAGTTAATTTAACTGATGACGATTTCGAAGATTTAGGGGAGTTGGGGTCAGGCAACGGAGGTGTAGTCATCAAAGTGAGGCACAAAACGAGTGGACTGATAATGGCTAGGAAATTGATACATCTGGAAGTTAAACCAGCCGTTAAAAAACAGATCATTCGAGAACTAAAAGTATTACACGAGTGCAATTTCGCCCATATAGTTGGATTTTATGGTGCCTTTTACATCGACGGTGAAATAAGTATTTGTATGGAATACATGGATGCGGGTAGTCTTGATCTCATACTGAAGAAAGCAGGAAGAATTCCCGAGAATATATTAGGAAAAATTACATGTGCTGTTCTGAAGGGTTTGAGTTATTTGAGAGATAAGCATTCGATAATACATAGAGATGTTAAACCAAGTAATATTCTAGTTAATAGTAGTGGAGAAATTAAAATATGCGACTTTGGAGTTTCCGGACAACTCATAGATTCGATGGCTGAGTCGTTTGTAGGCACGAGGAGCTACATGTCCCCTGAGAGATTGCAAGGTGCTTTTTTGAATTAAATTATTGCCCATTTAGGTTATACTGAATTTTCACAATTGGATTTGTTTAAAGGTACCCATTACTCTGTCCAGAGCGACATATGGTCCTTAGGGCTCTCGCTGGTAGAAATGGCCATCGGTATGTACCCCATACCACCGCCGGACGCAAAGACCTTAGCGGCCATCTTTGGGTCCCATAGGGACCCGAACGCAGAACCGATCTGTCCAAGACCGATGGCCATCTTCGAACTTCTCGACTACATAGTCAACGAGCAACCACCGAAATTACCTGCAGGTATTTTCTCCAACGATTTCAAAGATTTCGTCGATAAATGCCTGAGAAAGAACCCGGACGACAGAGCCGACTTGAGGAGTCTCCAGAATCACAGTTGGATCAAACGATCTGAAACGGAAGATGTTGATATGGCCGGTTGGGTTTGTAGAACCATGGGTATCACACCTCGTCAAGAGGGTAGATAAAATGGTTGAGGTTAACTTGGTTGATTTTTTATAGATTATAGAAAAGAATTTACAGGTTCACGTGATATTTTATGTTTTTGATAGTGATAGTTTAGATTAAATAATCACTTGATGGATTTTATTATATTGTGATGTATATTGGTGAATTGAAATTGCCTACCTTTATATAGTGTGATTGTTGTTGTATTCTTTCCCACTTATTATGTACACCACAGACCGTTCTTCTTTTACAACTAAACTTTGGAAAGTTAACGTTCCAAGTATCTTTCATCAAATTTATATTATTTAAGATTAAACTGATGATACAATTGCTGTGAAAGTCTATTTTGTCTTTTAGTTATTCAACTTATTCCAAAATATTAAAAACAATAAGGAATATTTCTGTGATAATCGATGGTTCGATACAGGTAACCATCGAAGGAGATCAAAAAACTTTCGGTTGGCGAGGGGTGTAGAAATGCGATATTTCGAGAAAGGGGAAGGCGAGCGAAGCGAGCACCGTAAAGTTCATAAGACGGACTTTCGTTAGATGCATTTCACACGCCTTTACGACCACGCTAACATTTTCAAAAAAATTATCTAAAACACCGATTTCCCGGTTTTTTGCGAAAGATGGTCCGGTAAAGTTGAAAAAGGCTTTTTCCACGGACACGATCAGGAAAAGCCGTTTTCATATGTGTACTTCCCGAGAATCGGTCGTTTGGATAGGGCTATTCGTATCTTCCAATCGCAATTCAAAATATTTTAAATTAATTGCTGAAAATAGCTTACTTCGGCTCAAACGCAAATTTCCAGATCATCAGTCACGTCCGACGTTCACAGAACATTGTCACATAATTTCAATTACAATTTTAATACATACCCCGTATAATATTTTAAAAATTTTTCAATTCATACGATTCGTAAGAGCCCTGGTGAGGTATTTTCTTATAGTTTAACAATCTACGATATGTATTTATGAAATTCAAAAATGTACTCAGCATAGAACCAGTTTGGCCATCCCTAGCCAATTCATTTCACCCCTGTCGATTCCTACTCTGAAATGACAATTGTCGTTGACATTTTAATCTTATGTATTGTAATCGCAACCAAACAATAAACAAATCAAAATGAATATTTCGCAGGTAGGGATTTGCAGATAGCAGATAATACTTTATTCGGGTTGTACATTTCAATTTTCACTCCACAAAGAAACATAGGAACAACCGTGTAAAATTCATCGTGCTTGGTTGTATTTATTTATATAAATGAATCTATCAAAATATGACTACTGTTACAACTTGGTTGTAATAAAACTACTTTTGTGAACAAAACCTTTATTCTCTCGGTACTCCGAGGTTTTCGCTACAGAGCTTCGGAACATAATAATGAAAACTCGTTCCCTTTCTACACATATCGACTAATTCGTCAGCGGTTATTCACGCTTCCATAAGATTGATAAATCACCGACCAATATTTGAAAAACAGGCATAAATACAATAAATGTCAATAAGGATATCAACTTCAACGACGAATTCGTCAGCGGTTATTCACGCTTACATAAGACTGGTAAATCACCGACCAATATTTAAGAAACACACATAAATACAATAAATGTCAACAATAATATCAACTTCAATCCTTGGCGGCTCATTAGCCTTGTAAATATCCAATATCCCATAATAACTATAACACTACCTATATTCATCATTCGTAATCAATGGATATTTTCATAAAAACCTTTTTGCAGGTAGGATTTCCTCACATATAGTGTAATCTTTCTTTTAATTCAATTCAAACGGCCTCAGAAATCACGGAGAAACATTCTATATTTCTAAAATAGTGTTTTTAAAATTCCATTCCCTCAATTTTTATCTAACGTAATCTTAACATTACTATTTCGTTCGGGCAGTAGAAACCCATTTTCATATCCAAGTAGAGAGATAAGACCGAAATTTTCCGTTTTGAAAGTCGAGAATTATTCCATTCTGTCACAATTTCCACGAAGAAACCCGAACGGGTTTCGAGATGAATCGTCTTGAAAACATAGACCTTGCGGCAATTGTATAGAATCACAGAATAAATCCGTTCCACTCGGCTTATGCGGGAACAACTGGAAATTGAGTAGCCTCTATTTATGTGCACATCTTTAGAGCTTTATCGAATAATAATAATTTTTTTATTCAACTTTAGTAAAATTCACGGAGGGTGAATCGATGCTGGAGTTGAATTAATATTATTTTGGTTTTTTTTTTTTGAAAAAGCACTTACTGCGAATCAATTATATAGAGGGTGTCCCATATGCGTTGCCTATTATTAACAAATACTTTCCATCGAGTTATTTCGGCTGTTTCTGCTTACAGGTTCTTAATTCGATAAAATATTTTCGATTCATATTACAGAGTGTCACATCCGAGTTGCGCATTCCTAGCGCTGACTTTCACCAGAGTTGTCCTCAAGTTTTCCGCGTACGGGAGCTAATTTCAATAAAATGTCATACAGGGTGTGCGATTTACACCCACTGCGAATCAATTATATACAGGGTGTCTTGCTTCTTTGCTGTTTCGTATGCTTCATGGATCTATATTGATGTTGATCTATGGGCTTATTGAACTACTGGCTTATGGATCTACTGGCCTATAGATCTACGAGCCTACGGATCTACTGGCTTACTAGTATTATTTAAGATTAAATTGATTATACAATTGGTGAGAAAGTAGATTTTGTTTTTTTAGTTATTCAATTCATTGGACATGAAATTCCTTTAATTTTTTAGTGTTTTTCTTAGAAAGTTTCTAAAATTAAGCTTGTCGAAATGAAATCTGAAATTTCAAAGTCTAATTAAAAAAAAAAACAATTAATTTCAATTTGAATTTATTCATAGCTATAATACAAGAATCAGTCATATACACAGATAAATTTAAAAAAAAAAACTATACATCGGAAGAAATAAGATTTGAATGAAATGCATTATTGAAAATGGAAAAAATGCGATCTTTTGCCAACTTTATCACATACAGCACCTTCTCAAACACATTCCAACCTTTTTTAACCACAATTGCCAACTCCAAACATTGATATGAGCAAGATAATTTTGATGATATGATGTACTCCTCGAGATAAAATCAAAGTTGGAAAAAAATTTCAGAGTGTTGAAATCGAACGAACATTTGATTTTAAGACACCCTGTAAAGAAACATGATTCTTTTCCACTTGATTTAAATGATATAGATATGACGGAGAATTAGAAAAATATAAGCAACAATTTAGTATTAAAACACTCATCGATCCTTGCCTATAATATTTACATTAAAAAAATATTATTTCGAAGAAATCATATAAAATAGCTAAGTAATTGTTTTTATACAAAAATTCTCAGGATGGGAATAATTATTATCAGTTACAATGAGCCTTACGTTAGTTATGAGCATATATACACAATACAATTACACATATTAAAATATACAATTAAGCCCTAAAAAAAAACAAACATCAACATAATATATGTTTATCCATTTATTTAATTTTAACAAATTGTGCTAAGCAGAAAGATTATATTGCAAAGAAGCAATATCCATAATCGGAATGAACCTTTCGTAATTAATCGTTCTCGACCATTCCCCCATTTATTATAAAAATATATATCGAATTCTCTCTAATCTCAAAATTTGGATAGGGGATCAATTGATTTAATTCGTGTATACAAACGATTACTACTCGAAAAAAAAAACTAATTTATTGCACTGAAAGTTTTCGAGCGAAAAACAACAAAAACTTAATCTCAAAAGTTATAATATGTACAATAAAAAATATGAATAAAAATAAAACGATATTTAAAAATCTCCAATTGATTAGTTTAAACTATTCTCTTATCCACATGTTTCGCTTCGAAATCGACAGAGATAGACTAAGTATTGTATAATGTGGTTTCTATATAAGAAGTTGGCACAAATCCTTCATCACACTCTCCATCCATTCTCCTCACTCTTGTCCATCCGTCCCCCTGGTCCATTTCGATCAGATGTAACAGTTCGTCCGGAAGCATCGGGATGCTGCCTTCGCTGGTAGCTACATAAACAATACTTAATACTCGAAATTTCTAATAAATCTCTGAACCAAACATGCTTTAACTTCGCTTCACGCACGCAATCATTGTTATAAAATCTTTTATTCGACCAAACTCACCTTCGAACGGGTATAAAGCCCTGCAAGTTCCGATGGCTGGCAATAGATCCGCCTCGTAGTATTCGCTCTCAGGATCCACATTATGGCCGTCATATTGGTCCTGATCCGAATCAGCTCCGGGTAAGGAGGTGTGAGAAGTCCCCAAGCCACTCTCCGGACTGTTTGAACAACTATATCAAACAAGGTTGAAGAACTTATAGATTGAAGAAGCGATATGTTTTTGGTCAGTTCTAAGATACACAATAATAAATATATTGTTTTTGTTTTTTAAACCAGCGGGAGGAAGGAGGGGATGCTTAAAAAAGATAAAACTAGAAGATACACAAAAAAAGGACCCATGCAAAAAACACCCATGAAAAAGGACCCATGAGACAAGGACCTATAAAAAGAAGGACCCAATCAAAAAAGACCCATGAAAAAAAAGACCCATGGAAAAAAAACCCATGAAAAAATAAACACCCATAGGAAAAGGACCCACGAAAAAAAAAACACCCATGAAAAAAGACACATGGGAAAACACACCTATGAAAAAAGGACCTATGAAAATAAACCCGCGTGAAAAACTCCCATGAAAAAAGTACCTATGAAAAAAAAGCCCATAAAAAAAAACACCCATGAAAAAAAGACCCATGAAAAAAGAACCCATGAGAAAAGGACCCATGAAGAAAGACACTTGGGAAAAAACACCCATGAAAAAAGGACCCATGGGAAAAACACCCATGAAAAAAGAACCCAAGAGAAAAAGACCCATGAGAAAAGGACCCATGAAGAAAAAGACCCATGGAAAAAAAGACCCATGAAAAAGGAGACCCATGGGAAAAAAGACCAATGAAAAAGGACCCATGAAAAAATACCCATGGAAAAAAGAGCCATGAAACAAAAAATCCATGAAAATACCACCATGAAAAAAAAACACCCATTAAAAAGAGGCCCATGAAAAATAAACCCATGCGAGAAACTCTCATGAAAAAAAAAACACCCATGAAAAGACTCATGGGAAAAAGACCCATAAAAAAAGAATCCATGAGAAAAGGACCCATGAAGAAAAAGACCCATGGGAAAAAAGACCCTTGAGGAAAAAAGACCCTTGGGGAAAAAAGACCCATGAAAAAGACCCATGTAAAAAAAAGGTCCATGAAAAAAAGACCCATGTGAAAAAGGACCCGTGAAAAAGGACCCATGGAGAAAAAGACCCATGGGAAAAAGATCCATGGGAAAAAAGACCCATGAAAAAAAGGACCCATGAAAAAAAAAACACCCATGAAAAAAGGCCCATGCAAAAAACACCCATGAAGAAAAAACACCCATGAACAAAAGACCCATGAAAAAAACACCCATGAAAAAAGACCCATAAAGAAAAGGCCCATGGAAAAAAACGCCCATGGAAAAAAGACCCATGGAAAAAACACCCATGATAAGAAGGCCCATGGAAAAAATACCCATGATAAAAGGACCCATAAAAAAAAGACCCATGAGAAAGGATCCATGGAAAAAACACCCATGAAAAAAAAACACCCATGATAAAAACACCCATGACAAAAAAGACCCATGAAAAAAAACCCAAGAAAAAAAGACCCATGTAAAAGGAGACCCATGAAAAAAAGACCCATGGAAAAGGAGACCCATGAAAGAATAACACCCATAAAAAAGGACCCATGAAAAAAATACCCATGAAAAAAAAGACCCATGAAAAAAACCCATGTGATAAAAAACCTTTGCAAAAAAAGACCCATGGAAAAACTCCCATGAAAAAAAGGACCCATGAAAAAAAAACCTATGAAAAAAAACACCCATGAAGAAAAGGCCCATGAAAAAAAACCCATGCGAAAAACTCCCATAAAAACACCCATGAAGAAAAAACACCCATTAAAAAAAGGCCCATGAAAAAAGACTCATGAAAAAACTCCCATGAAAAAAAACACCCATGAAGAAAAACACCCATGAAAAAAGACCCATAAAAAACACTCACAAAAACGGCCCATGAAAAAAGATCCATGAAAATAACACCCATGAAAAAAGACTCATGGGAAAAGGACCCACGAAAAAAGACTCATGAACAAAGAACCCATAAGAAAAGGACCCATGAAAAAAAGGAACCATGAAAAAAAAACACAAATGAAAAAGGGACCCTTGAAAAAAGACCCATGAAGAAAAAGACCCATGGGAAAAAAGACCCATGAAAAAGGAAGACCCATGTGAAAAAAGACCAATGGAAAAACTTCCATGAAAAAAAACACCCATGGGAAAACGACCCATGAAAAAAAGACCAATGAAGAAAAAGACTCATGGAAAAAAACCCATGAAAAAAAGACCCATAAAAAAAGGTCCCATGAGAAAAAATACAAATGAAAAAAGGACCCATGAAGAAAAAGACCTATGGGAAAAAAGACCCATGTGAAAAAGGACCCATGAAAAAACTTCCATGAAAAAAAAAAGACCCATGAAAAAGGACCCATGAAAAAATACCCATGGAAAAAACATCCATGAAAAAAACACCCATGAAGAAAAGGACCCATGAAAAAAGACCCATGGAAAAAAACACCCATGAAAAAATACCCATGAAAAAAGACCCATGAAAAAAAGACCCATGAAAAAAGACCCATGAAAAAAACCCATGAAGAAAAGACCCATGGAAAAAAGACCCATGAAAAAAACCCATGAAGAAAAGACCCATGGAAAAAAGACCCATGAAAAAAGACCCATGGAAAAAAACCCATGAAAAAATGACCCATGAGAAAAGACCCATGAAAACCCCCATGAAAAAATGACCCATGGAAAAAAACACGCATGAAAAAAAGACCCATGGAAAAACACCCATGAAAAAATTACCCATGGAGAAAAACACCCATGAAAAAATGACCCATGAAAAAAAGACCCATTAAAAAAAATTGCCCATGAAAAAGACCAATGGAAAAAAGATCCATGAAAAAGGGACCCATGAAAAAAAGACCCATGAAAAAAAAACACCCATAAAAAAACCCATGAAAAAACACCCATGAAAAAGGACCCATGGAAAAAACACCCATGGAAAAAACACCCATGAAAAAAAGACCCATGAAAAAAGCACCCATGGAAAAATAACCACTAATAAAAAAACAACCATGAAAAATGGCCCATAAAAAATGACCCATAAAATGAAAAAAACCATGGAAAAACACTCATGAAGAAATAGACCCATGAAAAACAAATCCCATGAATAAAAGACCCATCAATAATGGATCCCAGGAAAAGTCTGTGTCGGTTTTACATGGGTGGATTTTTCATTGGTAGACTCCACATGGGTCCATATTTTAATGGGAATATCTTCCTGGAGAGGTTAAGAATATATCACATGACCACATGGACCCCAGTAAAATGGACCCATACAAATTCTTGAAATTTCACAAGTGTCCATTCTTTTACACTTCGTTATAATGTTGGTCCTGGGAAATTATCCCAGAAAGCTCGATAAACACCCTGTATAGCGTCATTTCAGATTTCCCGTAAACGTAATGCAGGTAACACAAACAAACATATATAAATAGACAAATCGCGAAAATCCTACACAACTCACCCGTGGTTCAGTTGGGGAGTGCCGGGCATCGACTGTTTGTTATGGTTGACCGTTGGGTTGGTAACACTGCTGTCGCTGGCCGACCTGCTCAGGGATTCCTCCTCGGCCGCGCTACCCACAGAGTTTCGATGATGCCTCGAACCGTTCACCAACCTCGGGGAATTATTGGCCGAGTTGTTGCTCGAACTGTTGTGATTCTTCAACGCCTCCTCCAGGTAACCTTGGAACCTCTTCAGCTCCACCTGGAGCTTCTCCAAGCGGTGACTGCTCTCGTTCAGTTGCCCTGCACAATTAACCTTAAAACGCGACCGTCACGTAGCAGCGCCACCTACCTTCAACCGTCATCGGATCTCCCAGAGCCGGATTCGCCTCGTAAACGCTCTTCATCTTCATCAGTCCGTCCCTGGCGGCCGATTCCTGGTTCACCTTCGCCTTCAGCTCTTCGATCTTCTGCGCCAACTTTTTCCGCCTCTGATTGGGTGGCAAGTCGCTCATGTCGTCCTTTCCGTCGGAAATTGCAGCATGCTGAGTAAACGGTGAAATCAGAATAACAACAAACATAAGAGAAAAAAAATGGAATAGCAGTGCGTTAAAAGACGTAAGAGATAGTTGAAAAGAAAAAAATCAAAAGTTGAATAGAAGCTCAAAATGAAGCACATACCTTAATTGCCATACAGACTTCTGTAAGCTTCTGTTCGCATGAAAAAATAAAAGCATTTAAAACATGCTTACCAGGGTAGAGGAAACAATAATCGAAGCTAAAAGCTTGTGAAAGCGACAAAAATATTTGTTAGATTATTAAATTTAAACGAAATTAATGATTCATTGAACAACTTTTCAAATAATCGATGTTATTATTGCAAATTTAAACAGTTAAGCATGCCCTTCTCGATTTGAAATACTTACTAAAAAATTTTTAAGTTAAATTCAACGTAGTCCTACCATCATCCTCGGCAATATACAGAATAAACATTAATCATTCGAAATTTATGTTTAAAGCTCTTTATTTGATAAATTACATCGTGGTCGAGATAAATAATTTACTCACCCCTCGATTGCCGAAAATTTGAAAAATCCCCGTTCGTTTCTTCAAGGCCTTTCCCGAAATGGTCCCTTTAACCGTGTAAACTCCATCCTTCAACTTACTCGTAGGCTGGATATTATTCAAGATGTGCGTGCTACCGGAATCGCTCCCGCTTTTCGATAAATCCTCGAACGGTATATCTTCCGGTGGATCGAAACCCGACTTGTACCTTTCTATTACCATTTTGCTGTCCTGCAACAACAGAACTCTAAAATTTCGAAGAAAACCACAGAATATATCGACACTCACCTCTTTCTCGTTAATGATATCGCCCGCCTTCAATATACCGTCCAGACACTTATTAATTATAGGAAACACATTTCTTTCAATTACAACCGAACTATAAATAAAGTTTTTTATATTTTTGATCCTCTTCTCGTCCATATCCTGCAGATGTCTGAACACCTCCGGCAGTCCGGACCTGTAATGCTGCCTCTGCAGCTCGTTCGTCCTCTGTAACTGTTGAGCGTACTCGTTTTTCGTTGTATCACATATTTGAGTCTTATATTGGTAATTCGTTCTTTGTTTTTCCACCTATAATGACAAAACTAAGTTTATTTTGATTTTATTTTCGTTGAACAGTACCTCGGCCCTGGATAAGTTCAGATCAGCATCCGCCTTCTGGAAATTGTCTAATGCTTTCTCCGCGTCTCTGAAAGCTTTGTCGTAGGCCTTCTTGGATCTCTGCAGGGTGTCGAGTTGAGTCTGCAGCAGTTGGGTGAGTCGGTGACCTTCTTGGAGTTGTTTCTGGAAATGCACCAGAATCAACAGGGGTCTGTTTTATTGTTAAGTCTCTTACCTTCCTCTCTTCCCGTAAATCCTTGACCAGCGCATTGAGTTCCTTGATCACCTTCGACTGTAGATCTTCGGCTATCACCTCATGCTGACCGGCCAAGTCGTTTACTTCGTCTGTCAAGATTTTGAACGCTCGACAAGACGTATACCTGGAAAAAATGGTTGTTATATCTTCCTTTCATAATAGCAAATATCGTGATCCATGGGTGGATTTTTCATGGAATGATTGTTAATGGGTCCCTTGTTCGTTGGTCGATTTTCCATGGCGTGAATTTTCATGGATCTTTTTTTTACGTGGGTCATTTTCCTATGAGACCCATGAAAAAAGACCCATGGAAAAAACACCCATGAAAAAAGACCCATGAAAAAGACCCATGAAAAAGACCCATGGAAAAAACACCCATGGAGAGAAGACCCATGAAAAAGTCCCATGAAGAAAAGACCCATGGAAAAAACACCCATGAAAAAATGACCCATAAGAAAAGACCCATGAAAAAATGACTCATGAAAAAATTACCCATGAAAAAAGACCCATGGAGAAAAACACCCATGAAACAATTACCCATGAAGAAAAGACTCATGAAAAAAAACCCATGAAAAAAAAATTGCCCATGAAAAAGACCCATGGAAAAATGATCCATGAAAAAAGGACCCATGAAAAAGGGACCCATGGAAAAAACACCCATGAAAAAATGACCCATGAGAAAAGACCCATGTAAAAATGTCCCATGAAAAAATTACCCATGAAAAAACACCCATGAAAAAACCCATGAAGAAAAGACCCATGAAAAAAAGACCCATGGAAAAAAACCCATGAAAAAATGACCCATGGAAAAAACACCCATGAAAAAAAGACCCATGGAAAAACACCCATGAAAAAAAGACCCATGGAAAAAACACCCATGGAAAAAGACCCATGAGAAAAGACCCATGAAAAAACAGCCATGAAAAAATGAACCATGGAAAAAACACCCATGAAAAAAGACCCATAAGAAAAACACCATGAAAAAAAAGACCCATGAAAAAAACACCCATGAAAAAAACACCCATGAAAAAAACACCCATGAAAAAATGACCCATGAAGAAAAGACCCATGAAAAAGACCCATGGAAAAACACCCATGAAAAAATGACCCATGAGAAAAGACCCATGAAAAAACACCCATGAAAAAATTACCCATGAAAAAAAAGACCCATTAAAAAAAGACCCATGAAAAAAAAACCCATGAAAAAAGACCCATGGAAAAAAAACACCCATGAAAAAAGACCCATGGAAAAACACCCATTAATAAATGACCCATGAAAAAAGACCCATGAGAAAAACACCCATGAAAGAAAGACCCATGAAAAAAGACCCATGGAAAAAACACCCATGAAAAAATGACCCATGAAGAGAAGACCCATGGAAAAAAACCATGAAAAATGACCCATGAAAAAAACCCATGAAGAAAAGACCCATGAAAAAAAGACCCATGGAAAAAAACCCATGAAAAAAGACCCATGGAAAAAACACCCATGAAAAAAAGACCCATGGAAAAACACCCATGAAAAAAAGACCCATGGAAAAAACACCCATGGAAAAAGACCCATGAGAAAAGACCCATGAAAAAATGACTCATGAAAAAATTACCCATGAAAAAAGACCCATGGAGAAAAACACCCATGAAAAAAAAGACCCATGAAAAAAGACCCATGGAAAAAACACCCATGAAAAAATGACCCATGAAGAAAAGACCCATGAAAAAAGACCCATGGAAAAAGACCCATGGAAAAACACCCATGAAAAAATGACCCATGAGAAAAGACCCATGAAAAAACACCCATTAATAAATGACCCATGAAAAAAAAGACCCATGAAAAAAAGACCCATGAAAAAAGACCCATGAAAAAAAAAAACACCCATGAAAAAAGATCCATGGAAAAACACCCATTAATAAATTGACCCATGAAAAAAGACCCATGAGAAAAACACCCATGAAAAAAAGACCCATGAAAAAAGACCCATGGAAAAAACACCCATGAAAAAATGACCCATGAAGAGAAGACCCATGGAAAAAAACCATGAAAAATGACCCATGAGAAAAGACCCATGAAAAAATGACCCATGGAAAAAAACACCCATGAAAAGAAGACCCATAAAAAAAGACCCATGGAGAAAAACACCCATGAAAAAATTACCCATGAAGAAAAGACTCATGAAAAAAGACCCATGAAAAAATTACCCATGAAGAAAAGACTCATGAAAAAAGACCCATGAAAAAAAGACCCATGAAAAAAAGACCCATGAAAAAAAGACCCATGAAAAAAGGACCCATGAAAAAAAACACCCATGAAAAAAGACCCATGAAAAAATGACCCATGAGAAAAGACCCATGAAAAAACACCCATGAAAAAATGACCCATGAAAAAAAACACCCATGAAAAAAGGACCCATGAAAAAAGACCCATGGAAAAAAAAACACCCATGGAAAAACACCCATTAATAAATGACCCATGGAAAAAAGACCCATGAAAAAAGACCCATGAAAAAAAGACCCATGGAAAAAACACCCATGAAAAAATTACCCATGAAGAAAAGACCCATGAAAAAAAGACCCATGAAAAAAAGACATATGAAAAAAAGACCCATGAAAAAAGACCCATGAAAAAAACCCATGAAGAAAAGACCCATGGGAAAAAAAAACCATGAAAAAATGACCCATGAGAAAAGACCCATGAAAAAATGACCCATGGAAAAAAACACCCATGAAAAAAAGACCCATAAAAAAAGACCCATGGAAAAAACACCCATGAAAAAATTACCCATGGAGAAAAACACCCGTGAAAAAAAGACCCATGAAAAAAAATTGCCCATGAAAAAGACCTATGGAAAAAAGATCCATGCAAAAGGGACCCATGAAAAAAAGACACCCATGAAAAAAGACTCATGAAAAAAGACCCATGGAAAAAAAAAACACCCATAAAAAAACCCATGAAAAAACACCAATGAAAAAGGACCCATGGAAAAAACACCCATGAAAAAAAGACCCATGGAAAAAACATCCATGAAAAAAAGACCCATGAAAAAAGCACCCATGGAAAAATAACCACTAATAAAAAAACAACCATGAAAAGTGGCCCATAAAAAAAAGACCCATGGCAAAAAGACTCATGGGAAAATGACCCATAAAATGAAAAAGCCCATGGAAAAACACTCATGAAGAAATAGACCCATGAAAAACAAATCCCATGAATAAAAGACCCATCAAAAATGGATCCCAAGAAATATCCTTGTCGGTTTTACATGGGTGGATTTTTCATTGGTAGACTCCACATGGATCGATATTTTAATGGGAATATGTTCCTGGAGAATATATCACATGACCACATGGTCCTCAGCAAAATGGACCCATACAAATTCTTAAAATTTCACAAGTGTCCATTCTTTCACACTTCGTTATAATATTGGTCATGTGAAATTATCCCTGAAAGCTCGATAAACACCCTGTATAGCGGCATTACAGATTTCCCGTAAACGTCTATATTAAACGTACATGCCAGGTCGTTTATTATGAGCATTTCCGAGTCGAGTCGAACAAATTTTCGGTTCAGGAAGGTCAAACAATAGGTTTGTTCCAACACACAAAATAACCGTTCTTAGAACGGTGACGCGCATGTGCAATAGCTAAAATGCGTTCCAAGCACGAGAGAACCGTTTAGCGAACGATAATTATTTTGTTCCAACCCGATTTGGTATCGTTATGGAACCGGTTCAAGAACGATGATTTCGATACTTGACTAAAAGCAAGTATCAAGGGAACTGAGTTGCGCAGTAAATATATATCCAATAAGTTAGGTTACAAAATATTCGAATTACATGGTAAATCTGTGTTTATGTTAGTTGGATAAATTTGTGTTTGTATTTGTTGACTTTTGTGGAGAGAACTTATTTAAATTTGTTTGATAACGTGATGGAGGACATTTTTGACTCTGATGAAACAAGTGGTAGTGATCTGGAACAGGACATTATGATAAATGAAGTAAGAAATAAAAATGAAAATTATTTAGGTAAGAAATTGAACTTTCATGTTACCTTGCTTGTGTCACAAAAGTTAAATTTAAAATTTATTTCAGAGGAGACAGTACATCAATATTCTCAAGAAGTGTTCTTTGAACATTTTAGATTATCCAGAAATACTGTTGAAAGTATTACTGAAAGGTATGAAACCAGCCCATATTATCACAGACAAATGGGTCAGTATGGAAATATTTCGGCTTTACATCAGGTTTGTACATCATATAGTTGATTGATACCCTTATACAGAGAATTAATTTTGTTTTGTAAGTAACATTTGTTCAATTTCAGGTGTTAATTTATTTGTGGTATATAGGGCATCAAACTGCAAGTTTTCGAGATGTAGGTGACCGCTTTGGTATAACAATTAGCTCGGTGAATAGAGTTATAAGACGCCTTACCTTATTTTTGAGCAATTTATCGCCACAAATTATAAGATGGCCAAATGAAAACGAGAAACGTATTTCTGAAGCACATTTTAGAGATAATGGATTTCCCAATGTGATAGGTGCTATAGATGGATGCCACATTAAAATAGATAAGCCTGCAACTGATCCAGACTCATATATAAACCGGAAGGGATTTTATTCTCTACAGGTACCTTCATACAAATTTTATCAAAGTTTTTTCTGTATGGAGAAATAAACAATTTTAATGAGTGACTTGTTTTTCAGTTACAGGCTGTTTTGCGATCACCAAAGAAAAATAATAGACATATTTATTGGGTATCCCGGATCTGTACACGATAGTCGGGTATTCAGGAATTCACCATTAAGTAGAAACTTAGAAGAAAAATGTGGCAGGTATTTTATATTAGGGGACAGTGGCTATCCATTGCAAAATAACCTATTGACACCATACAAAGATAGAGGAAACTTAACACGAAGGCAAACTAATTATAATGTCAAACTAGCAAAAAATAGATATGTTGTTGAACACTGTTTTGGTATTTTGAAACAGAAGTTTGACAAATGTATCATGTGAAGTTAAGAAGTGTACGATTCATTGCACATTTCATAAGAGCAGCTTGTGTGTTACATAATATAGCAAGAGATGATGAGTTTATTGTACATGTTGATCCAGAGATGCCAAATATTAATGTTCAGGTAGATGAGGAAGATGTAGCAGAAGATGATGAATTTGAAGTTGATGTAGGTGTTGCTGTAATTCGAGATAGGGTGGCTAATTCATTACTAATGTAAATATGTTGTGTAAATAATATAATTTTGCATAAAAAAATAAAATATATTTCTGACACAAACTATAAAGTCATTTTTTAAATAAATATTGCATTTCCTAAACAAAAATAAAACATATTCTTTAAACACAGTATTTTCTTAACAACTAACTGATAAGTAAGTAAACAAAACAACAAATTCTATCACATCAAATATTAAAACATAAAGAAAAAACCTATTATATAAAAATATTTGTTAGTTATTAATAATGGTGCACTGGCATTTACATGTCCAATTTCTTAGGATTTCATTTCTTTCTGCATATAATTTAAGTTTTTCCTTTTCAATCTCTAGTTTTTTTCATAATACATTTTCCTATCCAGTCTTAAATGTTCTATATTTGTTAATCTTCTAGTACTTCTGCGTTTAGGGTTTATAACTGATGTTGTTGGTTGTAAAAGTACTTTATCTGTTGTTTCACACAGTTCAATATTATTTTCTATTTTTCTTTTTGACTACTATTTTCTTTTTATCTCTTCTTCAGTATTGATTCCTTCATTTTCTTCTAATGAATAATCCACTGTATCACTAGATAATACAACTTCTGGATTAATATTCTTTTTTTTACCAAATATTTCTTCCATTTCAAGTTGATATTCAAAAATTTTATGACCTCTACCTAAATGGAAAAGAAAATACATTTATATATATTTTTAGTAATTATTTTCAATTTTATACATATTTGTATATCTGGAGATTATGAGAAATTAAATGCTGCAACACTTTGTTGTTAACTTAAATGATTAATGTACAAAAAAAAACGAATGCTTACCAGTTT
The DNA here is from genome assembly GCA_030674115.1 of Micraspis discolor. Taxonomy (NCBI): domain Eukaryota; kingdom Metazoa; phylum Arthropoda; class Insecta; order Coleoptera; family Coccinellidae; genus Micraspis; species Micraspis discolor. Next base: position 432,687 of record JARTUT010000440.1, read on the forward strand.
TATTCTGGTTTTCAACAAATTTTTTGTAATTCCTTTCTAGGACTTTCCATCTATTGTGACAGTTGTTGGGAGTAACATTTATATTTAATTTATGTAGTTCATCTGCTATTCTCTGCCACATCATTTTGACATTTCTTATATCAAAAGTACCTACTCGTTTTCTACATTTAGCGTAACAATCAATTAATAATTTAGTGTTATTTACACTCCACTTGTACTCCGTAGTTGAATTTGCGACTGTATTGGTAGTGTCAGTGGTACTTGGGACCAACAGGTATTCTTGTAATTCTAAAATAATACTTCAGTTTATACATCAACCTTTTTAATTATAATATAAAATTTACCTCCTAATACACTATTCATAATTCAAACTTATATGTCTGTGGTTCAAACTGATACAGATATATTTATACCTTAGATTCCTTGTCTAAGATTTATACTAATAACAGAGACAACCAACACTAATAAACTTTTTTTTGCTAACTTGTAAACATAAAAGTCATATAAAAGTATGGTTATGTTTAATCAAACCGTTCCAACCTTCATTTATTTTGGAACCGTTATTAGAACGGTTAACACTTAGCGCCTGCGTAACAAATATTTATGAACGATTCCGAAACCGATTCTGGAACGATTACAATTTGTGTGTTGGAACAAACCTAATAAAAACCTTTATTGGATCGAATGAATGAAATAATTATTCCGACCCCCCTCCACTTTTGTCGGGGCAACTCACGACGCCTCTATTTTAATTCCCTTGTTTCACAACTCGAGGGTGAGGAAATTCTGTCGACGTAGCTCTCTTGAAATTTATAATGAAATACGGTTCGAGATGTATTCTCTCGAAAATTCAAGCGGAATCAAGAATATATCGTGTCCAAAGTTCGATCAACTTGTGATTGGTAGAAAACTTCGAGGAATAAAATAACAATGGTCCACAGAGTATGGAATAACTATACTCTATGAATCAAGCTGCTTTTAGAATATCTTGGATTTTTCTTTCAATAAATGCAATACCAGAAAACACTGGATTCTACTTACTGTGTATATTCATCCTCTTCTTTCTTTTTGGGTTGATAATTTTTGACTAATCTCCTGAAAAGAAACAGACAATATAACCACCCTTTCATAAAAAAAAACCAATTTATTTATGAAACATTTCATTCATAAAACAATCTTGAGTTACCAATGAAATCAGTATCACGTTTAACTTAAGCCAGGAAAATCTACAAACAAGATTTATTTCAATACGTACTCATATAAATAAATTTTCAGGATTCAAAAATAAGGTTTAGTTTACGACCGATTCGATCCTAAAACCGGTTCCATTTCAACCGTCTTTCGTTTCAACGGTCATATCAAATACCAGAATATTTCCGTTCGGATACACTTCGATCATATTTTTCTTTCACTCAAGGAATATGGAAAAAAATTATATCATACATCAAAAATGCAGAATGCACGTCAATTCTGGATATCTTCGATCAGTAACGGCGTACTCTATGGTTATGGTCACAGATAAAACATTCACTGCGCTAATAGAATAACAATTAATTCATAGTAGGTCAAAGTCATCGTTCATAGAAATGTTCCGCGTCGATTAACATCGCATAGAAATCACAGATTTCGATATCGAATCAGACATTTTTATCGTTTTGGCTATCGAATAATTTTCATTCCGATCTCTTCGAAAAAGGAAAAGCCTGGTCGTCGTTTTTTTTTTCGGGTAGGAGTCGTACTTCGAAGGTTGTTTGCTGAACGAGAGGCGCTTCGGAATTCGAATTTAGAATTCTCGGAAAGGCCGGTCGAAACAACAACGGCGATTATATTTACTTTGCGGACACGGGCGGATCATCATGGGAGGCGTGATCTAACATAGCCGGCGGAAGATTAGGATGAACATATTTCGAATTCACCACAGAGCAACGACTGCTGAACAGGTGGAATACAGAGAACTAGGAAAATATTCTATGATGGTTTGAACTTGGACTTCTTTAGTACATTCATAGACAAATGTCTATTTTTCCAATTGGTGTTTCTATGGTTGTTTTTGATGACACAGAGTACTCCTTGGTTAATTCATAGACAACTAGTTGTCTATGTTGGTATTTCCATGGTTATTTTTGATGAAATTTAATGAAAATTGACAAATTGTCAAACAGTTTCTGCGTTTCGAGACAAAAATGGTATCAAACGATACGAATAATTGATAATTCGTCTCACTTTCACGAATTCCTATTTCCTGTTCAGTTATTCATTTCGTAAATTGTCCGTAAAATACGAATCCGTTAAACGATTGAATCCAAACACTGGGCTGTTATTATTTGAGCCGTCATGCGTTCAAATTCGACATACTTTAGGAGAACATACCCATTTACATGGATGATTATGAGTTACTGGTTGACATCTAACGAACTAGAACTAGTTACGTATGCATATAGTCCATTCAAGAATTATTGATATCGTAGCAGGATTTGGAAGTGTGGTTACTATCGTTTCTCGAAAACCTGTTTGAATATACGACTATATAGGTATGTTATTGTTCAAAATCAGCTGTTTTGCAAAAAATTATCTACGTGGACGGTATTATTTTCATTTAAAAATATCTATCCATTCATTAGTCTATTTTAAGAACCTCTGTGACTTCAGGATTCACGTCAGTGCTTTTTCTGGATTGTTTAAACTAAACCAGCGGGCAAAAGGCTGGTTACGACGGAAATCCCAAAGATGCATAACCTCACTTAGTATTAATAATTCATTTCGATGGTCGGACGCTTATTCCTGTAGTGGGATTCACTAAAAGACCTAGAAACGGGGGCGTATGCTTTATAAATTCCCGTCAAATTATGTATACAGCCTACGAAAAACGCGTGGGTTCGTTGTGCCGACAAGAACTAGGGTTTAAATCGAGATAAACCAGTTTTCTCAAAACCGACATCACCGAATATCAAATATCTATGGTTGTGCATCGATCTCAGACAATTTTCTATGCATCCTTCATCGATCTTACGCTGGAAATCGCCTCGATGATTCTCGTCAATTTCCACAGACTGTAAAACAAAGAATGGCGTCTTACCATCGACAATTAAAATAATCAAGTCATTATGGAGCGAGATAAAAACGGAATCGATTCTATATCTCCTCCCTTTTAACAGAATCTTGGAGAAATATGAGAGGATAATGGATTATTTCCGACTTTACTTGACTATATCATCTACGACGGTCGTTATACTTTTATTATTCTTTCACGGTCGCCGTTCGGAAACGTTGGGTATTAAAAGAGTAATGACCCGTTCGATCATAATTGCGTAAAAATAAGAATGTTCTGTGATCAGGATTATTGGCAGCTATGATCGAGAATGCATATTCTGTGACTTGATTAATTATTGGCTGCTATGATCGGGAGCAGAGAGTGAATCGAACTCACCTTAGTTTCAATGCGTAATCGAACTCTATGGACGCTCTATCCTTGACGAAATGGCCATACCTCTCCAGGAAATCAATACCTTTCAATGTGTGTATAGACAGATTGTCGTATTGATCCTGCAATAAAGCAAACAATTAGTTAATGCATTCACAGGGAAACGAAAAATTAAGACAGTGTTTCACGCCATCCTGTAGAAACAAGCCAAAGTGCGAAAAGTGAAATGTAACTACGTAATTCCAGACTGGTTGGTGATCTAATTGAAATTCTGCAAACGTTATTTTGAGCGATAAACAGAGTTAGGCGCCTTAGTTTTCACCCAGTGTCCGAATAAGGTGTGCCAACGTAATTTACTCATTACGCGGATTGATACAGGGTGTGTTAAAATTTATCTTAAAATTATCGAAAATTATTGTTAGCCCTTGAATGATTTATTAATATATCTTGCTTTAATCGGACGTTTCATTTAGATAACAATGTTTAATTATTGATTTTCCGATAAATTAGTTTTAGAGTGTATCGGTAAATGGGGGGAAGGGATGATGAAAATCATTGATTTTCTCCATTCTGACTCATAAGTTTATCGCTGTGATGAGAATTTGGAAACATCTAAAATTAGCTCGATGATAGGAATATTTCAAGCACACCCTATACAGGGTGTAATTCGTGATATATTTATGTGATTCTAGATAGTTTTACAAGGATTCTGGTGTTGTGTATATTTTAGGGTTTTTTTATTTCCAATTTACAAATTCAAGTTTTTTTTTGTTTAAATTTGTTGATAATAAAGTTTATTTATTTGATTGAACATTTTATAAAGGTATGTACGAATAGATTTAGATTCTTAATAACTTTCACTAAAATCATCATATAATATCAATTTATTGTAATGTTTTTTTAAATTTATTAAAAGGCCCTGAATGAATTTAAACTATTCGTTGGACTTTAATGAATAAACATTATTTAAACTTGTAAAAATTAACAGTATTTTTTTATAATTAAAACTCAAAGAAAAAGCATTGTTTTAGTTTTATACGAATGAAAATAAATTCTAATTTCATGAAATAGATAATTCGATGTCTTCAATCTGAAAGATTTATTTTTTTAGTTGAAAATATAAAAAACAAACCCTAATAACTACAAAAATAACATATGAACATGACATAAATAAAAAACAATTATTTAAATATTGGTATTCATTAATATATACTTATTAAATATGAAGATAAAAAATCAGAAGCCTGAAATATAGATAAATAAACAAAACCTGTAATTAATTTTTTTTTATTTTGGTTTCTCAATTAATTAAATATTACATTAATGACATTAATATTAAAATTGCTATAACTGTTAATTTATTAATCTAAATTTTTTTATTTCATTCATAAGCAGTTATTGATCACATCTTAGCATTTTCTGTATGCTTGAACATTTAAGAAGAATTTATTATCCCACATTATTGTTCTAAAATCCACTGTTTCCAAGATGATCGATTTGAAATTTGGAAAAAAATGGTAAAATTGCATATGACGTCTTGTTCTGGATTCAATAAAAGGGATTTAAATATACCAGGTATTTCAATTATTAATTGGTGATATGTTTTTGGTATTTTCAATGTACAAATTAAAGTTTTTTTTAGTTTAAATTTGTTGATAATAAAGCTTATTTATTTGATTGAACATTTTATAAAGGTATGTACGAATAGATTTAGTTTCTTAATAACTTTCACTAAAATCATCATATTCTATCAATTTATTGTACTGTTTTCTTAATTTTTTAAAAGGTCCTGAATGAATTTTGATTTCAAGAACCTATGGTTGAAATTGAATTTGAACTATAAGCCTTAAAATTCTAAAAATATCAAAACTATATTAGTATACGGTACAACCGGACATACTCGAGTTTGAGCACTGTACTTTTGGAGAATTAATATAAATAATTAATTAGTAATTTGTTCGTACAAGTAATCTTTTCACTTATCTATATTTTGACACAGTACGCACATACCAACGTCCATATCCAATAAAAATAAACCAATCGAACGTGACAAGATTTAAGAACGAAAGCTGTTACAGAAATTATAAGGAACTGTCGTACAATATAAATTATTATGCAAAGCCTGTACTGTGTTAACAAGAATTTTTTCTCTTGTTTTTCCACATCGCGAATAGAGCAAAGAGTATAACCGATTGTTGTCCAAGGTGAATTTTCGAAATGAAAACATTTACGAAATTCCAGCGGTGTCGACAAGTTTTTGCTTAGCTATTAGTTGTACCGTTGTTGATAAACACGATAATTCAAGGTGGCATAAGGTAATAAAACTGCAACTGTGGTTAGATTCTTTTTTAATTGACATACTTCACTAAAGCGTGCAGAACATAGAAGATATTATATTACGACGGAAGTTCTTAGGAATTAGCTTTTTTCAACCACAAACCTCCACTTGAAAACACCTTACGTTCTCTCCGAGTTATAACAGAGAAATTGAAAGAGTAAAATATGTAGTTACCTCAATATGTTAATTTTGAAGTTACCTATCATAAATTAAAACAAATAGTAATTTACGTGACAAATTCGGAAAATACATTTTTTTTGGACGAATAGACTAGTCTGTGAGTCAAAAAAAAAACAAATTCGGTCGTGTTGCGTACAATATTTTTTCGGAAACCATGTAGAATAACAAATCAATAAGACGATACATTTCTTTTATATACATTTTGTTTCTTATTTGAATTAAATTGAACAGAAAATACTTATTAGCAGAAACATATTGATTAATATTTATATTAAAATTCGAACAATTACTAATATTTAAAGGTTTCAATTTGTTTGGAATACCTGGTATATTTAAATCTCTTTTGTTGAATCCAGAACAAGACGTCATAAAGAGCAATCTTACCATTTTTTTCCAAATTTCAAATCGAACATTTAGGAAACGGTGGATTTTAGAACAATAATGTGGGATAATAAATTCTTCTTAAATGTTCAAGCATAAAGAAAATACTAAGATGTGCTCAATAAGTGCTTATGGATGAAAGGAAAAAAATTCAGATTAATATATTTACAGTTACAGCAATTTTAATATTAATATGAGCTACAAAAATTTTTAAACTTATATTTAATTAATTGAGAAATCAGAAAAAAAAAATTTAATTACAGGTTTTTGTTCATTGATCCATATTTCAGCCTTCTGATTTTTTATCTTCATTTTTAATGAGTATATATTAATGAATACCAATATTAAAAGAATTGTTTTTAATTTATGTCATGTTCATATGTTATTTTTTGTAGTTATTAGGGTTTGTTTTTTATATTTTCAACTAAAAAAACAACTTTCAAATTGAAGACACCAAATCATCTATTTAATGAAATAAGTATTTATTTTCATTCCTATAAAACTAAAACAATTCTTTTTCTTTGAGTTTTAATTATAAAAAAAATACTATTGATTTTTACAAGTTTAAATAATGTTTATTCATTGGAGTCCAACGAATAGTTTAAATTCATTCAGGACCTTTCAATAAATTAAAAAAACATTACAATAAATTGATATTATATGATGACTTTAGTGAATGTTATTAAAAATCTAATTCAATCCGTACATACCTTTATAAAATATTTAATCAAAGAAATAAACTTTATCATCAACAAATTTTAACTAAAAAAAACTTTAATTTGTACATTGAAAATAAAGGAAAACCTAAAATATACACAACACCAGAATCCTTGTAAAGCTGTCTAGAATCACAAAAACATATCACCAATTAAAAAAATTCAATACCTAAATTTCATCATATCATAGAAAATTTGAAATTTTTTACATACATAGCAAAATTTTCAATAATGATAATGATTAAAAAAAAAAAAACTGTGGCATGGTGGAAGTATTTGGGTTCAGCGATTTTTTTGAGTCAGGGTCGGATCCATTTTTTTTTAAATTTCAAATCATTCAACATCGAATATCTTGGAAACGTTGCATTTTAGGAAAATTAATTCTTCTTAAATGTTCAAGCATAAAGAAAATGCTAAGTAGTGCTCAATAACTGCTTATGGATGAAAGGAAAAAATTCAGATAAATAAATTAACAGTTATAGCAATTTTAATATTAATGTGAGCTACAAAAATTTTTAAAATAATATTTAATTAATTGAGAAATCAGGAAAAAAAATTTAATTACAGGTTTTTGTTCATTGTTCCATATTTCAGGCTTCTGATTTTTTATCTTCATTTTTAATAAGTATATATTAATCAATACCGATATTTAAAGAATTGTTTTTTATTTATGTCATGTTCATATGTTATTTTTTGTAGTTATTAGGGTTTGTTTTTTATAATTTCAACAAAAAAAAATAAACTTTCAAATTGAAGACATCAAATCATCTATTTAATGAAATGAGTATTTATTTTTGTTCCTATAAAACTAAAACAATTCTTTTTCTTTGAGTTTTAATTATAAAAAAAATACTATTGATTTTACAAGTTTAAATAATGTTTATTGATTAAAAGCCCAACAAATAATTTAAATTCATTATAATTAATTCTTAAATATAATTAATAATAAATAAATTCTTAAATGTTCAAGCACACAGAAAATGTTGGGATGTATTCAGTAACAGCTTATTTATAGTGTCTTTCGATGGTGTCACTAGTTGGTGATGCATCAACACGAAGACCTTAAGGCTTAAGGCATCTACAGTTAAAATTAATGTAGTATTAAAAGACTCACCCTGTATGTTATATATTTAGATGTTTTAGCACTACATGTCAAATTTGTTGAATGTTGAATATTCCGCCAGATCAATGGTTTTCGTTTTACCCTAGTCACTATGTTTGTTTAACCGTAACCACAATAAACTCCCGTCGAAATCTAATCCAAAACAGACCCAAGTTTATATTTATATCCCGATTCTAAACACATTTGAAACCAGATTTAGAAGTTCATTTTCGTGGGATATATTCATTTTTTTTTCGCATGTTTGTTCTGTTTGAAAAATTGAAATTTCATGAAGGTCGGGCTGTTTTTAATATACACTGCGTTAATTTTAACTATAGGTTAGTGGTCAAAGACTCACCCTGTGTATCTTGTTCAAAGTAAGAAAGCATCTTCTTGTTAGGAAGTGAATCACTTTATCGTATAATCTAGCTTTCCTTCAAACTCGACAAATAAATTAATGGCTTTTTCAGCTGTTTTCTTTCAGACAGTTTTATCCTTTTGATTAAAACTTCTTGCAGAGGATACGAGTTTCCTGTTAATCAACTATAACTAACAACCTAGAATATAGGTACGTCTGTTAAATCTTTTAGAAGCATGGATCATTATATTGGGTTACAGATTTTATCGAACTCAAGAAATGTCCCTTTAAACTCATCAATTCCATTCGTTTATAAAGCCCAGAAAATCATATCACCTGATGAAGTATGAATTAGCAGTTTTGGTATTTTTAATAAATACAATTCCCACAAATGAACTTCAGAAAATACACATCAAGTCAGTATTTTTAGAGGAAGATTTATCGGTCCCTACTTTCATGAGGGTAACCTTCTCCAACTATCGGAAGTGTCCAATTGGGATCATTCTGTATATGTAATTCATATTTTGAAGAATTCGAAAGAAGATTACGCATATCGGGTCAATATTATTAAAATGAATTCCTTCGAAACCGTTCGTATGTAAATTCTCTCGCTGACTGCTAGAAAAACCAACCAGTTAGATGTACCGTAATTTTCTTTTATTTCAAGCACACGCCATTTCATATTTTACTCGGAATCTCAACGATAATAACTACGACGCGGATATACAGGATGTTCTAAACTTTGAATCGTAAAATGGAAATTATCTTGGGAATTCGATTTTTTTTTTAAATTACCCATTGCGCTGCAATAATCTTGAAACCTGGGCATATCGAGTTGCGAGAACAAATATACGAAATTGTTTATTTCGACGGCCATCTTCAAATGTACTTGGTGCATTCTGCCTGTTTCAATATAGCTCATCCATACTGGATAAAATTTGGAAGAAAAATTTTTATGTAAGCTATTTAAAAAACATCAATGCATCTTAATTTCAATCTGTGGAATTGAATTTTTTTCCTGGCTAAGTTTAGCTTAATTTGAACAACCCCTATATTGCCGCAACCAACAATTCAGCATTGCTGGTTGCCGCCATGCGCAAAAAACGATCTGTCAACCATCTCCATGAATCGAAATATCTATGAGTAGAAGTTGAATTTGGTAAAAAAAAAATTAACACTATAAATATAGATTTTTGTTGTTCTACCATAATTTCTTTCTACTTCAAGATCATAAACCATCCCTGTGAGAAATTCCAAAAAAACCTCAGAATTATTGGCTGTTATCATCATACATTTGTAATTTTCTTCTTAAGATTTCCAAATCATGAAAACCATCATCTTTGAAAACTTCCAAGGCATGAGGTTGTCAAATTTACTTGCTTGAAGAAATTGAGTTTGATCACCTAAATATGTTTCTGAAAAACCAACTAGGTATTCTTTAATAAAAATTTTTTGTTAGATCATTAATATGAATCTATTCTGTATAGACTATAATTAATTAATGAACATGCGTAAATTTTTGGTTTTTGTATTTGTTTTAATTATGTAAATAAAAACATAAATATTGAATAATGGTTATTCATAGATTATGTCAAATTTTAATACTTTACCATAGAATATTAATTTATTACCGAACCCCAGGAGAGAAAAAATTAATAATTGCAAAGTTTTTTAAATAAAAGAAAATACTTGTAACCATTATTGATCTTCAGTTACAATTTTTCTCAGAATAACTAGAGTGAATTATTATCACATTAAAATGTTATTATAACGTCTCTGTGGAGGGTAGTTCCCAATAAAATAGTGTTCTGTGGTTCCTTGTTGTTTTGATTATGTTTGAGACTTTCAAGAGTTATTTGTACCTTTCTTTAAAAAAATGTGGAAAATAATGTAAGGATAATTTCGGTAGTTTGAAATTATTCAATTCAGTATGAAATGATTATGGTCAGAAAATGCATTCTATTCTAATATTTCTTGTTTATGAGCCTATTATAGCTTTCAGTTTCAATATTGATTGAATTTTAAATATACATGCATCATAACAAACATTCAGAAATATTATAACAGAGTCAAGTCTCCTAAGTTTGTGAATCAGGTTGAATCGGTGTATGAAATAAAGATGTGAAAAAACTTCTATAAAGTTATAAAACAAATCTAGGAGACTGGATTCGAAGATTTTAAAACTCATATGAGCTTAATTTGAAGCATTCCTATGTTAGAATAGATATAATTTGATGGACCCTGAAAGTCTGAAGCTATAAAGAACCAGCTCTTCAAAAAGACAAGTCTTCAATTTAACAGGTCCTTACAGAAAATACATTACCTATTTCAACGGTCATCATGAAAATATACCGAAGTACCTATGTGAGAGATGGAAATCTCTTTCTCTATTTATTATAGAATATTAATCTGGATTAAATATTAAACAAGGTGCTAGACATCATCAATAATTAATACAGCAAATGGCAATTTAGATTTTGTAGTGAATGTAAGACAAAAATTGTTCAGTGGTTAATTTCATCTATAGTGTTTAGTGGAGAGATTTCCTCAACCTTTTGTAGAAAAATTTAATAAAGACAAAATATGGCAACATTGAACAAATCTGATTATTGAATCATTTCAGCACAGAATTGGATTTAGGAAAATCAGAAAATTTGGACAAAATTATATCGATTTAATTCCTTTCAACTTCAAATATATCTATATTTATTATATATTATGCAATTTTTTTATGAAATTTCAACACCCTTATATCTTTTGAAAGTTTTAATTAGACGATTAACACTTATTCGTGTTTTACTATCCCTCTGTCCAGTTTGAATACAATCAAACAAAAGTCCAATATAAGTAAATTGTATTTTTTTCAAATAGTCTAATAAGAAAGCTTTAACTGGTAATAAAAATTGAAAAACCTATGATTTCAAACAGTAAATTTGATGAAAAATATTTAAAGGTTATTTTATTGTTAAAAAAATACTTCTTTCTTTAGTTTTTGATGTGTAACTTCTTAACTAGAACTTTGAGACAACATGGGTTCTATATTTTGTTCTTTTTTAAAGATAATCAGAAAAATAATGAATAAATAAAATTTTAAAAAAATCAGAAGAAAAATTTTAATTACAGGTTTGTTCATTGATACATATTTCAGGCTTCTGGTTTTTTATCTTCATATTTCATAAGTATATATTAATGAATACCAATATTTAAAGAATTGTTTTTTATTTATGTCAAGTTCATATGTTATTTTTTGTAGTTATTAGGGTTTGTTTTTTATATTTTCAACTAAAAAAATTAATCTTTCAGATTGAAGACATCAAACCATCTATGTCATGAAATAAGAATTTATTGTCATTCGTATAAAACTAAAACAATGCTTTTCCTTTGAGTTTTATTTATAAAAAAAATATTGTTGAATTTTACAAGTTTAAATAATATTCATTAATGTCCAACGAATAGTTTAAATTCATTCATTACAATAAATTGATATTGTATGATGATTTTCGTGAATGTTATTAAAAAACTGAATCTATCCGCACATACCTCTATAAAATATTCAATCAAATAAATAAACTTTATCATCAACAAATTTAAATGAAAAAAAACTTAAATTTGTACATTGGAAATAAAAAAAAACCTAAAATATACACCACACCAGAATCCTTTTAAAGCTGTCTAGAATCACAAAAACATATCACCAATTAAAAAAATTCAATACCTAATTTTCATCATATCATAGAAAATTTGAAATTTTTTACATACATAGTAAAATTTTCAATAATGATAATGATTTAAAAAAAAAACTGTGGCATGGTGGGATTATTTGGGTTCAGCGATTTTTTTCAGTCAGGGTCGGATCCATTTTTTTTTTTAAATTTCAAATCATTCAACATCGAATATCTTGGAAACGTTGCATTTTAGGAAAATTAATTCTTCTTAAATGTTCAAGCATAAAGAAAATGCTAAGTAGTGCTCAATAACTGCTTATGGATGAAAGGAAAAAATTCAGATAAATAAATTAACAGTTATAGCAATTTTAATATTAATGTGAGCTACAAAAATTTTTAAAATAATATTTAATTAATTGAGAAATCAGAAAAAAATTTAATTACAGGTTTTTGTTCATTGTTCCATATTTCAGGCTTCTGATTTTTTATCTTCATATTTCATAAGTATATATTAATGAATACCAATATTTAAAGAATTGTTTTTTATTTATGTCATGTTCATATGTTATTTTTGTAGTTATTAGGGTTTGTTTTTTATATTTTCAACTAAAAAAATTAATCTTTCAGATTGAAGACATCAAATCATCTATGTCATGAAATAAGAATTTATTGTCATTCGTATAAAACTAAAACAATGCTTTTTCTTTGAGTTTTAATTATAAAAAAAATACTGTTGATTTTTACAAGTTTAAATAATATTCATTAATGTCCAACGAATAGTTTAAATTCATTCATTGCAATAAATTGATATTGTATGATGATTTTAGTGAATGTTATTAAAAAACTAAATCTATCCGTACATACCTCTATAAAATATTCAATCAAATAAATAAACTTTATCATCAACAAATTCAAACTAAAAAAAACTTAAATTAGTACATTGAAAATAAAAAAAAAAACCTAAAATATACACAGCACTAGAATCCTTGTAAAGCTGTCTAGAATCACAAAATCACATCACCAATTAAAAAAATTCAATACCTAATTTTCGTCATCCACAGTTCTATATTTTGTTCTTTTTTAAAGATAAACAGAAAAATAATGAATAAATAAAATAAAAAAAATAAGAAAAAAACACCGTATACTGCAAGTGATAGAAAATTTAAATCGAAAGATTTAAATGTTTCGAGTATTGCCAACCATTGAATATTTTATCAATAGCCAACCATAGAGAAAGTATAATCCGAAATCAAATTTAAACACAGATAAAAAATCACGTGCATTTTGAGATAAAAATAAGAAGACAATGAGATGTAAAGACTAGCTATTCCTAATTTATTTACATTAAAACATGAGCGCAGCATTTGAATAACAAAGGTTAAATAAAAATAATTGTTAGTCATATATGGAGGTGACGTTGACTCTCATCAATTAATTCTCTTCATTGAATACAAGTCTTGGGAATTCGGTTATGAGATGTTTTATGTTGAGCTCATTGTAGAACAGTTCCTTTGTGTGATAATAACTTTCCATATAGGCAGCATCACAGTTGATATCAACAATGAGGTTACACAATAAAAAATATCATTATTTATAGGTTCTTTGTGAATTTATTCCGATGAAGGAAGTATTTACGCACCCTCTGACCGGAAATCCTGCGTCATTTCCGTACCGAACTCCAAAACCCCACAATATTGTATACAGGGTAAATCAGTAAAAGTTGTGTCTCTTGGAAAAAATGCATCGAACAGTTCCAAATGATCCGAAACTGGATCCGGCTCGAAGGACCATTTTTAAAAATTCTTTTCGATGATTAAATTCCCTTTGAATCGTGACGAATCATAGAAAACATTACGTAAATGCAATTAGAGATTAATCGTGATATAATAACACTCGAAATTAATACCTACTACTCTAACAATGAGCCTAATACTAGAATGCGAAATCTGGAGAGAAAATTGCAACTCGAGCAGGATATAACTGCGTTATCCCACACGTGTTTCTCATATATCTATACGAGGTATTACCCAAAAGTATCCGACTGTCCTTTTCAATAAATTCTAATCGTTGTTGAAGTTCGAAAAATTGATATGAAACAGCACCATATATACTGATTATTTGGGCTATTTCCACCATATATTATGGATATTCATCTTAAAAACCTTTCGATAGAGAGATACAATGAATGTATTCCTATATACCCTAGTATATCGAATTACTTCGTGAAAATGACGAATATGTAAAGTTCTGAAAATGACCCATGGTAAATGACCCATAAAATGAAAAGACCCATGAAAAACAAATTCCATGAATTAAAGACCCATTCAAAAATGGATCCCAAGAAAAAACTGTGTCGGTTTTACATGGGTGGATTTTTAATTGGTAGACTCCACATGGGTGGATATTTTAATGGGAATATCTTCCTGGAGAGATTAAGAATATATCACCCCACAGTAAAATGGAATCATACAAATTTTTAAAACTTCACAAGTGTCCATTCTTTCATACTTCGTTATAATGTTGGTCGTGTGAAATTATCCCAGAAAGCTCGATAAACACCCTGTATAGCGGCATTTCAGATTTCCCGTAAACGTCTATATTCAACGTGCATTTTCCATGGCTTGAATTTTCATGGATCTTTTTTTTAAGTGGGTCATTTTCCTATGAGACCCATAAAAAAAGACCCACGAGAAAAGGACCAATGTAAGAAACACCCATGAAAAAAGGATCCATGCAAAAAAGACCCATGCAAAAAAGACCCATGGAAAAAAACCAATGAAAAAAACACCCATGAAAAAAGACCCATGAAAAAAAAGACCCATGAAAAAAGACCCATGAAAAACGACCCATGAAAAAAGGACCCATGGAAAAAACACCCATGGAAAAAACACCCATGGAAAAAGAGCCAAAAAACACCCATGACAAAAGACCCATGAAAAAAACACCCATGAAAAAAAGACCCATGATAAAAAGACCCATGGTAAAAATACCCATGAAAAAAACACCCATGAAAAAGGACCCATGAAAAAAGGACCCATGGAAAAAACACCCATGAACAAAAGACCCATGAAAAAAAAGACCCATGAAAAACAGACCCATGAAAAAAAGACCCATGAAAAACGACCCATGAAAAAAGGACCCATGGAAAAAACACCCATGGAAAAAACAGCCATGCAAAAAAACACCCATGACAAAAGACCCATGAAAAAAACACCCATGATAAAAAGACCCATGAAAAAAGACCCATGAAAAAGGACCCATGAAAAAAGGACCCATGGAAAAAACACCCATGAACAAAAGACCCATGAAGAAAGGCCCATGGAAAAAACACCCATGGAAAAAAGACCCATGGAAAAAACACCCATGATAAAAAGACCCATGGAAAAAATACCCATGATAAAAAGACCCATGAAAAAAGGACCCATGAAAAAAAGACCCATGAAAAAAAGACCCATGAAAAAGGACCCATGGAAAAAACACCCATGGAAAAAACACCCATGGAAAAAAACACCCATGAAAAAACACCCACGAACAAAGACCCGTGAAAAAAAAACACCCATGATAAAAAGACCCATGAAAAAAGGACCCATGGCAAAAAAGACCCATGAAAAAAGACCCAAGAAAAAAAGACCCATGAAAAAATGACCCATGAAAAAAACACCTATGGAAAAAAACACCCACGAAAAAAGACCCGTGAAAAAAAAACACCCATGATAAAAAGACCCATGAAAAAGGACCCATGGAAAAAACACCTATGGAAAAAAACACCCACGAAAAAAGACCCGTGAAAAAAAAACACCCATGATAAAAAGACCCATGATAAAAAGACCCATGAAAAAGGGACCCATGACAAAAAAAGACCCATGAAAAAAGACCCAAGAAAAAAAGACCCATGGAAAAGGAGACCCATGGAAAAGGAGGCCCATGAAAGAATAACACCCATAAAAAAGGACCCATGAAAAAAGGACCCATGGAAAAAACACCCATGAACAAAAGACCCATGAAAAAAACACCCATGAAAAAAAGACCCATGAAAAAAGGACCCATGGAAAAAAACACCCATGAAGAAAAAGACCTATGGAAAAAACACCAATGAAAAAACCCATGAAAAAAGGACTGGTTATTTGGGCTATTTCCACCATATATGATGGATATTCTTCTCACAAATCTTTCGATAGAGAAAGATACATTGAATGCCTCGAAATTTTCAGGACGGCCCTCGTATATCGAATTGCTTCGTGAAAATGACGAATATGCAAAGTTCTGAGACGTAAAAAGCAAGGACGGGAGTTTTATCCGCAATCTGACGTTGCAGTTTGGCTCGAAATATTTACAAACATTGCAAGTAAACTATGAATCGACTCACTGATCGATTTATCGTTAAATTTTATCGCTTTTTGAGATAAACGAAATTCGAAACCTTCCTGTTCAATACCTATTCACTATTTATTATTTTTGCACGTTCGTTACTAGTGGAATGGCAACCTATCGATTCTCAAAATATGTGTAATTTTTTTTTTAATTTTAAGACCCATGAAAAAAAAAAGACCCATGAAAAAAACCCACGAAAAAAAAAGATCCATGGGAAAAGAGACCCATGAAAAAAAGACCCTGAAAAAGGACCCATGAAAAAAGACTCATGAAAAAAGGACCCATGGAAAAAAGACCCATGAAAAAGACCAATGGAATAAACACCTATGAAAGAAGACCCATGAAAAAAGATCCATGGAAAAAACACCCATGAAAAAGTTACCCATGGAAAAAAAGACCCATGAAGAAAAGACCCATGGAAAAAGACCCATGAAAAAAAAATACCCATGAAAAAGATCCATGAAAAAAGACCTATGAAAAAAGGACCCATGAAAAAAGACCCATGGAAAAACACACCCTGGAAAAAAAGACCCATGGAAAAAACACCCATGAAAAAAGACCCATGAAGAAAAGACCCATGAAAATAAAATACCCATGAAAAAAGGACCCATGGAAAAAAGACCCATGGAAAAGGAGACCCATGAAAGAATAACACCCATAAAAAAGGACCCATGGAAAAAACACCCATGAACAAAAGACCCAGTCTATAAAGTAACAGTGAAAACCAAGGCAAATGGAATAAATACCAAAATATGCAAGACTGTCATCAAAAATCTTCTACATTAGACCATCCCAATTAATATTGTTTGAACAACACAGAGGATAATGCAATTTTTTTATGAAATTTCAACACCCTATATCTTTTTAACGAGCCCAAACCAATGGATAAATGAACGCAGTGGTCAAAGACTCACCCTGTATAACAAAAACCATTCGGCTCGTACAGGTGGGAAAACGATCAAGTTCGCACGTGAATAGGGCGTGGGATCGGAACCATAGAATATACGACTAGACAAGTCGACTAGGGGAAGTTGTATCCAAGGGCGTACGTCGAGCGTCTAAAAAGAGGGTTCGCGAGCACGTGCCAGAGGGAAGTAAAGGAATCCGAGGGGATTGCACGTATTTGAGTCATCGAGGGTAACTCCTGCCTGGCTTAAAACGTGATACGGTTCCTTAAGGCGTTGTCCTTTATTTTTAGACGGCGAAGTGAGTCTTTCAAGCGTTACTGCTTCTGGTTGGATATTTCACGCCTTAAATGACATACGATTTGCGCACTACACTCTATGACCACAGAAACTGGTACGAACAGGCCAAAAGGATGTCCAAAACACGCCGAAAATACGTTTATCGTTATTTAAATTATTCCCCGAGAAGAAATCTTCCATATCGTAGGACAGAGAAACCACAGAGCCGTGGATCACAGAAATCATATTGTGGCGTTTTTGGGAGGAAACTGTCCATTCGAGATGCGGTTTCTTGCAACGTCAACAATTTCGAGTTGAGGTTTCCCAGGAACGTAGACATCCTGCCTTGCCGTTCGTCATGGTTCGCGTGATGGGAAGCCGCTATGACCCCATGATCAGCGGCCGTGACCCCACAAAAGTTATACCTGCCTCGCTGACGACCGGTCGCGGATTTCTTCCTCGGTTTATACGAGGGCCACTATTTATATTTAGCGTTTTAATGACGAAATTACGTAGATAAAAAAGTGCAGTTTCACCAGGACAATCCACCGTGTCACAGGTCGTATATTACCAAATGACACCCACTATATTCGCCAGATTAAGCCCCCAGCAATTTTTATTTGTTCGCAGTCTTCAGAAAAAATAATGCCTGCGATAAAAGCATGTTTTGAGACAAAAGTTTAATAATTTTACAAAAAAGTCATTAAACGCCATTACATCAGCTTTATCACTCTTGATTGCATGTACATTGATGAATTGAATCGAATAATGCCAAAATACTATATTTTTATATGTATTCAAGAGAAATATCAACCGATTTTTTAATTACGATAATAAATCAATTTCTTGCAGAATTATATTTGTTACCACCCCTCGTATTTCAAGTTTGATCCACAGAAGATCAATAAGTTATCTCGAAATCTATGACACAGAATTCTCAAACGACCCACTCAAAAACTGCTTATACTTCTCGGTTGATCCACAGAAGATGAATAAATAATCACAAAACCATGACGCTCAGATTATAGAATGGAATCTAATCAAAGAGCTTCATTCAATTGAAATAAAACTCAAGTTCATTCGATGCTACTTAATCATTTAAAGAATGCATGAAAAATATAAATCTCGTTTGTTTTTCTGTTTGAAATCGAGACCGGATACGACATTACAGAGTTCTTCGTCATTCGAGATAGGATTCTGGTGTTTCCTCTCTGTAGTGATTCATTTTATTCGCTGTTACAAAGAAACTAATTATTATCGACTCGTAAGATATCTAGTTACGCACGTTGTGCGGTATGAATGGAATTGGTTTATATTGGGGAGAAAGTGTGATTAAATTGGCAATATTCCTTTAAATTCCAAGAAAATCGATTATTTATTCAACTCACTTCGTGAATACGTATCTATGGTAACCGCGGTTCATTAATAGGTCTATGGATCCATAGAGAAACATGTTTGACAAGCAATATTTTCATTTTAAAGTATAGCGAATCGAATGGAATAGATCTATTATTAAAGAAGTTATAATGCAACATCAGCAAATTCTTTCGCTTTTTCGTTCGGTCTTTGATCCGCATAAAGTTATTTCAGGACTATTTGTATGGGTTGAAGTGGAATTTGATTTATTTGGCATTCAAGAGCTTTCGACTGTTTCCGGGTATTCTGCACGCAGATAACTTCAGGTATCCCAATTAGGGAGATTCTATGATTGAAAACTTGGTATTTTCGAAGTTGTTTAATCGATTTATTTAAATTTCTATTTCTGGTGAGGAAAGCAATTATTTATATTGAATTTTTTTTTAGGTATGTTTTTTCAGAATCACTTTAACTCATGACATGATGGCTTCGAAAAAATCTAACCTATATGGCTTACAGGAGGATATTGAGTGTAATAAATAATCCTGTCATAGCTGAGTTATAAATTAATAACGATGACATAGAACACGGGTTGAAAATGAACACAAGTAGGGGGTTAGGGTTAATACACCGGGGAAACACGGGACAGGTAACTAGATAGCGTTTCCGGCAGATGCTCATTTCGTTCAAAGGGGAAAGTTTACGTGCTCGAAAACTCGTACGCTATTTGCGTTTCCGCAATTAATGAAAGCACAAAATTAGAACTATACGGGTGCGACAACGAAAAACTGCTAAAAATTCAATGAAAACAATAGAGCAGCATTGTGCTGATATATCATCGAATGTCAGTGTTGACATCATAGAAATACTACCAAAAAAAACAAGTGTTTCACGGATTCATGGTTTCAATTTCTATGGTAACCACAAAAAAATACAATACCTATCTATGCAAATATGGAAGAACATAACCTCAAATTTTGAGTATCTTCTTTAATAAATGAATATATCCTGTATAAATAAAAAACCGCCAGAAAATGAGGGCAAGAAAGATTTAAATTTTTTCATTTAAATAAACGCAAATCAGAAAGATTGCAGAATAGCACCCATGAAAAAATCGATATGAACCTGTGGATATAAACAAATTGATATAATCCAGAATTTTATACGATTCAAGTTTAAATATTCCAATCTAATCAATCCTTATCAATCGAAAACTATTATTATTCCGATAAAATTATCTGAGAATTTCAATAGAAATTCCTTGAGTTATACAAACTAATTACACAAAACTGTGGCATCTTTCATGTTTCCGAAGAAGATTAAACAATTTGTGGATTCATATCAGAGAAGTATGCACAAAAGTGAAATAAATGACTCACTTTCCCGTGAATGGGCACACAAATAAATGCATTTTAAAATGGCAACAAGTTTTATTGTTGCACAATGGGAATATCGTTCAAGAGGCTTATATGAATCACCAAAAAGGTAAATGTACTTAGGACGAGCATGACCTACCCTTGGGAAGGCGCATGCTTCACAAAACACTGAATACACCACCCAAATCTAGAAATCACGAGATAAGGATGATTCAACCCTTAAATATCCGCAGACGTCTGGAAATTTAAGAAATTCCGAATAAAAACAGAATGTCGCTAACCTCAATTCAATTAATATGAACACAGAACCAGTTTTATTCTTCTTGAGGCAGAGAGAGGATTAAGCAAGTGGTTCCAATTGTTGCTATTCTTAAAAATCACCTGTATACACCTGAGCTGGTTGTACAACAAGCTTTTTCATCCGAAATTCAAGTTTTTACAAATAGCAAAGCGAACTGAAGGGCATTCAGGACATTCCAGAGTAAATTCTCGTGTTGTGATTCAGCAAAGTAACCCGCAGGTGATATTTTGTGATAAATTCAATAAGGAAATAATCGCGGTAAACTACATTTTGAAAAACGTTTATTCGCTTACCCAGAGATCGGTGCCCCAATTCATCATATCGAATAGTAATCCAATAAAGTAATTAATCACTCATAACACTTTCACAATGTTTTTCGTTTATTTTCTACGTGAAAACATAAAATATGTAACGTAACTACGTATCATGGCTGAATCACAGAGTCAACTGATGTTTCAGAACGAAATAATCGTTAGGTGGCGATCCAAATATGTAGATTTCTATATTGTGGACTGCGAGAACCATCTATGCAACACCTGGCCATAGGGCCACAGGAATCTCTCTCTATAACGGATCAAGAGGAAAGCTCTAGGGATGGGACATCAATAGGTTTTCGTCGATGTTTAACTGAATGTTAACTGAACATCGTTAATTGAACATCGATATTTGTGAACATCGATGTTTGTAAACATCGGTGTTTTAACACTTAAATTATACTTACGTATATCAATAATTCATAATGATTTAACGATAGATTCCCAATATATCAGAAATAATTTCAATGTCTACTGAAAATTCTTGTATTGAAAAAAAGGGGCAAGATTAAATAACAATTATAAGTACAGTATAAAGTTGGATGAAAGTACAAAAAAAAAATTAACTTCAAACTCAATCAAATATCCGAATAAATTAAATGTATATTAAAATCTATTTTTGTATGTTATTCAAACTGGTGAAATAAATAAATAAAATAAATTGAATGTCAATAAAGTTCTTACCGTTTTATAGAATTTACACTCAGTAAGAATTTTCTACGATTAAACACTTCAACAAAATATATTTTTTTGTGTCATGTCCATGTTGAATTAGTACATCACATATCACTATCATCAAATTAGTGTAAACTGAAGAACAAAAAATTAAGTAAAATTAATTTTTGGATGCCCTCTATCTCTGAAATAAAGCCGTTCATATGAAATTTTTAATTTTAAAATTACGCAACGTTTAACCCCTTAAAGTTTGTACAAGTAATTAATTGACACCCTGTATAATAAACGACCGATTCCAAAATATTCAATAACACAAAATTGCGGTAAAACCCGAATATAACTTTCTCCTGACGTGAACCAAAACTGTGACGACTATATTCACCCATCTGTCTATACAGGGTGACAATAAAATATGGAATCATGTTCATGTTTGCATATCATTGAGGATATGAAATACTTTTTTTTTCAGTATGGAATATTTTTGGATGGGCATCAGTTGAACCAAAGAAAAGGTCACAAATATTTACAGGTAGACAGAAATTGGACTATTTTTTGAATATTTGATGGTAAAATGGGTATATTTTCTCATATTTTCATTGTACACTTCATTTTGAGTACGGCGCTGTTTTCTTCGTCAATTTTTGACAAGGCATATTCATATATATATCATCCTGGTATAAAAATATACCTAGTTGACTGAAAACTGATTCAATCGCTGAATTTCCATAAATATATATGTCGTGAACAGACAGTTCACAACAATATATAAGAAACATCGAGAAACCGATGTTGAATATTCTATCCGCAACATCGATGTCAGCATCGATGATGAAATCAATTAACATCGATGGTAAAAACATCGACATCGATACTGAAATATCGATGTTTGAAAAACATCGATGATGATGTCCCATCCCTAGAAAGCTCTAATCTTTGGAATACCTTCAAGCAGAGTTCTATAGAGAGTTGATGATGGAACCATCTACAAATGATCCAGTGAAGTTTTGTGTTCTAATTACAGGAACCTATAAATTTAGACAATGACATTCCAGTCAATTTTTTTACGAAATTCGTGTTTGTCATCAAAGGGCTTGGTTTTCATTCCGTGTGGGAGCCGATATGATAAGAATACGCCGATAGCGTTTTACGCAAAGATAGATAAAGCCTAAAAATGTTTGTATTATTTTCTTAGTTTGCTCAGGTTTAATTTGTAATTGAAATGTGGAAAGCTGCAGCCGGTGCTCAAATAAACATCAATCCCCAAACTACCCAAGATGACGATTGGGAAACTGATCCAGACTTTATAAACGACGTGGACGAACAAGCTCAAAGATGGGGCTCTACAACTGTAGAAGGATCTGGTCGGACGGCAGGGGCCATAAAGTAATATTCCTTAAAACACAGCACTTCTCCATTAACTTAGTATATTTCAGTATGCAACAGTTAAGAAGAGAAACAGAAGAAATAGACGCCTTGAAGAAAAAGAAGGCCTTAGAAGAGGATCCAAGCAATCCTTCCTTCGGCTACGGTGGTAAATTCGGAGTCGAGAAGGACAGAATGGATCAGTGTGCCGTTGGTAATGAATACACTGCCAAACTCGAAAAACATGCTTCACAGAAAGATTACAGTACAGGTTTCGGTGGAAAGTACGGCATACAAACGGACAGAGTGGATAAGGTAGAAAGCTAACCAAACTTTTACATTTTATTCCTTTAAAATGTTTTAGAGCGCCGTCAATTGGGATTATAAGGAGAAAGTGGAGAAACACGCTTCGCAAAAAGATTATGCAACAGGTTTCGGTGGTAAATTCGGAGTACAAACCGACAGACAGGATAAATCGGCAGTCGGTTGGGATCACGTTGAAAAAATAGAGAAACACGATTCCCAAAAAGGTGAGTCATGTTTCCTTGTCCGAATCACTCAAAATTACAATCAATAACGAATAATGTGGGTCCCGAAACTGAACCCTGTGGAACACCTCTTTGCAGTTATCATCTCTTTTGCACCAGTTTGAGCGTTTGAAATGGTTCTGAAAGGAAACTAAGTCTTGTATAATTAGTTTTTTTTTTCCGCTTGGATAGATTACAGCAAAGGTTTCGGAGGCAAGTACGGGGTCCAGTTGGACCGGCAAGACAGGTCTGCGGTGGGTTGGGATCATCACGAGGCGCCCCAGAAGCACGAGAGCCAGCTGGATCACAAGAAAGGTTTCGGTGGTAAATTCGGGGTACAGACCGATAGGGTGGACAAATCAGCGACTACTTATAACGAGGAGACTGAAAAGGTCGGTACGAACTACACGAAAGTGAAACCGGACATAGGAGATGCCAAACCGTCTAATTTGAGGGCTAAATTCGAATCGCTGGTAAGATAAAATGATGGGAACGGGTTGGAAATGAAGAATTGTGGGGTTTCAGGCGAAAGATACCGGTGGTAAGGTTCCTTTACCCAGTCAACCGACCGTTCCTAAAAAACTGGTCCATCCTAAGGCTTTTGTCGATGCGAAAGTTGAAGAAGCGTTGAAAGAAGATAAGGAGGTGGTTCCGATGCCCAAACTGGATTCTTCGAAGACTGCTTTTCTGAGAACTGAAAACGACCAACAAGAGCGAGTAGAAGTGGAAAAAGTGGCTCCTAAGGCTCTCGATCAATCGAAACTTGCTCAATTCTCTCAGAACGTTACGGAAACTGAAAGCAACAACGAAAAATCTAAAGCGGACAAGGTTAAATAAAATAAATACAAAAAAAGAAGTTTAACTATAAAAAATGTTACAGATCAAAGAGGAACTGGAAGAATTGAGACAATCAACTCAAGCACAAAAGGAAGAAGAAGAACGATGCATTCAACTGTTGGCGAAAGAAGCAGAAAACGAGGTAAACTACGATTTTTGCTTGGAATAATTATTCTAAACTTAATTTCAGGAAATCTATGAAAATTTGCCGGAAACTCAAGTCGTTAAAGATGTTGACGATTCGAACGGAACTCAAGATTACCAAACCGGCGAAGAGGAAGAATTATACTATGCTAACGAAATAATCGATACGGGAATCACTGCAATTGCTCTTTACGATTATCAGGCGGCTGCAGATGATGAAATTTCTTTCGATCCTGACGATGTAATCACCCATATCGAACAGGTAGCGTTTCGTTTTATTGCGTCGAGTGTATTGTGATTTTTCTGTTTTTAGATCGACGAAGGTTGGTGGAGAGGTATGTGCAAAGGGAAATATGGTCTGTTCCCGGCGAATTACGTGGAGCTTCAAAATGCATAATCATGAAATGCGATGTTCGGCGTGTACTTACAAGTTTATTGTTCTATAGAATTTTATATTTTATTTATACGACATTTCCGATTATATTGCTTCCATTAAATTTTTTTTAATATTGGTGTTGTTATTGATATACCCTCTGAAGGATAAAATACTCTGCAAGTGCCTCTACGTAATTAATTTTAGCTTTTTCACCTCAAATCAATGTAGAAAATATTGGACATCAGAAGTAATATTGTGGTCTTATTAGAGCATATACGTTTCTACACATATCTACGGCCTGGAAATTGTCATTTTCCATCCTTACTTTCTGGTGTTAGCGCTTTTAAATGAAATTTCTTGTATTAATTTAATTTATCGCATCATTTTTATTCGATGGAGGTTATATCCACAGAACATCAAATATCTGATGTAATCATAGACGTTATATTAGGGATGGGACATCGATAGGTTTTCGTCGATGTTTAACATCGAACTCTACCATCGATGTTTGTAAACATCGGTGTTTTAACACTTTAATTATACTTACGTATATCAATAATTCATAATGATTTAACGATAGATTCCCAATATATCAGAAATGAAATGTCTACTGAAAATTCTTATATTGAAAAAAAGGGGCACGATGAAATAACAATTATAAGTACAGTATAAAGTTGGATGAAAGTACAAAAAAAAAATCAACTTCAAACTCAATCAAATATCCGAATAAATTAAATGTATATTAAAATCTATTTTTGTATGTAATTCAAACTGGTGAAATAAATAAATAAAATGAATTGAATGTCAATAAAGTTCTTACCGTTTTATAGAATTTACATTCAGTAAGAATATTTTCTACGGTTAAACACTTCAACAAAATATGTTTTTTTTTGTGTCATGTCCATGTTGAATTACTACATCACATATCACTATCATCAAATTAGTGTAAACTGGAGAACAAAAAATTAAGTAAAATTAATTTTTGGACGCCCTCTATCTCTGAAATAAAGCCGTTCATATGAACTTTTTAATTTTAAAATTACGCAACGTTTAACCCCTTAAAGTTTGTACAAGTAATTAATTGACACCCTGTATAATAAACGACCGATTCCAAAATATTCAATAACACAAAATTGCGGTAAAACTCGAATATAACTTTCTCCTGACGTGAACCAAAACTGTGACGACTATATTCACCCATCTGTCTATACAGGGTGACAATAAAATATGGAATCATGTTCATGTTTGCATATCATTGAGGATATGAAATTCTATTTTTTTCAGTATGGAATATTTTTGGATGGGCATCAGTTGAACCAAAGAAAAGGTCACAAATATTTACAGGTAGACAGAAATTGGACTATTTTTTGAATATTTGATGGTAAAATGGGTATATTTTCTCATATTTTCATTGTACACTTCATTTTGAGTACAGCGCTGTTTCCTTCGTCAATTTTTACAAGTCATATTCATGATTTTGAATAATATATATATCATCCTGGTATAAAAATATACCTAGTTGACTGAAAACTGATTCAATCGCTGAATTTCCATAAATATATATATGAAACATCGAGAAACCGATGTTGATTATTCTATCCGCAATATCGATGTCATCATCGATGATGAAATCAATTGACATCGATGGTAAAAACATCGACATCGATACTGAAATATCGATAATTGAAAAACATCGATGATGATGTCCCATCCCTACGTTATATACAATATATAACGTCTATAGATGAAATCTACACCCAGCATCTGAAAAATTCAACGAGAAAATCATTTCTCCTCTAATTGTCGAAAATTATCTTATCTTCAATTCATTCATATGAGCAATATTTCCAAATCATCTCTTATATCCACGATTTCACCCATCATTTTGATATTTCTAAAAACAAAGACCAAACATATGCTCCGCCCATGGAGCAGCTATGTTCGAAATGTAGGAAAATTCCTGGGACGATTTTCTGAACCTCATTTCCAATCTTCAGAAATTTTCATCAATCTCCACGGGTAATTTAAATAAACCAACTATGCAGCAGTTTGAGTTTTAATTTTAAATTTTCCATGCAAAATGTAGAGACAACCTCGTCTCTGTTACCATGGTTTCACGTTTTTTTTTTCAACCCATTAATGAGAAACTGAAACGGCTTTTTTGGATTTATGACAGCTTTTCATCTTCACGTCGTTCAAAAAACGGAAAAATTCATTTCTTTCAATGAAAACTCAAGATCTTTGTAGAAAAGTTTCGAATATTCTGGAGAATTCCTGACAAAGATTTTGCGCAATTCTAGTTCTAGTGCGATCTACTTTACCGACAGGCGTCCGGCATTTTCTCTTCCACACGTTACTGTAGATCATACTGATTTGATTATACAAAGACCTTTGAAACTGTATATAATTTCGTATTTTCTAGTGTCTAAAAACCGTAAATCAAGATGTTGTCCTTCGCCAGAGTTTTAGGAAGGAAATCCTGCGACGCTATTAAAATTGTTAATACCAACACTAAGAGAGATTTTAGTCAAATTTCGAAAAATGTGAGTTTTCTTTCATTATATTTTTTTACATGATTCTTTTCTGTTTTTCTCATAAGGAAAGATTCATCAGATATCCTCAAACATATATAAAGATTGTCGATTATTTGATTTGACTTTCCTGCACCGAGATATTACATCATGTTCATGTGGTTAACTAAAAGTTTTCTTTGCAGAGCTGTTTCTTCAACAGTTACTTCTTACATCCCAAATATGAAATGCAACTTAGATACAAGTGAGTATCACCCTGAAAATCAAAAAAATTCCATTCTATCCACATTCCCAACCTAACCTAAAATTGCGCAAATTTACCCAACACATTTCAGATCCGATGGTGTTCGAGGTGCAGTTATCGGTATCGATTTGGGAACCACAAATTCCTGTGTGGCTGTTATGGAAGGAAAACAAGCCAAGGTGATTGAAAATTCCGAAGGATCAAGGACTACACCTTCCGTTATAGCTTTTTCGAAAGACGCTGAAAGACTGGTTGGTATGCCGGCTAAAAGACAAGCTGTTACCAATTCCGCAAATACATTCTATGCTACCAAGCGGTTAATTGGTAGAAGATTCGAAGACGAGGAAGTTAAGAAAGATATGTAAGTGATTATATATTTTTTGTAATGATTACTGAACCGGTTTTTTTTTTATAGGAAGACGTTATCTTATAAAATTGTTAAAGCGTCCAATGGAGACGCATGGGTGCAAGGAACCGACGGCAAAATGTACTCACCGAGTCAGATGGGTGCTTTCGTGCTCATGAAAATGAAGGAGACAGCTGAAGCTTACTTAAACACCAAAGTAAAGAATGCCGTAATCACCGTTCCTGCATATTTCAACGATTCCCAAAGACAAGCCACGAAAGATGCCGGTCAAATCGCCGGTTTGAACGTGCTCAGGGTCATCAACGAACCGACAGCCGCAGCTCTGGCTTACGGCATGGACAAGATGGAAGACAAAATGTGAGTTTTTATTACCACATTTTTCGCGTAAAACGAACAATTCCTTTCCAGAATTGCCGTGTACGATTTGGGTGGCGGTACTTTCGATATATCCATTCTGGAGATCCAGAAGGGGGTGTTCGAAGTGAAATCCACCAACGGAGACACCTTCTTGGGCGGTGAAGATTTCGATAACGTCTTGGTGAACCATCTCGTTTCGGAATTCAAGAAAGAACAAGGGATCGATGTTACCAAAGATCCCATGGCCATGCAACGGCTCAAGGAGGCTGCCGAGAAGGCCAAGATCGAACTGTCTTCTTCCTTGCAGACCGACATCAATTTGCCGTATTTGACGATGGACGCTTCCGGTCCCAAACACATGAACTTGAAACTGAGCCGATCCAAGTTCGAGAGCTTGGTGGCCGATTTGATCAAGAGAACCATCGGCCCTTGTCAGAAGGTTAGTGGGTTTTAGGTTAATTTTCTTATTAAATCTTTACCGTGTCGATTATTTCGTATTTTTTTGTGTTTACCGTTAAATATTCGTTTTATAATCGATTTGACCTTGAAATTCAATTTTGACGTTTCTGCTGTCATTGTCATTGAGGTTATGTGGTTTACTTTTGTCATTAGGCGCTTAAAGACGCGGAAGTGAACAAGAGCGACATCGGAGAGGTGCTCTTGGTGGGCGGAATGACCAGGATGCCGAAAGTACAACAGCTAGTGCAGGAGATCTTCGGTAAACAACCCAGTCGGGCTGTGAATCCGGACGAAGCAGTGGCCATCGGAGCAGCCGTTCAAGGCGGTGTCTTGGCTGGAGACGTCACCGACGTTCTGTTGTTGGACGTAACCCCCCTATCTCTAGGTATCGAAACGCTGGGCGGCGTCTTCACGAAACTCATCACCAGAAACACGACGATTCCCACGAAGAAGAGCCAAGTCTTCTCTACGGCTGCCGACGGACAGACTCAGGTCGAAATCAAGGTACATCAAGGTGAACGTGAGATGGCTTCCGACAACAAGTTGCTCGGTCAGTTCTCTCTGATCGGTATCCCGCCAGCGCCCAGGGGAGTGCCCCAGATCGAGGTCACCTTCGATATCGATGCCAATGGTATCGTGCATGTCTCCGCCAGAGACAAGGGAACCGGCAAGGAACAACAGAGTGAGTTCTTTTTGTTTATTGAGATAATCGGGATGAAAAATTTAGGTTATGTAGTCGTTTCGAGGTTATCTGTCAGTTGAGAATGGTAACTATGGTAACTGGCACGACAAGGGCCTTTGAAAGTTAAACGAAAACGAAATAGAAAATTAATAATGAAATTCTGACAATAAGAAATATGAAAAAATGACTCGAAAGAAAATCGAATGCTGGAGCACTGACTTTTGCCTACCTGGTTTCACAGTACGGCTGAATCGACGTGTCGGAGCACCCAAACGAAAATAGTCACTTTTTTCACTAGAGTTCGAATTTGTATGATTAACGAGAAATTTACTGCGAAGAAAAGAGAGCGGCTTCAGTACCTCCTGGATGAACGCGATTTCAGTATTTCCATCTTCTGTTGTTCGACATAGGTCATATGCTCCAACATATGTTACGCGCCCATCGGGATATGAAATGAACATACGTGGGCCGCACGAAACGAGCAAGCAACTTGGAATAAAACTGAATGAATTCAACTAATAATAATAAGTTGCAGTAACAGTAACTGATATGTCATAACACTGCTATGGTAACAGATCTTGTTTGTCCCTTGACGCCATCTTGTATTGGAAAGGAGAAAGTATAGATTAAGGTTACAGAACTGCTGAAAAATGGGATATTCTGCTATTATATTTGTTTATCGTCCAATCGATCAAGCGATTCGGAATCTACCTGCATTGAGGTTATCTTTCAGTTGTTGAAAGATTGTAAAAGTTGGGTTAAAGTCATATCTTGACGTTCAATTTGGAAATACAGCTTTTTATAGCGTTTTATACGATACACTTTGAAAATTCCATATTCGGAATTAATTTAGGTTATATAGTTGTTTCGAGGTTATCTGTCAGTTGAAAATGTCAAATGGACCTATCCTGAGAATAGTAATCAATGGTAACTATGGTAACACATCTTGTTTGTCAGTTGACGCCATCTTGTATTGGATAGGTCCGTTAAAGATAATTTTAGAAAGCATAGATTAAAGTTACATATGTATCGATGATAGGAACGCGGAAACTGTCGTAAAGTTACAGAACTGCTGAAAAATGGGATGATCTGCTATTATATTTGTTTATCGTCCAATCGATCAAGCCATTCGGAATCTACCTGCATTGAGGTTATCTTTCAGTTGTTGACAGATTGTAAAAGTTGGGTTAAAGTCATATTTTGACGTTCAATTTGGAAGTACAACTTTTTATAGCGTTGTTTATGATAAATATTGAAAATTTCATATTCAGGATTGGCACGACAAGGGCCTTTGAAAAGTGAAAGAAAACGATAGAAAATTATTAATGGAATTCTGAAATAATATGAAAAAATGACTAAAGAAATACGAATGCTGGAGTATCGACTTCTGCCTACCTGGTTTCACAGTACGGCTGAATGAACTTGTCCAGGCACTCACGGGCGAGAATAGTCACTTTTTCACTAGAGTTCGAATTTGTAGATTTAACGAAAGTTATTTATTTCCAAGAAAAGTGTTCTTGTACTTTATCGGATGAACGCCGCTTCAGTACTCTCTTTGTTCGACATAGGTCATATGCTCCAACATATGTTACGCGTTAATCGGAAAATGAAGTGATCATATACAGAGTGTATCACTATTGAATCGAGCAAGCAACTTTCGGAACAGAAATGAATGAAACTAACAAATTTAATTAAAATAATAAGTTGCAGTAACAGGGATGAATGTAGGTTATATAGTTGTTTCTGAGGTTATCTGTCAGTTGAGAATGGCAATCAAGGGTAACTATGGTAACTGAAATGCCATAACACTGCTATGGTAAGATATCTCGTTTATCGGTTGACGCCATCTTGTATTGAAGATCATTTAAGAAAATATAAGATCAAAGTTACATATGTCTCTATGATAGACATTGGAAACTTTCGTCTAGTTACAGAACTGCTTAAAAATTTGATCAAATATCTTTATTTTCCGTTGATGTCAATCGATCAAGCTTAGAATCTTTTGCTGAGGTTATCCTCCATTGTGATAGAATTATTTTGGTTTAAGTCATATTTTGACGTTCAATTTTTTAGACCCTTAATAAAGAGTTGTTTACGATACATATTGAAAATTTCATATTCGGGAAGAATTTAGGTTCTATAGTTGTTTCGAGGTTATCTGTAAGTTAAAATGTCAAAGAGTCCTATCTTTGAGAATAGTAATCAATCATAAAATGGTAACAGATCTTGTTTGTCAATTGACGTCATTTTGTTTGGATAGGTCCAGTGATAATTTTCGTTTCATAGATTAAAGTTACATATGTATCTATGATGCGGAAACTGTCGTAAAGTTACAGAACTGCTGAAAAATGGCATAATCTGCTATTATATTTGTTTATCGCCCAATCGATCAAGCGATTCGGAATCAACCTGCATTGAGGTTATCTTTCAGTTGTTGACAGATTGTTAAAAGTTGGGTTAAAGTCATATTTTGACGTTCAATTTGGAAGATACAGCTTTTTATAGCGTTGTTTATGATACATATTGAAAATTCCATTTCTGAAAGAAAAATTACAGTATCGTTAGTAAATCATACTAAAACAGTGTATGGTAACATCT
This sequence comes from Micraspis discolor, assembly GCA_030674115.1. Lineage (NCBI taxonomy): Eukaryota > Metazoa > Arthropoda > Insecta > Coleoptera > Coccinellidae > Micraspis > Micraspis discolor. The sequence goes on from JARTUT010000440.1 coordinate 464,909, forward strand.
TTATTACAATCTAAAGATAAAGGACATATGTCACAAATAACATCTCAGTAACAAAATATGAATATTGTTCCTAGACAAATCGGAGATTACAGTCAATTCTTGAGGTTACGATTGAGTTGCAATTAAAAAGTTGCGTCTTTAAACTATCAGCTTTTTAAAGAAATCATCACAAATTCATTGAAAACAGTCTTGATCGCACTTCTTATACAAAAATGCAAAGTAAAACGCATTTTTAATAAGAAATCTTTATCGGTACCATTCAAAATATACAACTGTACCTTTTAATCAAACACACTGTCCACACTTCTCACTTTGTTTTAACCTAGTTTCTTCTCCTCTTTCTTCTCCTTCGGTTCTTCTTTTGCTGAACGTTGATTCAGATCCACTACTGCTATATGCTCTCCCTGTCAGCTGCCATCTGAAAAAAACCAAACCAAGTTAACACAAACAAAACGAAGAAAAAACAAACTACAAATTTAATTAAAATAATAAGTCGCAGTAACAGGGATGAATGTAGGTTATATAGTTGTTTCGAGGTTATCTGTCAGTTGAGAATGGTAACTATGGTAACTGATATGTCATAACACTGCTATCAATTTGGAAATACAACTTTTATAGCGTTGTTTATGATAAATATTGACAATTTCATAAGCCATTATCTGTCGGTTGAACAATGTCAAACGGCTATCCTGAGAATAGTAATCAATGGTAACTGTTGTAATAGTGTTTGTCAGTTGACGCCATCTTGTATTGGAGATCATTTTAGAAAGCATAGATTAAAGCTCTTCTGGATCTGCTGAATCTTTGTTTATCGCCCAATCGATCAAGCATCTACATTGAGGTTTCTTCAACAGCATATTTTGACGTTCAATTTCTACCTTCAACTTTTCGCTCTGTAAACATAATTGTGAATTGAAAAACCCTTCATCTCGAAACAAACGATAATTTACCTCTTCTTTCGGTAATTGTTCTTTGTATTCCTCCATTTTAGTTTCGGTATCGTGAATTATACCTTCTGCCTGATTCACAACCTCTACTCTTTCCTTCTTCACTTTGTCTTCTTGTGCGTATTGCTCTGCTTTCTTGATCATATTTTCGATTTCGTCCTTACTCAGACCACCCGACGACTGGATGACAACTGAAAGTCAAAGTATAATTGACAACTGACAGATAACCTCAACGCAGTGGATTCCAGATCGGTTGTCCGATTAAATGATAAATATAAGAATATTCAGTCAGTTTTCGCTCTTCTAAAATCATCTTCACTTTAAAATTTTCAATATTTCCATCTAAAAAGAGGCTGTACTTTCAAATTGAACGCCAAAATACGACTTTAACCCAACTTTTACAATCTGTCAACTACTGAAAGATAACCTCAACGCAGGAGATTCCGAATCGCTTGATCCATTGGACGATAAAAAAATATAATTGTAGAATATCTCATTTTGAACAAGTTTTTAGCTATATCATAGAGACATATGTAACTTCAATCTATACTTTCTAAAATGATCTTCAACCGGCCTATTCAATACAAGATGGCGTCAACCGACAAACAAGATCTGTTACCATAGCAGTGTTATGACATATCGGTTACCATAGTTACTATTGATTACTATTTTCAACTGACAGATAACCTCGAAACAACTATATAACCTAAATTCATCGCGAATATGAAATCTTCAATATTTATCAAAAACAACGCTATAAAAAGTTGTATTTCCAAATTGAACCTTCAGATATTTTTTTAACCAAACTTTTACAATCTTTCAACAACTGAAAGATAACCTCAATGCAGGTAGATTCCGAATCGCTTGATCGATTGGGAGATAAACAAATATAATAGCAGATTATCCCATTTTTCAGCAGTTCTGTAACTTTACGACAGTTTGCGCGTTCCTATCATAGAGACATATGTAACTTTAATCTATGCTTTCTAAAATGATCTTCAATACAAGATGGCGTCAACCGATAAACAAGATATGTTACCATAGCAGTGTTATGGCATTTCAGTTACCATAGATTACCATTCTCAACTGACAGATAACCTCGAAACAACTATATAACCTAAATTCATCCCAAATACGAATTTTTCAATATTTATCATAAACAACGCTATATAAAGCTGTATTTCCAAATTGAAAGTCAAGATATGACTTTAACCCAACTTTTACAATCTGTCAACAACTGAAAGATAACCTCAATGCAGGTAGATTCCGAATCGCTTGATCGATTGGACGATAAACAAATATAATAGCAGATTATCCCATTTTTCAGCAGTTCTGTAACTTTACGACAGTTTCCGCGTTCCTATCATAGAGACATATGTAACATTAATCTATGCTTTCTAAAATGATCTTCAATACAAGATGGCGTCAACCGATAAACAAGATATGTTACCATAGCAGTGTTATGGCATTTCAGTTACCATAGATTACCATTCTCAACTGACAGATAACCTCGAAACAACTATATAACCTAAATTCATCCCAAATACGAATTTTTCAATATTTATCATAAACAACGCTATATAAAGCTGTATTTCCAAATTGAAAGTCAAGATATGACTTTAACCCAACTTTTACAATCTGTCAACAACTGAAAGATAACCTCAATGCAGGTAGATTCCGAATCGCTTGATCGATTGGACGATAAACAAATATAATAGCAGATTATCCCATTTTTCAGCAGTTCTGTAACTTTACGACAGTTTCCGCGTTCCTATCATAGAGACATATGTAACTTTAATCTATGCTTTCTAAAATGATCTTCAATACAAGATGGCGTCAACCGATAAACAAGATATGTTACCATAGCAGTGTTATGGCATTTCAGTTACCATAGTTACCATTCTCAACTGACAGATAACCTCGAAACAACTATATAACCTAAATTCATCCCAAATACGAAATTTTCAATATTTATCATAAACAACGCTATATAAAGCTGTATTTCCAAATTGAAAGTCAAGATATGACTTTAACCCAACTTTTACAATCTGTCAACAACTGAAAGATAACCTCAATGCAGGTAGATTCCGAATCGCTTGATCGATTGGACGATAAACAAATATAATAGCAGATTATCCCATTTTTCAGCAGTTCTGTAACTTTACGACAGTTTCCGCGTTCCTATCATAGAGACATATGTAACTTTAATCTATGCTTTCTAAAATTATCTTCAACGGACCTATCCAATACAAGATGGCGTCAATTGACAAACAAGATCTGTTACCATAGTTACCATTGATTACTATTCTCAGGATAGGTCCGTTTGACATTTTCAACTGACAGATAACCTCGAAACAACTATATAACCTAAATGCATTCCGAATATGGAATTTTCAATATGTATCGTAAACAACGCTATAAAAAGCTGCATTTCCAAATTGAACGTCAAAATATGACGTTAACCCAACATTTACAAGCTGTCAACAACTGAAAAATAACCTCAATGCAGGTTGATTCCGAATGGCTTGATCGATTGGACGATAAACAAATATAATAGCAGAATATCCCATTTTTCAGCAGTTCTGTAACTTTACGACAGTTTCCGCGTGCCTATCATAGAGACATATGTAACTTTAATCTATGCTTTCAAAAATGATCTTCAATACAAGATGGCGTCAAGGGACAAACAAGATCTGTTACCATAGCAGTGTTATGACATATCAGTTACCATAGTTACCATTCTCAACTGACAGATGACCTCGAAACGACTACATAACCTAAACTCATCCCGACTATCTCAATACGCGGTAAATAAAAAGAAACTCACTTTGTTGTTCCTTGCCGGTTCCCTTGTCTCTGGCGGAGACATGCACGATACCATTGGCATCGATATCGAAGGTGACCTCGATCTGGGGCACTCCCCTGGGCGCTGGCGGGATACCGATCAGAGAGAACTGACCGAGCAACTTGTTGTCGGAAGCCATCTCACGTTCACCTTGATGTACCTTGATTTCGACCTGAGTCTGTCCGTCGGCTGCCGTAGAGAACACTTGGCTCTTCTTCGTGGGAATAGTCGTGTTTCTGGTGATGAGTTTCGTGAAGACGCCGCCCAGCGTTTCGATACCTAGAGATAGGGGGGTTACGTCCAACAACAGAACGTCGGTGACGTCTCCAGCCAAGACACCGCCTTGAACGGCTGCTCCGATGGCCACTGCTTCGTCCGGATTCACAGCCCTACTGGGTTGTTTACCGAAGATCTCCTGCACTAGCTGTTGTACTTTCGGCATCCTGGTCATTCCGCCCACCAAGAGCACCTCTCCGATGTCGCTCTTGTTCACTTCCGCGTCTTTAAGCGCCTAATGACAAAAGTAAACCACATAACCTCAATGACAATGACAGCAGAAACGTCAAAATTGTAATTTCAAGGTCAAATCGATTATAAAACGAATATTTAACGGTAAAGACAAAAAAATACGAAATAATCGACACCGTAAAGATTTAATAAGAAAATTAACCTAAAACCTACTAACCTTCTGACAAGGGCCGATGGTTCTCTTGATCAAATCGGCTACCAAGCTCTCGAACTTGGATCGGCTCAATTTCAAGTTCATGTGTTTGGGACCGGAAGCGTCCATCGTCAAATACGGCAAATTGATGTCGGTCTGCAAGGAAGAAGACAGTTCGATCTTGGCCTTCTCGGCAGCCTCCTTGAGTCGTTGCATGGCCATCGGATCTTTAGTAACATCGATCCCTTGTTCTTTCTTGAATTCCGAAACGAGATGGTTCACCAAGACGTTATCGAAATCTTCACCGCCCAAGAACAAGGGTAACTATGGTAACTGAAATGCCATAACACTGCTATGGTAAGATATCTCGTTTATCGGTTGACGCCATCTTGTATTGAAGATCATTTAAGAAAACATAGATCAAAGTTACATATGTCTCTATGATAGACACGCGGAAACTGTCGTAAAGTTACAGAACTGCTGAAAAATGGGATAATCTGCTATATTTGTTTATCGTCCAATCGATCAAGCGATTCGGAATCAACCTGCATTGAGGTTATCTTTCAGTTGTTGATACATTGTAAAAGTTTGGTTTAAGTCATATTTTGACGTTCAATTTGGAAATACAGCTTTTTATAGCGTTGTTTACGATACATATTGAAAATTTCATATTCGGGAAGAATTTAGGTTATATAGTTGTTTCGAGGTTATCTGTCAGTTGAAAATGTCAAACGGACCTATCCTGAGAATAGTAATCAATGGTAACTATGGTAACAGATCTTGTTTGTCAATTGACGCCATTTTGTATTGGATAGGTCCGTTGAAGATAATTTTAGAAAGCATAGATTAAAGTTACATATGTATCTATGATAGGAACGCGGAAACTGTCGTAAAGTTACAGAACTGCTGAAAAATGGCATAATCTGCTATTATATTTGTTTATCGCCCAATCGATCAAGCGATTCGGAATCAACCTGCATTGAGGTTATCTTTCAGTTGTTGACAGATTGTTAAAAGTTGGGTTAAAGTCATATTTTGACGTTCAATTTGGAAGTACAGCTTTTTATAGCGTTGTTTATGATACATATTGAAAATTCCATATTCTGAATGAATTTAGGTTATATAGTTGTTCGAGGTTATCTGTCAGTTGAGAATGGTAACTATGGTAACTGAAATGCCATAACACTGCTATGGTAACATATCTTGTTTATCGGTTGACGCCATCTTGTATTGAAGATCATTTTAGAAAGCATAGATTAAAGTTACATATGTCTCTATGATAGGAACGCGGAAACTGTCGTAAAGTTACAGAACTGCTGAAAAATGGCATATTCTGCTATTATATTTGTTTATCGTCCAATCGATCAAGCGATTCGGAATCAACCTGCATTGAGGTTATCTTTCAGTTGTTGACAGATTGTTAAAAGTTGGGTTAAAGTCATATTTTGACGCTCAATTTGGAAGTACAGCTTTTTATAGCGTTGTTTATGATAAATATTGAAAATTTCATATTCGGGATTGGCACGACAAGGGCCTTGAAAAGTAAAAGAAAACGATAGAAAATTATTAATGGAATTCTGAAATAATATGAAAAAATGACTCGAAAGAAATGCGAATGCTGCCTACCTGGTTTCACAGTACGGCTGAATGAACTTGTCCAGGCACTCACGGGCGAGAATAGTCACTTTTTCACTAGAGTTGGAATTTGTAGATTTAACGAGAAAGTTATTTATTTCCAAGAAAAGTGTTCTTGTACTTTATCGGATGAACGCCGGTTCAGTACTCTCTCTGTTCGACATAGGTCATATGCTCCAACATATGTTACGCGTTAATCGGAAAATGAAGTGAACATATACAGAGTGTATCACTATTGAATCGAGCAAGCAACTCGGAACAGAAATGAATGAAACTAACAAATTTAATTAAAATAATAAGTCGCAGTAACAGGGATGAATGTAGGTTATATAGTTGTTTCGAGGTTATCTGTCAGTTGAGAATGGTAACTATGGTAACTGATATGTCATAACACTGCTATGGTAAGATATCTTGTTTATCGGTTGACGCCATCTTGTATTGAAGATCATTTTAGAAAGCATAGATTAAAGTTACATATGTATCTATGATAGGAACGCGGAAACTGTCGTAAAGTTACAGAACTGCTGAAAAATGGCATAATCTGCTATTATATTTGTTTATCGCCCAATCGATCAAGCGATTCGGAATCAACCTGCATTGAGGTTATCTTTCAGTTGTTGACAGATTGTAAAAGTTGGGTTAATGTCATATTTTGACGTTCAATTTGGAAATACAACTTTTTATAGCGTTGTTTATGATAAATATTGACAATTTCATATTCGGGATGAATGTAGGTTACATAGTTGTTTCGAGGTTATCTGTCGGTTGAAAATGTCAAACGGACCTATCCTGAGAATAGTAATCAATGGTAACTATGGTAATAGATCTTGTTTGTCAGTTGACGCCATCTTGTATTGGAGATCATTTTAGAAAGCATAGATTAAAGTTACATATGTCTCTATGATAGGAACGCGGAAACTGTCGTAAAGTTACAGAACTGCTGAAAAATGGGATAATCTGCTATTATATTTGTTTATCGCCCAATCGATCAAGCGATTCGGAATCTACCTGCATTGAGGTTATCTTTCAGTTGTTGACAGATTGTAAAAGTTGGGTTAAAGTCATATTTTGACGTTCAATTTGGAAGTACAGCTTTTTATAGCGTTGTTTATGATAAATATTGAAAATTTCATATTCGGGATTGGCACGACAAGGGCTTTTGAAAAGTGAAAGAAAACGATAGAAAATTATTAATGGAATTCTGAAATAATATGAAAAAATGACTCGAAAGAAATGCGAATGCTGGAGTATCGACTTCTGCCTACCTGGTTTCACAGTACGTCTGAATGAACTTGTCCAGGCACTCACGGGCGAGAATAGTCACTTTTTCACCAGAGTTCGAATTTGTAGGTTTAACGAGAAAGTTATTTATTTCCAAGAAAAGTGTTCTTGTACTTTATCGGATGAACGCCGGTTCAGTACTCTCTCTGTTCGACATAGGTCATATGCTCCAACATATGTTACGCGTTAATCGGAAAATGAAGTGAACATATACAGAGTGTATCACTATTGAATCGAGCAAGCAACTCGGAACAGAAATGAATGAAACTTAACAAATTTAATTAAAATAATAAGTTGCAGTAACAGCGATAAATGTAGGTTATATAGTTGTTTCGAGGTTATCTGTCAGTTGAGAATGGTAACTATGGTAACTGATATGTCATAACACTGCTATGGTAAGATATCTTGTTTATCGGTTGACGCCATCTTGTATTGAAGATCATTTTAGAAAGCATAGATTAAAGTTACATATGTCTCTATGATAGGAACGCGGAAACTGTCGTAAAGTTACAGAACTGCTGAAAAATGGCATAATCTGCTATTATATTTGTTTATCGCCCAATCGATCAAGCGATTCGGAATCAACCTGCGTTGAGGTTATCTTTCAGTTGTTGACAGATTGTTAAAAGTTGGGTTAAAGTCATATTTTGACGTTCAATTTGGAAATACAGCTTTTTATAGCGTTGTTTATGATAAATATTGAAAATTTCATATTCGGGATGAATTAAGGTTATATAGTTGTTTCGAGGTTATCTGTCAGTTGAGAATGGTAACTATGGTAACTGAAATGCCATAACACTGCTATGGTAAGATATCTTGTTTATCGGTTGACGCCATCTTGTATTGAAGATCATTTTAGAAAGCATAGATTAAAGTTACATATGTCTCTATGATAGGAACGCGGAAACTGTCGTAAAGTTACAGAACTGCTGAAAAATGGGATAATCTGCTATTATATTTGTTTATCGCTCAATCGATCAAGCGATTCGGAATCAACCTGCATTGAGGTTATCTTTCAGTTGTTGACAGATTGTAAAAGTTGGGTTAATGTCATATTTTGACGATCAATTTGGAAATACAGCTTTTTATAGCGTTGTTTATGATAAGTATTGAAAGTTTCATATTCGGGATGAATTAAGGTTATATAGTTGTTTCGAGGTTATCTGTCAGTTTAGAATGGTAATCAATGGTAACTATGGTAACTGAAATACCATAACACTGCTATGGTAACATATCTTGCTTATCGGTTGACGCCATCTTGTATTGAAGATCATTTTAGAAAGCATATATTAAAGTTACATATGTCTATATGATAGGAACGTGGAAACTGTCGTAAAGTTACAGAACTGCTGAAAAATGGGATAATCTGCTATTATATTTGTTTATCGCTCAATCGATCAAGAGATTCGGAATCTACCTGCATTGAGGTTATCTTTCAGTTGTTGAAAGATTGTAAAAGTTGGGTTAAAGTCATATCTTGACGTTCAATTTGGAAATACAGCTTTATATAGCGTTGTTTATGATAAAGATTGAAAATTTCATATTCGGGATGAATTTAGGTTATATAGTTGTTTCGAGGTTATCTGTCAGTTTAGAATGGTAATCAATGGTAACTATGGTAACTGAAATGCCATAACACTGCTATGGTAACAGATCTTGTTTGTCGGTTGACGCCATCTTGTATTGGATAGGCCGGTTGAAGATCATTTTAGAAAGTATAGATTAAAGTTACACATGTCTCTATGATATAGCTAAAAACTTAGTTCAAAATGGGATATTCTTCAATTTTATTTTTTTATCGTCCAATCCATCAAGCGACTCAGAATCTACCTGCATTGAGGTTATCTTTCAGTTGTTGATGGATTGTAAAAGTTGGATTAAAGTCGTATTTTGACGTTCAATTTGAAAGTACAGCTTTTTTTAGATGGAAATATTGAAAATTTTAAAGTGAATATCATTTTAGAAGAGCGAAAACTGACTGAATATTCTGATATTTATCATTTAATCGGACAACCGATCTGTAATCCACTGCATTGAGGTTATCTGTCAGTTGTCAATTATACTTTGACTTTCAGTTGTCATCCAGTCGTCGGGTGGTCTGAGTAAGGACGAAATCGAAAATATGATCAAGAAAGCAGAGCAATACGCACAAGAAGACAAAGTGAAGAAGGAAAGAGTTGAAGTTGTGAATCAGGCAGAAGGTATAATTCACGATACCGAAACTAAAATGGAGGAATACAAAGAACAATTACCGAAAGAAGAGGTAAATTATCGTTTGTTTCGAGACGAAGGGTTTTTCAATTCACAATTATGTTTACAGAGCGAAAAGTTGAAGGTAGAAATTGAGGCTGTTAAGAAGTTGTTGGCGAATAAAGATTCAGCAGATCCAGAAGAGTTGCGTAAGGCTATGAACACCCTCCAACAGTCGTCGCTTAAATTGTTCGAAATGGCTTACAAAAAGGTGAGTTTCGTATTTCGATGTAGTTTGTTGTGTTAACTTGGTTTGGTTTTGTCAGATGGCAGCTGACAGGGAGAGCAGTAGCAGTAGTGGATCTGAATCAACGCAGCAAGAAGAACCGAAGGAGAAGAAAGAGGAGAAGAATTAGGTTAAAACAAAGTGAGAAGTGTGGACAGTGTGTTTGATTAAAAGGTACAGTTGTATATTTTGAATGGTACCGATAAGACGATCTTATTAAAAATGCGTTTCTACTTTGCATTTTTGTATAAGAAGTGCGATCGAAGACTGTTTCGAATGAATTTGTGATGATTTCTTTGCGTTGATAGTTGAATGACGCAACTTTTTTAATTGCAACTCAATCGTAGAATTGATTGTAATCTCCGATTTGTCATTTTGTTACTGAGATGTTATTTGTGTTGTCCTTTATCTTTAGATTGTAATAAAGATGTTAATACACTGTTTTAGTATGATTTACTAACGATACTGTAATTTATCTTTGGAAAAGAACGACAAATATCACTGGAATCCGAATGACTCAAGACACAAAGATTTGGCCATTTGATGAGATCGTCTAGCAAAGGTAGGACTCTACGTTATATTTTAGTGATAATTGAGAGAAGTGGAGAAACAAAGATACTACATAAAACGATGATTAGACCCGAACGATTTACTCCTTATTCAGGGCCTTAAAAATGAGGAAAAATCTAAAATTCTAGGACAATGGAGGCAACAAACAAAGATATCTAAGCTTACACGCGAATCAGTGGAAAAAAAGATATTTGAGCAAATCCATAAGCACTCTGTCGGTAGATCAAAAGCACCAATAATTGTTACGTTTGTTTATCCACATCATTTGCATCTTACACATCTCACATTTTTCGGCTCTTTTACATCTGAAGTAGCGTTTGTCATCACATGGGAGCTTCAGATCACATCTGAAACGAGATGTAAACAGATAATTCCTTACTATTTTCCAATTTTTGTGTACATAACCAATATCTTTGGCTGGCGATCACGTTGTGTTGTGTCAGTTAAAACTCTTGTGTCAAACGATTCCCTATAAATATTTAATAAATATTCACGAATAATTACACGTTTAAATTTAATCTCGCCAATTTAAAAACTTTGAGGTTAGCGGAAAACTAACCTCAACAAGCTTCGTTTTTGTTTACATCCAATAACAAAATGTTCTATGACCACATCTGTGTCCAGTATCAAATAGGGATGGGACATCGATAGGTTTTCGTCGATGTTTAACATCGAACTGTACCATCGATGTTAACTGAACATCGATATTTGTGAACATCGATGTTTGTAAACATCGGTGTTTTAACACTTTAATTATACTTACGTATATCAATAATTCATAATGATTTAACGATAGATTCCCAATATATCAGAAATAATTTCAATGTCTACTGAAAATTCTTATATTGAAAAAAAGGGGCACGATGAAATAACAATTATAAGTACAGTATAAAGTTGGATGAAAGTACAAAAAAAAAAATTAACTTCAAACTCGATCAAATATTCGAATAAATTGAATGTATATTAAAATCTATTTTTGTATGTAATTCAAACTGGTGAAATAAATAAATAAAATGAATTGAATGTCAATAAAGTTCTTACCGTTTTAAAGAATTTACACTCAGTAAGAATTTTCTACGATTAAACACTTCAACAAAATATAATTTTTTTTGTGTCATGTCCATGTTGAATTAGTACATCACTATCATCAAATTAGTGTAAACTGGAGAACAAAAAATTAAGAAAAATTTATTTTTGGACGCCCTCTATCTCTGAAATAAAGCCGTTCATATGAACTTTTTAATTTTAAAATTACGCAACGTTTAACCCCTTAAAGTTTGTACAAGTAATTAATTGACACCCTGTATAATAAACGACCGATTCCAAAATATTCAATAACACAAAATTGCGGTAAAACCCGAATATAACTTTCTCCTGACGTGAACCAAAACTGTGACGACTATATTCACCCATCTGTCTATACAGGGTGACAATAAAATATGGAATCATATTCATGTTTGCATATAATTTAGGATACGAAATTCTATTTATTTCAGTATGGAATATTTTTGGGCATCAGTTGAACCAAAGAAAAGGTCACAAATATTTACAGGTAGACAGAAATTGGACTATTTTTTGAATATTTGATGGTAAAATAGGTATATTTTCTCATATTTTCATTGTACACTTCATTTTGAGTACAGCGCTGTTTTTTCGACAAGTTATATTCATGATTTTGAATAATATATATATCATTCTGGTATAAAAATATACCTAGTTGACTGAAAACTGATTCAATAGCTGAATTTCCATAAATATATATATGAAACATCGAGAAACCGATGTTGAGTATTCTATCCGCAACATCGATGATGAAATCAATTAACATCGATGGTAAAATCATCGACATCGATTCTGAAATATCGATGTTTGAAAAACATCGAGATGATATCCCATCCCTAGTATCAAAATAACTGAGACAGTTCAAGGTGCATCCGATGTAGATAAACAAACGTAGCAAATATAAACAATTTTCAAATCCTATTTCGTCAAAATTTTGATGGTAGATAGCATATAGAATTAATTAAAAATTTGTTACAAGTAAAATGGGTCGTAATGGAAAATTCTTAAACCACCGATTCAAACATTAGATGCTCGAACGAATAAAGTTTCATCTTTCTCGACGAGCCAGTCTCTTTTGCTCTGAATTATTGTATTATTTCAGCGAAAGTTCTGTAGGTAGCAGATTTGAGCATTCTGAAATCGTGAATTAAGGTTGGCGGACTTTAAAATGAAAAATATACAAGGGGCAGGCGAAAGTGGATGTGAGTGCACTGTGAAAATTCTTGTTTTCCTTGAATGAAGCAAATAAGCTTGATTTTGAAGATGCCTTGGAAGTCGTCAATAACATAGTCTGGCCTATTTTTTAAAGAACTAGATGAATTATGAGGCAAAGACTTATTTGAATATTTCGAAGAGTTTTGTTCACAGAACTCTTGAGTTGAGTTGTGTAGAAACATAGATAAATAGATAGCAGTATAAACCATAGAAATAATATTTTACAGCCTTTGGATTATTGCGGTGTTACAAAATTGATGTGAAAATCAAAGAAATGAAACGCCTTCGTTTACGTTGTGGTATAAAATAATAGACACAAATGAGCAATGAAAATGTAAACAATTTCATGTTTATTGATATGATAAGAGAGTAAATATCAGTATACAACATCTCCAATGGAGTAACATTGACAATAACTTCAATAATATCGTTTTTCAGATCACACATCGATAGAGCGATAAATTTCCATAATAATACAAGAAAGAGATTAAAGATTAGGCGTTGAATCACTGTATCCCTTCAACGGGAAAAGCATTATCGTCCAAGGTATGCAACCAATTAAAAACCATCATGTTCCTTTCATACTTCGACAGAGGTTTTCCCCGTTCTCTCTCAACATCCCGGATTGTTAAGGGTAAGTTCTTACTGGCCTTCTGCTTGGCTATTCTCAACATCGCTGCGTCTGTGCTGTTGGTAGGAGTGGGGGGTTTGAGTATGGGACTAGCACCTGGAACTGTCAGTCTGGACACTGAGCCTACGTGCATCGACTGACTGCAATCTGTGGTCGCTATACTAGCCGCCGCGGTAGACGGCGCCACCTCCAATCTGTCAAGGTTAAACTCGCTCTGGGACAGGCGCTCCAGCGCTTTGTAGGTCGTCAGTAGGCGTCTCTTTATGTAATTCTGTCTCACCTGTAATGAAAGTAAATAAAGACCCAAGGGTGGATTTCTTTTTCCCAAATCTAATATTGAAATGTTACCTTTTTGTTGACGGATCTGATGAAATCTGCAGCTGTAAATACAGGTGGTGGGGGTGTATTTGTTTGCGCGTGATGAGAGGCCGTATTGGAGTGGCCTCCATGAGGCGAAGGCAACTGAGATGTAGAGGCTATATCACCTACAGCGACCCAGGTCGAACAAGATCTGAAAAGTACAAATTGATAAGGCAATGACGACGTCCTAAAGACAATTCCAATAAAGGACATGAAGAAGTCGTTTAAAAACTTGTTGGAACTTGCAAATTATCAAATAAAAACGATTTGGTCCAAAATGTATATTGTTCTTTTAAAAAGTTTGATTTCTTTTGGAATTAAAGGTGCTGTTAAGGGCGAAGAGGAATTTAAGAAAGACTAGTAAGCCAGTGGATCTATAGGCCCGTAGAACTTTAGGCCAGTAGATCCATAAGCCAGTAGTTCAATAAGCCCATAGATCAATGAAGCTCACAGAAGCACGAAACAGAGCAGAGAAACCCGTTGAAAGCAAAGAAACTCGAAAGGAAACGAAAGAACGCGAAAAAACACGAAAGAACGTGAGAAAAAATTTAAAAACCTAAAGAAAGACGAAAGAACGCAAAAAACCCGTTGAGAGCGAAAAAACATGAAAGAACTGGAAGAAACACGAATAAACACGAAGAAACGTGAAAAAACGCGATTGAACGCGAAAAAACACAAAAGAACGCGAGAAAACACGAAAGGAACCGAAGAAACACGAAAGAACGCGAAGGAACGTGAAAGAAATACGAAAGATCGCAAAATCCCGAAGGAACCCGAAAAAACCCGTTGAAAGAGAAAAAACACGAAAGGACCGGAAGAAACACGAACGAAATGAAAGGAAGAAAAACGCGAAGAAACAAGAAACATGAAAGATCGCAAAGAGCCCAACCGGAACCCGAAAAAACCCGAAGGAACGCAAAAAAACCCCGTTGAAAGCGAAAAAAACATGAACGAAACACGAAAGAACCCGATGAAACATGAAAGAACGCGAAAAAACACGAAAGAACCCGAAGTAACACGAAGGAACCCGAAGTAACACGAAAAAACGCAAAAAATCCAAAGGAACCCAAAAAAACTCGAAGGAAAGCTAAATACCACGAAGGAGCACAAAGAAACCAAAAGAGCGCCAAAAATCCCGAAAGAACTTGTAAATTGCACACCCTGTATATTAATCGATCGTAAATTCATTGTAAATTGCACACCCTGTATGACATTTTATTGAAATTAGCTCCCGTACGCGGAAAAACACGAAAACTTGAGAAAACTCTGGTGAAAGTCAGCGCTACGAATGCGCAACTCAGATGTGACACCCTGTGTATGAATCGAAAATATTTCATCGAATTGAGAAGCCGTAAGCAGAAACAGCCGAAATAACTCGGTGGAAGGTAGCTGTTAGAAATAGGCAACGCATATGAGACACCCTGTATATAATTGATTCGCAGTGGGTGCTTTTTCCACCAAAAAAAAACAAAAGAATATCGTTTTAACTCCATCGATTAGCGCTTGGTTAATTTTACAAAGGTAAAATAAAAATTATTCGATAAAGGTCTAAAGCTGTAACCATGAACAGAGTGCCTCGCCGATTACTTCGAATTTCGTTCCATTCGTTCACGCATAAACTAAGTTTTACGTCTAGAATATGACATAAGATTAAAATGTCAACGACAATTGTCATTTAGAGTAGGAATCGACAGGGGTGAAATGAATTGGCTAGGGATTGCAAAACTGATTCTATGCTGGGTAAATTTTTGAATTTCTTAAATACACATCGTAGACTGTTGAACTATAAGAGAATACCTCACCAGGGTTCTTACGAATCGTATGAATTGAAGAATTTTCAAAATATTATACGGAGTATGGATTAAAATTGTAAATGAAAATATGTGACAATGTTCTGTGAACGTCGGACGTGACTGATGATCTGGAAATTTGTGTTTGAGCCGAAGTAAGCTATTTTCAGCAATTAATTTAGAATATTTTTAATTGCGATTGGAAGATATGAATAGACCTATCCAAAGGTCCGATTCTCGGGGAAGACACATATGAAAACGGCTTTTCCTGATCGTGACCGTGGAAAAAGCCTTTTTCAATTTTAATGGACCATCTTTCTCGAAAAACCGGGAAATCGGTGTTCAGTTAACATCGATGGTACAGTTCGATGTTAAACATCGACGAAAACCTATCGATGTCCCATCCCTAGTGGAAAGAGCCTTTTTCGCGAAAAACCGGGAAATCGGTGTTTTGGATAAATTTTTTTGAAAATGTTAGCGTGGTCGTAAGGGCATGTGAAATGCACCTAACGAAAGTCCGTCTTATGAACTTTAAACTGCTAGCTTCGCTCGCGAGATCGCCTTCCCCTTTCTACCTCGAAATATCGCATTTCTAAACCCCTCGCCGACCGAAAGTTTTTCGATCTCCTTCGGTGGTTACCTGTATCGAACCATCGATTACCACAGAAATATTCCTTATTGTTTTTAATATATTGGGATGGGACGAAGCTCACCTGGAGGTGTAGTCTAATCTGGCGTTTTCTAGTAAAAATCCAGATCTCTGCAAGGAGTTTAAGGCCAATTCGGAAACTGCATTTCTAAGTCCTGGCAGTGTAGGACTGTCTTCTGGTGAGGGTAGTTGACTTATGTCGCTCGTGCTAAAGCTTTTTTGTAGACCTACTGCTGAAGACAGAGCGGCACAGCTTCTAATCAGTTCTGTTTCTTCTTCAAACCATAATATCTCTGGGATATCCGGCTGTCTGTAGTGTACATAGAAAAAAAATTGTACTCTTTGTTCTCAGCGTTTCTATGCTATTTTTAGTAGATGAATCGATACTTAATGTAAAAAGATATTGAGTGAAATAAACAATCAACCTGTACAGTTAATTGAATGTTCCTTTCAAGATACTATATTGACGTAATCAAGTGTTGAATACCGAAAAGGTCTGCCAACGTAAACAAACACGAGTAAACAATGGAGGGCAGTGTTTTTTTTACAAAAATACTCACTTAGAGTGGCTCCTATGCTCGGGATTCGGGCTATGCCCTCTCACAAACGCGTTCTCGCATTTTCCAAAGCTGAGAATCTTTCTTCCATCGGAAGCTGAAGACGAAACGGAAAATAAAGACAAATCAGTGGTAACAGATTCGTGCGAAGGCGATCTCAAGATACGACAGGCGACAGTTAAAACAGGAGTTTGGGGCGTGAGTTGGTTATCAGTAACCCTTTCTGCAGCAGTCATTTTGTTTATTTTTTGGCACTTTTAACGCGACGGTAGAACGTCCGGCATTTTGTCGAGACGACTCCGAGATGAGTCGGTCGGAAAAATCGATAAGGGATGAGCGCCAGCGCCTTGGGGTTGTTTTTTTGATGAGAGCGATATCGATGACGTCTTGGACAAGTTTTTCGCGATGTTTTGGGGGAATAATGATCGTACAGAGTGGACAAGCTATGTTAACGCAGGTTTACAATTTTTTCTATGTTGCTCTGAGTTCTCTGCGAATTTCTATGTTTTTGAGTTTAGAATGTCTATGAAACTACGTAATCGGTTTTAGTGGATTCTGTTTGGCGATTTTCGTCCATCAACTGTTGCTGACATTGAAAGCATGCCTGAAATAATCGCATCTTTGGCGGGACGTGAAGGAACTTCAATTAACAATTAGTATGCCAGTATTTTTGCGAAAACATCAAACTGCGATAGGATTTTCGAAGTTACTAGTAAAAGCCCTATATTTCTTCTTTTTATAGATTTTTATAAAAAATAATTTTTTCATACTGCATACAGTATTTCAAACCTCGCCCATTTGTCGTTTTACTTCTAAATTCCAATCATTTCCTGAGATAATTACAAAAACATGGTGATTCAGTAACAAAACAAGGGCATTTAGCGAGATAACTCGCTGGCCAATCAGAACCTGATCGTCTATTGTCTCCTCCTACTTCATACAGTATTTTAAGCCTCGCCCATTTATCGTTTTACTTCTAAATTCTGATCATTTCCTAAGATAATTACAACAACATGGTGATTCAGTACCAAAACAAGGACTTTAAGCGAGATAAGTCGCTGACGAATTAGAAGCCTGATTCCCTTTATTACAGGTGCGACAATTGATCTTAAGCCCCGCCCATCTGGCGTTTATCTAATAAATTCTCATCATTTCCTGAGATTAAAACAAAAACATGATGATTCAGCTCTAAAACTAGGGCTTTTAGCAAGATAAGACGCTGACCAATCAGAACCTGATCATCTATTGTCTCCTCCTACTTCATACAGTATTTCAAGCCTTGCCCATTCATCGTTTATCTTCTAAATTCTAATTATTTCTTGAGATAATTACAGAACATGGTGATTCAGTACCAAAACAAGGACTTTAAGCGAGATAAGTCGCTGACGAATTAGAAACCTGATCCCCTTTATTACAGGTGCGACAATTGATCTTAAGCCCCGCCCATCTGACGTTTATCTGATAAATTTTAATTATTTCCTGATATTATAACAGAAACATGATGATTCAGCTCTAAAACAAGGGCATTTAGCAAGATAAGACGCTGACCAATCAGAACCTGATCGTCTATTGTCTCTCCTACTTCATACAGTATTTCAAGCCTCGCCCATTCGTCGTTTTACTTTTAAATTCTAATCATTTCCTGAAATAATTACAAAAACATGGTGATTCAGTACCAAAACAAGGACTTTAAGCGAGATAAGTCGCTGACGAATTAGTAACCTGATCCTCTTTATTACAGGTGCGACAATTGATCTTAAGCCCCGCCCATCTGGCGTTTATCTGATAAATTTTAATCATTTCCTGATATTATAACAGAAACATGATAATTCAGCTCCAAAACAAGGGCTGATAGCAAGATAATTGCTGACCAATCAGAACCTGTTCTTTTATTGTCTCCTCCTACTTCATACAGTATTTCAAGCCTCGCCCATTCATCGTTTTACTTTAAAATTCTAATCATTTCCTGAAATAATTACAAAAACATGGTGATTCAGTACCAAAATAATGACTTTTAGCGAGATAAGTCGCTGACGAATCAGAAACCTGATCCCTTTCGTTACAGGTGCGACAATTGATCTTAAGCCCCGCCCATCTGGCGTCCATCTAATAAATTCTAATAATTTCCTGAGATTATAACAAAAACATGATATTCAGCTCTAAAACAAGGGCATTTAGCAAGATAAGACGCTAACCAATCAGAACCTGATCGTCTATTGTCTCCTTTTACTTCATACAGTATTTTAAGCCTCGCTCATTTGTCGTTTTACTTCTAAATTCCAATCATTTTCTGAAATAATTACAACATGGTGATTCAGTAACAAAACATGGGCATTTAGCGAGATAACTCGCTGGCCAATCAGAACTTGATCGTATATTGTCTCCTCCTACTTCATACAGTATTTTAAGCCTCGCCCATTTATCGTTTACTTCTAAATTCTGATTATTTCCTGAGATAATTACAACAACATGGTGATTCAGTACCAAAACAAGGACTTTAAGCGAGATAAGTCGCTGACGAATTAGTAACCTGATCCTCTTTATTACAGGTGCGACAATTGATCTTAAGCCCCGCCTATCTGACGTTCATCTGATAAATTTTAATCATTTCCTGATATTATAACAGAAACATGATAATTCAGCTCCAAAACAAGGGCATTTAGCAAGATAAGACGCTGACCAATCAGAACCTGTTCTTCTATTGTCTCCTCCTACTTCATACAATATTTCAAGCCTCGCCCATTTGTCGTTTTACTTTTAAATTCTAATCATTTCCTGAGATAATTACAAAAACATGGTGATTCAGTAACAAAACAAGGGCATTTAGCTAGATAACTCGCTGGCCAATCAGAACCTGATCGTCTGTTGTCTTCTCCTACTTCATACAGTATTTCAAGCCTCGCCCATTCATCGTTTTACTTTTAAATTCTAATAATTTCCTGAAATAATTACAAAAACATGGTGATTCAGTACCAAAACAATGACTTTAAACGAGATAAGTCGCTGACGAATCAGAAACCTGATCCCCTTTATTACAGGTGCGACAATTGATTTTAAGCCCCGCCCACCAATTGCAAAGTTGAAACAAAATCAGGGGCAATTTCGGATCTTCAAGACAGATAATGGAAAACCTGAAGAAACAGTTCGAAGACTTACTTCAGTTTAAAATTACAATTTTAAAATTCACAAAAAGTATAATGAGAAGGAATAAACTATACAAGAAAATGAAGGAGTTTCCATACAACCCTAGAAATAATGCTAACTATAAAATACATAGAAAGTAAATAAGATAAGAATACAAAAGAAAAAATTACTGGGAATTGGCAATAACACAAGAAAACTATGGTATAAAAATAACAAGCAGATTTATTGTGCTTATATATTATATTGTTAGGACCTGGAGCAGTGTTTGTTTCAAACACTTCACTGTGCTTGTAAGTTCTTTTTCATTACATCTTCCCATAAAGAGTGACTGGTCTTGTTCAATTTTGTTTTATTTTTGTTAATTCTTTAAGTTTGTTCAGCTGCATGGATAAAGTATCTGTTGAGAAAATTTGCGTTTTTTTCTGCATTTTTATATGTCCTTCCTTTATATACTGAATTTGATTTTTGTTTTATTTTCAAATTATTTTCTTGTGTTGTTACCTATTCCCAGTAATTTTTCACTGAAGTATTTTTTCTTTTGTATTGTTATCTGATTGTTTAATTATCTTTATTTCGAATTTATTGATGTCTTTGTATGAAATTCATTTTCTTTTAGTTTATTTGTTTTTGTTCAATTCTTAAAGTTTTATCTGTTGTTTCAGTTTATTTAGTTGCATTTGCTTCTTGTTCTGCATTTTTATAAGTCTTTTTCAATATACTAAACTTGATAGTTTGGTTTTTGTTTTATTTTCAAATGGTAAGATTTTATTTATTATAAATCATAGTTTCCTTGCGTAATTGCCAATTCACAGTATTTTTCATTGAAGTATTTTATCTTTTGTATTCTTATCGGATTGTTTACTTTCTTTCTTTGTTTTTCATAGTTAGCCTAATTTTTGGGATTTTATTGAATTTTCATACATCTGGCAACACTGTAAGATAGAGACCATTCTCGAAAATTCAGACATTTAATTAATTTTAATTAAAAATATGAAAATTCTTGAGAATTTCCATATTCATCTATTGTTCAGACAGTGCAGTACAAAACTCATTTTAATACAACAAATAATGTTCAAAATTTTCTTCTGCTTGTGGTAAACTTGTGTCCACCTGCTCACTTTTGATGAAAAAAAAACAACAAATAAATAGAATCAACAATAATTAAACAGGAACTAGCTCGTTTATTAATAAATAATACTGCCAACAATTTCAAAAAATATCACACTTGACGTGTACAAAAAAATAAATATCCTCCTTTAAAAAATACATAACTTTTGTGACTAGCAAAAATAAATTTACATATCACGAGTAACAAAAAAAAAAACAAATGACTAGCAGTTGCTTCACTGGTTAAGCTGCATGATATCCACTTAGGCATTATTTTATTGCGTTCAATTAAAATACCGGTCTCGCAGAATTCTGTCGACTCCTGAAAAAAACAATGGAATTATACAGGGCGAGTCTTTGACCACTGCGTTAATTTTAACCATAGATTCTTGACGTCAAAAGAAACATTTACTTCCTATAACATTTTTTCACCAAATTTGGCAAGATCCCGTTCATATTTTGGCAAAGATATATTTCTTGTGGGTGTTGAAATTTCATAAAAAAATTGCATTTTCACCTGTAATATTCAAACGACAAGATCAATCAAAATTTTCCCAAATCCAACTCTGTGCGGAAATGATTCAATAATCAGATTTGTTCAATGTTGCCATATTTTATGTCTTCTTCTTCTTCTATATAATATAGTAATAAGATCGTGAACCAGAAAAATTTTGACAGGTGGTCCCGTCAGGGACCCGGAAAGCGAAGCTTTCCGAGCGGCCCGCTGGGCCGCTCGAGAGGCAATCTTAAAAAAAATCGAAGAGGCGTATCCTTTTCTAGGGGAAGCGACCGCGAAACACCCCCCAGGCGCTCTTAAAGCGCCCGAAATTATCAAACGAAAATCGCGAAAATGACGTTTTGCGCCAAAGGTGCCCCGGAATAAGGGAATAAACTCCGAAGCCGGAACGCACCGGGTCCGGGAGTCACTACATATTCCGAGAGCAAGAGCCGGGGGATTCCTTAGAACCCATTAGAATTCCGGAGCCTCCCTATTTCTAGGCTAAAATCCCTTAAGTAAAACGGCAATTTTTAGTTTCGCCAGCCCCGCGAAACGTCAAAATCACCCATGATGCTTTCGATCCGTGCGGGCGCTACGAGCCCCCAAACGCCCTTTCGAGGGTAGAGTATTAAACCTTAGGAAATTTCCAATCTCCGGGTACCAATTTTCATATCCAAGTAGCGAGATAAGGTCGCGAATTCTTCATTCGAAATTCGGCAATTTTCACGAAATACGCTGTGAAATGTCACAATTTCTAATACGATTCCGATGATAGCCGAACGCGAGCTCCAAATTTGAAAATCCGGCATCAATTTTTCGCTCAATATGGGCGGTGGAAGATTGTTAGCGTCTTCCAAGCGCTCGAATAAGAATCTACAGGAGATTCCGAATCTCTAGAGACCACTCACGCTTTACGAATCGCAAGGAAAACACCTCAAATATGCGTTTGAAAATCGTCATTTCAGGTTCGATTTTGGCGCGAATTCAATTTTCGTCCTTGAAGAATGCACACAGATCGCGATGAATCGCTATACAGGCTGTGCCCATTGGAAGCACTGATTTTCACCAGATTCTTTCTTCGAGAGATTTTCCGTCTGAATTTTTATGGAAAAAGCACCAACTGCGAACCAATTATAGAGTGGGATTTAATTTCGATAAAATGTCATACAGGGTGAACGATTTACAATGAATTTGCGATCATGTGATATACGAAGTGCTCAATTTATAAGTTAATTTGATTTTTTTCGCGCAAATTCGAGTTTTTTGTGTTCCTTCGGTGTGTTTTGGTTCTGAATTCGATAAAATATATTCGATTCATATACAGTGTGTCAGATCTGAGTAGCGCTGACATTCACCAGAGTTTTTCTCTAGCTTTCGTGCTTTTCCGCGTAAGGGAGCTAAATTCAATGAAATGTCATACAGGGTGTGCCATTAACAATGAATTTGCGATCGATTGATATACAGGGTGTGCAATTCACAAGTTCCTTCGGTAATTTTGCTTGCTTTCGGATTTCGGTGTTCCTCGGGGTTTTAGCTTCCTTCGAGTTTTTTGCGCGTTTTCGTTGATTTTGTGCTTATTTTGAGTTCATTTTCGTTATTTCGTGTTACTTTGGGTTCTATCATGTTTTTTCGCGTTTTTTCGATTTGGTCGGGTTCCTTCGTGGTGGAATACTGAACTCGAATAGATGGATTTACAACGATATTCTTTCGGTTTGTTTTTATGATCACTGCTAATCAATTGTATACCGAGTATCTCATATGCATTTTTCTTCAAGTTTTCTCGCGAATGGGAGCTGATTTCGATAAAATGTCATACGGGATGTGCAATTTACAAGTTATTTTGGTTTTTGCACGGGTTATATTTGTGCTCCCTCAATTTACAAGCTTTCCTTTTTTTTTTTCGCGCTTTCATGTTATATGTATTCTTTCGGGATTTTTTCAGGTTCTTTGGATTTTTTGTTGTTACTTGCTACTTCGGGTTCTTTCGCGTTTTTTCGTGTGTTTTTCGCGTTCTTTCGTGTTTTTTTCGTTTCTTCGGGTTTTGTCACGTTTCTTCGTGTATTTTTGCGTTTCTTCGTGGTTAATCCAGTTCTTTCATGTTTTTGCTTTCCACGGATTTTTGCATTCCTTCGGGTTTTTTAAGTTCCTTTGGGCTCTTTGCATTCTTTCGTGTTCGTTCGCTTTCTTCCGTGTTTCTTCGCGTTCTTTCAAGTTTCTTCGCTTTCAACGGGTTTCTTGCACTGTTTCGTGTTTCAGTGCGCCTCATTGATCTATGGGCCTTATTGAACTATATGGATCAAATCTATATAGTATAATGTGAAACAACACTCTAAATTCTGAGGAAAATTATAAAGAAATAATATCAATAATAGTTACAGATATTATATTTCATTTAAAAAAAACATTGCAAATATAAATTTTTTCGCTCCTGGGGTTCGGTAATAAATTAATATTCTATGGTAAGGTATTAAAATTTAACATAATCTATGAATAACCGTTATTATATTTATGTTCTTGTTTACGTAATTAAAACAGATATTCTGATTATAAAAATCAGTAATCAGTAATTATAGTCTAAACAGAATAGATTCATATTAATGATTTAACAAAAAATGTTAGTTGATTTTTCAAAATCAAATTTAGGTATTTCTTCAAGAAAGTATAATTGCACACCTAAATCTGGGAATACTTGTAATCTATCCAGGTAAATTGTTTTTGAGATTCAGTACAGAAAATAATCAACAAGCAAAGTAACATCACTTTAAAATGATTGTAGTGACATCATTCGTTAAAATTGAAGATTTCGAAAAAGATTTTCATAATATTTAACCGTATCAAGAGACCTCAGCTTCCTGTTCACTGGTTTTTGTCAAGGAGAAGGAACAGAAATATCAGTGTTTGGAAAATCATAGATGATATTTTCTGGCTTTGAGTGAAAAAAAAGCAATGTGACAACCTCTTGCCCTGGAAGTTTTCATAGAAATGATGGTTTTCATGATTTGGAAATCTTAAGAAGAAAATTACAAATGTATGATAACATCCAATAATTCTGAGGTTTTTTGGGATGAAAAAATGTTTCTTTTGACGTCAAGAATCTATGTTTAAAATTAACGCAGTGATCAAAGACTTACCATGTATAATAAAAAGAGAAATATGTAAAATTGTGTTAAAAATTAGGAAAAACAAAGTAACTGATTTACTCACTTTTGGTTGTGAACTTCAACAATATTTCTTATCGCTTGTTTATATTTCCCTTCCTTTTCTATCTTGGAAGTTGCGCTTTTCATCGAAACGGAATGTGCAGGTAACTTTATATGGTTATTTTGTCCCTCTTGCGTTATTATATTACCTACAAACGCTTTTATTTGCGGACAGACAGCGGGGTAAGTGTATTCTTGAGTTGTGCGTAAAGGCATGTCCAGATTCAAATCCAGGATGTTCTCCCCCTTGAAAACAATTTCGATTGAAACACAAACAAAATAAAGCTTTGATAAACAAAGAAGAAACTAGTACCAACTTGAAAAATACAACTATACTTACTCTATATTTGGACGAATTCTGAGAACGTTGGACAGCATAATCGGAGATGGGTCGTCTATAATTGTGAGCTATGGGTCTGGCGAGTTTGTATTGTTCTTTGTTCAAGACCCAGTTGTCCTTGTTGTCGTCGAAATAAGCTAAATTGAGTAAACGAGTTCTTTCTTCGGTTGGTACGAAGTTATCAATCACCAAAAACCTCTTCCGGAGCTGCCTGGAATGAACGAAGCAATCAACGATACCTCCTTTTAACTCTCAATTCATTCATTTATTCAAATACTCCAATACAAATTACCCCGTTAGGGTGTAGAGCTAGTCAATATAAAAAAAATGTAAAATAGAAACAAAGGGTACAAACATACACAATCACAAACAAGGTGTCCCTAAACAAACTATCTTAAAAACATTCAAGAATCAATGAATAGTACGGTCTGTCCTTAATGTAGTTGAAAAGTACCCTCTCCATCCTTTTCTGCTTTGATCTCATCAGGTATTTTATTATAAATTTTCACCAGGGTATGTAAAGAGTTTCTCTGAAGGTATGAGAGTCTCACGTTCAGATGTTCTTTGGCTCTAGTGGCGTATTTGTGCTTTTTTTTCCATTTCATGAAAGAATTGAGGATTGTTGGCAACAAAAAGGGCTCCTTCGTATATGTATAATGAGACCACAATCAATATTCTTCAGGTCGTTCTTTAGATCTTCCATCTTAGACTCTGAGAAGAACCGTTTTAGTGGTGTTGTTGAGCTGCATTGTACCTGCACAAAGCCTTCTATTGTGATTATCTGGGCTTCATGATGGGAGAAATAGCTTTTCACTACCTCGCCTTTACACAATTGGTTACCGTCCACAAAAATGTTGTCAATTAGACTGTGATGATCCCCAATGTAGTGTGTGAACTCATGTATTTGTGGTTCAAGGTTATAGGTTAGTAAAAGATCTTGAAAAATTCTACTATTTTTGGAGGGTGTAGCTAAATCGATATTAAAATCGCAGAGTCACAAGAGTTAATACTGTATTGAAATTATTTTAGGTTCTTACTTACTCGCACATAGCTCACAGTGGCCCCCTGCAGTGAATGAAGAAAAATGCATATGGGACACCCCGTATATAATTGATTCGCAGTGGGTGCTTTCATTATAACAAACAAACCGAAAGAATATCGTTTATAACTCTATCGTTTCAAGTTCAGTGCATTCCACCAAGAAAGAACCCGACCAAATACGACAAAACATGATAGAACCCAAAGTAACACGAAAGAACGAAAAAAATCCAAAGGAACTCAAAAAGCCCCGAAGGAGCACAAAATCAACGAAAGCGCGCAAAAAAACTCGAAGGAAAGCTTAAAACCCCGAGGGAGCACACAAAAAACCGAAAGAGTGCAAAAAATAATGAAAAAACTTTTAAATTGCACACCCTCTATATCAATCGATCGCGAAATCATTGTTAATGGCACACCCTGTATGAGATTTCATTGAATTTAGCTCCCTTACGCGGAAAAGCACGAAAGCTAGAGAAAAACTCTGGTGAATGTCAGCGCTACTCAGATCTGACACACTGTATATGAATCAAATATATTTTATCGAATTAAGAACCAAAACACACCGAAGGAACACAAAAAACTCGAATTTGCGCGAAAAAAATCAAATTAACTTGTGAATTGAGCACCTCGTATATCACATGATCGCAAATTCATTGTAAATCGTTCACCCTGTATGACGTTTTATCGAAATTAGATCCCACTCTATAATTGGTTCGCAGTGGGTGCTTTTTCCATAAAAAATTCAGACTGAAAATCTCTCGAAGAATGAATCTGGTGAAAATCAGTGCTTTCAAATGGCACAGCCTGTATAGCGATTTTTTCGAATGCACAGCCTGTATAGCGATTCATCGCGATCTGTGTGCATTCTTCAAGGACTTAAATGAATTCGCGCGAAAATCGAGCCTGAAATGACGATTTTCAAACGCATATTTGAGGTGTTTTTCTTGCGATTCGTGAAGCGTGAGTGGTCTCTAGAGATTCGGAATCTCCTGTAGATTCTTATTCGAGCGCTTGGAAGGCTGCAAAAAATCTTCCACCGCCCATATCGAGCGAAAAATCGATGCCGGATTTTCAAATTTGGAGCTCGCGTTCGGCTATCATCGGAATCGTATCAGAAATTGTGACATTTCACAGCGTATTTCGTGAAAATTGCCGAATTTGGAATGAAGAATTCGCGGCCTTATCTCGCTACTTGGATATGAAAATTGGTACCCAGAGATGGGGAATTTCCTCAAGTTTCATTTTCTACCGCCGAAAATGCGTTTAGATGCTCGTAGCGCCCGCACGAAGCGAAAGCATCATAGGGGTTTTTGACGTTTCTCGGTACTCGCGGGTCGAAAAATTGCCGTTTTACATGCATAATTTTCGTATAGATTTCGTGGGGCTCCGCGGCCCGTACCGGTACCACATTATGAGGAATATCTTTTACTCGAAGAAGCGACCGATCTCGGCCGGAGAGATGGCCCCGTTCGTCCGTGAGATCTTCCCCTTTGGGGACACAAAATCGGCGTTTTTCGACATTTTCTTTCGAAAATTTCGGGCACTTTAAGAGCGCCCGGGGGGGTTTCGGGGTCGCTTCTCCTAGCACAGGATACGCCCTTTCGATCTGTTTTAAGATTCCCTCTCGAGCGGCCCTGCGGGCCGCTCGGAAAGCTTCGCTTTCCGGGTCCCTAACGGGATCACCCAATTTTCTCTGGTTCACGATCTTATTTCTTCTGTCAATTCAGCCTGAAGCCTACACACATCCTTGTTTAATTCCTTTATCTTAATGGAGTTTCCATCATCTGAGCTGTTCAGTGTCTCTTTTAAGTTACCTATTTCCTTCATCAGTTCAACATTCCGTCTTACACTTTCAGTTAGTTTTTGATTAAGCGTTATTTTCCTGTTTTGTCTCATCCATAATGTCCTGCATAGAATCTACCTTACGTATCAGGTCCTGCTTTTCCTCCTCATGTTTGATCTTCAATGTTCTCAAGTAAACTTGCTGTTGACATCATCTGATAGTTGTAAATTCCTCTCTTTCTCTTCATCTACCCTGTTTTTCAGAACGTTCATAGCCTCTGATTGTTGCAACAACTTTAAATTGTCTTCTTTATTAACAAGCAATGCTTTAGTAAGTGACTCCTCCATCTCAGCAAGTTGTGCATGATACTTTTCTGAATGTTTTCCACTTTTACTAAGTTGGGTGGTCAAATCGACAATTTCCTGTTTCAGAATACTTTCCTGTTCTTTCAGACTCCGGTTTTCATTCAGTAACTCATTATATCCTTCATCTACTGTCCTCTCAATCAATTCTTGGAGAATTCCATTACATTTGCTCAGATCTAGGTTTATTTCTTTCAATTGGTCCAGTTCCCCTTTCAAATTTTCATTATCTAAGTTGACGTTTTCAAGTTCACATTTCAAACTATCGTTGGACTCCCTTAGGCAGTTGTTTCTTCCCTTTTTTCCTCACAGCATATCACTTTGTAACTGTCAACTTGTTGTTTGTTGACATATTTACAGTCACGTTTAAAACAACTTGGATGAAAAACGATGACACGCGAATGACATATTGGTAGGCCTTTCTTCAATCTCCACTTAGCTCAGAAATCAGATCTTTCCAGTTGGAATAATTTTTGTCTCAACTATTTATCAGTGTCACGTTTTGTACGCCGCCACTGGAATATGTTGATATGACGAGCAGATGAACCACGTTATCAGCCTTTGCAGATGCTGATGATAACAAACTTCTTTTCGGACTATTCACAAATTTGCGAAAGGAAAAATTAATTTTCACAGTTTTTTTAAGTGTGTAAAAGGGAGAATTTCAACATTTTTGGTATCACGCGTTTTTCTACAATGAGTAGTGGTTGAGCTGTCTGCTCGTTTAAACTTGTCAATTTAAACACTTTAATTTACTTTAAAACTTTAATGAATTATCATTGTAGAAATGGATAATACAAACTGTGCTATGTCTTGGTAGAGCTCGTGGACTGTACTGTACTGTACTGTTAACAAAGAGAAACTAAAAATGGTGGCAGGCTAGCAGGTATCCCGAGCGTTAGCGGTGTTGCCAGATTGTGTACACCGTTGCTCGATGAACATGGATTTTAATTGCTAACAATTAGATATAAAGTTTTGAATTGAATTTCAATTATGAAATCAAGAATATTGAAATTTATCGGGAGCTCGCGAAACACCTGTTGTTTTATCGACGTATGATGATTTATAATACCAATGTTACTTACATGGATGCGTTATCATTCGACTCCTCAATCTCTTTCCTGCTTCTAACGTATTCTTCGTGACAGTCTTTAATCTCCTGTTTCACAGATTGCAGTCGAGCGTAAAGCCTCTTCAACTTGTCTCTCTTGAAGTCGACCTCCTGCTGAAGACTTGCGAACACTTGTTTTAACTCGTGACAATTCTCTTCTTCCGCTTCGATCTTCTGCTGGATTTCTATCTCTCTTTTCTGGAACATACTTATACTTGTCCGATTTCCATTCAAACTATTTCGATAAAACCAACCTTTCTGGCTGCGATCTCTAACCGTTGCAGCTCCAGCTTGGATTCGTTCTCTTTGACGCTATCCACAAGGTTGCCGCCGTGTACCATCTGGTTCTCCAGGGTTTTGAGCTGTTTGGCCAGCTCGCTCACTTCGACCTTGCTCAGTTCCAGTTTTTTCACCTTTTCTTCTTTCTCACCTTCGTCTTCTTCCTCCTCGCCGCTACTGACCTCGTATTCTATCTGACCGGTCAGTTCTATACCTCTGTTCTTCTCTTCGATCAGTTTTTTCAGTCTTTCGATCTCCTGCTGCAGCTCGAGGAGTTTGGTGTTCTTGATGTCTTCGTTCTTGATTGGTTGGTTCTTGATGGCTTTCGCGCGGTTCGCGTATCTGAAACAGGTTATGGGTGCAGAAAATACCATAGAAGTAATTTAAAACACTGTCATAACATAACCTCTAGTGTCACTTATGAATTTACAAAAATAAAAGGAAATTTATTTTTTTTTTATTACATCTTCCCATATAGAGCGACTAGTCTTGTTCAATTTCTTAAAATTTTGTATTATTTTTGTTAATTCTTGGAGTTTGTTCAGCTACATGGATAAAGTATCTGTTGAGAAAATTTGCGTTTTTTTCTGCATTTTTATATGTTATACTGAATTTCATAGTTTGATTTTTGTTTTATTTTCAAATGGTAAGATTTTATTAATTACACAGCATAGTTTTCTTGTATTGTTGCCTATTCCAAGTAATTTTTCACTGAAGTATTTTTTCTTTTGTATTGTTATCTGATTGTTTATTTTCTTTCTTTGAATCTCATAGTTTATATGATGTCTGGGATTGTATGGAAACTTTTTCATTTTCTGTTATAGACTGTTCTTTCTCATTGTTTTTGTTAATTTTACAATTCTACCACCAGTTAGTATTTTTAATTATTGTTTTTATTTATTATACATCACAATATTCTTATGTTATTGCCTATTTCCATTAATTTTTTACTGAAGTATTTTTTCTTTTGAATTGTTATCTGATTGTTTATTTTCTTTCTTTGAATCTCATAGTTTATCTGATGTCTGGGATTGTATGGAAACTTCTTCATTTTCGGTTATAGACTGTTCTTTCTCATTGTTTTTGTTAATTTTACAATTCTACCACCAGTTAGTATTTTTAATTATTGTTTTTATTTATTATACATCATAATATTCTTATGATATTGCCTATTTCCAGTAATTTTTTACTGAAGTATTTTTTCTTTTGAATTGTTATCTGATTGTTTAATCTCTTCCTTTGTATTTCATAGTTTATCTGATGTCTGGGGTTGTATGGAAACTTCTTTATTTTCTGTTATAGACTGTTCTTTTTTCATTGTTTTTGTTAATTTTACAATTCTATCACCAGTTAGTATTTTTAATTATCTTTTTTATATTTATTATAGATCATAGTGTTTTTGTGTATCTGAAACAGGTTATGGGTGACGCACCCTGAAGATGGCGCGAGAAAATACCATAGAAGTAATTTAAAACACTGTCATAACATAACCTCTAGTATCACTTAAGAATTAACAAAAATAAAATGAAATTTGAAGAAATTGAACAAAACCAGTCGCTCTGTTTGTATTTGTCAAGATCAATTTTTTTTTCAAACACTTGATTATGCTTGTAAGTTCTTTTTTATTACATCTTCCCATATAGAACGACTGGTGTTGTTCAATTTCTTCAAATTTTGTTTTATTTTTGTTAATTCTTTAAGTTTGTTCTGCTGCATGGATAAAGTATCTGTTGAGAAAATTTGCGTTTTTTTCTGCATTTTTATATGTCCTTCCTTTATATACTAAATTTGATAGTTTGGTTTTTGTTTTATTTTCAAATGGTAAGATTTTATTAATTACACAGCATAGTTTTCTTGTGTTGTTGCCTATTCCCAGTAATTTTCACTGAAGTATATTTTCTTTTGTATTGTTATCTGATTCGTTTAATTAATCTTTCTTTGTATTTCATAGTTTATTTGATGTCTGGGATTGTATGGAAACTTGTTCATTTTCTGTTATAGACTGTTCTTTCTCATTGTTTTGTTAATTTTAAAATTGTACCACCAGTTAGTATTTTTAATTATCTTTTTTTTATTTATTATAGATCATAGTAATCTTGTGTATCTGAAACAGGTTTTGGGTGAAGCACCCTGAAGATGGCGCGAGAAAATACCATAGAAGTAATTTAAAACACTGTCATAACCTAACCTCTATTGTCACTTGAGAATTAATAGAAATAAAATGAAATTTGAAGAAATTGAACAAAACCAGTCGCTCTGTTTGTATTTGCCAAGATCAATTTTTTTTCAAACACTTGATTATGCTTGTAAGTTCTTTTTTATTATATTTTTCCATATAGAGCGACTGGTCTTGTTAAATTTCTTCAAATTTTGTTTTATTTTTGTTAATTCTTTATGTTTGTTCAGCTGCATGGATAAAGTATCTGTTGAGAAAATTTGCGTTTTTTCTGCATTTTTATATGTCCTTCCTTTATATACTGAATTTGATAGTTTGGTTTTTGTTTTATTTTCAAATGGCAAGATTTTATTTATTACACAACATAGTTTTCTTGTGTTGTTGCCTATTCCCAGTAATTTTCACTGAAGTATATTTTCTTTTGTATTGTTATCTGATTCGTTTAATTAATCTTTCTTTATATTTCATAGTTTATCTGATGTCTGGGGTTGTATGGAAACTTCTTCATTTTCTGTTATAGACTGTTCTTTCTCATTGTTTTTGTTTATTTTACAATTCTACCACCAGTTAATATTTTTAATTATCTTTTTTTATTTATTATAAATCATAATGTTCTGGTGTATCTGAAACAGGTTATGGGTGAAGCACCCTGAAGATGGCGCGAGAAAATACCATCGAAGGGATTTAAAACACTGTCATAACCTAACCTCTACTGTCACTTGAGAATAAAC
Source organism: Micraspis discolor (assembly GCA_030674115.1). Taxonomy (NCBI): domain Eukaryota; kingdom Metazoa; phylum Arthropoda; class Insecta; order Coleoptera; family Coccinellidae; genus Micraspis; species Micraspis discolor. Next base: position 497,358 of record JARTUT010000440.1, read on the forward strand.
AGAAATAAAATGAAATTTGAAGAAATTGAACAAAACCAGTCGCTCTGTTTATATTTGTCAAGATCAATTTTTTTCAAACACTTGATTATGCTTGTAAGTTCTTTTTTATTATATCTTTCCATATAGAGCAACTGGTCTTGTTAAATTTCTTCAAATTTTGTTTTATTTTTGTTAATTCTTTATGTTTGTTCAGCTGCATGGATAAAGTATCTGTTGAGAAAATTTGCGTTTTTTTCTGCATTTTTATATGGCCTTCCTTTATATACTGAATTTGATTTTTGTTTTATTTTCAAATGGTAAGATTTTATTTATTACACAGCATAGTTTTCTTGTGTTGTTGCCTATTCCCAGTAATTTTCACTGAAGTATATTTTCTTTTGTATTGTTATCTGATTCGTTTAATTAATCTTTATATTTCATAGTTTATCTGATGTCTGGGGTTGTATGGAAACTTTTTCATTATCTGTTATAAACTGTTCTTTCTCATTGTTTTTGTTAATTTTAAATTGTACCACCAGTTAGTATTTTTAATTATTTTTCTTTAATTATTATTGATTAATTTTTCACTGAAGTATTTTTTCTTTTGTATTCTTATCTGATTGTTTAATTTCTTTCTTTGTATTTCATAGTTTATCTGATATCTGGGATTGTATGGAAACTTCTTCATTTTCTGTTATAGACTGTTCTTTCTAATTGTTTTTGTTAATTTCACAATTCTACCACCAGTTAGTATTCTTAATTAATTTTTTTAATTATTATAGATTAATTTTTTTTATTAATTTTTCACTGAAGTATTTTTTCTTTTGTATTGTTATCTGATTGTTTACTTTCTTTCTTTGTATTTCATAGTTTACCTGATGTCTGGGGTTGTATGGAAACTTCTTAATTTTCTGTTATAGACTGTTCTTTCTAATTGTTTTTGTTAATTTTGAATTGTACCACCAGTTAGTATTTTTAATTATTTTTCTTTAATTATTATTGATTAATATTTCACTGAAGTATTTTTTCTTTTGTATTCTTATCTGATTGTTTAATTTCTTTCTTTCTATTTCATAGTTTATCTGATATCTGGGATTGTATGGAAACTTCTTCATTTTCTGTTATAGACTGTTCTTTCTAATTGTTTTTGTTAATTTCACAATTCTACCGCCAGTTAGTATTCTTAATTAATTTTTTTAATTATTATAGATTAATTTTTTTTATTAATTTTTCACTGAAGTATTTTTTCTTTTGTATTGTTATCTGATTGTTTACTTTCTTTCTTTGTATTTCATAGTTTACCTGATGTCTGGGGTTGTATGGAAACTTCTTAATTTTCTGTTATAGACTGTTCTTTCTAATTGTTTTTGTTAATTTTAAATTGTACCACCAGTTAGTATTTTTAATTATTTTTCTTTAATTATTATTGATTAATTTTTCACTGAAGTATTTTTTCTTTTGTATTCTTATCTGATTGTTTAATTTCTTTCTTTGTATTTCATAGTTTATCTGATATCTGGGATTGTATGGAAACTTCTTCATTTTCTGTTATAGACTGTTCTTTCTAATTGTTTTGTTAATTTCACAATTCTACCGCCAGTTAGTATTCTTAATTAATTTTTTTAATTATTGTAGATTAATTTTTTTATTAATTTTTCACTGAAGTATTTTTTTCTTTTGTATTGTTATCTGATTGTTTACTTTCTTTCTTTGTATTTCATAGTTTACCTGATGTCTGGGGTTGTATGGAAACTTCTTAATTTTCTGTTATAGACTGTTCTTTCTAATTGTTTTTGTTAATTTTGAATTGTACCACCAGTTAGTATTTTTAATTATTTTTCTTTAATTATTATTGATTAATTTTTCACTGAAGTATTTTTTCTTTTGTATTCTTATCTGATTGTTTAATTTCTTTCTTTGTATTTCATAGTTTATCTGATATCTGGGATTGTATGGAAACTTCTTCATTTTCTGTTATAGACTGTTCTTTCTAATTGTTTTTGTTAATTTTAAATTGTACCACCAGTTAGTATTTTTAATTATTTTTCTTTAATTATTATTGATTAATTTTTCACTGAAGTATTTTTTCTTTTGTATTCTTATCTGATTGTTTAATTTCTTTCTTTGTATTTCATAGTTTATCTAATATCTGAGATTGTATGGAAACTTCTTAATTTTCGGTTATAGACTGTTCTTTCTAATTGTTTTTGTTAATTTTGAATTGTACCACCAGTTAGTATTTTTAATTATTTTTCTTTAATTATTATTGATTAATATTTCACTGAAGTATTTTTTCTTTTGTATTCTTATCTGATTGTTTAATTTCTTTCTTTGTATTTCATAGTTTATCTGATATCTGGGATTGTATGGAAACTTCTTCATTTTCTGTTATAGACTGTTCTTTCTAATTGTTTTTGTTAATTTCACAATTCTACCGCCAGTTAGTATTCTTAATTAATTTTTTAATTATTATAGATTAATTTTTTTATTAATTTTTCACTGAAGTATTTTTTCTTTTGTATTGTTATCTGATTGTTTACTTTCTTTCTTTGTATTTCATAGTTTACCTGATGTCTGGGGTTGTATGGAAACTTCTTAATTTTCTGTTATAGACTGTTCTTTCTAATTGTTTTTGTTAATTTTGAATTGTACCACCAGTTAGTATTTTTAATTATTTTTCTTTAATTATTATTGATTAATTTTTCACTGAAGTATTTTTTCTTTTGTATTCTTATCTGATTGTTTAATTTCTTTCTTTGTATTTCATAGTTTATCTGATATCTGGGATTGTATGGAAACTTCTTCATTTTCTGTTATAGACTGTTCTTTCTAATTGTTTTTGTTAATTTTAAATTCTACCACCAGTTAGTATTTTAATTAATTTTTTTTATTAATTTTTCACTGAAGTATTTTTTCTTTTGTATTGTTATCTCATTGTTTACTTTCTTTCTTTGTATTTCATAGTTTATCTGATGTCTGAGATTGTATGTAAACTTCTTAATTTTCTGTTATAGACTGTTCTTTCTAATTGTTTTTGTTAATTTTAAATTGTACCACCAGTTAGTATTTTTAATTATTTTTCTTTAATTATTATTGATTAATTTTTCACTGAAGTATTGTTTCTTTTGAATTGTTATCTGATTGTTTAATTTCTTTCTTTGTATTTCATAGTTTATCTGATATCTGGGATTGTATGGAAACTTCTTTATTTCCTGTTATAGACTGTTCTTTCTCATTGTTTTTGTTAATTTTACAATTCTACCACCAGTTAGTATTTTCAACTATATTTTTTTATTTATAATTTTTAATTATTTGATTAATTTAATTATTATTATTAATTAATTTAATTTTTTTTTTTTATTTATTATAGTTCATAGTGTTCTTGTGTATCTGAAACAGGTTATGGGTGAAGCACCCTGAAGATAGCGCGAAAAAATTGCAACGAACATAGAGGTAATTTAAAACGCTGTCATAACATAACCTCTACTGTCACTTCGATATAGACGTTGCCAGATTTACCAATTTTTACCTGAGAGTTATGATAGTTTCCTCGTAGTTCAAGCTCGCAGGTCCTATATTAGCTATCATGATAGTTTTGCTGTTTCCACCGAGAGAATCTTGCAAAAGCCTAGTAAGTTTAGAATCTCTATACGGTATGTGCGCAGAGTTTTCAGCCAATGCGTAAATAACATTTCCTATAAAAAAAAAAATGATTTGAATCCTGAAACTCAAATTTTTTCCTTCGGTACCTAAAGACGACAAAGCCTTGTTGATCTTAGTGGCTTCCTTTAATCGGTCCCCGGTAGCACCGGTTTTGGCCTGTCTCTCGCTGCCTGCCAAATCGATGAGGTTAAGTTTGCCCACTTTGACTCTCTTGGAATGTTCTTCAGCCATCTCTATCACGATTTGAAAGATGGCGTGAGATCTGGAACTGTGTTCGTTCATATTCGTCGCCCCTGTGGTTCTATTATGATTTCCTATCCTCATGGCTTTGAACATGTCCGTTTGACTCTTACACGTCTGGGAGTGAAGATGAGTGACGTAGACCCCTTGACCGTTGTCCTGGCAACACAGGTTTATTTAATTTCAACATGGTGGACACAAAATCGATTCAAATTTTAAACATGGCGGATGGGCGGGGCTTAAAGCTGTCAGTCACAAATCGAATTCCCCTGCGTGAAAATTTCATGCATGAATACATATTTCTTCTTCCCGAACTAAATAAACCAGTACAAACTAACCTCTCGCAGTTCAAGCGGTTTGGAATGCTTCGTTTTTAACAAGTCCCTGATTTCTTCCATGTAGATCTCCAGATACCGAACGGTCACCAAAAATTCAACGCCAGTGGTTCTGTTTATATGCGCCCATATTTGCTCGAAGGCTCTGGGAATTACACCTTGTCCGTCGTCGACTTCTTTGGTACCTTCCATGGTGTAGGTTTTGCCGGTACCCGTTTGACCGTAGGCGAAAACACAACCGTTATATCCCTCGAGGACCGAAGATACCAATGGACGAACTGTTTCATCGTACAGTTGCTGTTGCGTTGAACTGCAAAAAACCAGATAAACGATTCTTCATGCGTATATTTTTACATAGTTGGAACTACATTACTACTTTAGATTTTTTTCAAGAAACTTATATTGACATCATGAAAAATAAAGTTACATCACAAATTTGGCCCACCCTGTACATTATGTAAGTCTGAATCTACTCGATTCAGTCCAGAGAATAGGATCAAGGTTAACATTGATTGCAATTTCCTTATTAGGCAATAAATTGACATAAAGGATACCGAACAAGGTTCCATTTTCAAAAAATCTCAAGGACTCACTTCCAGTCGTAAACAGCATCAAATGCGAACAATTTTGTTCTTTCGTTTTCACTCCTTGCTTTTGGATTTTGTACTTCGATAACACCCCGAGTTGGGTGAGTTCTGATTATTGACGTACATTCGGCCTGGTCCTCTTTTTGGCTGATGGGGCGACATCGTACGATTACCTGCACCGCCTCGTTACCCAAATTCTAAAGTAAAGGCGAAATTTAAATCTCAGGAAGAAAACATAATCTTGTACGTACTGATTTATCCATATTGAGAGAAGATTCCCTATCAATTATTTAATATTACGAATTAGAGTTTTATCATCGAATACATTATGCTTAAAATGTAAAAATAATACTATTGTAATATTAAAATTATTGATTTTGTTGAGTACTTTACGTTCACATCGCAAAATCAGTCAAAATTGACAGTTTTCATTCTTGAATGCGCAGGTGTTTTTCTATGTCATCATCTGTGTTATTGCGTTGCCATGGAAACCGAGTACAGAGCAATAGGGATGGGACATCCTCATCGATGTTTTTCAAACATCGATATTTCAGTATCGATGTCGATGTTTTTACCATCGATGTTAATTGATTTCATCATCGATGTTGTCATCGATGTTGCGGATAGAATACTCAACATCGGTTTCTCGATGTTTCATATATATATTTATGGAAATTCAACGATTGAATCAGTTTTCAGTCAACTAGGTATATTTTTATACCAGGATGATATATATATTATTCAAAATCATGAATATGACTTGTCAAAAATTGACGAAGAAAACAGCGCCGTACTCAAAATGAAGTGTACAATGAAAACATGAGAAAATAAACCCATTTTACCATCAAATATTCAAAAAACAGTCCAATTTCTGTCTACCTGTAAATATTTGTGACCTTTTCTTTGGTTCAACTGATGCCCATCCAAAAATATTCCATACTGAAAAAAATAGAAATTCATGTCCTCAATGAACATGAACATGATTCCATATTTTATTGTCACCCTGTATAGACAGATGGGTGAATATAGTCGTCAAGTTTTGGTTCACGTCAGGAGAAAGTTATATTCGGGTTTTACCGCAATTTTGTGTTATTGAATATTTTGGAATCGGTCGTTTATTATACATGGTGTCAATTAATTACTTGTACAAACTTTAAGGGGTTAAACGTTGCGTAATTTCAAAATTAAAAAGTTCATATGAACGGCTTTATTTCAGAGATAGAGGGAGTCCAAAAATTAATTTTACTTAATTTTTTTGTTCTCCAGTTTACACTAATTTGATGATAGTGATATGTGATATGGACATGACACAAAAAAAATATATTTTGTTGAAATGTTTAATCGTAGAAAATTCTTACTGAGTGTAAATTCTATAAAACGGTAAGAACTTCATTGACATTCAATATATTGGGAATCTATCGTTAAATCATTATGAATTATTGATATACGTAAGCATAATTAAAGTGTTAAAACACCGATGTTTACAAACATCGATGGTACAGTTCGATGTTAAACATCGACGAAAACCTATCGATGTCCCATCCCTAATATAACGTCTATGATTACATCAGATATTTGATGTTCTGTGGATATAACCTCCATCGAATAAAAGTGATGCCATAAATTAAATTAATACAAGAAATTTCATTTAAAAGCGCTAACACCAGAAAGTGAGGATGGAAAATGACAAATTCGTTATAAAAGAATTCTTTTCCAGGCCGTAGATATGTGTAGAAACGTGTATGCTCTAATAAGACCACAATATTACTTCTGATGTCCAATATTTTCTACATTGATTTGAGGTGAAAAAGCTAAAATTAATTGAGCGATCAAGACGTAGAGGCACTTGCAGAGTATTTTATCCTTCAGAGGGTATATCAATGTTCACAAATATCGATGTTCAGTTAACATCGATGGTACAGTTCGATGTTATCATCGATTTTAAACATCGACGAAAACCTATCGATGTCCCATCCCTACAGAGCAACTCGTTTTTTACGGAACGTACGCTTTTAGGGAGAATGGTTAAAGGAACCATGGGCGTAGATGCAAGTTGGTTAGGGGGAGGGACGAGTTGAAAAAAATGAAGTTTTTAAGCGTTATATGTTAAATTTGATGTAGTTAGATTAGAAAGAACGTTCAAGGGATAAAATACGCCGATTTTATTTTTTGATAAGAATTTTATTTATATTTATATTAAATAAATTATGTATGTGGAACAGGAAATCTAATATGATTGAAAACGGTTTCAAAGGATTTATTTTAATCACACGGCACACAATAAAGTACATCTCTTAAATAGTTTAAAATAAAAACATCACCAACTTTTTTATTTATTAACAAATCTTTTATTGAAAACAATTATTTAAACTTTTCATCTCGTTAATTTTGAACTCAAAATAGGCTCAATAACTACATAGCAATTATTTTAAGTTAACAATATGTTCATTATAAAAAGAAGTGAATAACTTAGTGAAAATAAATAAATAAATTAATAAAAATTTTTTTTCAATAACTAAACCTTTAATCTTTGTAATAATCTTTGAAAAAACACAAACTTAAACAATTATTCGAATAAATAAAACAAAATGTGAACAACACATAAAATTAATAAATAATTTATGTAACTTACTTATAAATATCTTGAGATTATGATGATTTATTTCCATTATTTCAAAATTATTAAACGATATGTCCAAATATTATTTGGCAAAGTCTTTTTGCAATTTATTGTTATGTTGTATTTATTTATATTGTTAATAATTTCCTTGATAATTTCTTGAATAACTTGAAGTCTGAAACTGGCCACCTGAACCGAGTCTCCTTGGCTGACTTGTAGCATCTGTATATTGAAAATTTACAGTAAATATTAATAGATAGATTGAAAATATACAAGATGAAGTGATTTCAAAAGAGAAACATGATCTAACATCGAACAAAATGGTCTCATTTAGCCATAACACTTTTTTTTTTGAGCTGTTAAATTGTGCAGTTGAGTTCCCACGTACTTTTCTATCATAAAAATGCAAAATCATTTAAAAAAACTGATTGAATATGTCCAATTTCAGCATTTCAGATCGGTAAACCAAGTGAGGCCGTGCGTTGTCATGCTGTAGAAACACCGACATGATTTTAATTCAAGAATTACCATTATATCTTGGAGCAGAACCCCTCCTATAGTAAGATTGTGAATAATCTTGTTCTTCGTATCTATAAGACTTTCGATTCGAATCCTCAAAGCCACCGTATTGTCTTTGCCCATAAACCGGTTCCTTATTACTGTAACTCTCAGCAAGGGCCACCCTGGCTTTGTCTAAAATCGACATTATCTTTGCTTTGGCAGGCATGACCCTTGTTGGCATCACTGGCGCCCTGGTCGCAGTCCGCATCATTGGAGGTGGATGCAATGGACCTGGGAATAATAAACGAAGAAAATCTACAAAAGCAATCTTCTGAGAACAGTTTTTAGCAAGATTTATACAAAAAATTAGACATATCATGTAGCTAGAGTGTCGCCGAGCATTTGGCAACATTGCAAATTGCAGTGTTGCCACATCTACATCTGAGTGTAATTAAGCTAAGATAACTCATAAAACACTTTATTAGTTATGCCAAATGAATAAATGAGTTTTGAGCGAAACAATAGGCAGGTTGGGATCTTAGATTAGTCCTGTTACCTCTATGGGGGTACTCAGACTCTCTATGATCATCTCGATGGGGTAACGGGCCGTTCAAACTTTCCAACTCTCTCAGTTGCTCCTGTCTGATGGAATCGTTCTTATCGGGTATGAGATATTTCCGGATTTCGGCTAAGGCGAAAGCCATCCTCGCATAAGCTTCCGCAGGTGGTCCATACGCTGTAATATCGACATGGAGATCTTCCATCAAATGTGAATACTTTGGATCCGGACCGTTTTTCAATTCTTGTTCTTTTTGCGGATCTCTCATGGATCCCCTGCCCAAAATGGACATTTTACACATTGTTTCTTCTTGTAGACGTTTCAACGTGTTGCCTTTGGGTCCTAGTAATTTTCCAACGAAATTAAACTAGAAATATTATGTTGTTATTTGGGTAAATTTTACGTCTTGACTAACCTTGGGATGATCTTGAACGGGTACTAAAACCTTAGTATTTAATTTTATGGGTTTTTCTCTATAAATATTTATGTATTTGTATTCCCTTGGAGGAATTCTCCCGCTGCTCTGCACTTTAGTGATTTCTACAAAAATGAATATGTAATTTTACAAGAGGAAAGTTCAGTTTCAGGTACCTTGATCTAACAGTCTGATAGCATTACTGTGTGTAGATTGATCGAGTTCTGATTTTTCATCGTATAATCTTTCAATGTACTCTTTTTCTTTAGAAGAAGGAAATTGCTCAGGTTGTTCGTTCGTTATTGAGAAATCATCATCAGTGAAATCGTCGGTTTTTTGCTTTCTTTTAGGTATTTCTTCATAATCATTCATAGCAGATCTTTTCATTTTAAAAATGAATATATTGTTTAGTTGTTTCGTTTTTCAACTGTTCCTCCAAAACGCTACCAGTTCGAAATTCTTTTTGATTTTCACTTTGGCAGGTATCCCAGGTACCTAATAAAAAAAATTTTCATAAAATTTTTTCCAATAACCACAGAATTACGGACATAGATAAATAAAAGTAAAAGTATATAAAGTGATTACGGAACATCGTTGAAGAATGGATCATATGTGCAGTAGTTCCTACGCAGCATGACGTCACGTAGACAGATGCAGATTTCCCTCCTTTGTTAGAACTTACTTCGCAGTTATTCGTAGATATGATAAGAGATATAAGTATTCGAGTAAATGTTGATTATACAATAATCCTTCAATTAAACATAAAGTGTTATCTATATAGTGTTTTATTCATAGTGAATCCAGTTCATAAATATACATAATAAACTCAATATTCTAACGTGGTGGAGGTGCCTTGGGCAAGAGAGAATTAAGATAAACCGGTGTGAAAAGCAAGTAGAAAAATATGTCGATAGAAATTAATTAAGGCCAATAATATTGCATGCTAGAAGTTTTAATGTCCAGTAAAACCATTGAGTGTATTAATTAAGTAAGAAAGTCGTTAAAGTAGATAAAGGAGATAAAAGTAGATGAAAAAAAGGGACAAAAAAGCACAGAACAAACCTGCTGCTAAATTAAGGTAAAAAAAATTGGTATTTAGATAATATAAGTCGAATGTTGGTTAAAGGTGAAAACGTAGTTGAAAATGTAATAAGTAAAGTAGTTCTAAGGAGAAAGTATTAACTCAAATGGTAGTAAGTTGGTAAATTAAATGTACATGTACTTATCAAAAAAAATAAGTAGATATCCTAAGTAGCATTAAGCAGTGTTTGAATAAAGTAGGTTTTAAAAGAAAGTATTAAATTTGAATGAATCAAAGGAATTAAAAAAACCATCAAATTAAAATCATTTTGTTGAAGTTTGAATAAGTAGTAATATCTTTCAAAAATAGAAAGTATTAAGTTTGGATGTATTAAAGGAATGAATAAAAACCATCAAATTAAAATCATTTTGTTGAAGTTTGAATAAGTAGTAATATCTTTCAAAAACAGAAAGTATTAAGTTTGGATGAATTCAAGGAATTAATAAAAAAAAAAAAAACCATCTAATTAAAACCATTTTATTGAAGTTGGAATAAGTAGTAATATCTTTCAGAAAATGGAACCTGATAAATCAGATAATATGCAGCAAGAAGTGGAAAAGTTGCAATCACAAATAAAAGTCTAAAAAGAAAGTTATAGAAAATACACCTCATGGCTATTGATAACAGCTATCCTGAGCTAATCAGAAAATATGATGCATCAGGTGACAACTACAGGAAAACTGTCTTTGATGAGCTAAAATCTCTATTAATTCCGCAAATTTTGCGAAAAAATGAAAATGCAGTGGAAGAGATTTGAAGACCTCAAAAGTAAAGTAAAAAAGCGAAAAAAAGAAAAAGAGCTAATAACAGCTAAGGTCAAGCTCTGAATGCAGACATGAAGAAGAAAAGAAAAAGAAAGTGGATGTCAGTTCAACATAAAAAGAAAGAAAGTGGATGTCAGTTCAACACAAACAAAAGTAGAGTATGCTACAAGTGTGGCAAACCAAATCACTTCAGCAGAGAGTGCAAAAACACTAAACAGATTTGTTATAATTGTCGAGAGCTGACTGACAAACCACGAAGCAGCTACATGTCCTAAACCAGCATACCGTGGTAGAAATAAAGTAGGCTATCGTGGTGGTAGAGGAAGAGCTGCTTATTCAAGAGGAGGAAGAGGTGCATACAGAGGAACAGTTACAAAAGATATTCAAATGAATATAAATAAAAACCATATAAAGTTGCAAAATGAAAATACAAAAGATATCATTAAAACTGGTAAATATGATGGTAAATTTTGGTGGTTAAATTTTGACCTAGTCAATCCAAAAATAACGAATAAAGGAGGAATAGAAGGCTTTTATCAGAACGTAGAAGATAAAACAAAAACAGTAAAGGTTATTGAGAAGGAAGGGAGTATTGAAAGTATCAACACATGCAACACTGTAGATGAAAATGTAGTAGAAAATGAAATAGAATATGAAGAAATTGGTAATGAAGATAATGTAGAAAATGAAATAACATATGAAGAAATGGATGAAACGAACTCAGAAAGGCAAATTTCATATGAAGAAATAAATGAGACAGATACTTTACAGAAGTATTTGAAAACTGTGAGTGAAATGGAATTAAATGACATTCAACAATTAAATAGTAGAAAAGTAGAAAGTTTGAAAAATGACATTGGTTTGTTATGGCACTATAGATTGGGGCATGTGTCTAAAAGTTATTTAGAGAAGGCAGCAAAGTTGATCCCAGAACTAAAAGGTGTAAAATTCACAAAAGCAATCACTGATTGTGAAGTCTGTGCCAAAGCAAAATTACTCGACAACCTAGTAATACAAAAAGGTATCAATACAATGAGCCACTCAAACTTGTTCATACAGATGTCATGGGACCCATATCACCATGTACATATAAATATGGCTCAAGATATATAATAACATTTGTGGGCTGATTGTACCAGATATGTATATCAATATCAATATCAATATATATAATAATATTTGTGGACGATTTGGGCATATCCAATGGTAGATAAGAAAGAAGTACATATTGCTCTTAGCAAAATGATGGAGAATGCTAGACTTTTAAAGGGTGAGAATGTAAAAATAACGTTTTTAAGGCTAGATAACGGTACAGAATATTGTACTGAAAACATGAAGGAATTTCTCCGGAAAGAGAAAATTGTGCTGGAACTCACTCCACCATATACTCCAAATCTTAATGGTACAGCTGAAAGGTTCAACCGAGAACTACAAGAAAAAAAATAAGAAGTGTAATCATAGATTCTGGATTTCCACAGCAACTATGGGCTCATGCTCTACAGTTTATTTTAAGTATATATAACAGAACACCTAAAAGTAGAATCAATTTCAAAATACCTTTTGAAATGATTACAGGTAAAGGATGTACCATAAAATACTTTAGAAGATTTGGAAGTGTGGGATTTGTTCTAGACCCAACAATAAAAGAAAAATTCTCAGAAAGAGGAAACAGAGCTTTCCTAATAGCATGTGGAGACACATATTATACCCTTATTGAACCAGAAAGTGGAAAATTAATTAAAAGTAAACATGTAAGGTTCATTGAGTCTAAAACGTATGGGGATTATTTTAATAAAGACAATAAGCAGAATGTAATCAAAGATCCACAAGTCGATGTAAATGAAATAGGATCGGACTTCTTCACGAAGATCTGCATCCAAAAAGAATTACAGAAAAAGTAGTGTGAATGATATTAGAGAATCATTTACTGCTCTAATAGGTGAAAGTATGGAACATATAAGTGGCAATGTTTCTGAAGTTGATGAACCTCTGAACTATGTTCAAGCCATTGACAGTAAAGAAAAGAACGAATGGTTGTCAGCAATAGAATCTGAGTATAATTCTCATAAGAGAAATGGAACCTGGTCATTGATTGAACGAAATCAAGTACCCAAAAATCAGTCTATAATGACTACAAGGTGGATATTCAAAAAGAAAGAAGAACCTAATAATGAGATACGGTACAAAGCTCGACTGGTAATAAGAGGCTATGCTGACACAAATGATTATGATGTAGGAGAAGTTTATGCTCCTGTGGCAAGACTGTCAGATGTAAGATTTCTTTTAATAATTGCAAATAAATATGATTTAGAATTACATCAGCTAGATGTGAAAACAGCCTTTTTAAACGGAGTGCTAGAAAAGGAGGTATTCATGGAAATACCGAGGGATATGAAGGAGGAGATGATCTCAGACAAAAACATGTCTGTAGGTTAGAAAAAGCGTTATATGGATTAAAAGTAAGTCCAAAAAGATGGTATGAGAGGTTCCAAATGACAATGAGTAAATTACATTTGGAAAAATATCCTCTACAATCATGTTTATTTATATGGAGGAAAAAGGAAAATTTGTTATTTTGTTATTGTATGTGGATGATATTTTAATTGCCAGTAACTGTAAAAATAAACTTAATCAAATTAAAAATGACCTGCAAAAAGAATTGAAATGACTTACTTGGGATGTCCTGAAAAGTTTCTGGGCATAGAAATAAAAAGAGATAGAGAACGCAGAACTATATATTTACATCAAAAAGGTTTATTATAAAAATGTTGAAAAATTTTAATATGCTCGCTAGTAAACCAGTAAGTACCCCAATGGTGACCAGAGAAACAGAACAGAAGGGAGGAATGGAAAGTGAACATTTGTTCAAAAGGAATTTCCTTTCAGAGAAGCAATAGGAAGTTTACTATACCTATCAAGTGGAACTAGGCCTGACATAACATACGCTGTTAATGTGTTAAGCAGGAAACAAAATAATTACACCTTTGAAGATTGGATGAAAGTTAAAAGAATATTCAGATATTTGAAAGGAACCATAAACTTTGGCTTAGAGTACAGAGGTATAGGAAGAAACTTAGAATGCTATGTAGATGCATCTTTGGGGACTGGTGATCTGAATGGAAGATCAACAAGTGGAATATTAATAAAACTGTTTGATGATGTAATTTTCTGGCGAACTAAGAAACAAACCCATGTAGCTTTATCATCTGCAGAAGCAGAATATATTGCCATGTCATTGGGGTGTAGAGAAGTAGTTAGTATTAGAGAAATGTGTAAGCGTTTTATTCAGATGGATATTATTCCAATAATGTATGAAGACAATAGAGCTGCAATTAATATTGCAAAGTCAGAGGATTCTCAAACATTGAAACATATAGTGAAGTTGTGTTTTCACTATATTAGATTTGAGGTATCAAAAAGAAACATAATTATTAAGTGGGTCAGTACTAAGAATCAATTAGCAGATGCTTTGACAAAACCCCTAGGCAATCTTAAATTTAATGAATTCAAAAATGTAGTCTTGAAGGAAACTAATTCTGAATGATTTTTTCTAGCAGAAAATGAAGATAGCTTTGAATAAACAAAGGACATGGGAAATGAAGTTATTTTTAAGGAGCAATGTAGATTTCTATTACTTAATAATGCAAAGTGGATAATGTTGATTTATAATAATGAAAATATGTTGTTCATTAACAATTAAGAAGATAATGTTGTTAAAGTAGGTTTATTTCATTAATAAAGAAGATGATAATGTTGATTTATAATAATGAAAATATGTTGTTCATTAACAATTAAGAAGATAATGTTGTTAAAGTAGGTTTATTTCATTAATAAAGAAGATGATAATGTTGATTTATAATAATGAAAATATGTTGTTCATTAACAATTAAGAAGATAATGTTGTTAAAGAAGGTTTATTTTATTTATAAAGAAGATAATGTTGTTAAAGAAGGTTTATTTTATTTATAAAGAAGATAATGTTGTTAAAGAAGGTTTATTTTATTTATAAAGAATATAATGTTGTTAAAGAAGGTTTATTTTATTTATAAAGAAGATAATGTTGTTAAAGAAGGTTTATTTTATTTATAAAGAAGATAATGTTGTTAAAGAAGGTTTATTTTATTTATAAAGAATATAATGTTGTTAAAGAAGGTTTATTTTATTTATAAAGAAGATAATGTTGTTAAAGAAGGTTTATTTTATTTATAAAGAAGATAATGTTGTTAAAGAAGGTTTATTTTATTTATAAAGAAGATGATGCAGTTAATGTGTTTTTTTTTTAGATAACACAAGGTAAAGTATTTTATGTAGAATTATTTAAGTTGAAGGAATAAAGGAGGTGATGAAACAATATAAGACTCTTATCAAAAGTAAGTTTATTATTTGACAATAAATAGGTATTTTAAAAGGAAGCATGGAAAGTGATTCGTCAGCAATATTTGAACTGAAGATTCAAATATCACCGACGAGAAGGGAGCGTTGAAGAATGGATCATATGTGCAGTAGTTCCTACGCAGCATGACGTCACGTAGACAGATGCAGATTTCCCTCCAGTCTTTTAGATAACTTACTTCGCAGTTATTCGTAGATATGATAAGAGATATAAGTATTCGTGTAAATGTTGATTATACAATAATCCTTCAATTAAACATAAAGTGTTATCTATATAGTGTTTTATTCATAGTGAATCCAGTTCATAAATATACATAATAAACTCAATATTCTAACGAACATCACTTCCAATTTTTTTTATTTTAAAAATTAGGTACCCTATGGATGTTCATCGTTTTTTTAAAAAAAAACAAGCTTAAAATTTTTATTTTTCAAGGAATCAAAAACTCTTGAAGATATTAGTTGATTTTGATTTACGGAACGCGAGTAGTTCATATGACATGTTGATTTTATGCCGATATTTGTTTGGTTGGAATTCAATCAAAGAATCAAATTTTGTTAATCTTCGAATAAAGATATTAAAATTAAAGAGTATGAGGGAAAAACTGGATGGAAAGGATAAAAATATTTTTATCTGAGACTCAGAGAGGTTAACTTTAACTAAAGGAAGGTATGATATCAATTAAAAATTCAGGAAATAAATGATTATATTTAGTGCTTTTAATTTTCTTATAGCAGGAGGTTCGGCACAATGGAAGATTTAAATTCACCAACTTTCTGTAAAGATTGCCAAATGACCTGCAGCACTTTGACCACATTCAAAAAGCACGTTAGAAAACGTCATCCAACTAAATTTCAACTCTTATTTTCCCCAAAATCCAATGATTCCTCTTCGAAGTTCAAGTGCAATGATTGTGGACAAACTTTCTCCAACAACCGCTCATTATCTGGACATATTAAATCAATTCATTCCCAACTCGAAAAAAGTCCAACCAAGAGAAGCAAAATCGAAGATGAAAATATCGAATGTAGCGATTGCGAAATAGAATTTAACGATCTGGTTTCATTCAAACAACACATGAGAGATCATCGGGATAATAGGATAGTGAAGAAAAAAAAGATTGATGTTAATCAACCTACCGGGAAAAGGGGAAGAAAAAAGAAATCTATTACATCTGATACGCCTGTAAAGACTGAAAGTGTTGAACCACCTGTTCGAAAGAGTTCTCGTGTTAGAAAAAAAATTTCTTATGCTCAGTTGATCATGTCCAGTTCCGATTCAGAAAACGAAACTTTAGCTTCTAAAGTAGATACATGGAAGCATTCTGGTGAAAGTTTCGTGTGTAAGGAATGCCATATGAAGTACGAGAATCGAAATGATTTGTTGAAACACACTCGAAAACATCATCCGTCTAAACTAGATAAAAAATTCGGTGAACGTAAAAGAACATGGTTAAATAAGAAAGTAGTGGATAAAAAGTATTCGTGTGACGATTGTAAGACGACTTATAACAATCTGAGTTCTTTGAGGAAGCATATAAGGAAATATCACCCGGTTAAATGGACTGAATTAGCTCCTACGCTATACAACCGGAAGAAAAACAACCCGGAACACTTATATAATTGTACAGAGTGTCAAACCGTATACGGAAACGTTATAGGCTTAAGGAAACATATAAGAAAGTACCACCCTTTGAAATTCAACGAAATGGCTGCTAAATTATATAAAAAAACACCGAAGAATGTCGATAAAGTATTAACATGTCCGGAATGCCAAGTAAAGTATTGCGTGATGCATAGTTTGAGAAAACACATAAAAAAACAACATCCGACCAAAATTTCGGAACTTATATCGAAAATAAGCGATACGGAGACAGAAAAAGTAAGTAGGGTGATACCTTGTAGTGAGTGTGATATGAAATATAGCAATATGAGTGCTTTACGGAAACATACGAGAAAACACCATCCGAATAAACTGTTAGAATTGGCTCCGAAACTTTACACTTTCAAGAGAAACTTGGCCAAAAATATACTAATGAAAGATCCTAATTGTTCCGTAGGAGAAAAAGAGAACTTATTGAACGGCGAATTAGTCGATATGTACAAATACATGTGTAACGTTTGTCAAAGCAGCTACAGCAACGTAAGCAATCTCAGAAAGCATTTACGAAAATTCCATCCGGAAATCTTAGCCGACGTTGCACCTTTACTAAAAGACTACACCAACTTCAAGTACCTATGCGATCTATGTCCGAAAAAGTTCAATTGCATCCGTAATTTCAAATACCACCAACGGAAATGCCATCCGGAATTCGCCCAACCGTGCAAACGTACCCAGAAGCACATCAAACTCAACAAATGTCCTTTATGCAATTTCGAAAACACCGAACGGAAAAAACTCTTAGACCATTTCAAAGACAAGCACGACATCGAAGTTTCTATGAGTCCCGTCGACGTTCGTAATCTCGAAGAATTCTCCAAATGGAAGGACTCGTTCGAGAAGGAGACCAACGCTAGGTTCGTTAAAGAGTACCATTTTTCTTGCACGTCTCACGATGTGGTCAGTTATATTTGTCACCGTTCCGGTTATTATAACCCGAAAGGCAAAGGTTTGAGGCATATGAAGGCTCAAGGGAGCAGTAAGATCAACGGATATTGCCCGGCCGCCATTAAATTGAAGAAAATCAAAGATGGAACTGTCAAAGTGACGTTTTGCGGCACCCATATTGGACATAAGACAGATGTCACTCATTTGCATTTGACAGCTGCCGAACGACAGATTATAGCGGAGAAAATCGCTTTGAACATACCGTTCAGCGAAATTTTAGACAGTATGAAGGACTCTGTATCCGATACGGACTCCAAACGGATACATATGTTGTCTAAAAAAGATTTATACAACATAAAAAGCAGTTTCAACATCGTTTCACCGGATTTAAAACAGAAACCTCCAACGGATAATGTAACGTTTGAAAACTGGATCGAAGATATGAAAAAAAACAGCGATTGCATTATGTTCCATAAATCTCGAGGTTGTACGGTGGACCAACATCCTAACCTCAATCGAGACGACTTCGTACTGATGATCATGAATCAAACGCAGAAGGATAAATTGAGGAAATTCGGGCATGAGACCGTTTGTGTCGATCGGTCTTTTTATGTTAATTGTCATCATTTCGAGCTGGTTTCGTTGTTGGTTTTGAACGAGAATCAAGAAGGATTTCCTTGTGCTTTCTTGATTTCCGATAGGTCGGATGTGGAGATGATGACGTTGTTTTTTCAGTTTATCAAGACGAATGTTGGGTGTGTGGAGGCTAAGGTTTTTATGTCGGATATGGTGGATTATTATTATAACGCATGGATATCTGTTATGTCTAACGTGCAGATAAGGTGAGTTTGTTTTTTGGTGAAATTTTTTCCTCACATTGGTCACCATGAGATGAGCCATCTTTTATTTATTAAAAGTTGCCAAATTGGCATATATGGGACACTTTCTCACGTATTTGTTCTGAATATGTAATTTTTCTGTCTTGTTTCTCGATTTGTTATATTTTGCACTCTTCACTACATTTTGGCTGTTTATATGTTTGTTTTCTAGCTTGTATATGAGTTTACACTGTTATAACTTTATCAATTTGTCTAATTTCGTGTATTGACCATTTTTATACAAGTCTTCAGTTGGATATTCATATAGAATATGATGGAGTATTTTAATCACTTTCTTTTATATCTGCAATCTTTTCATATTGAATTTCGTCGTATTTGACCTTGCTACCGGTAAAATTTGCTCTAAATATGTAATTTTTTTGACTTTGGCACGACAAGGGCCTTTGAAAATTAAACGAAAACGAAAGAAAAAATTAATAATGAAATTCTGATAATAAGAAAAAATGACTTGAAAGAAAATCGAATGTTGGAGTATCGACTTCTGCCTACCTGGTTTCACAGTACGGCTGAATCAACGTGTCCAGGTACTCACGAGCGAGAATAGTCAATTTTTCACCAGAGTTCTAATTTGTAGATTTAACGAGAAATTCATTTATTGCGAAGAAAAGTGTTGCACTGCACCGGACGAGCGCGGCTTCAGTTCTCCTTTGTTCGACATAGGTCATATGCTCCAACATATGTTACGCGTTTATCGGAAAATGATATGAACATATACAGAGTGTAGAATTATTGAATCGAGCAAGCAACTCGGAATATAAATGAATGAATTCAACTACTAAGTTGCAGTAACAGACTTGTTTCTTGATTTTTTATATTTTGGACTCTTTACTACATCTTGGCTCTTTATATGTTTGTTTTCTAGCTTGTATATGAGTTTACACTGTTATAATTTGATCAATTCATCAAATTTTCTGTATTGATCATTTTTATACAAGTCTTCACTTGGATATTCATATGAAATATGATGAAATCTTTTAATCACTTTCTTTTATATCTGCAATATTTTCATATTGAATTTCGTCGTATTTGACCTTGCTACTAGTAAAATTTGCTCTAAATATGTAATTTTTTTGACTTGTTTCTTGATTTTTTATATTTCGGACTCTTCACTACATTTTGGCTCTTTATATGTTTGTTTTCTAGCTTGT
Organism: Micraspis discolor; assembly: GCA_030674115.1. NCBI lineage: Eukaryota > Metazoa > Arthropoda > Insecta > Coleoptera > Coccinellidae > Micraspis > Micraspis discolor. The sequence continues at coordinate 517,089 of JARTUT010000440.1, forward strand.
ATATGAGTTTACACTGTTATAACTTTATCAATTTGTCAAATTTCGTGTATTGGCCATTTTTATACAAATCTTCAGTTGGATATTTATATAGAATATGATGGAGTCTTTTAATCACTTTCTTTTATATCTGCAATCTTTTCGTATTGAATTTCGTCGTATTTGACCTTGCTACCGGTAAAATTTACCCTAAATATGTAAATTTTTTGTCTTGTTTCTTGATTTTTTATATTTTGTACTCTTCACTACATTTTGGCTGTTTATATGTTTGTTTTCTAGCTTGTATATGAGTTTACACTGTTATAATTTGATCAATTTGTCCAATTTCGTGTATTGACCATTTTTATACAAATCTTCAGTTGGATATTCATATAGAATATGATGGAGTATTTTAATCACTTTCTCTTATATCTGCAATCTTTTCATAATGAATTTCGTCGTATTGACCTTGCTACTAGTAAAATTTGCCCTAAATATGTAATTTTTTTGTCTTCTTTCTTGAATTTTTATATTTTGTACTCTTCACTACATTTTGGCTCTTTATATGTTTCTTTTCTAGCTTGTATATGAGTTTACACTGTTATAATTTGATCAATTTGTCAAATTTCGTGTATTGACCGTTTTTATACAAGTCTTCAGTTGGATATTCATATAGAATATGATGGAGTATTTTAATCACTTTCTTTTATATCTGCAATATTTTCATATTGAATTTTGTCGTATTCGACCTTGCTACCAGTAAAATTTGCCCTAAATATGTAATTTTTTGTCTTGTTTTTTGATTTTTTTCTATTTTGTACTCTTCACTACATTTTGGCTCTTTATATATTTGTTTTCTAGCTTGTATATGAGTTTACACTGTTATAACTTTATCAATTTTTCCAATTTCGTGTATTGACCATTTTTATACAAGTCTTCAGTTGGATATTCATATGGATGATGATGAAGTCTTTTGATCACTTTCTTTTATATCTGCAATCTTTTCATATTGAATTTTGTCGTATTTGACCTTGCTACCGGTAAAATTTGCCCTAAATATGTAATTTTTTTGTCTTGTTTCTTGATTTTTTATATTTTGTATTCTACACTACATTTTGTCTCTTTATATGTATGTTTTCTGGCTTCTATATGTGTCTTCAGTTGTATATTCATATCGAAGATGGTGGAGCCTTTTTACCACCCGCCCAAACAGGTTATGGGCCCTGGGAGGGACAATGAATAAAACAATGAATATAAATATAAAAACCTAATATTTTATGTTTGACCAAAGATAACAGCCTGAGTTGAAGCTTTCCTTCATCATTTTGATTTATTTTTATCAAATACAACAAAAATTTAAAGAATAAACCAAATTTCGAATGATTTATAACGGATTTTTTTAATGAGAATACAAAATTAATAGATATATAAGATTCTAAATCTTGTCGAGTCAACGAATCAGTTAAATATTTCCAATATTTGGGAGTATCTATAAAACTTAGCTATTAATTCGAAAACGGGTCTATAAGTCAGCGTTTAAATTATTCGTTACAAAGGAATATTTCGAAAATATGATGTAGAATCATATTAAATAACGAAGAATTCAAGAGACTGGTGTTGGAACACACTTCTTATTTATTTAATTTATTAAAATATATTGAATCTTATAAATCTCTCGTTAAGGAGATTTAGTGTTGTACCTTTAATTTTCATGTAATTATTTATTTAATACAGAGATATTTTGGTTTAATTTTAGTTTTATTCCCTTTAATGAAAAAAATTGCTGAAACATCAGAAATACTAAATGCTAGTCTGGCTGTATTTATTTTTTTAATTATTGAAAAATACAACTATCATTCAACATTTTGTTGTTGCTATATTTGAGTTGAAATTAATTTTATATTATTCATTTTGCATTTCGAAGAACTTCTTATATTGCTGGGTATTTAAAAGTTGCCAAATTGGCATATATGGGACTCCTTCTTCCACATTCTGTATTTGCTTTAAATATGTATTTTTTTTGTCTTGTTTCTTGATTTTTTATATTTTGGACTCTTCAATACATTTTGGGTCTTTATATGTTTGTTTTCTAGCTTGTATATGAGTTTACACTGTTATAATTTGATCAGTTCATCAAATTTTGTGTATTGACCATTTTTATACAAGTCTTCACTTGGATATTCATATGGAATATGATGGAGTCTTTTAATCACTTTCTTTTATATCTGCAATATTTTCATATTGAATTTCGTCGTATTTGACCTTGCTACCGGTAAAATTTACCCTATATATGTAAATTTTTTGTCTTGTTTCTTGATTTTTTATATTTTGGACTCTTCACTACATTTTGGCTCTTTATATGTTTGTTTTCTAGCTTGTATATGAGTTTACACTGTTATAACTTTATCAATTTGTCCAATTTCGTGTATTGACGACCATCTTTATACAAGTCTTCAGTTGGATATTCATATATACTATGATGGAGTATTTTAATCACTTTCTTTTATATCTGCAATATTTTCATATTGAATTTCGTCGTATTTGACCTTGCTACTAGTAAAATTTGCCCTAAATATGTAATTTTTTGACTTGTTTCTTGATTTTTCATATTTTGCACTCTTCACTACATTTTGGCTCTTTATATGTTTGTTTTCTAGCTTGTATATGAGTTTACACTGTTATAATTTGATCAATTTGTCCAATTTCGTGTATTGACCATTTTTATACAAATCTTCAGTTGGATATTCATATAGAATATGATGGAGTATTTTAATCACTTTCTCTTATATCTGCAATCTTTTCATAATGAATTTCGTCGTATTTGACCTTGCTACTAGTAAAATTTGCCCTAAATATGTAATTTTTTGTCCTGTTTCTTGATTTTTTATATTTTGTACTCTTCACTACATTTTGGCTGTTTATATGTTTGTTTTCTAGCTTGTATATGAGTTTACACTGTTATAACTTGATCAATTTGTCCAATTTCGTGTATTGACCATTTTTATACAAGTCTTCAGTAGGATATTGATATGGAATATGATGGAGTATTTTAAACACTTTCTTTTATATCTGCATTCCTTTTATATTGAATTTGTTCGTATGCTACCGATAAATAAGTGAGTTCTGGCTGGAAATAGGCATAATACATACACCTACATATAAATTTGCTTTTTGTTCTGCATTTTTTATTTATTATAGATCATAATTTTCTTGTGTTATTTCCTATTTTCAGTAATTTTTCACTGAAGTATTTTTTCTTTTGTATTGTTATCTGATTGTTTACTTTCTTTCTTTGTATTTCATAGTTCATCTGATGTCTGGGGTTGTATGGAAACTTTTTCATTTTCTTTTATAGACTGTCCCTTCTCATTGTTTTTGTGAATTTTAAAATTGTGCCACTAGTTTGTATTTTTAATTATCATCTTTTTTTTATTGTACATGTGCTTTTAGCTCCTTTCAGTAGCCCTATCAGCTTGTCAATGCTTTGTAGTTGTTTTTATTGTATTAGTCTGAAAACGGTTTCTATAAGTTTTTCATTATTTGTCTCTTCTTGGTTTGTTCGAAATTTTTTGCTTTCCTCTTTAAAAACAAGAATATCTGTGTTATTCTTATAGCTACATCAAATCTGACCATATCATCTGAAAGGGCAGTAAAGCTGTAATAAAATAGGGAGTTACTAATGTTAAAAAATGTTATACCGGGTGTGGTAAAAGGATAAATGTAAAAATTGAAAAGAATGCAAACTTAGTGGTATTTTCTTGCTAGCTGTACCATTGAAATTTGGTGAATAAGTAGTTGTTTTTTTCTAGGAAAAACTATTAAATGTAATAGACTTTTAAACGGTATATCAACTTTTCACTTAACTTTTTGTTTTTCCAACAATATCACTGTTTTATGTCAGAAAAACATAAAATTCAGAAACGCAAATTTTGTTAAATATCTCGATAAATATCAACTTTTCGAAAAAGTGTTAAGGACATTTTTCGTTGCAAATGACTTGTACTATCACCTACTTAAGTTTGGCGCCTATTATAGTAGACACCCTGTATAAATAATGGATGGTTTTCAGTTCCCCTTATTTGTAAACTTACCCGCAATCTCATGATATTGAATATCCGGCTGTAAAAACTACTTCTTGGTTCATCTTTGTTTCTTGACATTTAAATCTTGCCAGTAGATATAACATGAACTTTTTAGGTGTCATGGTACATGGTTGATAGAGCATGCTTGGAGGAAAAAAGTGGTTCTGATAAAGTCCAAGGAAAAGCAGGTAATTGGGTGAAGCAGTTCGAAAATTGATGTCGATTTTTCATGTTTTTGGAAAGTTTCCTTTGCACTTTAAACAATTGCAACATCTTGGAAACTGTTTCCAGGTTAGTTTATCTGTCAAAAACAGCGCCATCTACGTGAAAAATCCGACATTTCTTCTCGACCAATCACACAGTGACTAAGTGTTAATAAACTTACTGTTCGAAACAGGAAGGCATCATGAACCAGCTCAAAGTGATCCTGGAAGAGAAAGATATAGGCAGTTTCAAAATAATGCTCGAGAGCGTGGTCAGTCAGTTGAATTCCGAATCGTACGCTTGGAATTTCGCAAACTTCCTGAACGAGAATTATTTGAACAAAGACGACCTTTGGCTCAACACCGATTGCACATTTATCGATTTAAAGTTCAATCCGCACTTCGAAAGGATGCATAAGACTTTGAATCATCTGTTTTTGAACGGAAAGAATATAAAGCATTTCGGTAAGGCACTCGGGGACATCATGAGGTTCCTCAGGGAGAAACTGTTCGATCGGACCTTATTGATAAACCGGGGAAAGATCAACAACAAGATGAAAATAGCTATATTCAGGCATAAACTCAGTCTACATTCCCAGACCGACTGTATCGAAGAAACGGAGGAAGGTTGGAGGATACCCTCCACGGAAACCTCGGAAATCTACACGATCAAAGCTGTACCGGTGTCTTGCAGATGCGAGTTCATATGTCCCGAGTGTAAGTGTTGCATCCATAAATATTTGTGCAGCTGCGTGGATTCGTACGTTAAATGGAACATGTGCAAACACATACATCTCCTATGTCGACACCTGAACAGTCTGGATAACCGCGAAAGTGAGGTTAGAAACGATGACAACTACTCGAAGCAACAGATACTGTACGTTAAAGGCCCCCAGATGGAGTTCGTGAAGCAACCATTGCAAATCGAGTACGTGGAACAACCGCAACAGATCGAATTCATCAAGCAGACTGGCGCCGACCAGTTTGAGGTTATGAAACAGGCGCAGAAGGTCGATTTCGTCACTCAAACCGCCCAGATCGAAGGATTGCAGATGCATCACATTCAAATGGGTGAGTTTTCAGTTTACACCGATTATGTGTTACGTTAAATTGAATTTTAAATGGTAAATGAAGGAGTCAATCGTACGTAAATGGATCTTTATTGATAAAATTTGCTCTACATGTTTCGCCTTGTTAGGGCATCTTCAGGAGCTCTGTAAAATGGAGAAAATATGAAAACATGAAACATGAACATGAAAACATGAAATAAAATACTACAACACTGTGACATTTTCAAGAACTTACTCGTCAAGATTATACAGGTTGACATAAACATAAACCTTTCCGGTTATTATAAAATTCAGATTTAGGAGAACAAGCACACTTTTCAGACAAAGCTGATTCTTAGTAAAACTTTTCCAATGGTGAATTTCAATCGTTCAAATGACAGCGTCAGTTTCATTTTATGGTTAACATTGACAATTGACATTATTGACAAAGACGTGAGGTGAGAAGTGACGCAAGTAATGGGTGCGCTCGGAAATTTCATAAACGCAGTAATCAAATCAAACTTTCAAATATAGGATGATAGCTGAGGTGTGATTCCGTTTGAGTGTTTAAACATTTGTTTTGGTGTGTTTTCAAATTTTTGGCTATCTCATAAATTTCCATAAGGTCAAGTTTGTTGCCCTTATCTAAATTGTGCAAAAGAGTAACATTTTCTGACTCATCAAATTCATGTTCGTTTATTCTTAAGTGTCGTCCAAAAGAACTCTTGTCTTTGTAGTTCCTTATATGTTCAGATATTCTAGTCCCCAGAGCTCTAAACGTCTTTCCTATATAAAATTTGTCACAGGTTTTACAGTTTAATTTGTATACGCCATTCTTCTCCAGTATGGGTGTTTTATCCTTGCAATTAAGTAGATGGCTATGGAGACAATTATTAGCTTTAAAGACTATTTCAATATTGTGTTTTTCAAAAAATTTTTTAATTGGGTAGCACATGTTTCCGTAAAATGGCAATGAGAATCTTCCAATTACTTGTTTTTAGCATCTGGGGACTGATCATTTCGGTGTGACTCATTGTGCAATTTCAAAAACTTCCTCATCAGCAGTCTGTCCACCACATCTGAGGTGTAACCATTTTTGTAAGCTACATATTTGATTATCTGTAATTCCCTGTTGAAACTGTCTCTGCTCAACGGTAAATGTAACATTCTGTGGACATAAGAGTTTAGAGCAGCAAACTTATGGCATGCTGGGTGGTTTGAGCTCTCATTGATGGTTGCTACAGTTTGGGATTCCTTTCTGTGTACATCCACAGATACTCTGTTATGGTCCAAGGTAAGAGTTAAATCCAGGAAATTAATCTGGTTGAAACCAATTTCCAAGGTGAAGTGGATGTTTTCATGCAGAGTGTTAAACAAATTCAACAACACCCAAGCTAGATCTGTGCTGCCAGTGAATATTATTAGGATGTCATCAACATATCTGTAGTATTTGAAAATGTGTTTTATTATGGGTGTTTTCAAACTAAATAAGACCTTTTCCAAATTATCCATGAAAATTTCTGCCATGAGAGAAGATGGAGGTGCTCCCATAGGCAAGCCCATCTCCAATTTATATATTTCATTGTTGAACTGGCAAAAGTTCTGTTCCAAAGATAGCTTGAGTAGACCTAGGATGTCCTTTCTCAGTTCAGGGTTGACGTTTTTCTTAAGTAGCTCTTTCTCGATCAGTGAAACACATTCAACAGGGGGGATTGAAGTGAATAGGTTTTTAGCATCAAGTGATATTAACTTGCCCCCTCTGGGATCTGTAAGTCTTTCAATGATTCTGCTAATTTAATACTATTCTTTATGCTGTATGTGGGTATGAACTCCGTTAATTCCTTCAACTCTTCATTTAGAAACTGGCTTATTTTGTATACAGGTGTGTTTACGTAACTTACTACTGGTCTTATGGGTGCGTTAACCTTATGCAGTTTTGGGAGGCCATATAACTTAGGGACCTTTGGGTTTGGGTGGATCAACTTTCTGTATTTACCGTAGTTATTCTCAAACTCTTCTGATAATTTGAAGTTTTTACTTTATTAATAAGAATTGAAGTGGGGTTGTTGTTCAATCTGGTGAAGCCGTTATCATTCAAGAATTCCTCCACTTTACTGACATAAAGGCTCCTCTCTAACACCACTAAGCATGCACCTTTGTCGGCTTTCACTACTGTTAAATTATTCTCTCTGATTTTCTTCTTGATGTTGTTAATGTCTTTCATCATTTCTTTTGTTCTACTGTTATGTTTCGATATTCTTCTCTTTTCGTTGAGGAAATGGCTTTTACAGTTGGCACGGATTTCATTTTTGCTGTCTGCGTCCAAATATGATCTCTCCAACACAGCATCCACACTTACGGCAAGTGTATCCAATTGATGTTTAGAATGGTTAGGTATAGAGTGTTTAAGTCCCATATTCAAGATTTTCATTTCTCCTTCCGAAAATTGTACAGTTGACATATTTATTAAGTTAGGGTGGAAGTTGAAAGGTGGGTCTGGTTCATTCACACTTCTTCCATTCTTTTTGTTTGCTTTTTCTGTTCGTAGGTGTTCCAATTTTTTCTTTAGAATGTCGGTTTTCCATATTCTCAGGGTTTCCACCTCACATTTTGTCTCGTCTATGACCTGTCTACGTTCTAGGTTATTCAGGCTGTTCAAATGTTTAACCATGTTTCCCAACATTAAGTTTGTGTTTCTCAGTTGGGTGTAATGTATTTTTATCTCCTTTTTCAGAAATTTCTTCCTAATTCTCCAGTCCTCTTCATCATTTAGTTTTTCGACAATTTGAAGTTACAGAATCTAGGTGTCAACTCTTCCAAAATGCAAGTTCTAACAAACCAGATGCTCAGTTTTATGTTGCAGGCTTTGATGGAAGCTCTCCTGTATTTAATGGCCAAGTTTGACGTACCATCTTCATATAATAAACTACTAACCCAGTGGCCATAATCCATTTTGAATACTATGGTAAATGAAGGAGTCAATCGTACGTAAATGGATCTTTATTGATAAAATTTGCTCTACATGTTTCGCCTTGTTAGGGCATCTTCAGGAGCTCTGTAAAATGGAGAAAATATGAAAACATGAAACATGAACATGAAAACATGAAATAAAATACTACAACACTGTGACATTTTCAAGAACTTACTCGTCAAGATTATACAGGTTGACATAAACATAAACCTTTCCGGTTATTATAAAATTCAGATTTAGGAGAACAAGCACACTTTTCAGACAAAGCTGATTCTTAGTAAAACTTTTCCAATGGTGAATTTCAATCGTTCAAATGACAGCGTCAGTTTCATTTTATGGTTAACATTGACAATTGACATTATTGACAAAGACGTGAGGTGAGAAGTGACGCAAGTAATGGGTGCGCTCGGAAATTTCATAAACGCAGTAATCAAATCAAACTTTCAAATATAGGATGATAGCTGAGGTGTGATTCCGTTTGAGTGTTTAAACATTTGTTTTGGTGTGTTTTCAAATTTTTGGCTATCTCATAAATTTCCATAAGGTCAAGTTTGTTGCCCTTATCTAAATTGTGCAAAAGAGTAACATTTTCTGACTCATCAAATTCATGTTCGTTTATTCTTAAGTGTCGTCCAAAAGAACTCTTGTCTTTGTAGTTCCTTATATGTTCAGATATTCTAGTCCCCAGAGCTCTAAACGTCTTTCCTATATAAAATTTGTCACAGGTTTTACAGTTTAATTTGTATACGCCATTCTTCTCCAGTATGGGTGTTTTATCCTTGCAATTAAGTAGATGGCTATGGAGACAATTATTAGCTTTAAAGACTATTTCAATATTGTGTTTTTCAAAAATTTTTTTAATTGGGTAGCACATGTTTCCGTAAAATGGCAATGAGAATCTTCCAATTACTTGTTTTTTAGCATCTGGGGACTGATCATTTCGGTGTGACTCATTGTGCAATTTCAAAAACTTCCTCATCAGCAGTCTGTCCACCACATACTACAGATATGTTGATGACATCCTAATAATATTCACTGGCAGCACAGATCTAGCTTGGGTGTTGTTGAATTTGTTTAACACTCTGCATGAAAACATCCACTTCACCTTGGAAATTGGTTTCAACCAGATTAATTTCCTGGATTTAACTCTTACCTTGGACCATAACAGAGTATCTGTGGATGTACACAGAAAGGAATCCCAAACTGTAGCAACCATCAATGAGAGCTCAAACCACCCAGCATGCCATAAGTTTGCTGCTCTAAACTCTTATGTCCACAGAATGTTACATTTACCGTTGAGCAGAGACAGTTTCAACAGGGAATTACAGATAATCAAATATGTAGCTTACAAAAATGGTTACACCTCAGATGTGGTGGACAGACTGCTGATGAGGAAGTTTTGAAATTGCACAATGAGTCACACCGAAATGATCAGTCCCCAGATGCTAAAAAACAAGTAATTGGAAGATTCTCATTGCCATTTTACGGAAACATGTGCTACCCAATTAAAAAAATTTTTGAAAAACACAATATTGAAATAGTCTTTAAAGCTAATAATTGTCTCCATAGCCATCTACTTAATTGCAAGGATAAAACACCCATACTGGAGAAGAATGGCGTATACAAATTAAACTGTAAAACCTGTGACAAATTTTATATAGGAAAGACGTTTAGAGCTCTGGGGACTAGAATATCTGAACATATAAGGAACTACAAAGACAAGAGTTCTTTTGGACGACACTTAAGAATAAACGAACATGAATTTGATGAGTCAGAAAATGTTACTCTTTTGCACAATTTAGATAAGGGCAACAAACTTGACCTTATGGAAATTTATGAGATAGCCAAAAATTTGAAAACACACCAAAACAAATGTTTAAACACTCAAACGGAATCACACCTCAGCTATCATCCTATATTTGAAAGTTTGATTTGATTACTGCGTTTATGAAATTTCCGAGCGCACCCATTACTTGCGTCACTTCTCACCTCACGTCTTTGTCAATAATGTCAATTGTCAATGTTAACCATAAAATGAAACTGACGCTGTCATTTGAACGATTGAAATTCACCATTGGAAAAGTTTTACTAAGAATCAGCTTCGTCTGAAAAGTGTGCTTGTTCTCCTAAATCTGAATTTTATAATAACCGGAAAGGTTTATGTTTATGTCAACCTGTATAATCTTGACGAGTAAGTTCTTGAAAATGTCACAGTGTTGTAGTATTTTATTTCATGTTTTCATGTTCATGTTTCATGTTTTCATATTTTCTCCATTTTACAGAGCTCCTGAAGATGCCCTAACAAGGCGAAACATGTAGAGCAAATTTTATCAATAAAGATCCATTTACGTACGATTGACTCCTTCATTTACCATAGTATTCAAAATGGATTATGGCCACTTGGTTAGTAGTTTATTATATGAATTTTAAATGTTTCACAAGGGCGAAATTTAAGTTTCCTGTGACATACAACGAAATCTGATGGTTTAAATCTGTTCGGTCCTTTTGTTATAGCATGAATTTGAGGCTGAGGCGATCGCTGAATATTTGAATTTCGCGCTAATTTTATAAGTCAACACTGGTGACTTCGCACGTGTTATGGATACGCATACGCATCTAGAACGCGAATTGGAATAGAAGATCTCTCGCTATCACGTTTGTTATCGAAATTGTTTGAAAAATCACGCTTATTTTGATTTGTTCTTTGGATATATTACACGCTTGGTTTCACCCGCATATTTGGAAGTTTCGCATCGCATTTTGATTGTGTTTTCAACACCGCATTTGAACAAATGTTGGACTAGAAATCCCGCAGCAAGGGGTCCCTGTGAAGAGCTGATAATTGGAGCAGAGCCCTGAAATCATCGTAGTAAGTCATCATTGTTGACCGCATTTCTTTATATGAATTTTGTTGTTTCATATTGTATATTTCGCGTTCGCACCAGCTTCAAACGCAAAAATAAATACAGTCCACTTATCTCTCAAAATTACTGAGCTATCGGACATAACAAAATCTTTGTTTTCATTCGAAACACTCGAATGACAGTTTATCAGAACCAAGACAGGATGTAAATGTCATTGTGCTGTCATTTTGTTATCTATGACCCTCCTCTTCAAGGTCAAACATAAGAATCTATGTTGCAATTGATGTAGAAGTCATAAACGCGCTCATTATCGACTGTGTCCTTGAGAAAGCGTTCACGAATTGAGGTTAGGTGCATTTCCAGATAACCAAATGGGCCAAGGCAACCAAGTCGAAAGCACTTACATATACTGCAACGAGACGAACCAGAGGGAAATGGATGCCATACTGGCCGAAGTGAACATCCTAGAGACGGTGCAAGTAACTCAAATACCCACCAGTTGCACCATCCAGATACCAACCTCGTGCACTCAAGTGGTATCAGCCGAAGCCTTCGGCGAGGTTGTCGATACGAAGGAATCTTTGAAAATGAAATTTTTGAAACTTCTCGAAGAAGCTTCATCGCCCTCTGAACTGGAAGTTGTTCAAAAGATGTTGGCTTCGATTACTCCCACTTTGGAGGTTATAAAAGGCACGAGTTCGAATCAAGTTCTATTTCCTATATAGTTTTTGGGAATTCTTTTTGATTTTTTTAAGTGTTCTACGTCATGTGATAGAGGAGGTAGAAATATATATACGAATGAGGCCTGGATGTGTTTGATTCTACAATGAATCGTACCTTGGTTTCATTTGGATCCTTTTTATTTTAAATTGTATATTTATCAGTTTTTTATAAGTCGGAACTGTGCAGAGTGTTTTCGAAGAATTTCGTTAAGACACGAAGAAATTAGGTATCTTTAAAAGGCAGAATAAGAATAATACAGAAATAAAGAACGAATAAGTAGTAAAGTAAAGAGATAAAATGAGTTAACAACACAAAATTAATACAATAAAATCACGAAATGTAACAAATTTCACTTTAAAAGATACAAAATGAATTATTAAACAAGTTTTTAGTCTTTAATATTTAGAAAATTCTTTATTTCCTCATACTATTAACATACAATCATATTAAGTGATTATTTTTATGTTGGAGCCTTTTCGAGTATTTTTTGAGATACTTAATTTTTTGTCGTTTAAGAGTAATCCTTTGAAATTCAAGCACTGTATCAGTTTATCTCAGTCAACAATATTATATCGAATTATTGCAATCTAAAGTTATATGTTTTATCTGGAAAATCTTTGTTTGTGATATACATTTTAGTTTATTTTATGCCATGTTTTGACAATTTTCTTTATCCTTTTTGTCATCTGATTTATTTGATTCGAAAATGTTAAGTATCAGTGGAATGAGTTAAGACGTGCATTAAAAAGATTATTTATACGTATTTAATTGTTTTTTCGATTATTGAAATAATAACAATTTAATATTTTCATGGGTGTTTTATTTTAGTGAAATGTTATCAGTTTGTTTGAATTTAATCTGTCTTTCAGAAGTTAAAGTGAATTTCGGTGTGTGTAATTATATATTTATATAATTTCTGATCATAAAAGTTTATATGCGAACAAGAACCTTGTCAAATCGAAAAAAATTATCTACATAATGAAAAACTTGAGGAAACGGTTTGTAGAATAACAGAAGAAAAACAACCACATAGCATTAACGAGCTGATAGGGCTTTTGAGGGGAGCTAAAAGGATATGTACGTTAAGAAAAAAGATAATTAAAAATACTAACTGGTGGTACAATTTTAAAATTCACATAAACAATGAGAAGGGACAGTCTATAAAAGAAAATGAAGAAGTTTCCATACAACCCCAGACATCAGATAAACTATGAAATACAAAGAAAGAAATTAAACGAATTAGATAACAATACAAAAGAAAAAATACTTCAGTGAAAAATTACTGGGAATAGGCACTAATACAAGAACACTATGATCTATAATAAATAAAATCTTAACATTTCAAAATAAAACAAAAACACATTTAATATTTAAAGGAAGGACAGATAAAAATGCAGAACATAAAGCAAATTTATATATAGAAGAAGTATATATTATGCCTATATTATATTCAATATGAAAAGATTGCAGATATAGAAAAAAAGTGATTGAAAGATTCCATATGAATATTCAACTGAATACTTGTATAAAAATGGCCAATACACGAAATTGGACAAATTGATCAAATTATAACAGTGTAAACTCATATACAAGCTAGAAAACAAACATATAAAGAGCCAAAATGTAGTGAAGAGTACAAAATATAAAAAATCAAGAAACAGGACAAAAAAATTACATATTTAGGGCAAATTTTACTAGTAGCAAGGTCAAATCCGACGGAATTCAATATGAAAAGATTGCAGATATAAAAGAAAGTGATTAAAAGACTCCATCATATTCTATATTAATATCCAACTGAAGACTTGTATAAAAATGGCCAATACACGAAATTGGACAAATTGATCAAATTATAACAGTGTAAATTCATATACAAGCTAGAGAACAAACATATAAAGAGCCAAAATGTAGTGAAGAGTACAAAATATAAAAAATCAAGAAACAGGACAAAAAAATTACATATTTAGGGCAAATTTTACTAGTAGCAAGGTCAAATACGACGAAATTCAATATAAAAAGATTGCAGATATAAAAGAAAGTGATTAAAAGACTACATCATATTCCATATGAATATCCAACTGAAGACTTGTATAAAAATGGCCAATACACGAAATTGGACAAATTGATCAAATTATAACAGTGTAAATTCATACACAAGCTAGAGAACAAACATATAAAGAGCCAAAATGTAGTGAAGAGTACAAAATATAAAAAATCAAGAAACAGGACAAAAAAATTACATATTTAGGGCAAATTTTACTAGTAGCAAGATCAAATACGACGAAATTCAATATGAAAAGATTGCAGATATAAAAGAAAGTGATTAAAAGACTACATCATATTCCATATGAATATCCAACTGAAGACTTGTATAAAAATGGCCAATACACGAAATTGGACAAATTGATCAAATTATAACAGTGTAAATTCATACACAAGCTAGAAAACAAACATATAAAGAGCCAAAATGTAGTGAAGAGTACAAAATATAAAAAATCAAGAAACAGGACAAAAAAATTACATATTTAGGGCAAATTTTACTAGTAGCAAGATCAAATACGACGAAATTCAATATAAAAAGATTGCAGATATAAAAGAAAGTGATTAAAAGACTACATCATATTCCATATGAATATCCAACTGAAGACTTGTATAAAAATGGCCAATACACGAAATTGGACAAATTGATCAAATTATAACAGTGTAAATTCATACACAAGCTAGAAAACAAACATATAAAGAGCCAAAATGTAGTGAAGAGTACAAAATATAAAAAATCAAGAAACAGGACAAAAAAATTACATATTTAGGGCAAATTTTACTAGTAGCAAGATCAAATACGACGAAATTCAATATGAAAAGATTGCAGATATAAAAGAAAGTGATTAAAAGACTCCATCATATTCTATATAAATATCCAACTGAAGTCTTGTATAAAAATGGTCAATACACGAAATTAGACAAATTGATCAAATTATAACAGTGTAAACTCATATACAAGCTAGAAAACTAACATATAAAGAGCCAAAATGTAGTGAAGAGTACAAAATATAAAAATCAAGAAACAGGACAAAAATTACATATTTAGGGCAAATTTTACTAGTAGCAAGGTCAAATACGACGGAATTCAATAAGAAAAGATTGCAGATATAAAAGAGGGTGATTAAAAGACTCCATCATATTCTATATGAATATCCAACTGAAGTCTTTTATAAAAATGGCCAATACACGAAATTGGACAAATTGATCAAATTATAACAGTGTAAACTCATATACAAGCTAGAAAACAAACATATAAACAGCCAAAATGTAGTGAAGAGTACAAAATATGAAAAATCAAGAGACAAGTCAAAAAATTACATATTTAGAGCAAATACAGAATGTGGAAGGAGTCCCATATATGCCACTGAAATTAAAGTGAATAAATGTTCAGAGGTTTCTTTTCGGTCAAAAATTTTTTAGAGACTCAATTAGACAAAAATGCCGACGTTTCGATTTTACTTTAAAATCATCTTCAGGGCTCTAAAATAAATGACAACTTAACAGTAAGAACAAGTAAAAATTCAAATAACCAGAGAACAGAATTGAATAAGAACATTAATCAGACTAATAAAGTAATAAATATGCTTAAAAATATCTTTGAAATTATCACACAAATACATACAGTAATCGGAAGCTACTCACACTGTCAGTTGGTCTCTATTGTAAATTTAAAAATTAAAAACAACGAGGATGAATAAGTAAAGGACATCCTATACAGCTGATTGAATTGTACGAAATAAACACACCAAAGGAAAATGAACCGGATGGATGACATTCAGTGTTAATCACCTGATAACTATCAAATAAGAAAACGAAATTCAATATAAAAAGATATAAAAGAAAGTGATTAAAAGATTCCATCATATTCTATATGAATATCCAACTAAAGACTTGTATAAAAATGGTCAATACACGAAATTGGACAAATTGATCAAGTTATAACAGTGTAAACTCATATACAAGCTAGAAAACAAGCATATAAAGAGCCAAAATGTAGTGAAGAGTACAAAATATAAAAAATCAAGAAACAAGAAAAAAAAATTACATATTTAGGGCAAATTTTACTAGTATCAAGGTCAAATACGACGAAATTCAATATGAAAAGATTGCAGATATAAAAGAAAGTGATTAAAAGACTACATCATATTCCATATGAATATCCAACTGAAGACTTGTATAAAAATGGCCAATACACGAAATTGGACAAATTGATCAAATTATAACAGTGTAAATTCATACACAAGCTAGAAAACAAACATATAAAGAGCCAAAATGTAGTGAAGAGTACAAAATATAAAAAATCAAGAAACAGGACAAAAAAATTACATATTTAGGGCAAATTTTACTAGTAGCAAGATCAAATACGACGAAATTCAATATGAAAAGATTGCAGATATAAAAGAAAGTGATTAAAAGACTCCATCATATTCTATATAAATATCCAACTGAAGTCTTGTATAAAAATGGCCAATACACGAAATTGGACAAATTGATCAAATTATAACACTGTAAACTCATATACAAGCTAGAAAACAAACATATAAAGAGCCAAAATGTAGTGAAGAGTACAAAATATAAAAAATCAAGAAACAGGACAAAAAAATTACATATTTAGGGCAAATTTTACTAGTAGCAAGGTCAAATACGACGGAATTCAATAAGAAAAGATTGCAGATATAAAAGAGGGTGATTAAAAGACTCCATCATATTCTATATGAATATCCAACTGAAGTCTTTTATAAAAATGGCCAATACACGAAATTGGACAAATTGATCAAATTATAACAGTGTAAACTCATATACAAGCTAGAAAACAAACATATAAACAGCCAAAATGTAGTGAAGAGTACAAAATATGAAAAATCAAGAGACAAGTCAAAAAATTACATATTTAGAGCAAATACAGAATGTGGAAGGAGTCCCATATATGCCACTGAAATTAAAGTGAATAAATGTTCAGAGGTTTCTTTTCGGTCAAAAATTTTTTAGAGACTCAATTAGACAAAAATGCCGACGTTTCGATTTTACTTTAAAATCATCTTCAGGGCTCTAAAATAAATGACAACTTAACAGTAAGAACAAGTAAAAATTCAAATAACCAGAGAACAGAATTGAATAAGAACATTAATCAGACTAATAAAGTAATAAATATGCTTAAAAATATCTTTGAAATTATCACACAAATACATACAGTAATCGGAAGCTACTCACACTGTCAGTTGGTCTCTATTGTAAATTTAAAAATTAAAAACAACGAGGATGAATAAGTAAAGGACATCCTATACAGCTGATTGAATTGTACGAAATAAACACACCAAAGGAAAATGAACCGGATGGATGACATTCAGTGTTAATCACCTGATAACTATCAAATAAGAAAAACGAAATTCAATATAAAAAGATATAAAAGAAAGTGATTAAAAGATTCCATCATATTCTATATGAATATCCAACTAAAGACTTGTATAAAAATGGTCAATACACGAAATTGGACAAATTGATCAAGTTATAACAGTGTAAACTCATATACAAGCTAGAAAACAAGCATATAAAGAGCCAAAATGTAGTGAAGAGTACAAAATATAAAAAATCAAGAAACAAGAAAAAAAAATTACATATTTAGGGCAAATTTTACTAGTATCAAGGTCAAATACGACGAAATTCAATATGAAAAGATTGCAGATATAAAAGAAAGTGATTAAAAGACTACATCATATTCCATATGAATATCCAACTAAAGACTTGTATAAAAATGCTCAATACACGAAACTGGACAAATTGATCAAGTTATAACAGTGTAATCTCATATATAAGCTAGAAAACAAGCATATAAAGAGCCAAAATGTAGTGAAGAGTACAAAATATAAAAAATCAAGAAACAAGAAAAAAAAATTACATATTTAGGGCAAATTTTACTAGTATCAAGGTCAAATACGACGAAATTCAATATGAAAAGATTGCAGATATAAAAGAAAGTGATTAAAAGACTACATCATATTCCATATGAATATCCAACTAAAGACTTGTATAAAAATGCTCAATACACGAAACTGGACAAATTGATCAAGTTATAACAGTGTAATCTCATATATAAGCTAGAAAACAAACATATAAAGAGCCAAAATGTAGTGAAGAGTCCAAAATATAAAAAATCAAGTAACAAGACAAAAAATTTACATATTTAGAGCAAATACAGAATGTGGAAGAAGGAGTCCCATATATGCCAATTTGGCAACTTTTAAATACCCAGCAATATAAGAAGTTCTTCGAAATGCAAAATGAATAATATAAAATTAATTTCAACTCAAATATAGCAACAACAAAATGTTGAATGATAGTTGTATTTTTCAATAATTAAAAAAATAAATATAGCCAGACTAGCATTTAGTATTTCTGATGTTTAAGCAATTTTTTTCACCAAGGGGAATAAAACAAAAATTATACTAAAATATCTCTGTATTAAATAAATAATTACATGAAAATTAAAGGTACAACAGTAAATTTCCTTAACGAAAGATTTATAAGATTTAATATATTTTAATAAATTAAATAAATAAGAAGTGTGTTCCAACACCAGTCTCTTGAATTCTTCGTTATTTAATATGATTCTACATCATATTTTCGAAATATTCCTTTGTAACGAATAATTTAAACGCTGACTTATAGACCCGTTTTCGAATTAATTGCTATGTTTTATAGATACTCCCAAATATTGGAAATATTTAACTGATTCGTTGACTCGACAAGATTTAGAATCTTATATATCTATTAATTTTGTATTCTCCTTAAAAAAATCCGTTATAGATCATTCGAAATTTGGTTTATTCTTTAAATTTTTGTTGTATTTGAGCAAAAATAATGAAGGAAAGCTTCAACTCAGGCCGTTATCTTTGGTTGAACCTAAAAAATTAGGTGTTTATATTTATATTCATTGTTTTGTTCATCGTCCCTCCCAGGGCCCATAACCTGTTTGGGCGGGAGGGGCAGGTTCGGGTGGTGGGGCTGGTGCCAATTTGATTATAATCTTCTTCTCTTGTCCTTTCTTGCTCAACATGTCGTACATTATCATCATGAATGCGCCAGCACCCATCATCATCACGTCTTTCATCCAACCCAGTACGGTCATCGCCATCATTGGTACTGTTGCGTTGAACATGTCCATGAGGGTGCGCATGAAGAACATACTCATGCCCCCACCCCCTCCACCTTTCTTTCGACCTAGAACATAAAATTAGTTTGAATCTACACATTCCGTTCTGAAAGAAACCGAACTTGCTAAATGCCATTGTTTTGTTACTGAATCACCATTTTTTGTAATTATCTCAGGAAATGATCAGAATTTAGTAGTGAAATGACGAATTGATGGGCGCTTAAAATACTGTTGTGGGCACTGTATGAAGTAGGAGGAGACAATAGACGATCAGGTTCTGATTGGCCAGCGAGTTATCTCGCTAAATGCGCTTATTTCGTTACTGGATCACAATTTTTGTAATTATCTTAGGAAATGATCAGAATTTAGTAGTAAAATGATGAATTGACGGGCGCTTAAAATACTGTTGCGGGCACTGTATGAAGTAGGAGGAGACAATAGACGATCAGGTTCTGATTGGCCAGCGAGTTATCTCGCTAAATGCGCTTATTTTGTTACTGGATCACAATTTTTGTAATTATCTCAGGAAATGATCAGAATTTAGTAGTGAAATGACGAATTGACGGGCGCTTAAAATACTGTTGTGGACACTGTATGAAGTAGGAGGAGACAATAGACGATCAGGTTTCTGATTGGCCAGCGAGTTATCTCGCTAAATGCCCTTGTTTTGTTACTGAATCACCATTTTTTGTAATTATCTCTGGAAATGATCAGAATTTATTAGTAAAATGACGAATTCACGGGCGCTCAAAATACTGTTGGGGGCACTGTATGAACAAGGAGATGACATTTAATGATCAGGTTTCTGATTGGCCAACGACTTATTGCGCTAAATTCTCTTGTTTTGTTACTGAATCACCATTTTTGTAATTATCTCAGGAAATGATCAGAATTTAGTAGTGAAATGACGAATTGACCGGCGCTTAAAATACTGTTGTGGGTGCTGTATGAAGGCGGAGAAGACAATAGACGATCAGGTTCTGATTGGCCAGCGAGTTATCTCGGTAAATGTGCTTATTTTGTTACTGGATCACAATTTTTTGTAATTATCTCAGGAAATGATCAGAATTTAGTAGTGAAATGACGAATTCACGGGCGCTTAAAATACTGTTGGGGGCACTGTATGAACAAGGAGATGGCATTTAATGATCAGGTTCCTGATTGGCCAGCGATTTATCTCGCTAAATGTTCTTGTTTTGTTACTGAATCACCATTTTTGTAATTATCTCAGGAAATGATCAGAATTTAGTAGTGAAATGACGAATTGACGGGCGCTTAAAATACTGTTGTGGGCACTGTATGAAGTAGGAGGAGACAATAGACGATCAGGTTCTGATTGGCCAGCGAGTTATCTCGCTAAATGCGCTCATTTTGTTACTGGATCACAATTTTTGTAATTATCTCAGGAAATGATCAGAATTTAGTAGTGAAATGACGAATTGACGGGCGCTTAAAATACTGTTGTGGGCACTGTATGAAGTAGGAGGAGACAATAGACGATCAGGTTCTGATTGGTCAGCGAGTTATCTCGCTAAATGCGCTTATTTTGTTACTGGATCACAATTTTTGTAATTATCTCAGCAAATGATCAGAATTTAGTAGTGAAATGACGAATTGACGGGCGCTTAAAATACTGTTGTGGGCACTGTATGAAGTAGGAGGAGACAATAGACGATCAGGTTCTGATTGGCCAGCGAGTTATCTCGCTAAATGCGCTCATTTTGTTACTGGATCACAATTTTTGTAATTATCTCAGGAAATGATCAGAATTTAGTAGTGAAATGACGAATTGACGGGCGCTTAAAATACTGTTGTGGGCACTGAATGAAGTAGGAGGAGACAATAGATGATCAGGTGTCTGATTGGCCAGAGAGTTATCTCGCTAAATGCCCTTATTTTGTTACTGGATCACAATTTTTGTAATTATCTCAGGAAATGATCAGAATTTAGTAGTGAATTGACGAATTGACGGGCGCTTAAAATACTGTTGTGGGCACTGAATGAAGTAGGAGGAGACAATAGACGATCAGGTGTCTGATTGGCCAGAGAGTTATCTCGCTAAATGCGCTTATTTTGTTACTGGATCACAATTTTTGTAATTATCTCTGGAAATGATCAGAATTTAATAGTGAAATGACGAATGGACGGGCGCTTAAGATACTGTTGGGGGCACTGTATGAACAAGGAGAAGACATTTAATGATCAGGTTTCTGATTGGCCAGCGAGTTATCTCGCTAAATGCGCTTATTTTGTTACTGGATCACCATTTTTTGTAATTATCTCAGGAAACGATCAGAATTTAGTAGTGAAATGACGAATTGACGGGCGCTTAAAATACTGTTGTGGGCACTGTATGAAGTAGAAAGAGACAATAGACGATTAGGTTCTGATTGGCCAGCGATTTATCTCGCTGAATGTTCTTGTTTTGTTACTGAATCACCATTTTTGTAATTATCTCAGAAAATGATCAGAATTTAGTAGTAAAATGACATATTGGCGGGCGCTTAAGATACTGTTGTGGGCACTGTATGAAGGAGGAGTATACATCTGATGATCAGGTTCCTGATTGGTCAACGAGGATGCCCTTGTTTTTGTAATAATCTCAGGAAATTAGCAGAAAATACCCAGTAAACATGATAGATCACAGATCTATTTCATATGAGATATGGGTGAATCATCGTGAAACATTTTAAAGTAATGTTTCAGAAACATATAGCAAGCGTTCGTGGTAAGTTAGTTACAAAGGTGATTGATTGAGTGGTTTGGACTTGTTCGACGTCTGTTTTTGAATGGAATACAATTGTCTCTAGGAATACGTGTGTAGTGATAAATAAGTTTATCAAAAATAAACATTTATAGTCTATTGAATTAATGTCTTCATTCAGCGAAGATAATAATTTATTTAATATTTATTGAATTTTATTTAAGTTATTGTTTTTATTTTTCACTATTGTTCTGTACAATTTTTAAGATGAATAAAACAGAATTTTTCTTAAATCTGTTCAATTCATTGACAAGAACCTGATATTATTCCTGTTCACGGTTTAACAAGGACTAAAGTCATATATTCATTTCAATGAAGAATATCCCTGAAAAATTGCAATGGCCTGTTATGTCATGTTGCCATGAGATCAAATAAACATACATTAATGTTCAACTGAATCGTTTATGGAGATATGTTTCAATAGAAACATCAAGTCTTTAGACATTAAAGATCACATAGATGTTTCTGAAACGTATAAATGAAATGTTTCATGTTTCAAGAGAAATGTTTCTGAGATTTGGATAATAAACCTATTTCTGATTATATGAAATCTCATTCATTGATTTTTTGTTTGTTTTTAAATCTTGTTTTTGGTTTAATCTTTATTTTACTATGGTACCTATAGTTTCTTCAAGTGCTCTGAGAAAGATCAGAATTCATTGTGTCGGATCTTTCAGTTTTATGATCAGCAAAAGCTGAACTCTACATTTTTTTTAATAATAGAAATGGACGAAAAGTATTTTCACCTCGAAGAAACTCAAGTAAAATCAAACTATGATAGAAAAAACTTTATTATACAGCGAATGGTGCTTTCTATTTTTTCACCTTACCAAAGGTGCCGAATATATCGATAAACAAATGTGACGAAATTAACATTGTTTATTTTCTCCTTTTTACGATTTCCGAAAGTTTCTGTTTAATTATGAATATATGGTAATAAAATTACATTCACCTGTGTTACTACAAGCTTTGCTCACGGTTGAGTTACTATGTCACAGTATAATCAATGTCCGTATCATGATTTAATAAGGAGAACCGGATGTTTTCATTAGCAATACATTCTTGATGATCTTGATATTGTGATAAAAAAAGTTAAAATGCAGTTAATTCCTGAATAGTTCAAAATGACGTTCAATTTCAACCTGAAAACTAGCAAGAGCAACCCCATTTGATGAACAAATATTATTTTAATTTATCAAATATAGAAATAAAAAAAAATAAATAGGGCGCTTGCAGGATGGATTAATCCATAGTACACAACGTTTCATCGAAAAAATTTTTTTGTAGCACGATAAACAACATTGCAATTCTTAAAACATTGATCAGAGAATTTTTTCCTTGGTAGAATTATTTTGAAACAGTCTTAGAATGGATTCGCTGTTTCAAAAGCTTGGAAAATAACTGAATAATATATGTAATCATACAGTCAATTTCGAGAAGACCCTTAAATTTTTAAAGTAAATTTTCTTTTTAATTCAGTTTTATTAAAAATTTGAACGTTGCGAGCATCTACTTGTTTCCGGAATAAAATATCTCAGAAAAATATCGAACTCCCTTACTCACCAGTAAAAATCATATCAGACACAGCTTTAGAAAAGTCTTCAAGAGTGTCATATTGCTCCTCAACCATTTTTCTAGAAACGACACTGTTATTCTCCCTATTTCCCTCAATTTCTCCCCCCTGCACCCCGTTCAGCACCAACACAAAAACAAAAATTATCGAATACAATTTCATCATATCAAAAAAAAAAGGGGGCGCTTCAACCGTTCACGAGGAGTTTTTGAACGACTTGTCAGACTGTCTGTCTGGCGTCGACTAAGGATCTTCGATCTAACTTTTCAGTCTTATCTGGGAGATTCGCTAGTTGCGCAATTTATTCCATAATTATTTCTTGCTCTTCGGTATCTTGCATTTGGATTACGGTGAGATAAGGCAGGTGCCCATTAACCTAATTTGATTTGATGACCGACTGAGCTTCGATGCAATTTCATGATTATGAGTGCCTCCGGGTTGAATTCGCATGAAATTGACGAAAAAGTAGTTATGCTCTTCTATAATTTGCTCATTCGTGGAGTACGAGAGATGAGTACTTATCCACAGGTGGTACTTCATGAGAACCTCCGGTTTTTTTAGAGGAAAAAGAATCTTCTAGTTTCAACAAACTTCTCTTTTTCGTGGATTACAATCGATGAGTATATTCAGGTGGTACTTTATGAGTACCTCCAGGTTTTTAACAGTAAAAGCTATATGTGGTACTTCCAGACTTCCTCTGGTTGGTAGGTACATAAAATTGGCGAAAAAGTACATAGACTATTCGACAATCTGCTGTTTTAGCGAACTGCGACCGATCTACAGCTGATATTCCACGAGTACCTCCGAGTTGTTTTGAAAATAAATGAAGAAAAAGTACCTACGATATTCATCAATCTTCGGTCCTCAAGGACTACGATTGATGAGCGTCTACAGATGGTACTTCACAAGTAGCTCCGGGTTTCAGTAAAAGCTCCTATATTTTTCGACAATCTCCTTTTCTTGTGGTCCACGATATCTATAGGTCGTTCTTGCTGAGTACCTCTGGTTTCTATCTAGGTACATCAAAACTGGCAAAAAGTACTAACGCTAATTGAGAATTTACTCTTTTCTTATACTACGATAAACGAGTAACTGTTTGTAGAGGGTACTTCACGAGTACCTCCGGGTTTTTTAGAAGAAAATGTACCTTCTAGTTTTAACAATCTTCTCTTTTTCGAGTAGTATCATCAATGAGTATATTCAGGTGGTACTTCATGAGTACCTCGGGGTTATTTTCAGTAAGTACCTACTTTATTCTCGTGGTCTACGAAAGCTATATGTAGTACTTCCAGACTTTCTCTGGTTTGTAGCTGATAAAATTGGCGAAAAAGTACATAGGCTATTCGACAATTTGCTGTTTTAGTGAACTGCGACCGATGAGTAACTATCTATAGCTGGTATTTCCCTTCGGGTTTTTTTGAAGAGAAATAAAAAAAATACCTACGATATTCTACAATCTTCGCTCTTCAAGGACTATGATTGATGAGCATCTACACATGGTACTTCACAAGTAGTTCCGGGTTTCAGTAAAAGCACCTATATTATTCGACAATCTCATTTTCTTGTGGTCCACGGAATCTATAGGTCGCTCTTGCTGAGTACCTCTAGTTTCTATCTGGGTACATCAAAACTGGCAAAAAGTACTAACGCTATTTGAGAATTTACTCTTTTCTTATACTACGATAAACGAGTAACTGTTTGTAGAGGGTACTTCACGAGTACCTCCGGGTTTTTTGGAGGAAAATGTACGTTCTAGTTTTAACAATCTTCTCTTTATCGAGTACTATCATCAATGAGTATATTCAGATGGTACTTTATGAGTACTTCAGGGTTATTTTCAGTAAGTACCTACTTTATTCTCGTGGTCTACGAAAGCTATATGTAGTACTTCCAGACTTCCTTTGGTTTGTAGCTGATAAAATTGGCGAAAAAGTACATAGGCTATTCGACAATCTGCTGTTTTAGTGAACTGCGACCGATGAGTACCTATCTACAGCTGGTATTTCACCTCCGGGTTTTTTTTGAAGAGAAATAAAAAAAATACCTACGATATTCTACAATCTTCGCTCTTCAAGGACTATGATTGATGAGCATCTACAGATGGTACTTCACAAGTAGCTCCGGGTTTCAGTAAAAGCACCTATATTATTCGACAATCTCCTTTTCTTTTGGTCTACGGAATCTATAGATCATTCTTACTGAGTACCTCTGGTTTCTATCTACATAAAACTGGCAAAAAGTACTGAAGCTATTCGACAATTTACTCTTTTCTTATACTACGATAGATGAGTACCTATCTGCAGGGGGTACTTCACGAATAGCTACGGTTTTTTTTAGAGGAAAATGTACCTTCTAGTTTTAACAATCTTCTCTTTCTCGAGTAGTATCATCAATGAGTATATTTAGGTGGTACTTCATGAGTACCTCGGGTTTATTTTCAGTAAAAGTACATAGACTATTCGATAATCTTACACGTCACAAGTAGCTCCGGGTTTCAGTAAAAGCACCTATATTATTCGACAATCTCCTCTTCTTGTGGTCCACAGTATCTATAGGTCGTTCTTCCTGAGTACCTCTGGTTTGTATTTACATAAAACTGGCGAAAAAGTACTAATACTACTTGACAATTTACTCTTATCTTTGACTACGATAGATGAGTACCTATTTACAGCTGGTACTTCACGAGCACCACCAGGTTTTTTAGAGAAAAAAGTACCTTCTAGTTTAAACAATTTTCTCTTTCTTGTGGAGTATCATCAATGAGGATATTCAGGTTGTTTTCAGTATTTCTCATTATTCTCGTGATCTACGATAGCCAGATGTGGTACTTCCAGACTACATCTGGTTTGCATCTACATAAAACTAAACATAAGTACTAGGCCTATTCGACAATCTGCTGTTAGTGAACTGCGACCGATGAGTACCTATCTACAGATAGTACTTCACGAGTACCTCCGGTACCTACGATATTCTACAATCTTCGCATCTCAAGGACTATGATTGATGAGCATCTACAGATGGTACTTCACAAGTCGTTCCGGGTTTCAGTAAAAGCACCTATATTATTCGACAATCTCCTCTTTTTGTGGTCTACTGTATCTATAGGTGGTTCTTCCTGAGTACCTGTGGTTTGTATCTACATATAACTGACAAAAATGTACTAACTCTTTTTTACGATTCGTGAGCTACGACAAATGTGTTCCTATCTACAGGTGGTACTTCACAAGTACCTCCCGGTTTTTTAGAGGAAAAAGTTCAACAATCTTTTCTTTCCCGTGAAATACCAATGATGACTATATTCAGGTTGCACTTCATGAGTACCTCCGGATTGTTTTCAGTAAAAGTACCTACATTATTCTCGTGGTCTACCATAGCCAGATGTGGTACTTCCTGAGTACCCCCGGTTTATATCCTCATAAAACTGGCGAAAAAGTACTTAAGCTATTCGACAATTTGCTGTTTTAGTGAACTGCAAGGGATGAGTACCTAACTAAAGCTGGTACTTCACGAAAAATTACCTTCTAGTTTCAACAATTTTCTCCTTCTCGTGGACTACCATTGATGAATATATTAAGGTGGTCCTTCAGGAGTACCTTCGAACTGTTTTCAGAAAAATTACCTATATTATTCAACATATTCTTATCCTCATGGTCTACGATAGCTATAGGTGGTACTTCCGATGTTCCTGGCAAACATGTACTTACGCTATTCATGGTACTTCATGAGTACCTGTGGGTAGTGAAAAAAAATTAGAAAAGTACTTACTCTTTGAAATGCAGCATTAGTTATCTGAAAATTAATCGATATTTGAAAAAAGCCATACTGTCTAGCAACCTCTTCTTAATCCTCACTTCTAAGTGAGTCTTCGAGTAATTGTTGGTACCTGAGTACCTATTCATATTTAAGTAGGTTATGTTCTAATGGCACAAAACACATTTTTTTCAATCGAGCCAGCAAATCTGCGATTTCTTCCATGTTTACCGACAACATCTACAGATTTAGAGAAGATTAGTCCTTAATAATATGGTTGGAAAGCAAACCTCACCGTTAGAGCATTATGCATCTTTTGTTTGTTCACAAGAAAATTATTGAAACAATTCATGAGAGCTGTGCTCTTGTCATCCTTGAATCTAATTATTTCTATTTCACTGAATCGCTGAGAAATATAAAGTGTTTATGTATACATGTATTCGGTAATTTTCATTTTAAAAAGTAGATGAAACAAATTTAATTGAAAAATTTAACCTTTTATTACAAAATAAGTATTACATACATTGTTTTGATTTTTTACATATAATTTTTTATTCATATATCATGATTTTTTTCTTTTATTTTAATTATGATCATCTTTCAAAATCATTCCTCTTCAAATAATTTCGATAAATATTTAATCTTTCTTTTAGTATCATTAATCTCCTCTTCTAAGCTTCGAACTCTAATTTTCATGTCTTGAATATCCCTTTGTATATTTCTATTTTCTTCAGAAAGTACCATGTTGTTATAACTCACACTAAGAATTTTCATTTGAAGTTCCATCTGATCTAACAAATTATCTTCCATATCATCAGAAATCTGCCACATCATTGTGTTTACTTTTTCTGTTAATGTTTCTATATTTATTGTGTTGTCTTCATTTAACATTTTTCTTGAGTTGTCTTCTAGTTTTAGCAGATCTCTCTTCATGTTATTGTTCTTTCGTTGTTGAGTCTCAAGTTAACGGCATCTATTTTATTACTGATATAGTTTTCTGTTACTTGTAAACTCTTTTATTTGTCGAATAGAAGCACGTGTTTATGACAGGAATGTTGAATTAGGTTAAGTTTCTTTGTTGTTTCCAGTATTTGTAGAGATGAGTTTCATTGTTAACTTATAGAAAATTCAGCTGAAATTTTTAGTTATAAGAGAAAAATGTTGAATTTAGAAAAATTATTTACTCTCTTTTCGATTTCTTAATAGGTTTTAGAAACTCAATGTTTTCTCATAGGTGGCGCTACAAATTGAAGTCTAATTTTCATACTTCTTTTATTATCATAGTTGATGCGTCTATGTATCTACAGGGTGTTGAGGAAAAAAGTTGAATGCATAGTGCCATAAAATATGAAACAAGGTAATCGCGTGGTACTTGTTTCTCCCTGTACTGGTTGGTTGAAAAGTTTGTGGGAAAAAATTAAAAAAGAAATGTAATAGTAGATACCTATAAAAAGAAATATCAAGTTGTAATATCAATAGGGATTTTTTTATTGGAAATTAAGTGAGTTGTAGATGTTTCATTATATTTTCTTTCGATTCAATTCAACTATTGACTGAAATAATTCAAGAATCGATTGTTAGCTAGTCAATTCGCAAATCTTGAGAAATCTGAAGGCGTGATTAGATGCTATTATAGCGGTTCATAATTTTTCAGTCCGGCAAATCATTTCCTATATTACCCGTTAAAAATTTATTATTATTAATTATAACAATTTTTCGACGCTCTGTTATTTAGCAACTGAAAGGGTGGAATAATTAAAGACTTAATCGATTTGAAGGTAGTTACGGTGTGATCCACAACTGACAATTATTTAGAGCAACGCGTGCGATCAGCCGTTATTCTCACATTTCAACTCTGCCTACTTGAATTCCCGTTCTTCGTAGATTTTTAATTTACTGGCTGACATGGTGGAATTCATTAGAATTCTTATTGGTAATTAGTTGGGTTAACACGAAAGATAATTTACGAGAATCGGTAATGATTTGAACAGCGCCATCTGGGTTTTGGTTGGGGAACTAGTTCAGTAACTCGAAAACCCTTTGCAGTAGGCAGTCACACTGCAGTTGACCGCAGGCCGTTTTGTTGTATAATTGTTCAAAAAATGATTGAAGAATGTTTGAATTCAGGGTTGTTTAGAACTCTAAAAATGACTATAAATGGCAAATTTGGCTTTTTCCAAAAGATATAGGGTGTTGAAATATCATAAAAAAATTGCATTTTCACCTGTAATATTCAAACGATAATATCAATTGAAATGATCACTTGTAGAAGGTCAGTCATGCATTTTTTGGCATCAATAGATTTATTCCATTTCTTGTGGATTTCTCACTAATACCATTGAGTATAAATCTACCTAGAGGGGAAACGCAGTTCAAAGAAATGAAGCCAGAAATTCACTAGTACGATTTCTGGTTTATAGATGGACTGTATGTTTCTGAAAATAAATGTATTTGTTCTTTACAGCATCTAACGGAGAGTTACCGAACTATTAGACGATGGCCAGGGCCGGCTCCAGAAAATATGTTGTTCTTCACGTCAAGATTCATAGTTATTTCATTTCAATACTTGTTCTTTCGAACTAAGATTCAAGGAGAGGCCTGGATAGGAGCATTATAAATTGAATCCCTCATATAATAATTTATTCGAATTTCTCCCTTGTATGTTATGTCATTGGATCTTCTCAGTTATGATATTATATTTTATACTTGTGTTTTTATAGAATTTCAGGAAACACTTCTTTGAACGAACATAAGATTTTGACCTGAATTGGCGCGTTTACATTTTCAACTTGAACATGAAAATCGTGAGGGTTTATTCACAATGAATGTAACGTAAACAAATAAGAACTTTGTCCATTTATTGCTCATTCAAATATACATAAATTTTTCGGAATAAAATGAGAGCCTTATGAATGGAAAAAGATTCCTTCCATAGTTGTGGTTACTCATGAACAAATATGCCTCATTATCTATGATCGACACAACTAAAAATGTAACTGTATTCCATACTATTTCATGTTTATGATCCCTCTTTTCGTGAATCTGATTAACATAGTTTAAAATTTTTCTATTATCCATGACCATCGAACACTTTTTATGATCTCAACCATAGAATCTATTTCAATAATTTACCTCATAATCACAGAGCCCTCTCAACGTAAACGTGACCACAGATCTTGGATTCGAATACTGAAATATTTGAGTTTTTTCCTCCTCATTCGAAATCTATCCAAAATAATTGATTGCTGTAAAAAGAGACTGCCAATCATTTTTTATTTTGAATCGGATGGTGTAAAAAAAATATGGCGTTGCCATTTGAAAATCTCGAAATATTTCAATTTTAAATGTCACATTTTCGGAGCAAAATCTCCGAGAAGCCTTAAGAAGCATCGAGACATCGAATATACCACACAAATGATAGGATTCTTGTCTATTAGACTGCCAAATTTGGTTCTGTTCGCATTAACAATAATCGAGATATTGCATTTCCAAACTGGCTATGCGGTTGTCGAAAATTTCAATAATTTGTACATAACTTGGCAACAGTGCATGGCAGAGAAATTTTTTTTAGTAGGTTATACTGCGAATTTGGTTTTGAATCAATAAATAAATAAAAATTTAGGTAGTTCTATTTGAAATAAGAAAGTAGATGTGCGTTTGAGGTAGACGTGGCAACACTGTCGACTTGAAAATATTTTAGACGAAAAGTTCCTTTACCCTCAAGGCTCCACCTACAATTTCATAACGAAATATTCTCTAGTTCTCCTAAAACGTCTAATAGGCCAACTTAAAAGGAAAACCCTGTATATGTTACATACAATTTTCCTGTGCACATGCGTAACTGATCTAAATTCACTTCACGTATTTGATATCCCCATAATTCATTAATTAAAATCGTCATCTAAATATACACAGATCATTGGACAGTAAGTCAATATATCTAAATAATAGAATATTCTGAGAGGTGATGTAGAATAAATCCGGCCCTGGCTCAGACCACCTCAAACAGAAAGACCAAGTCACTGCAACCATAAAAACAATGAAATAAAGGTTACCGTGTTTACACGCTTGAGACCGCCACTTTACCGGTAGAATTTTTAGCTTCATTTCTTTGAACTGCGTTTCCCCTCTAGGTAGATTAGTTGAAAGAATTAAATCGATCTGATGGAACATGAGTGAGTGAATCATTTTTTGGAGGGAAAATAATGTTTTTGAACAATTCAGATTCAATAGTGCAGGCTGTGGAAAGTATTTTTCATTCAAACTATACTGGACTACAGAGGGGTATTTGCCCAATGTGAAAACTTTAAAATGCATATAATTGGCTCCCCGCCTAAGTGTGAAAGTACAAAAATAAGCTGGAATTATTTTAGGGACTTCTTCCTTCAAGAATGGTCTTCTATTGATGGAGACAGAGACTACTTCGAGATTCCCACATCGAATCTGTATATATAAAGACAAAAGCAGAAAAAAGAACTGAATAACAAAAATACGTATCATATTCGTTTGAAATTTATAACCCATTCCTAGAAAGAATAAAAAAAAGCTTACTTGTTCTGAAAAATTGGATCAATCTTGTTCACCCGAAATTTTTTCAATGGAAAACAAGAATAACAGCTAGCAGGTCAGTGGAAACAATTCAACTGTCTCATGATTACGTGATTGAAATTTTGATCGATTTTATGGAACGTTTATACATATGGGTGGTACGTAAACTATGAGACATTTGACTTCTTGGTGTTGAAGAGTGTAGTTACTGTTTAGTGAAAAATGAAAACGTATTTAGTTGTTGTTGTAATCGCTTTATATCTTTTGGAATGTCCGGTTGTTGCGGAAAAAAATATCGAACAGTTTAACGAAGATTTAGGAAGATCAGTTAGAGAAGCTGGAAGCGAATTGATCGAACAAGGTAATGAGTGAATAATAAATTTAAGGAAATATGTAGGAAATTTTTTTTTTGTGAAATATATGTGTAACCATCCGTTTATCGTCGTTTCAAAGTTTCTTTACGTTTTGATACCACCGGTATTGATTTATTTCCTCATCTGAGACGAATTTCCTTCCATGGAGCATCTTTTTGAGTTCTACCAACATCCAGAAGTCGCTGAGAACCAGATTTGGAGATTAGAAGGGCTATGGTAGCAGTCTGAGTATTTTGCCGCCATTTCTCTTGGTTCTTTGTCTTTGTTCTTAGTATAATGCCTTCAAACTATCCAACAAACTGATGTAACAATCGCTGTTGATTGTTTTTCCATGTTTCAAGTAGAAAATGAATGTTCTTCCCAAAATATATAAGACATTACCTTCCCAGTCGATGTCTAACCTCCAAATCTATAGATAGACTAGCTAGACTTCGTCCTGTCAAAAAGATTTGTAATGTGGCAGTTTTTGTGCCTACGTATTTTAAAAAATTCTCCTGAACAGAACCGTCACCCTGGTGATAGGGCGTTGTAAATAAAAAATAGTTACATAAAACATATATAAGGATTTAAAAGTAAGTAATCGCTTTATTGTTAATCATGTGAATCATAATTATTATTATTATCATTGTAGTGCTTTGTGGTATACGATGTTTTTTGTTTGATTACCTGGCGCATAGATAAACAAATCTGATGGTTTTCCAACACGGGAACAGGCAACATACAATTGACCATGTGAAAAACATGGGTTTTCTAGATTAATACCACAAACACTTAATGATTGCCCCTGGGACTTGTTTATAGTCATAACAAAAGCTATGACTGGAAACTGTAGTCGTTTAAACTCAAATGGCACATCAGTCGGAATCATTGGGATGCGCGGTATGAGAACATCTTCTCCTTTATACTTTCCTTTGAGTATAGTTGCTTCTATCACATTGTTTAGTAATTTTTTTATCACAAACCGTGTACTGTTGCAAAGACGCGGTTGGTTGATATTTCGCAACATTATAACCACCGATCCAACCTTTAATTGAAGATTGTGAGATGGCAATCCTGACAAATCCAGCGAGTTTAAAAATTCCGGTGGATAGTTGACTACATCATCTTGATTAGTAGCCGAATCAACTGGTTTATATATCCTCAATTCGCCTGTAATTTGTTCTTGAATTTTGAAATTTAATTCATTTACATCTATGTTTTTTGCAGCCAATATAGCTCGTTCGCTCAACCAATCACGGTTTCTGTAATTTTGAGAAACACCTTCTGAATAAGTTCATCTTTTGATCCAGTTAACTGACAAAAACTTTGAGGAAAGTTAATGCAGCCAGTCAACATGTCTATAGGAAATTTGCCATTACCAATGTCAATGAGTTGTTTAGAGAATATGTTTCCAGATTGGTCATTTTGCAACTCGACACACATATTCTTGCTTAAATGAAGTACTTTGACATGTTTCTACAAATTGGAGGACTTTAGACATGCATTGAGTTCATCAGCTGGCGTTGATCGTGGAATCACTGGCAATGTTTGACGAAAATCTCCTGCTAATAAAATCATTGCACCACCAAATCGGTTATTATTGCTCCGTAGATCTTTTAAGGTTCTGTCTTAAGCCTCCAAAGATTTTTTATGTGCCATCGTGCATTCATCCCAAACAATCCTGATGCATTTTATCTCCTCCAACACTCCTCCAACTATGTATTCTGTGCTCCAACGCACACACGCACATTGTTTTGATAGATATGATCTTTGACGTTAGGAACACACATACATTGCTTAGACAACAGTGAGTGCTTGTAATTTAATATGAACTTTATACCATAGCAATAAAGCTCAAATTGATTACGTTTTAGTTACAAATCATTTGTATGGGAAAAAGAAAAGGGCTATATTTAGGGTTTTTCCTGCGATAATTCTAATTTTTCTCGCCGTAAAAACCACCTTTGAACTTCAACGAACATTTTAAAAAAAGATTTGGCCAAATTGGTCCAGGCGTTGTTGAGTTATGCGCTTACCAACACATTTTGTGATTCATTTTTATATAATAGATTGAAAGTGAAACCCTTCTGAATCCAAAATGACGCAAGAAAACATCTATCACTATCATCTAAGTGAGAACAACGAAATTTATAATCGTTTAATTTAGGCTTTTTATTACTTGAATCTATATCAGCCAACCACTTCTGTTACTGCAACTCATTATTATTAGTTAAATTCATTCATTTTTATTCCAAGTTGCTTGCTCGTTTCGTGCGGCCCACGTATGTTCATTTCATTTTCCCGATGGGCGCGTAACATATGTTGGAGCATATGACCTGTGTCGAACGAAGGGTACTGAAGCCGCGCTCGTCCGGTAAAGTGCAACCTTTTTCTTCGCAATCAATGAATTTCTCGATAAAACTACAAATTAGAACTCTGGTGAAAAAGTGTACTGTGAAACCAGGTAGGCAGAAGTCAGTGCTCCAGCATTCGATTTTCTTTCGAGTCATTTTTTCATATTTCTTATTGTCAGAATTTCATTATTAATTGCTCTTTCGTTTTCGTTTAATTTTCAAAGGCCCTTGTCGTGCCAACTTCTAATTTTGCATCATCAAAATTATTAAACACTAAAGAATACAAAATTTCACTACCACAACAAATATTTTTCACATAGATCTACATAAAAGGGACTATCTATCATCTTCCATGGATAGGTAAGGTTAATCCATGTTTGTGAAATGCTGAACACTATCTATCCGTAATCTTCAGCTGTGTCA
This sequence comes from Micraspis discolor, assembly GCA_030674115.1. Taxonomy (NCBI): domain Eukaryota; kingdom Metazoa; phylum Arthropoda; class Insecta; order Coleoptera; family Coccinellidae; genus Micraspis; species Micraspis discolor. The sequence goes on from JARTUT010000440.1 coordinate 551,911, forward strand.
GCTATCTGTTGTAAGTTCACTTTGCGTTTGTCTATGTTGATTTTAAATCTTTTCATGAATAACTGCTCTCTTTATTCGAACAGGGCGGCGTTCAGTATTATCGTCAGACCCTCGTATATCGGATGTGGGACGTTTACCATTCATATAAAGGAATGTATTGCCTAGAATGCGGTCAGAATTAATAACAATCATATCACGATTAGACAGCGGATAGCGGATGTATATTTTAGGAAATAAATATTATAATGCCAGATTGGTTTCTGAATATACATGGAATTCATTCAAGAGTGAAAGGAGAACAGGGCTTAGTATGCTTTAATATCCATAATAAACTGGTTTATATCTAGATGAACACAATAGATGTATATTAGCTCCTGAATATTAAATAAATAAATAAATTTACTTTGAAGATATAGTGTTTCGTTGAGATTGATTTAATTCTCATTTTGTATTAGGTTGAGGAAAAAGAAATCCATTATTTTTACTTTAATTTTGGGGCTTTATTCAACATATTATGAGTGTTAACACCGTAGACTATACAGGGTCTTTCACGAGGAAACTGGACCATTGTTCGCCAACCATCGATCTTCAAATAGTTTGTATAAGATATTTGACACATTGAGTGAATTGTGTGGAGGCGTGTCATATTGTTGATACCATAAGTCATTATGGTTCTGTACTAGCGGCTCAATTATTTGAGTCAATATGTCAGAATATCTATCTCCTAAGGGAGAACATTCTTTAAATAATGCAAACATGTGTAGTGTTCTATCTTACCAGTTAAAGTCCCATCATAAATGTGAACATCGAGAATTGCATTATTTTTGATGGCGCAAAAAACATTGAAACTCCAGGTCTCTTGAAAGTTCCATTGTCTGAAGTGGCGGTTGTTCTCTTCATCCCAATAATGACTGTTATGCCTATTGAAAGAACCATTCTTTGTAAATTTAGATTCATCTGTCCAAATTATACAGTCCAAAATGTTTTCATTCTCTTGAAATCGAATCATCATAGCTTCGCAAAACTCTGTTCTCCTGACGAAATCAGTTTCCTTCAAATGCTGTACCCTATTGAATTTATATGGGTGCATTTTATGTTTTTTTAATATTCTCCAAACACTCGATTGAGATAATCCCAGAGCAATCTCGGCATCTTTGAGAGAATTTTGAGGATTCACACTAATACTACACTTTTTTCTCTGTGTATAGTTTTCTTAACGAAAGATCCGATATTTCTCAAGTTTGTCATGGTTCTGTTAATGGTATCTCTCGTTGGTATGGGTGGGTCAGGAAACCTCTCAATGAACAGTCGAATCGTTCTATCTACAACTTTATTACATTCTCCATGAAGTAGAATGAGATTTAAATAATCTTCATTGGTAAAATTAGGCATAGTGATCGAATTTATAACTTAATACGAATTATCACCAAATTAATAGTAAACACAAAATGCTACTGAACAAAGAGGAATTTGGCAGATGAAATTAATGATATCTATCACTAAAAAAAAATGTAAAACATGGTAAGTTTTTGCATATGGTTCATAAGGAATTATTTATTTATCACTGGAGAGAAAACCGATGGCCGATTAGTTGAAATAAAGAGGTTTCCGATACAAATTCGAATCCAAATTCGCCATCTATTTAGGAACAACCTGTAACTTTTTTCTCTTGCATATTAGGGTAGTAAAATCTAAAACATGGTTTAAGTAACAGTTCCTGAAAATTTCATCTTTTTGGCGTGAAGGGAAAAGAAATAGCTGAAAATTCAAGACGAAAAACAGTTTTTTGTGAATAACTCAGTGAATATCCACTTTAGGGCAAGGGTGTGATGCATACACTCACATTATTTTTTAACGTAGATTCAATATCTGCCATAAAAAAATGGGGTTCTAATTTGAAAAAACTGATTTTTCACGATTTTGTCATCCCTAACTTTGAACGCGATTTTTTCACCCCCTGTATCATGAATCGCGATTTCGATTTTTAAAGTGGATACATCAAACTTACATCTTGAAAAATCCCAAAAATGAAAATTTTCCATCCAAAAACCTCGAAGTTATTCTTGTTTCAGCGGAGCTCTATTTTCGATTTTTTTTTCGAATTTTCCCGCTCAGAGAGAATTTTCCAACCAAAACTGAAAAATGTTACATCAAAATAACTTGAAATTTTCTAAGGAATCTATTTCTGCAATAAAAAAATTGTGTTGTAATTTGAAAAACGACGTAATTTCCGGAAAAACCGGAAGTGCTCATGCCTTACTTATAAGTGATGAATTTCATGAAAATACGTAAGTAATTTCCCGTATAAATATGGGTGAGATTCCTCGTGAAAGACCCTGTATAGTCTAAGATTATAACCATTCAAAATGTTGGTCATTAGCAAATACAGATAATATTATAACAGTGAAATTCTTAAGGTAGACTTGTATATTCAAAGTTTCAAACAAGATTTTTCTGAAACTTTACATTCTAGGAATGCTAAGTGGATGAGTTTCATTTCTAAATTTTCCTCAAAATGAATGCATTTTTATTTAATTTCAACGACTGAAAAAGATAAGTCGAGTTGCGTCTGTCAATTAAAAAATATATCAGTAGATTTCGGGAAAATCCTTAAACATGGCAACCGGGTAACATAGTTGCCACTCGGTCTGATTTTCCCTGAATTGAGGGAAAATTCGGTTGTCATGCCTGGTTGGTCATCCTTTCATTTCAAATATGCGAACAATTGGTTGCTTATTCTCTATGCTCACGGTGATCTTATACTCAATATATCTGAGATCTATTAAAAAAAATCGGGTTCAAGCAGAGCCAACATGTCTTTTCAAGTAAATGGAAAAAGACCCGGCGGTGTTGCTGGGTGAGGTTTCATAAGAGACTTTCAAAGAGGAAGTCAAATAAATCGACATTTTACAAAGCAATGATTCCTTCATCAAAATAAAGAGAGCAAAGGAAGTACGTGTAACCTTGAATAAATTTTTGATACCATTTAGTATACGTTTGTGTGTTAACTTGGTTTTTTAATTCTCCTTCCAAGAACTTCTAACCAACCAGTTTATTTATAACTGATTTTGTTCCCCAGGTAGGACTTTCGTACACCACGCAGTGAAGAGATTTATGGTTATCCTGCCAGCTATATTCTTCAAGTTAGGAATAGCTTTCACTCTTCTCCTTATAGTAACTTTGGTAGCTGTTAATAATGGTTTCATCGGCTTCCTACTGCTGGTAGTAGGGATGAGCAGTGTCTTGGCTCGACTACAAGAAGCCAGAAGACCACCAGTGGTTCCCATTTACCAATCGATACCAACTGCATATCATCATGGCTGGGATAGATCAGATAAGATGGCTGCACAGGGAAGTTATGAAAGCCAGAATCAACAGAATGCAGCCAATGTCGGTTATTATACAAGATATGTGACAAATGCCTCGTGAGGTTGAGGAAAGTTTGTCTTTGATATCATCTACGTTTTAATCGAACTGAAACAAGTGTGATTTAATTGAATTATTGTAATACAGGTTGTTTGGCGATAAGTTACATTTTTTGAAAAGGGAAATTAAATTGGGACAGAAATGTGTGTGGTTCACATTTAAAAAAACACAAGTAGTTTAGGAGATAAGCCTAACCGAAAGTCGTCGTAAAATACCCTGTATAACGCCTTGTTGTAAGTATTTATTGTCATTTACTCTCACTCGATTATTTATTTTATATTTCATGAAATCATTAAACTTTAAATAATTGCAGTCTATTTGTTATTTCTAAGCATCTTTACCATTACCCATTACGGTCTACAAAAAACTAGTCCAAACCCAAAATCGAAGTTTTTGAAGAAGTAAAAGAGAACAGAATACATCTGAACCTATCGACGGTATCAACCTTAGACTATACAGGGTCTTTCACGAGGAAACTCACCCATATTTATACGGGAAACTACTGAACGTATTTTCATGAAATTCAGCACTTATAAGTATTTCACGATGCTGATGAAATCTAAAATATTTTCAAGGCATGAGCACCTCCGGTTTTTCCGGAAATGACGTCAACTTTCGTTCCTTAGAGAATTTCAAGTTATATTGATGTAACATTTTTCAGTTTTGGTTGGAAAATTCTCTCTGAGCGGGAAAATTCGAAAAAAAAATCGAAAATAGAGCTCCGCTGAAACGAGAATAACTTCGAGGTTTTTGGATGGAAAATTTTCATTTTTGGGATTTTTCAAGATGTAAGATTGATGTATCCACTTTAAAAATCGAAATCGCGATTCATGATACAGGGGGTGAAAAAATCGCTTTCAAAGTTAGGGATGACAAAATCGTGAAAAATCAATTTTTTCAAATTAGAAACCCATTTTTTTATGGCAGCTATTGAATCTACGTTAAAAAATAATGTGAGTGTATGCATCACACCCTTGCCCTAAACTGGATATTCACTGAGTTATTCACAAAAAATTGAAATAGCTGAAAATTCAAGACGAAAAACAGTTTTTTGTGAATAACTCCGAAAATATCCACTTTAGGGCAAGAGTGTGATGCATACACTCACATTATTTTTTAACGTAGATTCAATATCTGCCAAAAAAAAATGGGGTTCTAATTTGAAAAAATTGATTTTTCACGATTTTGTCATCCCTAACTTTGAAAACGATTTTTTCACCCCCTGTATCATGAATCGCGATTTCGATTCTTAAAGTGGATACATCAATCTTACATCTTGAAAAATCCCAAAAATGAAAATTTTCCATCCAAAAACCTCGAAGTTATTCTTGTTTCAGCGGAGCTCTATTTTCGATTTTTATTTCGAATTTTCCCGCTCAGAGAGAATTTTCCAACCAAAACTGAAAAATGTTACATCAAAATAACTTGAAATTTTCTAAGGAATCTATTTTTGCAATAAAAAAATGGTGTTGTAATATGAAAAACGGAAGTTGACGTCATTTCCGGAAAAACCGGAGAATATTTTGAGAAATCTTTAGAGGAACTTGTAGTTCTGAGTGCCGTTATAGATTCGTGAAAGAAAATTGAGAAAGGAGAACTTACTTGTAGAAGTGACCACCTTGAGAAGTGTAGAGAGAATGAATTTGAATAACTGAGAGAGGTCGGACGTGTACAAAAGTTCAGGTAGCTAAGTTTAGGGATTTCCAAAATTCCGTCCGACAGATGGCATTCTTGGAAGTGACGGCCGCTACCCCAAATTCCAAGAACGGTCCATTGTTGCGAGAATACCGCAACAATACCAAACCCAAGCTACAATCAGAACATCAAGTTGGAGGTGATTTCATATGAATTTGATGCCCTGAATTCAAATATGCTATTAGTCAGCTCGAATTTTTAAGATATCAACATTTTTGTGAATTATACATTACACTATTTTAACTTCTTTTGCGTGACATTCTTGAATGTATTTTAGAACAATCCCGTTTTAAAGACCAGCAGTAATCTGCCATCATGTGAGTATCCCATCTTCCTTGATAGCGATCCTCCATACATTTGATATCTTGGTGAAATCTTTCACTTTGCTCCTCACTAATATCGCCTAAATTATCAGGAAAACGGTCTAAGTGGCTATGTAAATAGTGCTCATGTTACACCCAAGTGATCTGAAATTATTCAGCATCTCATTGACTAATTCAACATAGTTTTCAGCTTTTTGTTTACCCAGAAAATTTTGGACAACTGAAACAAATGAATTCCAGGCATTTTGTTCAATCTCAATCATTGAATTTATGTAGTTAGGGTCTTTAATCAGCTGTCTTATTTGTGGACCATCAAATATTCCTGCTTTAATTTTTTCCTTACTCAGCTGAGGCATTTTTTCCCTATATATGCAAAGCATGATCCATTCTTATCAAGAGCCTTTACAAACTGCTTCATTAGACCCAGCTTGATATGCAGGGGTGGAAACATGATTTTCTCTCGCGGAACTAAAGGATCATTGATGATATTCTTTCCCCCAACATCCATGTTTTCTCTTCTAGGTCACTCTTTTCTAACCCAGTGTTTTGTCTCTGCTATCCCAGAGGCACAAGAAACAAGGATACTTGTTGTGGCCACTTTGCTGTCCAAGGAGAAAGTTTACCATTTTTAAGTCTACACAAATCACCCATTGGTGTTCATGATACTCTATTTTTTCCAAAACCAAAGCTATGTTGTCATATTGCTCTTTCATTTTCGTTGAGTGAGCAATTGGTATTAAGCCATATTTACTCCCATTGTGTAGAAGAACACATTTCAAACTTCGCTTTGAGCAATAAATAGGCGACAATCATCCGGAAAATGTTCATTAAGACCCATTTTTACCAGGAGTTCTCTAATAGCATGGCAAAATACAAGATTTTGTTCTTCAGAGAAAAAGTAGCAGATCTTTCTGCCTCTTGAGATAAAATGTAATTTTCGTTCCTGGTTAAAGTAAATTTTATTACATAAACATAACGTAGAGTCCTACCATTTCCAGACGATCACATTGAATGGCCAAGTCATTATATCTGGAGTCATTCAGACTCCAGTGTCGTAGTTAGTTTTAAAAATAATATTTGTCGTCCTTTTTGAAAGAAAAAATGGCAAATGTTGCAATCTTTTTCATTTTCTTTCCGAGATATTTGAAATCAGTAATAATTGCTCACTCTGTATGTCCGGTTAATTAAAAGTCACCAATTTCTTTGCATGGATTCCATCGTCTATAATTAATAAGCAAGAACTCTCTAGTCTCTATAACAGGTTAGAACCACATCAATCTTCCCGATGTGGGCCAATCAATGAAAAATTACTAGGCTGGGAAAAAAAATTCAACCAAATTCTAGCGTTAAGACGCGTTAGTTGGATTCACGAAACCGCGGTAAAAGTTAGAGAAACTGGGGCGAAACAGCAGCCAAGACGGACGTCTTCATTCGATGGTCACCATTCTTCAAGAATGTACATCAGATATGCGTTCAACACAGAATTTCTTCTTGTTTACGTGATTTTATGTTCTTTATGTGGTCTAGTCATAGGGGGAGACAGTAATGATGGAAGTGTTGAAGACAATCTTACAAAGTGTTTAGAAGATCCTGAGGATTTAAAATATTCGAGGAAACTGACGAAAAATGAAGGTAAGTACAAGAAAAGTTCAATTCTCGTTTATTTGAGTCATTGATTCACTAAAACTGAAAAGAAAAGCGGATTCCGAACCTGAAATCCAACCACATCTTTCAAATACCTACTCTATACAGGGTGGGTCTTTGACCAGTGCGTTAATTTAACCTTAGAAAAGAAATATTTTCTCCCTATAACATATTTCCAAATTTAGCCCCGTTCAAAATATACTGATGGACAATTTCATTGAATTTTAACAATTGATATCTTCCCAATCTTTAGTCGGATTTCGATGGTATTTTTTTCCATTGGAGTTCTGTTACTGTCGATTTTCCTCCATTAAACAGAAGTCCAAAAAATAAAATCTTCATGTTGTACAGGGCGTTTAAATTATTTCATGTTTTTTAGTCCAAATTTAACGTCTTCTGTGGGAAATGCCAAGTTGCTGATGCATATAAAAACAATAGAGCATTGTAGCGTAGTATCTCTTGAGTATTCTGTTTTTTTAAAAACCAATTTATCTTGGAATCATCCAGAGATATTCAACATTTTATCAACTCTTGTGTTTTATGCATTAGCCATGAATATCGTAGAACCATTTGTCCGATTTGAATGTTTTTTTCTTCTTAGTTGTAGCTCTTTTATTGGCGAATATCATACTACAATGAGATGTTCAAAAAAATGAATACATCATGCTGTACAGGGCGTTTAAATTTTCGGGGTTTTCTCATTACAGTTTAACGTCTTTTCTGGGCAATACCAGATACGTGAGGCTTCTAAAAACTGTACAGTGATGTAGGCTGATGTTTCTTGATTATTTTGCTTTTTAGAAAAGCAAATTAACTTGTATCCTTCCAGAGATATTTAAATTTTTATAACATCTTGCATTTCATACAATATATTGACAAAGAATATTTTTAGTAAAGTAGTACTGAGGCTTACAGTTATCACTGTCAACAAATAAATTGTTATTGTCAATAATCATTGATTTAAATAATTGTGGTACTGTTTTGCGTTCAATTTTACCTGTTTTTCTTAATTTTTTTCGCTTTTTACACACAAAACAGTGCCACAATTATTGAAATCAATGATTATTGTCAATAACAATTTATTTGTTGACAGTGGAAACTGTAAATCCCAGTACTACTTGACTGAAAATATTCTTTGTCAATATATTGTATGAAACGCAAGATGTTATAAAAATGTGAATATCTCTGGAAGGGTACAAGTTAAATTGCTTTTTCAAACAGCAAAATACTCAGGAAAAATCAGGCTACATCACTGTATAGTTTTTAGAAGCCACAGATATCTGTAATTGCCCAGAGAAGACATTAAACTGTAATGAAAAAAACGCGAAAATTTAAACGCCCTGTACAGTATGATGCATTTATTTTTTTGAACATCACATTATAGTATGATATTCCCCAATAAAAGAGCTACAACTAAGAAAAAACAACATTCAAATGGGACAAATGGTGACTAAGATATTCATGGCTAATGCATAAAATACAAGAGTTGATATAATGTTAAATACCTCTGGATGATTCCAAGATAAATTGATTTTCAAAAAAACAAATTACTCAAGAGATACTACGCTACAATGCTCTATTGTTTTTGTAAGCCTCAGCCAACAGAAGACGTTAAAATTTGATTAAAAATTTGACATTATTTAAACGCCCTGTACAACATGAAAATTTTATTTTTTGGACTTCTGTTTAATGTTTTGGTTAGCAAAGAATAGAGCATGCAGTGTTAGCATAGGTTAGTGACAGCATCATTCATTCGGGCAAATTCATCGAGCGGCAACCAACATTACATCATCTGGACTACCCAGTGAGCTAGAGACTTTTAGGGAGATGAACTAGTACATCGGTCAATAAGAAACAATAGAGCTCCTGTTTTCCTAGTATACTTACAAGAGAAATAAAAAAATTGGAGCTCATCAACTTTGTGGAGTAACATTTAAAACGGAAAATTGAAGAATATCTCACACATGAACAAGTGGACAAGCTTATAAACGAGACATACTTGATGATTAAGGTTGACACCATTTTCGAATTGTTTGGAGTTTCTCGGGGTAAAGAATTGTGCAATTTATTGGCAGAAAATATTGAAGCAAGTGCGTCAGTTTTCACGGAAATTATGTTGATAAGTAGATTAAGATGCAGGCTTTCATGTAAAAATAAAATTATTGCGATATCTTTATACGTCTTTTTTTAATTGCAAAACTTACTTAAAAAACATGCCTCGTAATAGTGTGTTGAGAATGTTTTTAACACGTAAACAATAACCTTTAACACTACAGACTGTCATTAATGTATCACTTTTAATGACAGTTGTACAAAAAATGAATTGGAACAAATTCAGAAAGCACAGACGTAAGTCAGGAGCTTGAATGAATGAACAAGCCTCCAATGAATTGGTGCTAAATTTTGGAAGAAGACGTTTGAAAGATGGATACAGATTCCTTCTGTTGGTTAACACGTGTACTTATCAATCCAACCTCGTAACAATATCTTGTCGAGAATCCATATCACCAACTTTTAAATCTAGAAATTAATACATATTATCATTTCAGCTTGTAATTCCACAAACAACTACCCTCAAAGATGGGAAATCGAGCTCACCAAACGAACTGGACTGTTGGTACAGAAGAACCAAGACGATCTAACATTACAAATCGCTAGATTATCTACATCTGTTGAAGCAAGAAAGAAGAGGATGAACCTGATGGATGTCATTCCCTATTTGATCATTCCTGGTTTCATATCAGCAGGAGTTTTGCCTTGGTTGATTCCAGGAATGAAGATTGCAGTTATGGGTGTTGCCATGATCAACCAGATGGCGTTTACTTCCAGTTTATTCTCACTGATACGGGGGTATATATTCGATACTAGTCAAGAAGAACATATTGTCTATGTCAATCATGGATACGAGAAATACAAACATCAGAAACATAGTCATAGGTAGCAGTGATAATGGTTGAATTTGAAACAATATTGGACAGTAAGAATCAAATTTTAGTTAGGTTATTTATGAAGATTTTGGGTTTTATTTAAAAAAGTAGGTAACATAACAGACTAAGATAATTGAAGCATTACACTAACTGACTTAAAGACACTGGTTAATCTAGATATAGCACTGAAAATTCTGTATCAGAATTCGTATAAATTCCTTAAAAACTTGAAATGTAATAAGATATGAATGTAAATAAATCTTTTCTCATATCTCTTTTATCTGTTCAAGTATTTATTTGAATATTTCAACAAACACTTGGAACTGAAATAAACGATTCTGCAACTTTCTGATGTTAGTTTGGTATAGCGTCTGTAAATGATTTATGCATTCATTTGTTATAATTGATGAATATCAAATAAAGTAGCGGTCCACGTACGCTGCTCTGGGGAACACCAGATCTTATAGTCTCATAACGAGTTCTTCATTTTTACCTTTAGTAGCGATAAACCAATGAGATTTTAACATGATTTAGTATTGATTATGTGATTATTCAGTATGAATACCAGTTCTTTATACCAAACTTTGATTTACTTTGTTTCACATGACACAAGAACTAAAGTGTCTTGGATGCAAGTTTTAGGTTACTTATCTCTTCAACGGCATTCCTGAATTTTGTTTAATTCAAACTGCTTTTTCTAACTTTGAGTTTCTGAAATAGTTTGTCTGATGTAGACTTACCAGGTTTAAGTACCATGACCATTTGTGCTTATAGCAAGATAAATTCCTTTCTCAACAATTTTACTCTTTATTCAATATAACATAATCGAACATATAAATAAAACAATCTATACAACGCATCTCGATTTTTTTTTCGTAGACAATATCACCATGATCTTCGATACACCTTTTAACCTATTAATTCAATCTGAAATCATCGTCAAAATAAATCACATTATTTTACCTTTGCATTTGATTTAATTTTAAATAGCCAGGGTGTATTAAAGGATATACCTACTTAAACATAAATATTTTAGGAGTTGTTTGAGTTTGTTTCATCGTTCTTTTATATTGTTGGTTTTCAAGACGAAATCTACTTCGTCTTGTTTCATATCTTTATCACCCCATCCCCAAAGGTGTTCGTTGTCATCCAAATAGCTATGGTAACCTTGATCCACTTCATCCTTTCCAGTTATTGCCGGTCGAGTACCATCACCAGTTCTTCTAGATCTCCTATCAATCATTTCTTTAGTAGCCGTCTTAAGATCGTAAGCTTGACCAATGTAATGCATAAAATCTAAGAACGCTGTGCTTATATTCATCTTGTAGTTTCCCAACTCAGCTGCTTTATAATCCCATGGGAACACGTGGTGGTAGTTATGCCAACCCTCACCCTGGGCTGCTATTGCCACAAATATGTTTTCTGTTGGTGCGATGTTTCTATAATTCATTGGGATTATGGTTAATCGTACAGCTTGGTGGTTTTATACTTACTTATCATATGGTTTCATTCCCCAAATATGTGCAGCGCTGTTCACCAGCCAGGTGATGTTTAATGATGCTGTGTATCTCAAAACTCCTGCCACGTACCATGAGGTCCAAATGTTCTCGTTCCACAGGTACCAAGGCACCAGGGTTGGGAAAACGAAACACATCAAAGGCATGAGGATCAGATAGTACCTAAGAAAATCACAGTTCAATCCAGAAAGGTCTTTGTCAGAACAGCCCAAAACTACAACCAAATTTCAACTCACTTCTTCTGGAACATCACCACAGGATCAGCTTTAAGGTCACTGAGATCGACTTGTTTTCCTTTGACGAAAACATCCTTATGTTTCTTCAGCATCAGCCATCCTATATGTGAGAAGAAGAATCCTCTTGTGGCGTTGTGTGGATCGGCGTCTGTGTCCGTGAATTTGTGGTGCACTCTGTGGTCTCGTACCCATTCGTAAAGGTGGTTCTGGAAGGCCATGGTCTGCATAGCTGCCAAGAATATACGAAGAGGCAACTTTGCTTTGTATGTTCTATGCGCCCATAATCTGTGTGCTCCAGATGTGATACCTTGACCAGCAGCTGCTGCTATGAAAATGCCTGCGAGAAATGATGGGTTAGGAGGTGTGGTGTTCCACAAGGTGATGGTTTAGGCCTTTTATTTTTTGGTTTGGTGGAAAGAATGCTTTTATATGTACTTACCCCATAGGAATGTTAAAAGTTTGGCTTTGAATAAGACTAGATAGATTCCGTAAATGGAAAACGTGTGTAGATAAGCGAAGGCAATGACGTTTCTCCAGACAATGTGCCATTTGTAGGTTGGTAACGGTGCATATTTGGGGTTTATAGTCTTTTGCTTGGACGTAATCTCTGAGTTGCCATTCACAACCTTCTTGTTGGGATTGATTATTTGTAGAGGTTCTGCAGAGGCGGTCTCATCTACCATATCACTTTTGAATATGGCCCTTGCATCTTTCACCACGGTTTGGGACATGCTTCTGTACCATGAAATAGAGAGAGTTCGATAAGGTGATATAAAGGTGAGCCAATAACTATATTACAAGTGCCTGATGGAAAACCCATGATCAAAGTTCAGTATATGTAATAATATTGGACGGAGATGAGGTAAAGTTTTTGTATTTGCAGAATAGATTGAGTATCAAAATATATCGATTTATTGGGGAAAATCCGTGCAATGTGGTTCAGGTTTTTTGATTATTGGAAATTTGGTTTTGTCAGTAACTAGAAAAATAAGCCTATACTATATTTCATCCAGCCATTTATCTATATTTGTAAAATTAAAACAACGTCGAGAATCTCACCATGTGTATGTAGAAAAGGTATATCAGGTGAATCCACAAGTAGTAGAAGGAAATGTGGATTCAACCGATATATTATTTCTATTATTATTCTATTTGCCATATTCAAGTAAAAGGTACATTCTAATGTTAATATTCATTATTCGATTCAATCAGTTTTGGACACGTGTTAGCTTTGGACCTAGGGGTACCTACATTCAACCAAATTTCTCAAAAAATTTCATCTTCCATTTCTAAATCTACTTATTCGCTGTATCAATATCATCAGTTATTTTTCCACTAAAATCATGCCTCAAAATCACCAAATTCCAAACTTTGTTTAGATATATTGTAGCACCATGATTTACCAATTTCAATTAACCGTAGAAATCCGCTTTAAAACTGTCTATGAGCATTTCATTTGTCATTGGAATGATCTACTAATCGGTCGATATCGTATGGTCGATGTTCTCGATCCAGTTTGTCTTTTCACTGTCGAGAAGCTGCTGAAATAACACGTTTGCAGTGTTTTCGTAGATTTTATATGCGAATTTTTCCTGGCGGAAGAAATTTTCCGCCAAACCCGTCGGGCTATGGAATTTTGTCGTCGACCTATCAAGTACAAAATTCATTGAAGTTGAGAGCTTGTTGCCAGCTTGCAGCAGTGGCGTACAGAACGTTTCTTTGACTGAAAAACCACCAGAGAAGATAATTATCGAACGTTTCTTCAACTGAAAAACCACCAGAGGAGATAATTTTCCTGGAACATCAATATACAAGGATAAACAAGATAAGTTTCAGTGAAGGGGATGGTGATTACCTGTGAAACATACATGACCGAACATCTTGTCAATTCCACTCAATTTTGACTGTACATTTGTAAATAACTGATATTTGTAAAAATTGGAATAAATGACGACTGTTCTATTTCGGACTTTCATTGATTAGGGTAGAGACATCAAATCATTTTACCTGCTCTCCAGCTAGCCGGCCAAAATTATTCTATCTATATAATTAAATAAAGTTTTTTAGTTACAATATCATTTTCTTATAATATTTCCAGTATTGCAATCATATTAAGAATAATTTCAATATATTGCTTGCTCATTATTAAATCATTTCAAAAAATGAATTTCCGATAAGCAATAAGAAGGGAAAAAAAAACCTATGCCAACTCTTCTGGCACAGACCCTCAACTCGACACTCAAAAACCTTTTCAATAATTATGCCAATCCAATCCACATTTCTGGCTACAACTATCTAGCCCTGAAATATTTGGCAAACAATAATTCACTTATCAAAAAGATTTTCCTAATAAGAACAACTTCATTCTTCTTATCAAATCAGTCAATCCAAACAGCGTTTTATCTCCCCCACTGAGAAACAGGGCAAGTCCCTCTCAAGGAAGCCTTAAAAATTTTTGCCAACCTTCTGGCTATCTATTCTCTAAATTGCTTCCCTCCTATAAAGAGTGAACTATGACCCTATCGGCCCCCGAAAGTGGTCGCGGACACTGGGTAGACCCGAGGAGTAACGTTAGCTCTCTTTGTGGAGTAGTCCCTAACAATATTACCCACTCTCTTCCTTATTCCAAGGGCTCTGGTCAGATGGGATCAACTAGGTAGTTCGTCTGCTCTCTTTCAGAATGGAATTTTCCAGTTGATTCCCTACGGACTAAGCCATCAAATAAAGAATCTCGAATGACTTAGGGCTTAGCGAGTGGATCCCTAGGACTATCTGACCCCTGGCATTGACCCTCCGCTGGGTAGACCCAGATAGTATTTACATCCACATGTCGAATCTCTCACTATACTCCTTGGCCCCCTGAACCCAAAGTTTAGGGTAGTCCCAAGGAAGTATAGGGAGTTTCACCTCATCGATTCCCTTACCCCAACTGAGACTGTTAGTTTAATCCTGAGGAAGGGCGGGAAGGGATTGAATACCTATGGTTTCTATCCCCTTCTCAGAGCCTCAGGGCTTGGCATAAATCCAAGAAACGCAGCTTAGGTCCCCCTTCAGAACTTTCTGACAGACTCCGCTTTCCCTAAGGTCATTCGTGCATTCGGGGCCACTAAAAAAGTCCCAACTGGGGTGTTCGTATGTCTCCCGGTTGGGATGGCTCAAGAGCCTCCAGAGGATCTATACCTGCTAGAGATCGAGTTCAGTAACCAGATTGCAGGTGAATACTGAACAGGGAAAGTTGATGGTGGCGGAACTGTTCAAATAAGTGCAGATCTGCGGTCGATGCTTTCTAAAAATCGGACAATCAAGGCTTGACCCACATCCCAAATTTCCTTCTAAAGGAAAGTCCGGTGTCTTAATCCAAGGCCTCACAGAAGAGTCGGTGTCCTTGGGACTCACTGTGTCGGTCAGGAAAAGGAGGGGTTTTAGTGGTGTGAGAGTCCCACCACCAGTTTTTTTACTTTTCCTCTTTGATATAGATAGAAGATGTCTATCGAAACGTCGAAAAACATTACATCCACAATAGATGATGATAATAGCCCAAACAATCATTCAACAAAACGGAAACATATTGAAGCCAACTGAGAAAACACTTCATAATTAAGTCGGAAATTGTTTCACGAATTGGGACTGGAATATTTCTGTGGCATCATTTGATGATTTGATTTTCTTACCTGGTAATCCTATTAGAGATATTTGGACTTTTTGGAGATTTATATCGATCAAGTGTTACCGCATGTTATTGGAAATACTGCAAATTATATCGAAGATGATTTAGATTGAGTTTCAGCTAGATTGAGCTCCTTCGCAATACGCTTTGTTTGTTCGACATCTTGATTAAAGATTTCTATGTCAGTGGATTGGAGGAAGGAAGTCATGGTTGTTTTGAAGCTCGATATGTCGATTTTTCACAAAAAAACACTACAAGTGCCATGAAAACACCACTTCATTTTCAAATACTTAGTTGAGAATATTTCGAGAACTAATGCATAAAATGAAAAAACGATTACTGTGCTGAAATCAGTATAAAAATACCTTTGAAATGAGGTATCACTCACCCCATCTTCCCTATTCAAAATTTGGGGGTGAGGGTTGTAGTAGCAAGGGTTATAATATGTGTATAATAACCTACATTTTAAGTTGTCCCTCTCGAAACAGAAATCGACTTGTCCGAGCATTTTTATCGAAAAAATTTATTTCGTCTGTAATCTCATCTGTTTCGTTTTCAAACGGCCACCCTGTAAATAAAGTCGTATATGATTCTCGATAAAATAGATCCTTTCTTCAGAGAAGGAAAGTCTTCGTACAAAACTGAGAAAAACTGAGAAAAGATTCGTGTGTATATTAAAAATTAATTATAATTAATAATTTTGTGATTATCATCCAAAAATACGTTTGTAATTCATTGTAGTGACCAATGGAAGTGGCAATTTGTTTTAGCAAATTTAATGAATTGATTTTCATATGGAATTATCAGTCTTCACGTTCTATTTAAATCTAACTGATTATTTAAATAGGTTTTTTTTTACTATCATTAGAAATTAATTGATTGTCTAACTAGACTCAATGTCGTATTATTGAGAAAGAATGACTTTTTTTATACCAAATTATGCTTTGTGTCATATACAGGGTGTAACTAAATAAGTGTAGAATATTTAAGGATGTGACTTCTCATCGAAAAAAAGAGTATTTATTTATAAGAACAGTCTTTCATTGAGCAAATTTTTATTTTTGATGTTAGGCACACACGCTACTTGTCGTTCTGAAGGGTCGCCACAATATATGACAGTATGACTCTGATCCAAATAGAAAAAAAAAGAATCCCTTGTGTCCCCTACACCATTGCTTGACGTCGATTACTACGCCTATGGATTCGTTCTACTCTATGGTGGACCACTGAGCAAAACATGAAAATCTATGTCCAGAGCACAGATTTTTTTTAATCATTAGATTAGAAATCATATTAAATGTTCAATAACAAATTTTTTGTACTCCCTTTGAGGGTTACTCTGTGGCTTTATTGAATAAAATTTATACATATGTTCTATTGGCAATTACTACCAGGTAATATCACAAATAATAAATATTTCCTTTTTTATCGTACTCCACAGAATGACATAAGTAATTTTTTTTCCAATATGATTCAACTCAACCAAAAAATATTGACAGTCGTTGACATTTCTTTAAGTCTATGGTCAATTATGCTCTATAATTTGCACATAGAGATTCATGATACTGACATAGATTATATAAATTTCTGGTTTGACATGGCTAATCCTACGTGATAAGATGTGTAGATATATTAATTTTAAGTGGAATGTTATTGTGTTTAAAATGAAACCGAAGGAGGAACTAAGTTTGTTAATTCAAGGTATATGTGGCTTGAATCCTTAATTTTTTTAAGTCAGCTAGAATAATGGATATAAAGTTATTCTCATGTTTATAATGCTCTTTCTTATAAGGGATATTTATTCTAAATAATTAAATATTTCCAATTGAATTCTCTATTTGAAAAAAATTGTTTCGTACAAAACAATTAACTCACCGTTTTTGAATAGACAAGTCAACTAGATAAAAGCTTGTCCGAAACTGTGGATCGTAAATTATATTTCCTTATCAGTGAGTTTTCGCGTAGGACTATTATAAATTTTCCCAGCAATATGGACGATTATATGTTTTTTTAGCATTAACGAGTTTTTCTTGAAAAACGCCTATGAAGTTAATTAATCGATTGTCTTTCCACCAAACAGGGCCAATTATATTCGATCGTTGAATAAACTGATATCAAGACCAAAGTCGACGTTTTTATGTATTTAGAGATCTAAATTAATCATTTTCTGCAAGTAAAACGAACTCGACTCGGAAAAAATTAAATTAAAAGATTTTTGCATGTACTGGAATTATAAAAACAAGTTAATGCGTCACTACATTCGGTAAAAATTATTTTGTCAGTTTTTGCGAGCATCTTTTCGGTGGAATAGGTTCTAAATGTTGTTGTTTTACCCAAATGTATATAATTTTCATATTTCGAGTTACGAAAATTATCTCAATCGGTTGTGTTCGACTTCCTGACGCTGAATCCGTGATCAAACTTGTGTATATACCCTAAATCTTCCGAAAGAGATGACCTATAGTTTTCATATCTTCAGAATAGGTTTATTGACTAAATATCTCGTTCGAGTTGATTATTGGGCCAAATCCGTCGAATAGTTTAGCAGTTATAAGTATATGAAATTGGGGTGTTCTCAATAACTCCTAGAATATTGATCCTTATCCTATCAATTTCAGATCAAATCAAAAATCATCACACTAGATTTTTTTTAAGGAGGTGATTCCTCATCGAAAAAAAATAGGATCTTTTATACAGGGTTGTCCCCCTCGAAACAGAAATCGACCTGTCCGAGCATTTCTATCGAAAAAATTTATTTCGTCTATAATCTTGTCGGTTTCGTTTTCAAATGGCCTCCCTGTATAAAGAAACTTCATTGGAGCATCCCTTGTTAAGATACAGCCCTTCAAAGGGAGTGCAAAGGCTGTAACTTAACAAGGGATGCTCCAATGAAGTTCCACGAAATTTTGTTTTTCGGAATGCGTTATAGGTTAAGAAATATACGGGGTGGCACGTTCGATATCGAAATCTCTCCGATTTAAAGTTATACCGATTATTAATGAAAAATAACTGTAAAACTTTAACATATGAGAGAAGAATAATCTCCTAATAGTTATCAAGCAACAATTAAGTTAACAACGTAGCCATTTATATTGTTGTAAAAATACTAGATAAACTTGGGTTGCTTTTAATTATTGAAAAACTCATTTACCTTATCTTTTTGCAACCAGTATTCGATAAAGGTATATGTGCGTATTCCTTTTGAAATACAGTTTGATTGATGTAGACTGTCCGCTAAAAATATATAGGGTGATTCACGAAACGGGCCATAATTTACGAATTGACATCAATTTATGACATGAAATAATTGACTTCATGTCCCAATTTCTTTCGACGTGTGTTCAATTTTTCGAAGACAATAAAAACAATTTTTTAAAGCGACAACGTCTATGAGAAACAACGGTACCTTCGATGATCCATTCAATGAAATTTATACCCAAGGACTTGAAAGACTGGTTGTTAAGTGTGAAAGTTTGTTGTCTGAATACAACAATAACATAAGGCCATCATGCACTGACGAAACGGGACCAATTGTCTGTTTTTTTTTCACATCTACGACTGTTTTAATGACTGTGCATTTCTTGATGATGATCTCGAAGGTATAAATATGTTGGGCAGTCTTCAAAATGATGAATATTATAAGCTATAAACTTTCTAGTGGATGTTTGTGTTAAGAATCGCTTGATGGCCGAGATTGACACAGTTTGGACCTTAGACTATACAGGGTCTTTCACTAGGACCTCACCCATATTTATACTGGAAACTACTGAACGTATTTTCATGAAATTCATCACCTATAAGTATTTCACGATGCTGATGAAATCTAAAATATTTTCAAGGCATGAGCACCTCCGGTTTTTCCGGAAATCACGTCGTTTTTCAAATTACAACACCATTTTTTTATTGCAGAAATAGATTCCTTAGAAAATTTCAAGTTATATTGATGCAACATTTTTCAGTTTTGGTTGGAAAATTCTCTCTGAGCGGGAAAATTCAAAAATAGAGCTCCGCTGAAACAAGATTAACTTCGAGGTTTTTGGATGGAAAATTTTCATTTTTTGGGATTTTTCAAGATGTAAAATTGATGTATCCACTTTAAAAATCGAAATCGCGATTCATGATACAGGGGGGGGAAAATTGCTCTCGAAGTTAGGGATGACAAAATCGTGAAAAATCAATTTTTTCAAATTAGAACCCCATTTTTTTATGGCAGATATTGAATCTACGTTGAAAAATAATGTGAGTGTATGCATCACACCCTTGCCCTAAATAATATTTTCTGAGTTACTTACAAAAAACTGTTTTTCGTCTTGAATTTCGGCTATTTCTTTTCCCTTCACGCCAAAAAGATGAAATTTTCAGGAACTGTTACTTAAACCATGTTTTAGATTTTACTACTCTAATATGCAAGAGAAAAAAGTTACAGGTTGTTCTTAAATAGATGGCGAATTTGGATTCGAATTTGTAACGGAAACCTCTTTATTTCAACTAATCGGCCATCGGTTTTCTCTCCAGTGATAAATAAATAATTCCTTATGAACCATATGCAAAAACTTACCATGTTTTACATTCTTTTTTTTTTAATGATAGATATCATTAATTACATCTGCCAAATTTCTCTTTATTCAGTAGCATTTTGTGTTTACTATTAATTTGGTGAATTCGTATTAAGTTATAAAATCGATCCTATGCCTAATTTTACCAATGAAGATTATTTAAATCTCATTCTACTTCATGGAGAATGTAATAAAGTTGTAGATAGAACGATTCGACTGTTCATTGAGAGGTTTCCTGTCCGACCCAGACCAACGAGAAATACCATTAACAGAACCATGACAAACTTGAGAAATGTCGGATCTTTCGTTAAGAAAACTATACACAGAGAAAAAAGTGTAGTAGAAGATGAGAACAACGAAATTACAGTTCTTGCATATTTTCGTGTGAATCCTCAAAATTCTCTCAAAGATGCCGAGATTACTCTGGGATTCTCTCAATCGAGTGTTTGGAGAATATTAAAAAAACATAAAATGCACCCATATAAATTTAATAGGGTACAGCATTTGAAGGAAACTGATTTCGTCATGAGTACAGAGTTTTGCGAAGCTATGATGACGTAATTTCCGGAAAAACCGGAGGTGCTCATGCCTTGAAAATATTTTAGATTTCATCAGCATCGTGAAATACCTATAAGTGCTGAATTTCATGAAAATACGCTCAGTAGTTTTCCGTATAAATATGGGTGAGTTTCATCGTGAAACACCCTGTATAGTCGAAGATTTGGACGTTTGTTCCCCTTGAAACAGCTGGTTATCGATAAGTTTCAAAGTAAATGAATCCTCAATAGTGGATCACTTTGATAAATGCCAAAATACAGATTAATTGAATAAGTAAAAGAATTAAGAGCTTAAAAATTGAAATGATTAAAAATACTTACAGAAAATTTTGGCCTCCAAACATATTGTTGGAACCCATTTTCACCTGAAAAGAAATAAGTCGATAAGAGTCCAATTAATAAAAGAAATAAATTATCGTATCTGATACGTTGTAACATTTTGAAATTACAATCCCAAAATTTATTTAGATTCTATCAGCTCTTGATCTGTTTGAAAATAATTTATTTCAAATTAATTTGCTATACCATCTATTGTTGAATAATGTAATTTCCTGTACATAAGGTATTATTCTTTATAGAAATCTGTTCATTAAAATTTTCGGTGGGGGTGTCTGGAATTAGATGTTGTTATCGCGAATTAATTCATTCCATCTTTGAAACTGATAGTGTGCAGACATTATCTCTCGATTAAGGATTTGTTAATTCACGTTTACATATTATCCAAGGAATTTTATAATATTCTTTTGGTGTATCCCTTTCTAGAAGATGAGTTCAAAATAATTAAGCGAATTGTTTTGCTGATTTAAGTATATTTTTTAGGGATTCCTGTATTATCGTATTCTTAGATTCTTTTATTCCCGTCTCCTTAAATTCTTCGTTTCATATAATCCCAGATTTCTCGACTCTTCGATTCAACAACCACTCCAGACACTATCACCGAAGTTTTCACAACAACTAACATCATTTGAAGAAAAGTGAGTACCTATATGTTGAAGTTTATCGCCTTCCTGAATAAAGAGATTGTTCATCAGAGTGAGATTACTTCTTCAATTTCGTACACCGTCATCCTGAGATCACATTCGTATGTTTATTAGTTTTTATACGAATAGAACTCAAAATTGTGTCTAAACTAATTGGCGCCCATATTATCACACAAAGAAAAGATCACAAATTTTTATTTAAGTCAAATGAACCTACGCCCATAAATGTTCTCCGGCCAACAGCTGCCGTACGCTTTGTGTCCTTTTAACATCAAATAGTCAAGGAGAAAATTACGTGACAACGTCACAGGTTTTAGTCTATTCGTCCAAAAAACCTTTTTTTCTGGACTTGTTACGTAAATTACTATTTTATGAAAATAAACTTAAGTTAATATTAAGATTTCCCGAATGGTCCAAAGGAATTGTTGCGTTAGTTAATGAAACACCCCTGTATATGTGCATTGAGATAATTACTGCAATCCATCAACGAATTGTTACGATTTCTCACTGCAGCAATCGTAGAAAAAAATCACTTCCACTTTCATGAGAAAACGAGAAAGTTGTACTCGCGAATACTTTGTCGCCAATTAGAGGTACATCGAGTAAATGGGCATCCATTAATTTTCTGGAAAGTACTATTATCTTTCATATTGCCATAGACATTCTAATATCTAAATTCAATATGTGGAAGATAATTTTTTTTAAGGTGTGTGGTGTGAAATTTCAATACAAGGATGTCAATTGAGTTCGTTGACACGCTAAATCTGTTCAGCTGTTTCGATGCAATAGGGAAATTTTGAATTCTCTAGAATACGAAAATAGTTATTGTATCGAATTGAAACCGGTGAACGCTTGCTGGTTGAATATTTTTGAGACAAAACTTGTCCACATTGGTGATAAAATATTCTCATGATGGAACTCGTGTAGAATAATTGTTTGGGTATTTGTACCACGAGTTGTGCTCGGGTTTTCCTTTTAAGTTGGCCTATTAGACGTTTTAGGAGAACTAGTGAATATTTCGTTATGAAATTTTAGGTGGAGCCTTGAGGGTAAAGGAACTTTTCGTCTAAAATATTTTCAAGTCGACAGTGTTGCCACGTCTACCTCAAACGCACATCTACTTTCTTATTTCAAATAGAACTACCTAAATTTTTATTTATTTATTGATTTAGAACCAAATTCGCAGTATAACCTACTAAAAAAAATTTCTCTGCCATGCACTGTTGCCAAGTTATGTACAAATTATTGAAATTTTTGACAACCGCATAGCCAGTTTGGAAATGCAATATCTCGATTATTGTTAATGCGAACAGAACCAAATTTGGCAGTCTAATAGACAAGAATCCTATCATTTATGTGGTATATTCGATGTCTCGATGCATCTTAAGGCTTCTCAGAGATTTTGCTACGAAAATGTGACATTTAAAATTGAAATATTTCGAGATTTTCAAATGGCAACGCCATATTTTTTTTACACCATCCGATTCAAAATAAAAAATGATTGGCAGTCTCTTTTTACAGCAATCAATTATTTTGGATAGATTTCGAATGAGGAGGAAAAAACTCAAATATTTCATTATTAGGTTGATTTTTCATGGAATTTTGAGGAAAGCAATTGGTCAAAAACTACATTCAACTAATGCCATATTTCATTATTCGAATTCAAGATGGTCACGTTTACGTTGAGAGGGCTCTGTGATTATGAGGTAAATTATTAGAATAGATTCTATGGTTGAAATCATAAAAAATGTTCGATGATCATGGATATCATAGAAAATTTTGTTAATCGTTAATCAAACCTCGATCGAGGAGGTTTAGTTTGTAGAATAATTGTTTCATTGTTCTGTTACAAGATTTTGAAATGATGTCTTATACTAATGAACAAATTTTGGACCTTTACACAATTCACGGAGAATGTCAAAAAATTATCGAAAGGACCTGTAGGACCTTCAACAATCGTTACCCCCATGTACCCAGAATGACTGGAAAGAAATTCCGAAAGCTGTGGAGAAATTTTTTGTCTTTCGGTAATCCTGATCCGAAATGAAGACGCTCAAAGTACGTTGTGGAAAATGAAATTAATGTAATAAACGTTTTGGGATACTTTCACGCCTATCCACGTGCTTCCATTCCCGGTGCAAGTGAGGCACTAGGGATTAAATCAACATCTGTGCACAGAATTTTGAGGGAGCACAAATTCCATGCGTTTAAATTCATCAAAGTTCAATGCTGACGAAGCTATAAGAATAACGTTTTGCGAGAACATTTTAATTAAAATTCAGGAGGATCCACATTTTCTGAAAAAAAAATAATTTGGAGTGATGAGGCCAAGTTTGGTCAAGAAGGTGGACTTAACAGCCAAAATGATCATCACTGGTCTGACATAAATCCAATGGCGAAATTTGAAAGGGGGAATCAAGATAAATTCAGCTTGAATGTTTTTGCTATCATGAAAGATAATAAACTCGAATTCGAGTTATATGATGGCATTCTTAATAGTGAAAGATATGTAGAAATCCTTAATTCTACATTGAGAAATTTTTTGGACGAAATTCCCATTTCCGAGGTGCTGGTTCCAATTGGATGGTGCCCCCCCTCATTGCACAAGAACAGTATCCCATATTTTAGAGGAATTATTTGAGGATAGATGGATCCGTCGTTTGGGACCATGGCATTGGCCTGCACGATCCCCGGACCTTACGCCTTTAGATTTTTTCTTATGGGGTTATGTAAAATCTGAGGTATACAAGGTACGAATCGCAAATAAGTCTGTTTTACGAAATAATAGAAGTTCTCCGAAGCATATCCCCAGAATTACTTCGGAAGGCAACGATGTCCGTAGAACAGAGGATTTTAAAATGCTTAGAGGTGAACGGGAGCCATTTCGAGCATTTAATTTAACCTAGAGTTGTTTTATTAAACTCTTTTTGAAATCTTTTAAATTGTTTTGTTTATAAAAATGAAATTGATCGAAAATGTTAATTATCAGAAAATGAATGAGTTCATTCAACGGAACAGAATATAACACAAAAGCTATAGAGAAGCAAACTAGGAAAAATTTTTCGGAATAAAATGAGAGCCTTATGAATGGAAAAAGATTCCTTCCATAGTTGTGGTTACTCATGAACAAATATGCCTCATTATCTATGATCGACACAACTGAAAATGTAACTCTATTCCATAATATTTCATGTTTATGATCCCTCTTTTCGTGAATCTGATTAACATAGTTTAAAATTTTTCTATTTTCCATGACCATCGAACACTTTTTATGATCCCAACCATAGAATTTTCAATAATTTTCAATAATTTACCTCATAATCACAGAGCCCTCTCAACGTAAACGTGACCACAGATCTTGGAGTCGAATACTGAAATATTTGAGTTTTTTCCTCCTCATTCGAAATCTATCCAAAATAATTGATTGCTGTAAAAAGAGACTGCCAATCATTTTTTATTTTGAATCGGATGGTGTAAAAAAATATGGCGTTGCCATTTGAAAATTTCGAAATATTTCAATTTTAAATGTCACATTTTCGGAGCAAAATCTCCGAGAAGCCTTAAGATGCATCGAGACATCGAATATACCACATAAATGATAGGATTCTTGTCTATTAGACTGCCAAATTTGGTTGTGTTCGCATTAACAATAATCGAGATATTGCATTTCCAAACTGGCTATGCGGTTGTCAAAAATTTCAATAATTTGTACATAACTTGGCAACAGTGCATGGCAGAGAAATTTTTTTTAGTAGGTTATACTGCGAATTTGGTTCTGAATCAATAAATAAATAAAAATTTAGGTAGTTCTATTTGAAATAAGAAAGTAGATGTGCGTTTGAGGTAGACGTGGCAACACTGTCGACTTGAAAATATTTTCGACGAAAAGTTCCTTTACCCTCAAGGCTCCACCTAAAATTTCATAACGAAATATTCACTAGTTCTCCTAAAACGTCTAATAGGCCAACTTTAAAGGAAAACCCTGTATGTACCAAAAACAACTAAAATTAATTTTCACTAAACGCAACCGTGAAAACAGTTGACAGTTCATATGAAATTTGCATTTTTTTAATCGCAATGTGCCTTGGGAAATTTCCAATACAGGGTGGCCATTTGAAATCGAAACAGACGAAATAAATTTCTATCGGAAAAACTTATTTCGTCTGTAAACCTGTCTGTTTCGTTTTCAAATGGCCACCATGTATTATTATTATTGATTTGTCATGGGATATTCTCTGGATTTCAACAAAAATTCGTCCATATTATTGGGTTACTGATATCTTATATATTCTAACTAAGAGAAGATATAGAAATTTCATTTGTGATGAAGTCGCAAAAATGCATAAAATAAACTTAAGAATGGAGTTTCCCTTGTCTAAAACTTGAACAAACTCCTCATTATCGCCTGTTACTATAAATTATATGAGTAAAATTTCAAATATGAAAACAATAAGTAATCAAATAAATAGAATAATGGAAAAATAATAATTAAATCCTTACCAGTTCCGCTAAACTATCCGCCGCACAAAAATAATAAATCACTGGAATATATTTAAATTTGCGGTACCAAGTGCCATGAACTTTACAGTATGAACGCTTCGGCACCAAATAAACCGATAGTACCTAGCATTTAGCGCTTTACCATTATAGTACAGTTCATGTATCTTAGGGAACATGAAATATACCCGTCTCTCTTTATCGAATGGTGTTAAAGCGCGAATTGGAGGTGGTACGCTTAATTCACTTGTACCTAGAGAAATTTCACCCAGTATCATCTGGGTCAAGATTACTGGTGACTTTCGTATTGATCTTGATACATGGAGGTACTTCTTCTCATGAAGGTGGTTAACTGTAGCTTCATTTCATACTTTGTTACATCGGTATGAAGATATAATTGGGGTCCTAAAGATGACTATGTCATATGTGCAGTGGCACACTTTTTATGGGAACATTATGAAAGTTCTATCTTTCCTGGGCTTCCTGAGGTGAACAAAAGTTGTTGTAGATTGAGAAATGTCCTAAGTTTGTTGTTAAGAGTTGAGACCCTTTGAGTTTCAATGTTAAGATCTGAAGAGCAGTCAAATCTCTATCTTTCGAAGGAGATGATAGTTTGTTTAGCCAAATCCGTAAAAATGCTCAGATGGATCAAAAAATGTATTAGATTCAGATGAAAAAACACACATTTTTAAAAAAACTGCTTGAAATAACCTCAATGAAGTGTACAGGGTGTTTCAAAAAGAAGTTGACCCCCTCTCTAGAATAAATAAAACAATTTTAGTTCTTTAAATAAAAATTTGTTAAAACTTTCTGTTTTTTTCCACCAAATTCCCTTCTCTATAAAATAAGCATTAGTTAATTCGAACCATCTTGGAGTTGAGTAAATGATCCGAATCAGATTTCATTTACTCGACTTCAATTTTGGGTCGAATTAGCTTGAAAATAATAGTTGTTGAAAGGTATGAATTCAAATGAGCCGCTTTCCCGCCAAATGAGGAAATTAGTTCGAGCGACCAAACGCATGGTGTCGCTTTGTTAGCGTGACAAGTCCTTAACATGTGCGTTGGCAGTCTATAAAGGTACTTTGTCTATGGCTCGGAGTTGACCGTCTCTGTTCATAGACAAAGTAGAGAACCTTTGTCTATGGTCTAGGGATGGGACATCGATAGGTTTTCGTCGATGTTTAACATCGATGATAACATCGAACTGTACCATCGATGTTAACTGAACATCGTTAATTGAACATCGATGTTTGTAAACATCGGTGTTTTAACACTTTAATTATACTTACGTATATCAATAATTCATAATGATTTAACGATAGATTCCCAATATATCAGAGATAATTTCAATGTCTACTGAAAATTCTAATTTTGAAAAGAGGCATGATGAAATAACAATTATAAGTACAGTATAAAGTTGGATGAAAGTACAAAAAAAAAATTAACTTCCAACTCAATCAAATATCCGAATAAATTAAATGTATATGAAAATCTATTTTTGTATGTTGTTCAAACTGGTGAAATAAATAAATAAAATAAATTGAATGTCAATAAAGTTCTTACCGTTTTATAGAATTTACACTCAGTAAGAATTTTCTACGATTAAACACTTTAACAAAATATTTTTTTTTTTTGTGTCATGTCCATGTTGATTTAGTACATCACATATCACTATCATCAAATTAGTGTAAACTGGTGAACAAAAATTAAGTAAAATTAATTTTTGGACGCCCTCTGTCTCTGAAATAAACACGTTCATATGAACTTTTTAATTTTAAAATTACGCAACGTTTAACCCCTTAAAGTTTGTACAAGTAATTAATTGACACCCTGTATAATAAACGACCGATTCCAAAATATTCAATGACACAAAATTACGGTAAAACCCGAATATAACTTTCTCCTGGCGTGAACCAAAACTGTGACGATTATATTCACCCATCTGTCTATACAGGGTGATAATAAAATATGGAATCATGTTCATGTTTGCATATCCTTGAGGATATGAAATTCTATTTTTTTCAGTATGGAATATTTTTGGATGGGCATCAGTTGAACCATAGAAAAGGTCACGAATATTTACAGGTAGACAGAAATTGGACTATTTTTTGAATATTTGATGGTAAAATGGGTATATTTTCTCATATTTTCATTGTACACTTCATTTTGAGTACGGCGCTGTTTTCTTCGTCAAATTTTGACAAGTCATAGTCATGATTTTGAATAATATATATATCATCCTGGTATAAAAATATACCTAGTTGACTGAAAACTGATTCAATCGCTGAATTTCCATAAATATATATATGAAACATCGAGAAACCGATGTTGAGTATTCTATCCGCAACATCGATGATGAAATCAATTAACATCGATGGTAAAAACATCGACATCGATACTGAAATATCGATGTTTGAAAAACATCGATGATGATGTCCCATCCCTACTATGGTCACTGTTATTAATTTTGCTGTAGCAACGACCATAGACAAAGAACCTTCTTTGTCTATGGCAACGACTGCCATATTGGATTACACATTGCCATTAAAAAAATGCTACTAAAATAATATACAGATTGTTCTATTCCAAATTTTAAAATTGACATTTCTTCCGGTAAAACCTGAAGTTAAAAAATATGAAAAGAAATAGACAATCTACTGCAGTATCCATGTTTCAAACTTCACTGTATATTTGAAAACAGAAGGAGCTTTACCGATTAGGAAAATAAAATACAGGGTTTGTACTATTTAAAAAATAAGAGTTCACATAAAATTCTTAGGTTTATGATGAATTTATTCATTTCCAAGTGATGAAATCTGTTAATGCTGTTAATTCGCCCATTTAACATTTTCGTACCAATATCACCCAGTACATTGCTATTCAAGTTTCTTTAAATTTAATTGACTTCACTAATTCGCGTCAACCAAAAATAAAACACGAAATGAAAATATTTAATGAATAAATTGAAAAATAAAAGAAAACACACAATTAATCGAATATAACAAAAAAATCCAATCTATTCTTTCTGCTCGCTCAAGAACTTCTCCAACACGGTGTTTGCAATCGGAATAACCAGATGTTCCACGCCGTCCGTAGATCTCTTGATTTTCACCATCTTATGATCAACGAATTCGTTGAGTTGAGCCCTCAACGCTAAATCGGTGCTGACCAGGAACGTTTCCCTACAAGCTGAATATAAATCTTTGAACGAAAGACCTGAAATGAAGCATTAATAGGAAAATTTGGTAACCGGAAGAGTGAAATTACCTGGGTAAAGTTTATTTTTTGCGTTTTCCAATTGACGCTTGATCATAAGTAGATAAATTCCTTTGGAATTCTTCGTCAAGGACAAGAATACATTCTGTAACGATGACAGAGCGAATTCACCTCCTTTCTGTATCATTGTGGAGCTCTCGAACGATGTTTCTTCGAGGTACGGCAGGAACGAAGTCATATCCCACCATGTAAAATTGAATTTACTCAATTTCGAGTGATCCCACACTGAAAATCACGAATATTAATTCAGAAACAGAATGCGGTGAGTATCTTACTTAGAGGTCCGTTTATGTGGTCTATGGATGCGATGAGATGGATATTCGGGATGGAAGCTAAACGAGCGAAAACGTTCTGTGCTTTACCGTTCCTTAAAACTTCTCCGTCTATATTGTGAACGATAAGGTATAAATGATCATCTAAATACTCAAATTCTTTCTGGATAATATCACAGCACTCGTAAACATTCGCGGGGTTTCTTCTTAGTTCTAAAACATCAACGATTATCGCATCGAGAACGTCTTTGATAGATAACGAAGGGAAGAATCCATTAACCACAATCACTGGACTATCACTCAAGAACTCTTCCTGAAATTCTGTTAAGATTTTTTTCTTCGAACCTAACCCATAAACAAGAATATTGAATTTTTCATGAAGAACGAACAGCCATTTTTTGAAATTAGCCATATTTCTTTCGTGCAGATCGTTTATTGCTTTTTCATGATTTTTCGATGGTTTTGTTCCTTGAAGTAGCTTAGTTAGTTGTTCCTGGGATAATCTTGGAGTTTCCAGCTTATCTAAAGTACAATCTGATGTTACGATATTCTTTGTCGCTTGGTGAGAGAAGTAATCATCCACATGTATCTTATACTTTTCTTTGCTTTCTTTAAGTCTCGTTTTCCCAATTTTTCCAGCGTAACCAAGTTTTTTCTGCTTCGTTTGAACCTTCTCATCATTTTCGCTTGAAGACCTTTCTTGTTCAGAATCGGATGAAGATTCTTCAGTGGCATTATATTCACTTCCACTGTCACTGTAAGGATCATGATCATCTAAGCTTTTGGCTTCTAGAATTTAAGAAAGTTTTGAGTATTATTCCAACAAAAATGAAACGGAGTCACCTTTTTTCCTTATCTCTTCGTTAGAGTCCACAGTTTCCTTCACCTTCTGGAATAATGCATGCTTAGTTTTTTTGCTATGGAAATTGAATAATTTATCGCCTTGAACTTTGTCTGTGCTTTGCAGAACTGAAATTTCCTATTATATTATGTTTATAGGTTAGTTATGTACAGAATATTCACCGGAAGGTGTAAGATGTTCAATTTCATTCGAAAGCTCATCTATATCGCTGAAGGATTCGTTGCTACTAGAAATGTTCCCAACAAAACCTGATCTAGCCAAGTTTTGAACGTATTCATTCTCTAACGCTTTTGTAGTTGGCTTTCTCGACCTTGTACTCCTCCTGGGAGTTTCTGTCTCAGTAGCTTAAACATGTTAATCCATAATTGATACAAAAATTTATAAAATATTGCAATTTTTCATGCTTACTCGCATCTTCCATATCCAAAAAAAGTTTTTAACCTAATTTAAGTTGTTTTTCGTGGGTTTATTTATTTTCTATAGACTTCAGTTTTAAACACTGCGCATGTTCTATGACAGCGTTATCTCATGAATTTATGGCACTGGTAGGTTAAAGAAGACTGTAGTTCTTTTATGACCTGATCAAAAATGACAGACGACATTATTGACAGTTGAGCGAAATTCAATATGGTTCCATGATTTCTTTATTTGGAAGATTCAGAAGTGGCAATAACAAATTGAAATGTGTTTTGGTAGTGTTTTTCTAGTGCGTATATGATAGTGCTGTTAACAAATTTTAAATTCTGGGTTTATCGAGCGCTGTGATCATCACCTGAGGTAATTTCATATGATAATAATATTTGAAGGTTATCTTTTATTCAGACAATTTCTTCCATCTAAAAATAGTTTACTCCATATTCAAGTTATAATCGGGATTTATCAGTACTGGGGATTTAAATGTACAACGTTTTATGTTTGCTGTTACCAAAATCTTGATATTTATTTGGAGAATGCATATTGTTGACAGAATTTTTGGTGTTTGTTATGATATCTGATTCGTCTTGTATTTGTGTGAAAGATCTGGAATGTAATATTGTTTTGAAGGACGTTCTTCATTTATCGGGTCCTTGGTTTGTTTATTTGAAAGACTACAATACAGGGCAGGTCATTTCTCTACATTATTTATTCTTTCAACCTTATTTCTAAACAAATGCTCTCCAAACTAAATTTTGTTGAGAAACTTGTTTTGTTTCTTCTTTAGCTTGTTCATAAGTTATACTTCATCCAGACTGGGGTATTGGTTCGTCAGAGAAGCCTATGATATAAGCAATTTCAGTCTTGGACATCTTAGGCTGATTTCGCCAAAATTTGATATATTAATGAAAACTAACATAAAATTTTTTATAAGTATTGTAAAATAATCAAAAAGACGTGAAAAACATTTGTATTTCCCTTCCTCATGTATGTAAGTTACTTTAGCAACTGTATCCATATTTTATAACTGAACGAATTGATTTTCTTATGGTTTTCTCTTGATTTTTCAGAGTTCCAGCTACATGGTAGGGGCCAACATTGAAAATTTGTGTGACAGTTCAAGTAAGAAAAGATATATTGAATTAATAATAGTTAATTAGTGTCGATTAATCGCAAGGGTTCATGTTCGATGTATAGTTTGCTATTTCGCTCAGTGGGTGCCACGCGAGCTCTGAACTCAAACTGACAGTCATCCGGGTGGACTGCACACGATAAACTCGCTCCAAAGGGTGGAAAACTCAAGAGCCAGCTGGTAAGGTTATGAAAGTGCAGTTGAACCAAGATCATGTGAAAACGGTGGCTAAAAACCATTAATTGGGCTTCGGATTGCTTCATGGTCCTCTATATTCTCCAGATCTGACCCCCAGCGATTATTTTTTAGTTTTAAGAGCCAAGGTACTTCATATTGGCGAAAACTCCACTCGGTTTAAACGGATTGACTCTCGAGTCCGAGCTCTGATTGGTCTGATTATTTATGAAGTTTGGAAGAGATTAGGCCACTTTTAATATAAACTTTGTTGAAATTTTGGTATAGGTTTAAAAAAATGTTCGGTTTCAATTCAATCCGATGAAAATGAAATGTTCTAGTTGAAATAGCAAAATAATCTCAAAATTGATTTTTTTCGATATATTTCGTCAGTTTAATAACTGTATAATGAATTTTAATGAGAGTAATGATAAGATGGGAAGAATTAAATGATTATCGACTGACACGAGGATAAGACCACCCATGTTTTGCTTGGGCTATGCGAAATGTGCATTTAGAATTCTTGGAGATCTAACAAAGGGGCAGGATGTCTTTGAGTATTTTGTGATACTCCGGAGTAACAATATCCTCCTATCCTAGATAACAAGCGTAGAGATAGTTATTAACAGATATCAAAATATTGTGATCACATAAATCAATCAATCAGTAATTATGGGAACAGTTCGATAAAAGGGAATTAGCAAAAATAATAGCTATTGGTCCCAGGGTGCGCCATCATCTATAAATATTGTATGAGCCGAGGAAGGAGGAACAGGGTAAGGTCATGGAGGTCCAGCGGTGAAGAGTGAAGTATATTCTTTCATGGCTTTCGATCAGGATTTCTAGGAAATCTCATTCAGCAATATAAGAATGGTCCACAATCCCAAGACTCCACCATGAAAAAATGTTGAAAAAAATATAATAAGTTGATTGAAAATTTTGTCAAAAAATGTACAAACTATGCTGGTGAACTCTTTTAAAAAGTTAAACAGAGAAAACTTGAAGGAGATTGATATCCACGAAAAATTGCATATGAAATGAATCATCACCTCATAAAGGCAGATTTGATATCAATGGAAAACATTTTAAACACCAATAATGATGAAAAATTATATAAAACCTTAATCGTCCCCTGGGAACCTTAATTCAAGAAAACCTCATTTTATCTTATAGTAATCTCATTGAAAACTTCCCTATTGAAACTTTCTACGCCACTGAACATGTAAATAACCAAATACTTCGGTTCTAACAATACACTTATCTATGGAACGATGAATTCGGATCAAAATTCCTGTTTTTACTACAACTTTCACACTCACAAAGGTGCAACGTGTGTCTTTTAGAACATGTGACCTTCAAATTGTCAAGTAGAGAATGGAGCAGCGTTCTCTTGACTTTCACCTGAATTTCTTTCCATCTGCGGTCTCTGACATAAGATAGCAGAATCAACTGAAGTTTTTCTTTTACTTGTAACTAGTAAGCGGGTAGATCAATAGGCCCGTAGATCAATTGGCCAGTAGATCCATCAGCCAGTAGTTCAATAGGCCCATAGATCAATAGGGCCCATACATCAATGAGGCGCGCAGAAACACGAAACACGTCAAAAAACCCGTTGAAAGCGAATTAACATGAAAGTACTGGAAAAAACACGAAGAAACGCAAAAAAACACGGAAGAATCCGAAGAAACATGAAAGAAACAAAAGTTACACAAAAGAAACCGAAATTACACGAAACAACACGAGTAAACGCGAAAGAACCCCAAGTAACACATAAAATCCAAAGGAACCTGAAAAAATCCCGAAAGAATACATATAACTTGAAAGCGCGCAAAAAACTCACGCGAAACACCTCGGAGAAATACAAAAAAACCGAAAGCGCGCAAAAAACAAAAGTACTTGTAAATTGCACACCCCGTATATAACCCGATCGTAAACTCATTGTTAATTGCACACCCTGTATGAGATTTTATCGAAATCAGCTCCCATTCGCGAGAAAACTTGAAGAAGAATGCATATGAGATACTCGGTATACAATTGATTAGCAGTGAGAAAAAAACCAAAAGAATATCGTTGTAACTCCATCTATTCGAGTTCAGTAATTATTACGAAGGAAGTATCGAAATTATTCTATGGAGGTCCTATGTAACACGCCGTATATGAATCGAAAATAATTTTTCCTTTGAAAAAACCCGAAGGAAGCTAAAAACCTCGAGGGAACACCAAAATCCGAAAGCAAGCAAAATTACCGAAGGAACTTGTGAATTGCACACCCTGTATATCAATCGATCGCAAATTCATTGTTAATGGCACACCCTGTATGAGATTTCATTGAATTTAGCTCCCTTACGCGCAAAAGCACGAAAGCTAGAGAAAAACTCTGGTGAATGTCAGCGCTACTCAGATCTGACACACTGTATATGAATCGAATATATTTTATCGAATTCAGAACCAAAACACACCGAAGGAACACAAAAAACTCGAATTTGCGCGAAAAAAATCAAATTAACTTGTGAATTGAGCACCTCGTATATCACATGATCGCAAATTCATTGTAAATCGTTCACCCTGTATGACATTTTATCGAAATTAGATCCCACTCTATAATTGGTTCGCAGTGGGTGCTTTTTCCATAAAAAATTCAGACGGAAAATCTCTCGAAGAAAGAATCTGGTGAAAATCAATGCTTCCAATGGGCACAGCCTGTATAGCGATTTTTCGTATGCACAGCCTGTATAGCGATTCATCGCGATCTGTGTGCATTTCTCGAAGATTCGAAAATCGACTGGAAAATGACGATTTTGAAACGCATATTTGAGGTGTTTTTCTTTCGATTCGTGAACCGTAAGTGGTCTCTAGAGATTCGGAATCTCCTGTAGATTCTTATTCGAGCACTTGGAAGGCGCAAAGAATCTTCCACCGCCCATATCTAGCGAAAAATCGATGCCGGATTTTCAAATTTGGAGCTCGCGTTCGGCTATCATAGGAATCGTATCAGAAACTGTGACATTTCACAGCGTATTTCGTGAAAATTGCCGAATTTGGAATGAAGAATTCGCGGCCTTATCTCGCTACTTGGATATGGAAATTGGTACCCGGAGATTGGAAATTTCCTAAAGTTTCTATTTCTACCACGGAAAGGGCGTTTAGGGGCTCGTAGCGCCCGCACGGATCGAAAGCATCATAGGTGATTTTGACGTTTCGCGGGGCTGGCGAAACTAAAAATTGCCGTTTTAGTTGAGGGATTTTAGCCAAGAATTAGGGGAGCTCCGGAATTCTAATGGGTTCTAAGGAATCCCCCGGTCCTTGCTCTCGGAATATGTAGTGACTCCCGGACCCGGGGCGTTCCGGCTTCGGAATTTATTCCCTTATTTCGGGACACCTTTGGCGAAAAACGTCATTTTCGCGATTTTCGTTGATAGTTTCGGGCACTTTAAGAGCGCCCGGGGGGTTCGGGTTCGCTTCTCCTAGAAGAGGATACGCCTTTTCGATCTGTTTTAAAAGTGCTCGGAATGATCACTACTATCGAAATCGATTATAACTGGCGACGAGACGTGGCGTTTTCAATATGAGCCCGAAACAAAGTAAAAAATACTGATTATATTTTACGATTCGAAAGAAATTATCCATAAAGGATTTATTCCAGTCGGTTTTACGTTTGCTGGCGTGAATAAGTCGTATTCGACCAGAATATCGAGAAATCGACGATGATGCACAATGTTAGTTACTTGTGACTGAATTTTCGGACAAAAATCACGTTGTTCCTTTGCATGATTCGCCCTTTTCACCAGATCTGGCTCTGGTCGAATTCTATTTTTCCCGCATTTGACGATGAAAGAAAGTGGGACGCATCGATTGGGACATTGGGAAGTTTACGTCTTAAAGACAATAAAGGTGATGGAGAAGTCGTTTGACAACCTGTTGGGGCTTGCAAATTCGTATATCATATAGATTGATTAATAAAAATGATTTTTTCCAAAATGTACATTGGTTTTTCTTGGAATTAATAAAATCGTGGAAATATCAAAACTTGTTTCATTATCATGCGGAAATATTTAATCTTCGTAATTTTTTTCGGACGACCCTTGTATTAAAACACTGAAATCCAACAAGCAGATGTTCTTCGACAGTAATATGTTTCTGTGCCTCTTCAAAATGATGGCACGATTCGAAAAAACTTTGATCAAAACAATAATAGCTTGACAGCTCAGTGATGTGTTGCAATGGTGAATCATTTATGGATTTTAACAAATTCTGCAACCGCTTTGACCCCCAGAACACGTAGAAATTCGGGGCTTCACAATGTTTCAATCGGACGGAGGTTCAGATGTGAGTTTCGCGAAATTTCAGATGAAAAAGTTATTTGGTTATTTAGATAGTTTCATATTGTTATTTCTTTGTTTTGAAGTGATTCTCTCGTGTTACAATTGTTTTTTTCTAAACCCAGTGAAGAATTATGATCTTTCGTAATTTTACCTCATCGAATAAGGAATTAATTTCGAATAATTCTTATATATATAATAAAAATTCTTCGAACTTCGTTTTTATTTATTTATTTTTCTGTTTCAGACATTCCAGACGTGTTATATGTCCGGTGAGTAACATTTCAGATTAGTTCCAGTTGAAATATCCGTTATGTTTCGATTTTTCGGTCCATTCAGTTTTTATTAATCGCAAAGGCGGCCACGTAGTTTGATCCTCGGTTCCAGACGATGCGAACGAGTTTATATTATGAAACAACGTGCGTTCTCTAGTGCCAAATAAGTTATTTCGAAATCATTCGACGAATCGGAAATATATAGGGTGGTTCATCTGATATTGAACACTTCACAGGATGTCAAGGAAGAAAGTTCCATGCATGAATATAATAGGTTGTCGAATATCTTCCTTCCACTTCTTTGCTCTTTATTCAATCTTTATATATAAAAATGAAACCCAAGATGCTGAAAATCATCAGAAGATTCTTTATGGAAAAAACAGAATTAAAAAAATCCAACAAACAATCTACAAAATTATTTGTCCCCGTATTTTTTCCACGACACCCTGTATATTCGATAATTCTCTTAAAAATAACGATTCTCCTCTCAATGAATCGCTGGAAAGAACATATGATCATTCGATGTTATAATTTCCTTTACAATAGATTGTTCAGTGTTCTTCTGCTTCGTCCATAGAAAATCGACTCGTTCTGTGGTGGGAAATAGAAATTGTCGATGTCAATGTTGAAATTACCGAGTTATAAAATGTTACGAAGTTGAATTTCACTGATTTTGTTTCGTTGCACTTTCTACATAATGAAAACGTAGCCCCGGTCGAAATATATCTCGGATCGTTTCTGTGCTTTCGCCGGGATTACGAACGTCGTCGCCATGGGCGTATCCACGGGGGGGTCATATTGATTTCGCGACGTAAACTTAACACCGAATAGAATCTCGAATTGATGATTTTTGTAAATTGGGAAGAAATCTATTATTTTTTATTGAATTCAAGACTTCAAGACTATTTGCTTTGTTATTCTATCAGTTATAGTTCTCAATATGCAATGCTGAATTTTTCATCTTAAATTCTATACGTATTTTATGCATTCCAGTGACATCTTATACAATATTCTATGACAGGAAACATAAAATTGAGGAGTGTTTTGCTTTAAAAGAACAGCAAAATTGAATTTTTTCATGCAGCTTTACTTAAATTCAATGAGTACAAATAAGTCTCTTAAAATACAGGGTTTTCCTTTTAAGTTGGCCTATTAGACGTTTTAGGAGAACTAGTGAATATTTCGTTATGAAATTTTAGGTGGAGCCTTGAGGGTAAGGAACTTTTCGTCTAAAATATTTTCGAGTCGACAGTGTTGCCACGTCTTTCTCAAACGCACATCTACTTTCTTATTTCAAATGGAACAACCTAAATTTTTATTTATTTATTGATTCGGAACCAAATTCGCAGTATAACCTACTAAAAAAAATCTCTGCCATGCACTGTTGCCAAGTTATGTACAAATTATTGAAATTTTTGACAACCGCATAGCCAGTTTGGAAATGCAATATCTCGATTATTGTTAATGCGAACAGAACCAAATTTGGCAGTCTAATAGACAAGAATCCGATCATTTACGTGGTATATTCGATGTCTGGATGCATCTTAAGGCTTCTCGGAGATTTTGCTCCGAAAATGTGACATTTAAAATTGAAATATTTCGAGATTTTCAAATGGCAACGCCATATTTTTTTTTACACCATCCGATTCAAAATAAAAAATGATTGGCAGTCTCTTTTTACAGCAATCAATTATTTTGGATAGATTTCGAATGAGGAAGAAAAAACTCAATATTTCAGTATTCGAATCCAAGATCTGTGGTCACGTTTGCGTTGAGAGGGCTCTGTGATTATGAGGTAAATTATTGAAATAGATTCTATGGTTGAGATCGTAAAAAGTGTTCGATGGTCATGGATAATAGAAAAATTTTAAACTATGTTAATCAGATTCGTGAAAAGTGGGATCATAAACATGAAATATTATGGAATACAGTTACATTTTTAGTTGTGTCGATCATAGATAATGAGGCATATTTGTTCATGACTAACCACAACTATGGAAGGAATCTTTTTCCATTCATAAGGCTCTCATTTTATTCCGAAAAATTTTTCCTAGTTTGCTTTCTCTATAGCTTTTGTGTTATATTCTGTTCCGTTGAATGAACTCATTCATTCTCTGATAATTAACATTTTTCGATCAATTTCATTTTTATAAACAAAACAATTTAAAAGATTTCAAAAAGAGTTTAATAAAACAACTCTAGGTTAAATTAAATGCTCGAAATGGCTCCCGTTCACCTCTACGCATTTTAAAATCCTCTGTTCTACGGACATCGTTGCCTTCCGAAGTAATTCTGGGGATATGCCTCGGCAACTTCTATTATTCTGTTTCGTAAAACAGACTTATTTGCGATTCGTACCTTGTATACCTCAGATTTTACATAACCCCATAAGAAAAAATCTAAAGGCGTAAGGTCCGGGGATCGTGCAGGCCAATGCCATGGTCCTAAACGACGGATCCATCTATCCTCAAATAATTCCTCTAAAATATGGGATACTGTTTTTGTGCAATGAGGGGGGGCACCATCCAATTGAAACCAGCACCTCGGAAATGGGAATTTCGTCCAAAAAATTTCTCAATGTAGAATTAAGTATTTCTACATATCTTTCACTATTAAGAATGCCATCATATAACTCGAATTCGAGTTTCTTATCTTTCATGATAGCAAAAACATTCAAGCTGAATTTATCTTGATTCCCCCTTTCAAATTTCGCCATTGGATTTATGTCAGACCAGTGATGATCATTTTGGCTGTTAAGTCCACCTTCTTGACCAAACATGGCCTCATCACTCCAAATTATTTTTTTTTCAGAAAATGTGGATCCTCCTGAATTTTAATTAAAATGTTCTCGCAAAACGTTATTCTTATAGCTTCGTCAGCAGGTTGAAGACATTGAACTTTGATGAATTTAAACGCATGGAATTTGTGCTCCCTCAAAATTCTGTGCACAGATGTTGATTTAATCCCTAGTACCTCACTTAAACCGGGAATGGAAGCACATGGATAGGCGTGAAAGTATCCCAAAACGTTTATTACATTAATTTCATTTTCCACAACGTACTTTGAGCGTCTTCTTTTCGGATCAGGATTACCGAAAGACAAAAAATTTCTCCACAGCTTTCGAAATTTCTTTCCAGTCATTCTGGGTACATGGGGGTAACGATTGTTGAAAGTCCTACAGGTCCTTTCGATAATTTTTTGACATTCTCCGTGAATTGTGTAAAGGTCCAAAATTTGTTCATTAGTATAAGACATCATTTCAAAATCTTGTAATAGAACAATGAAAAAATTATTCTACAAACTAAACCTCCTCGATCGAGGTTTGATTAACGATTAACAAAATTTTCTATGATATCCATGATCATCGAACACTTTTTATGATTTCAACCATAGAATCTATTCTAATAATTTACCTCATAATCACAAAGCCCTCTCAACGTAAACGTGACCACAGATCTTGGATTCGAATAATGAAATATTTGAGTTTTTTCCTCCTCATTCGAAATCTATCCAAAATAATTGATTGCTGTAAAAAGAGACTGCCAATCATTTTTTATTTTGAATAGGATGGTGTAAAAAAAAATATGGCGTTGCCATTTGAAAATCTCGAAATATTTCAATTTTAAATGTCATATTTTCGGAGCAAAATCTCCGAGAAGCCTCAAGATGCATCGAGACATCGAATATACCACATAAATGATAGGATTCTTGTCTATTAGACTGCCAAATTTGGTTCTGTTCGCATAAACAATAATCGAGATATTGCATTTCCAAACTGGCTATGCGGTTGTCAGAAATTTCAATAATTTGTACATAACTTGGCAACAGTGCATGACAGAGAAATTTTTTTTAGTAGGTTATACTTCGAATTTGGTTCTGAATCAATAAATAAATTAAAATTTAGGTAGTTGCATTTGAAATAAGAAAGTAGATGTGCGTTTGAGGTAGACGTGGCAACACTGTCGACTTGAAAATATTTTAGACGAAAAGTTCCTTTACCCTCAAGGCTCCACCAAAAATTTCATAACGAAATATTCACTAGTTCTCCTAAAACGTCTAATAGGCCAACTTAAAAGGAAAACCCTGTATATCTATCTAAGTATTTGAGGGTACTTGATACAGATTTGAGAAAAATTATGATAGTAGAAAAATGGTGATTCAAATTATCTGAATTTGATAATCGCCAATGGTGTTGAAATTTCATCAAACTGGCTCTTATGCTGGGAACCTTTTGAAACATAACACAGATAGTTATGGAAAATAAAAACATATTTGATTCGATTATCTAAAGAATTGGAAAGACTCGTCGAATTGGGAAAGTTAATAAAACACATGAGTATTTTCTCATGAAATGTTCAGTTAATTTAAGAATAAATTTCAATATTTTCACCAATATTATCCTGGAAAATAGAAAATACGAGGCATGTTCTTTAAGTAAGTACCGTAACCATTACCATGTAAACCAAACCAAACATGTTACCATGTAAAAATAAAATTATTGCGACATCTTTACCAAAACGGTACTTACTTAAAAGACATGCCTCGTACTTAATTTTTTGTCTATCCTAAATGCACAGCAACACTGTATTTCAACTCGTGAGTTGCGAGGATCAAAGATCATACGTCCATACTCGCCGAACAGCATCTGGCGACCTTTCTATCGCCAAACTTCGGCCTTTCTCGTTCAGAGATCGATTCCTCTCTCGCTGTATGTGTGTGCTCGAGATCCGAGGGCCGCTTTTTCAAATTTCTGCGGTTCGTCCTCCCAATACTGCTCCCTATTCGTGGGAGCAGAACTGGCCCAAGGCCCTATCGCCCACCCGAAATATGCCCGTTTTAAGGCAACGTTTCCGGCATATATCGTTCACCAGACGAAATTCTTTAAGGTGTGCATCGATTTTAAGTAGTTTCGCGTCTCTTTTATCATCGAGAAGCTGAACTGAAACTTGGAATTTATCTATCTATTTTAAACACCCTGTAGACTTAATTAATGGCGATACAATGGGCCATTATATTCCTTTTAATCGGACGCATAAGCTTAACGATCGTACTCCCATGTAAATGGGGCAACGTCGCAGCCTCTCGGCGCTAGGATCGCGGCCGACCCTCGCTCTCTAAACGAGCGGCGTTAGACGGAGACGGAGCGTACTCTGAACGTTCGTCGTAGCCTTGTTTATTGTTTTGTTGTTCCATCTCGAGTCAGTCAGTCGTTGCCAGACTTCTTGGTGGGTGAGACCTGCGACCTTTCGCGCGTCCTCCGATACGCGATTTTT
The DNA here is from genome assembly GCA_030674115.1 of Micraspis discolor. NCBI lineage: Eukaryota > Metazoa > Arthropoda > Insecta > Coleoptera > Coccinellidae > Micraspis > Micraspis discolor. The sequence continues at coordinate 593,935 of JARTUT010000440.1, forward strand.
TTGTTTTGGTTTCTGGAGATCGCGGTTTTTGACAGTTCCGCGTACCCCACCGTCACAGTTTAGTTTTTGTAGTGTGTTTTGATTATTTTTTTTTGTGCGAAACGCGGTGTATAATGAGAGTGAATGGTGCACGTAGCTTGTGATAAATTTTTTTCTCAACAGCATCAACAACCCCTTGGATTATACCGCCACCTCAGGATGGCCCTGGCCAGGTAGGTGGAACGGTGTGACCTTTTTTTTGCTTTTTCGAGATCAAGGTTGAGTTTCCCGCAACACGCCGAGTGATGCGCGCCAGGGGTCCGCTATTTCTGAGGGAGGAATTTGTTTCGACTGTGTAGTCGAAAGTCGGGAAGCTTTTGAGAAGTGATTGGGTGACAAGTCAGGCCGAATGACCCGTTAATTCGAGTGTGCGAGCTAGCATTATCGTGATGACGAATAACCAACCTTCGTTCGGACTTATCTCGTAAACTGTCCGATCGAATTTCGAGAAAATTTGGAAATAGTGGTTTTCCAAAGTGTTTCCGGTTATACAGGAAGTACACCTCGATTTCATTATGGGATACCCCGTATATCAATATCTTTTTCGATTGACCAGCAGATTCTGGGATGTTTTTATGAATACCTTAAGTCTGTATGGAATCATTTCTGTGTTGAAGGGACATTTTCCAAGAAAATGTACCGGGTGTCCTAGATTCCTGAAATCTTAAACCTACGATGAGCTAGAACAAAACGACTGGGTTGGATACGTAATAAGATGCTGAATGATGAATACAACAAATCACAATTTATTTCTAGTGAATGTAATCCAAAAATTGATCATTGCTTAATTGTATAAATCTCATGATTCTAAAATATGCATGACAGTCATCAAAAACTTTTTAGAAGGGACTATTTCAATGGATATTGTCGTTTGAACAATTCAGGGGATAATGCAATTTTTTTAAATGAAATTTCGACACCCTATATCTTTTGAACGGGGCCAAATTTGGAAAAATGTTATAGAACTAAAATGTTTCTTTCTACTTCAAGAATCTATGGTTGAAATTAACGCAGTGGTCCAAGACTCACCCTGTATATTAGGTGATATATTCGAAAAGGGAATTTTATTTGTTTTTAGAAATTTGTGTGGTGATTTGGCCCAATACGAACTTGACCGAGAAATATAAAAATTGCAATGGATTCATCGGAAAATCGAACCAAATGAACTTCAAATTTAAACGGACGTTCCTGCATCTGGGAGTTGATTTTTAATATACCTTTAATACTAAAGGCTTTATACCTTAATGGACGTTCAAATTAGTACGGAAGTTTCTTGTATTATGGAGTTAAACGATTTTAGTACTATAATTTTAACGGACGTACCTGTAAATCAGAGCTGTATCTTTAGGTACTGAATTTTATAGCTGAACATTTAATATCATTGGCACCTTTAAATTCTCGGGAAATTTATTTTTACCTTTAAATTTCAAAACACTCCACTTCTACCAAGCGAACCTTTAAATTTTACCGGAATTGTACTTTTAATCAGACGTTAATTTTATATGAACCTTTCAATTCTAACTGACTTCCTTGCAGGAGGTCAAATATTTTTGTGAATACTTGCATTATCTTTATGAAAAATGATTATTTTCATTTGGTAATCAGGTTTTCTGTCCGGAATTGTTGTCCGATTGATTCGAAAGTTGTTTCAGGCTCAGATGAATTCCTCTAAAACCCACTATTATGAATATAGTCCGGAAACAATAAGTTATTTTGGTTGTCGGTAACACAAGAGGCATAATTGTTTTTTTTTCGATAATGACGAATCCTTCTATCTGAATTGATGACTAGACTACTAAGTTTGATAAATTCATCACTTATTGGAAACTCATGTAATTTACTTCGTTACCTTTCAATTTTAAAGGGTTTACCTTTAACTGACGAATCTTTGAATTATACCGGACTTTTCTGCAAGTAACAATTTATCTTAAATGGATCCTTAACTATTCACCTGTAATCTGACGTTTAAATTATACGACTCTTTGAATTTTATTTGACTTCCTTACAGCCTACCCTTTATTTTTAATTTACCTTTAAATCCTGATTGGCATTTTATGAAACTGCGTGTTACCCTCCGTTGGCACAATAATTTACTTCGTTACCTTTCAATTTTAAAGGATTTACCTTTAACTAGGCGTTCAGCCTTGACGAATCTTTAAATTATACCGGACTTTTCTGCAAGTAACAATTTATCTTAAATGGATCCTTAACTATTCACCTGTAATCTGACGTTTAAACTATACGACTCTTTGAATTTTATTTAACTTCCTCACAGCCTACCCTTTATTTTTAATTTACCTTTAAATCCTGATTGGCATTTTATGAAACTGCGTGTTACCCTCCGTTGGCACAATAATTTACTTCGTTACCTTTCAATTTTAAAGGATTTACCTTTAACTAGGCGTTCAGCCTTGACGAATCTTTAAATTATACCGGACTTTTCTGCAAGTAACAATTTATCTTAAATGGATCCTTAACTATTCACCTGTAATCTGACGTTTAAATTATATGACTCTTTGAATTTTATTTGACTTCCTTACAACCTACCCTTTATTTTACCTTTAAATTCTGATTGGCATTTTATGGAACTGCGTGTTTACCTTCGTTGGCACAATAATTTACTTCGTTACCTCTTAAATTTAAAGGATTTACCTTTAACTAGGCGTTCAGCCTCGACGAATCTTTAAATTATACCAGACTTTTCTGCAAGTAACAATTTATCTTGAATGGATCCTTAACTATTCACCTGTAATCTGACGTTTAAATTGTACGTCTCTTTGAATTTTATTTGACTTCCTTACAACCTACCCTTTATTTTACCTTTAAATTCTGATTGGAATTTTATGGAACTGCGTGTTACCCTTCGTTGGCACAATAATTTACTTCGTTACCTTTTAATTTTAAAGGATTTACCTTTAACTAGGCGTTCAGCCTTGACGAATCTTTAAATTATACCGGACTTTTCTGCAAGTAACAATTTACCTTGAATGGATCCTTAACTATTCACCTGTAATCTGACGTTTAAATTATACGACTCTTCGAATTTTATTTGACTTCCTTATAGCCTACCCTTTATTTTTAATTTACCTTTAAATTCTGATTGGCATTTTATGGAACTGCGTGTTACCCTTCGTTGGCACAATAATTTACTTCGTTACCTTTTAATTTTGAAGGATTTACCTTTAACTAGGCGTTCAGCCTTGACGAATCTTTAAATTATACCGGACTTTTCTGCAAGTAACAATTTACCTTGAATGGATCCTTAACTATTCACCTGTAATCTGACGTTTAAATTATACGACTCTTTGAATTTTATTTGACTTCCTTACAGCCTACCCTTTATTTTTAATTTACCTTTAAATCCTGATTGGCATTATATCTTTTGAACGGGGCCAAATTTGGAAAAATGTTATAGAAATAAAATGTTTTTTTCTACTTCAAGAATCTATGGTTGAAATTAACGCAGTGGTCCAAGACTCACCCTGTATATTAGGTAATATATTCGAAAAGGGAATTTTATTTGTTTTTAGAAATTTGTGTGGTGATTTGGCCCAATAACGAACTTGACCGAGATATTTGAACGATAATCTCATTCAAAAAATATAAAATCTCTAGCTCATCTCCTTCGGATGATAAAGAGTAAACGACCGGCCGGACGGACATAACAAATTGACAATGGATTCATCGGAAAATCGAACCAAGCATTTTCGGCTCGAATACAGACTAAACAAATGCGTACAAAAAAAAAAACGTAAAAACATTTATTCTTTTGGACAAACGCCACAGAACCGAATGGTAACCGTAAACCGTCCGTAGCGAACCGTAAACTTTCTCCGTTCTAGACCGAACGAGAAAATTTCTCCACCGGCGTCGTTTCGGGTCGGGTTCACGGCCACGCGTCGCCGACCCCCCCGGTTTCGAAAGATCCGCGTGAAAGTACTTTCTGGACGGACCGTCTTAAGAGGTCGTTCACGGCTGGGTTTCCTCGGCTTAGGAACCGTAAAAAAAAACGTGGTTCTCTAACCAGACGGGGCGAATACTGCACACACTAGCGCGTGGTGGCCTATTCGGGTACGATGACCCTGTGTATGTGTGTATGTTGTGTGCAGATGGGAGTCCTTGGATGCCACCTGGGGACGATGGCCCCAAGAACAAAGTGCCGTCGACCAGGCGACGGCCACGAAAGAACCGAGTTCTGAGGCTTATGTACGGGGTCCGCCAGGAAAGACTACTTACGGTATGTTCATGATACGAGTTTGGGAAGATGATCAGTAAGTTTTCACTTTTCGATCGCCCCTCGTACCCGAAAAAACCGTATCTAGTTCTTCCATAGAAGAACCTCGTTGTCTTGATCTGTGACGTGAAACAGAAATCATAGAATTGTCGTTTCCAATGTAGAAATTGCACGATTATTGATATTTTACATATTTTACGTGGCTCGTGGAATAAATAACACCCTGTATTCCCATCGAAATCATAGCTACATAGGCAGTTAACCTCACTTGACCCTGTTAAAAATTTTTATTTACTTCGTAAATCACACCTGTCACTTCGTAAGCAGTCATAAAATTATATTTTATCTGGAAACACTTTTCTGTGTTCAGAAAGTTATTTGTGTTGTTCATTGTAGACGTAAAGGTGGCCAGGTAATAAGAGAAAAGGATCCCGAATTATTGCAGGTAGCGGACCAGATTTCGGGCACAAAGAATTCAGCGTTCATCTGTCGTAAACACGAAACGTTCGAGATTCTCTTCAGATTTGGATAAAGAGGGCGTAACTCTCTCTCGTTCCATTTATCAATGGGGTTATAATGGTGTTCGATGGTAATCAATTTTCGATCGACATCCATTTTGACACATATCGAATAATGACACCTACTTCATAATGATTCTATGAATACTTGTCACTTGTAGCATAGAAATATACGCGGTCATAGATGATTCGGGTTCAGATCTCACGATAATCTGTATACATTTCTGTGATATAAGACATAAATATCAAATCGAAGGCTGACCATCGATTGAATAATTACATCTGCTCGAACGCAGAACACAGAGCTACCTCTTGGTCTACAGAGAATCGGAGAAGATCGTCGACCAAAATTGATGTCACGCGATCTGTGAATTGAGAGGGCAGTCGTTGCATTGTTTACTGGGGGGAGAATGGAGGTCGCAGTGAGTCCATTGTTTCGGATGAAGGTGGGACGTGTTTCAATTCGTGGCCGAAATCGACCTCCAAATCCACAGAGGGCGACAATTTCGATGGATCATTACGCACGTTGAGCTCCAGGAGGTGGGAGGCGCTCTTGATCTGTGTTCTTCGATGATATCGCGCCCATAGAATCCAGGAGTACGTTCATAGAGCGAAATATTGGATTATGTCGAATTCCACAGCGGAGTTTATATTTCCGGGCCTTTTCTTGGCGTCGATAATTTTTATTACGTAGCGTCAGCGTATGTTCTGGAATGCCATCGCGTGGGAGTGCTTGCGGCTTACCCAAATGCATGAAATAATTGACGACGCGAATTTTTAATCCCGCGGAAAAAATTTTTGGGTCAGATCCCGTCCGAGAGTCGACTTAACCGTGTTATCCGTCTATTACGCTTAATTATAGAGCGCGCGTTCGAATTACGGCTCGAATTCGATTTTACACACGATATATAGGACGTTTCATCTCAGAATTCGTCAAAACACGTCCACAATTTCGTTCGGAGTCAATTGACGATCTTTGACTTCCCTTAACAGCCGAAAAATCCACTCGTTACCCTCTCACATCGTCAGACATCCCTCTTCCATTCTTATTCCGTCTCTCTCTCTCGCGTGCAACGTTCGGAAGATGATCCTGTCGCGGACCGGGGAGAAATCCGCGTAGCCAAGGCGGACAGAAGCGATCTCGACCGGGTCGATATCGCCGTACGCACGGGAATCTAGACCCCGGTCGACGAAGCGCCAATCGAGTCGGAAGCGAGGCCTCCGAATGGGGGAGACGGCCCCGGTCGACAGCTGACTCCGAAAGGGTGATTTTTTTCGGGCGAAGGGGCCAAAGTCGGAATTCGTGCGAAGGGGAGGAGTGAATTCGTATGGGAGATGAGATAGGGTAGAAGCGGTTTGGGTTTCGGACGATGCTTGCCGTTTATACAGGGCGGGTTAGATGTAAAAAATTAAAACCGAGTTTACTGTTATTCCTCGTCGAAAGTTTTCCTTCGGCCTCGATAACCGCGAAACGTGTCACGATTTCATTTCGATCGGGCGCAAACGAAAGTTAACGAAATTACACAACGACAGATCGGTTGAATATCGCTTGTGGGGTCGTGCGTTGGCTTGACGAAATCGAGTAAGCGCGTTTCTCTGTTCGTATTCGAGGATACACATCTCTCGGATTAATAGAGCGAAGATCTGGGGCCCTCGCGCTCATACATAATGTCCGTCTCTCTCTCTCTCTCTCTCTGGCGGGTTAGAAAGGAATCCTCTCCATCTGCATCTTTGCCTGTGGATTTAGTTGCCTCTCACGCTCGCTCGCAATATACTTCTCGAATAACTCCCATCTTTTTTAGTAGAACCTCCTGAAACCTTAATGAGCTCAGTCGAACGCTCCTTCAAATATTTTATGCCATCTCTGTTTTTTTTACAAAATAACCTTTGCTTAAATAAATTGTATCAGTTTTGGGAAGTGATAGATGAATTTATTCACAGTCAAATCATTTTTGTGATTACTTGAATTGTCTTAATGGTAATCAGGATTGATTTAAAAGCTGTGTTTCAAGTGAAAGCCACAATTATGAATAAAGCCCGGAAACAATAAGTTATTTTGGTTATCGGTAATACAGGAGTCATAATTGCTTTTTTTTTCGATAATGTCGAATCCTTCTATTTGAATTGATGACTAGACTACTTTTATAAGTTTGATAAATTCATCACTTATTGGAAACTCATTTAATTTACTTCGTTACCTTATCATTTTAAAGGATTTACCTTTAACTAGGCGTTCAGCCTTGACGAATTTTTAAATTATACCGGACTTTTCTGCTAGTAACAATTTATTTTGAATGAATCCTTAACTGTTCACCTGTAAACTGACGTTTAAATTATACGACTCTTTGAATTTTATTTGACTTCCTCACAGCCTACCCTTTATTTTACCTTTAAATTCTGATTGGCATTTTATGAAACTGCGTGTTACCCTTCGTTGGCACAACAATTTACTTGGTTACCTTTTAATTTTAAAAGATTTACCTTTAACTAGGCGTTCAGCCTTGACGAATCTTCAAATTATACCGGACTTTTCTGCAAGTAACAATTTACCTTGAATGGATCCTTAACTATTCACCTGTAATCTGACGTTTAAATTATACGACTCTTTGAATTTTATTTGACTTCCTTACAGCCATGATACTAGGACTAACAGATATTCTCACGCGCATATCGGTAGTGACGTCATCAAGAGACCCCTGGTTGGTTGTTAGAACTGATCAGAGATGTCTCCACATGCTGTATATAACCGGAGGTGGTCTATGACGTTGATATTAGTGTTCTGTGACGTTTAACCTTAAATATAAATAACTTTGCGTTTGACGTCTGCTTTTATTTGTATGTGTATGTGTATTGTGAAAGATAAATTATATTCACATTATTCGGCGAAACCTAGAAAACGACGATTTCGAATAAGCCAATAGGCTTCTTATCTCTTGCTGACGTCATGCGCGAAGTTTACAAAACTCGTTCTTCTGGACATTAAAATTAAACTATGCAATGTAAATCTATGCTGGAGACATCTCTGTCTCCTCTAACGAACCAAAGGGGTCTCTTGATGACGTCATGCGCGAATTTGTTCTAAACTCGTACCCCAAGTGAGCTTATCTCTTAGTCCTAGTATCATGCTTACAGCCTACCCTTTATTTTTAATCTACCTATAAATTCTTATTGGCATTTTATGGAACTGCGTGTTACCCTTCGTTGGCACAATAATTTACTTCGTTACCTTTTAATTTTAAAGTATTTACCTTCAACTAGGCATTCAGCCTTGACGAATCTTTAAATTATACCGGACTTTTCTGCAAGTAACAATTTATCTTGAATGGATCCTTAACTGTTCACCTGTAAACTGACGTTTAAATTATACGACTCTTTGAATTTTATTTGACTTCCTTGCAGCCTACCCTTTATTTTACCTTTAAATTCTGATTGGCATTTTATGGAACTGCGTGTTACCCTTCGTTGGCACAATAATTTACTTCGTTACCTTTTAATTTTAAAGGATTTACCTTCAACTAGGCGTTCAGCCTTGACGAATCTTTAAATTATACCGGACTTTTCTGCTAGTAACAATTTACCTTGAATGGATCCTTAACTATTCACCTGTAATCTGACGTTTAAATTATACGACTCTTTGAATTTTATTTGACTTCCTTATAGCCTACCCTTTATTTTTAATTTACCTTTAAATTCTGATTGGAATTTTATGCAACTGCGTGTTACCCTTCGTTGGCACAATAATTTACTTCGTTACCTTTTAAATTTGAAGGATTTACCTTTAACTAGGCGTTCAGCCTCGACGAATCTTTAAATTATACCGGACTTTTCTGCAAGTAACAATTTATCTTGAATGGATCCTTAACTATTCACCTGTAATCTGACCTTTAAATTATACGACTCTTTGAATTTTATTTGACTTCCTTATAGCCTACCCTTTATTTTTAATTTACCTTTAAATTCTGATTGGCATTTTATGGAACTGCGTGTTACCCTTCGTTGGCACAATGATTTATATGAACTTCAAATTTAAACGGACGTTCCTACATCTGGGAGTTGATTTTCAATTTACCTTTAATACTAAAGGCTTTATACCCTAATGGACGTTTAGTACTATAATTTTAACTGACGTACCTGTAAATCAGAGCCGTATCTTTAGGTACGGAATTTTAGAACTGAACATTTAATATCATTGGGACCTTTAAATTCTCGGGAAATTTATTTTTACCTTTAAATTTCAAAACACTCCACTTCTACCAAGCGAACCTCTAAATTTTACCGAAATTGTACTTTTAATCAGACGTTAATTTTATATGAACCTTTCAATTCTAACTGACTTCCTTGCAGGAGGTCAAATATTTTTGTGAATACTTTCATTATCTTGATGAAAAATGATCATTTTCATCTGGTAATCAGGTTTTCTGTCCGGAATTGTCGTCCGATTGATTCGAAAGCTGTTTCAGGCTCAGATGAATTCCTCTAAAATCCTCTATTAAGAATATAGTCCGGAAACAATAAGTTATTTTGGTTATCGGTAATACAAGAGGCATAATTGTTTTATTTTTTCGATAATGACCAATCCTTCTATTTGAATTGATGACTAGACTACATTTATAAGTTTGATAAATTCATCACTTATTGGAAACTCATGTAATTTACTTCGTTACCTTTTAATTTTAAAGGATTTACCTTTAACTAGGCGTTCAGCCTTGACGAATCTTTAAATTATACCGGACTTTTCTGCAAGTAATAATTTATCTTGAATGGATCCTTAACTATTCATCTGTAACCTGACGTTTAAATTATACGACTCTTTGACTTTTATTTGACTTCCTTATAGCCTACCCTTAATTTTTAATTTACCTTTAAATTCTAATAGGCATTTTATGGAACTGCGTGTTACCCTTCGTTGGCACAATAATTTATATAAACTTCAAATTTAAACGGACGTTCCTACCTTTAATTCCAAAGGCTTTATACCCTCATGGACGTTCAAATTAGTACGAAAGTTTTTTGTATTATGGAATTAAACGATTTTAGTACTATAATTTTAACGGACGTACCTGTAAATCAGAGCTGTATCTTTAGGTACGGAATTTCAGAACTGAACATTTAATATCATTGGGACCTTTAAATTCTCGGTAAATTTATTTTTACCTTATAATTTCAAAACACTCCTCTTCTACCAAGCGAACCTTTAAATTTTACCGGAATTGTTCTTTTAATCAGACGTTAATTTTATATGAACCTTTCAATTCTAACCGACTTCCTTGCGGGAGATAGATTGGATTTATTCACGGTAAGATATTTTTGTGAACACTTGCATTATCTTGATGAAAAATAGTTGTTTTCATCTGGTAATCAGGTTTTCGTCGTCCGATTGATTCGAAAGCTGTTTTAGGCTCGGATGAATTCCTCTAAAATCCACTATTATGAATATAGTCCGGAAACAATAAGTTATTCAGGTTATCGGTAATACTAGAGGCATTGTTGTTTTTTTCGATAATGACGAACCGTATGAAACAACGTTTATCTTTCTATTTGAATTGATGACTGGATTACATCGATAAGTTTGGCATTGAGACAAATTCGCGAATTATATCAGCTCAAGCCGAAAATACATTTTGCGCAAGGTCGAAATGCTTTAAGGTAATTGCGGAGTTCTGATCATTTACACAAATATCGTTATGAACACCGAAGGTCTTTTTTTTATTGGTTACGACCTCGGCAGGGTTTGTCAGGACCCTTTTCGCCTCCCAAGGTTTTATATTGTTAGTTGATATTATTTTTTTTAGATTGTATTGTTTTTTTGGCATCAGATACACAGTGGTGCAAGGTTTTTTTATATAGTTTTTGATTATTACGTAAATTTCATTTCCCCGAATTCGAGTGTTTTCAAAAACACGACTGTTAAAAATTGGTTGATCGATTGATCTAAACAATGACGTTTTTCAGATACAGCCAAAAATTTGACGTGGAAACTTGGGACGAACTACCGTTTTGTATAAGGGAAAATTTGGATACTTCCCTAGAAACTTGACGGTCCACATATGCCTAGGTATATCGAATTTTTTTTTTGTTTTTAATTTATTTTTGCTCCAAATGTAGAATTTCATTTCACATTGTTAGTGTTAGTTATTAACTGTGGTTTTCATTGACGTAATCATTTCTAATTTGAACTTTTTGCGGTTCTCTCTACTGATAAAAACGTTCTTTATCGGAAACTCCCATGTTATATAGGAAATTTACAGATCGTGAATTTATTTGTGGAATAATTAGTACCTGCATTAAATTTATTCATATAAAAATATACATCGAATCTTATTTGATTAATAGAAAATGCCGAAATCGTCTGTCGTTTCACATTCACAAAATAAAACATACAGGGTGTTCTATCCGAGTTGAATACCAAAAAAATTAAGGCATACCATAACGAGTCGGGATATTTTATGCTAAGAGTTCAATGTTGGCACTCCCGAGTTCTTATACGAATCCCTCCATATCATGCCATTTTCTCTGTGTTCCTAGCGATGGCTTAACCCAGTTGACTCGTTCATGGCTGCCTACGACCGATCTAGAGCTCGTGCGAACATATCAAATGACGACAATACAGGTCAAAGAAAAACGCTTGAAATTGTGAAACTAGCGGGCGAGTTGCTTTGATTCTGTTTTGCCTAAAAACTTTCACTCGTTGCATAGTCGGCGGACGCGACGTTGCCCGATTTCCGATAGTTTCGTGGGTTTCCACGAGTAGTTGTTACTTTGTCGATGGAGAGATCCTAGAAGAATCTCCCCAAATTCGTACTCAAAAATGGCACTTTGGTCGCCATTGCCAAGTTTTGGTGATCTTTAAATCATTTTCTGATTGTTTTCAAATCTTAACCTGATCGATATCGCCAATGCTTGATGGAAATTAATTTAATTGACCTCGTTACCTTTTAATTTTAAAGGACGTACCTTCAACTAGTCGTGAAGCTTTAATAAACCTCCAATCCGAAGTAACGATTTATTTTGCAGCAATCCTAACCTACTCACTTGTAAGCAGACGTTTATTGTCTATTTGTTATCCTTTATTTATAATTGACCTTCGAACACATTTTTTTAAGAATTCCATTGACACCACAATTTATCTAACCTTTAAATTTAAACAGACGTACATCTGGGGGTTGGACTTCCTTAAATTTTAAAGGTCTTGCCTCTATCTGACTTACATGCACGTTCAAATTCTTAGGGAATTTTCTTATTACATGGCGTTAAACGATTTTAGTACCTTTTAATTTTAACGGGTGTACCTGTTAATAAGCGTTGTACGTTTAGGTACAGAATTTTTCTTCGATCCTTTTACTTTCAAAAGACGTACTTTCAACCACGCGAAAAATCCAATACTACCGAAATCGTACCTGTAATTAGACGTTAATTTATATGAACCTTTAAATTCTGACTCACTTCCTGGTAATATTTTTTTTATTGAATTTTATGTTCCAAGAGTTTTTTATATGGAGTTACTGGACATTTTTGTTATCTTTACTTATTTATCTGACGTTCTCACCGCTATAAAACTGGAATAGACCTTTAAATTAATTGACAAGTTTTTTTAATGTAAAGAGAAAAAATGAAGAATCGTATTGTTTGGACATCATAACGCCTATGGAATCGATTTAAACAGAAAACTTCATAAATTGATATAAGATGTTGTTGAATACCGAAATCACCATTCGATTTCCACAAGGTGAAATACCCCAACTGGCGAGACGTGGCAACGTCGCCGGGGGGGCACGTCTTGCTTTTGTTTCGGTCCCGAGCAATTGCCTACTTATCGTTTATTAAAACCGACTTCCTTGGCACCGTTATGGGAAGTTTATCAATATATATGGAAGTTTCGCATTGAGAAACGGTGTCGACGCTATATATCTCCGTCTCTCTCTTTCAGGTCTCGTCCCGAATTTGTCCGGATTACGAGATCGAGGCGGCTGTGTGATCTGGTTTCGTTCTCGACCCGACCGAGCTAGAGGTGGAGGGAATCGGGGCTATCTCCTAATACCCTCGAATCCTCTCCGATCTCGTTTCGTCGAAATTTTCGAATGTGTTTTCGGATTCTTCATTAAAATTTGTTCCTTATCTGTTGCATGATCACCCTCTCGAATCTGAATTCTCTTTGTATTCCTGAATAATGGACAGTTTCAAATTAACCTCAATATCAATCAACTCATCTTTGTCTTTCAGTTATCCTAAACTGATAAAGGACCTTTACATTTAATTGGATATACGGGAAACTTAAGATTTTCCTCTAAGACTGTACCTGCTTTAGACCACAATGGATATTTAAATTTGAAACATGGCATCAAACGTCCTTAGTACCTTTTAATTTTGAAGGACGTACCTTTTTAATAACCTTCATCTACAGAATTTTCACAAATTTTCTCTGAGCCTTAAACATTATCAGAACTTTGAAATTCGTAACTTTGCGTTAAATTTCTTTGTACATCCACCTTCTATATGGATTCGATATGGACCCTTAAACATTAATTGTACCGACCCGGGTTGTTACGATTTAAAGGGTTGTTTAAATGCAACGGAAATTCCTTTAACTGGTAGTTGATATCTCTCGAACCTCTGAATGTTTTAACACTTAATTTCAATTGGGTATCAAACCAGACTGAACCTTTAAATTTAAATATTGAATTTGGCCTTTGAAAATTATTCTACCATAAAAAATTACACCGATAACTTCCTAATTTATTTAACATTCTAGGAACTTTTTAATTTTGAAGGACTTACCCTTTTAATAACCCTTTGCTACAGAATTTTCACAAATTTTCTCTGAGCCTTAAACATTATCAGAACTTTGAAATTCTACAATAGTCTAAAATTTTCAGTTCCGCCAATTTGATATACCTTTAAATTCTCGTAAAATTTGTCGTAACTTTGCGTTAAATTTCTTTGTACATCCACCTGTTATTCAGCTCTATTCAACCTTTTAATTCCTCCTGATTAACTTGCAGGTTACCCTTTATTTGTAATTGACCCTTATATTGTTACAGCTCTTTTATGGAACTGTGTGTTGGACTTTGTTGGCACTATATTTCACTTGAGGTTCTTACTGTAAACCCAGAAAAAACCCTTAATTTAAATGACTCCAAATAAAATATTTTTTAAATTGCTTGATCTACAGTATAATGGATCCCTTTTTTCTTTCATATGAGGTATTTTGGGAATGTAAGACAGATTCAGAAACGTCTTTTGAACACGATAAATTTACTTCAAATTCCGGAAACAACTTACCTATTAATTTTATCGTGCTTACCTGCAAATTGACAAAAAAATGTATTAGACCCATAAAATTTCATTGACCCATTTTTAACCAAGTATTATAGTCGTGTTTTCAAATCTTCTTCAGCGATATGGACCCTTAAACATTAATTGTACCGACCCGGGTTGTTTCGATTTAAAGGGTCGTTTAAATGCAACGGAAATTCCTTTAACTGGTAGTTGATATCTCTCGAACCTTTGAATGTTTTAACACTTAATTTCAATTGGGTATCAAACCAGACTGAACCTTTAAATTTAAATATTGAATTAGGCCTTTGAAAATTATTCTACCATAAAAAATTACACCGATAACTTCCTAATTTATTTAACATTCTAGGAACTGGTTGTTCGACTGAAATAAACCTTTTAATTTTGAAGGACTTACCCTTTTAATAACCCTTTGCTACAGAATTTTCACAAATTTTCTCTGAGCCTTAAACATTATTCTACAATAGTCTAAAATTTTCAGTTCACCAATTTGATATACCTTTAAATTCTCGTAAAATTTGTCGTAACTTTGCGTTAAATTTCTTTGTACATCCACCTGTTATTCAGCTCTATTCAACCTTTTAATTCCTCCTGATTAACTTGCAGGTTACCCTTTATTTGTAATTGACCTTTATATTGTTACAGCTCTTTTATGGAACTATATGTTGGACTTTGTTGGCACTATATTTCACTTGAGGTTCTTACTGTAAACCCAGAAAAAACCCTTAATTTAAATGACTCCAAATAAAATATTTTTGAAATTGCTTGATCTCCAGTATGATGGATCCCCCTTTTTTCATATGAGGTATTTTGGGAATGTAAGACAGATTCAGAAATGTCTTTTGAACACGATAAATTTACTTCAAATTCCGGAAACAACGTACCTATTAATTTTATCGTGCTTACTTGAAAATTGACAAAAAATGTATTGAGACTCATAAAATTTCATTGACCCATCTTTAACCAGGTATTGTACTTGAGATTTCAAGTCTTCTTCAGCGATATGGACCCTTAAACATTAATTGTACCGACCCGGGTTCTTTCGATTTAAAGGGTCGTTTAAATTCAACATAAATTCCTTTAACTGGTAGTTGATATCTCTCGAACCTTTGAGTGTTTTAACACTTGATTTCAATTGGGTTTCAAACCAGACTGAACCTTTAAATTTAAATATTGAATATGAGCTTTGAAAATTATTCTACCATAAAAAATTACACCGATAACTTCCTAATTTATTTAACATTCTAGGAACTGGGTGTTCGACTCTAATGAACCCTTTAATTTTGAAGGACGTACCTTTTTAGTAACCTTCAGCTACTGGAATTTCACAAATTTTCTCTGAGCCTTTAAGTTTCACCAATTTGATATACCTTTAAATTCTCGTAAAGTTTGTAGTAACTCCGCGTTAAATTCTTTGTACATGCACCTTGAACTAGTTATTCAGCTCTATGCAACCTTTTAATTCCTCTTGATTAACTTGCAGGTTACCCTTTATTTGTAATTGACCTTTATATTGTCACAGCTCTTTTATGGAACTATGTGCTGGACTTTGTTGGCACTATATTTCATCTGACATTCTTACTGCAAACCCAGTTAAGACCTTCAATTTAAATGTCTCCTAATAAGATATTTTTGAAATTGCTTGATCTCCAGTGTAATGGATCTCTTTTTTTTTTCATATGAAGTGTTTTGGGAATGTGAGACAGATTCAGGAACGTCTTTTAACACGATAAATTTACTTCAAATTCCGGAAACAACGTACCTATTAATTTTATCGTGCTTACTTGCAAATTGACAAAAAATGTATTAGATTCATAAAATTTCATTGACCCATCTTTAACCAGGTATTGTACTCAAGTGTTTAGCGATATGGACCCTTAAACATTAATTGTACCGACCCGGGTTCTTTCGATTTAAAGGGTCGTTTAAATTCAACGGAAATTCCTGTAACTGGTAGTTGATATCTCTCGAACCTTTGGATGATTTAGCACTTATTTTTAATTGGGTTTCAAGCCAGACTGAACCTTTAAATTTAAACATTGAATTGGGGTCGATACACCGATAGCTTCCTAATGTATTTGACATTCTAGGAACTGGGTGTTCGACTCTAATGAACCTTTTAATTTTCATAGCACAAGCAACATTGTACCTTACGACGAAGTCGTTCCACGATGTCGCCCTTAAATTGAACAGCCCGAAGACCTCGCGCGTAAACGAACGCCATCCATCCGTCCGTGTAATGAGCTGAAGAGACTCATTGACATACATCCGAAACGCAGCCGTCCGCGATCAATCATATACGTGAAACGGCGCGCGTATTATTCGGTCCTTCTGTAAGCGAAAGAAAGAAAGGATGATCTTCCAAGCGACGCGACAAAGACGGTAAAAATGTGTCAATGGGGAGAGTACAATACCGGGTCGGAGGTCACAACGTACGCCATGCCTATTTGTATATACGTAGGACGCTGGAGGGCGCGGAAAAAAGGCTAGTTAATTGCTCGTTGCCCCAGTTAACTAATAATGACGACACGAAAGATTGTCGTTTACTGAACGTTGCGAAATGTTTTTTTATGTCGAGCTCCGATGGACGCGATAATGGAAGCTATACAAGGGGTGTCCGAACGAGGAGTTAAAAGTACGTTTTTTTCGAAATTTAAGGGTTCATTTAAGTTCAACGGCCATCTACTGTAACTTGAAAAAATTAAGAAATTTGAAATTTGAAGGCCCACTAAAGTTGCTCGAGAAATTCCAGGGTCCATCTAAATCAAAGGCTCAGTTGGAAGGGCATTAAATGATAATTAAAGGTACGTCCAAATTTAAATCTTAGTTTTAAAGAAAACCATAAGAATTTAAAGGTCTATTAAAGTTGCCGGTGCGTCAAATCGAAATTCAAGGATCTTCTCAAGTTAATAATCGAATTACAAGAAGAAATACTTGAAAATTTAAAGGTTCATTAAAGTTGGTGCAGATTCCCTTACATTTTAAAGGGTTATTTAGGTTAAACGTTCAGTTTTTGGTGGTCAGTTGATATCTAAGGGGGTTTTTCAAGTCAGAAACCCAGTTGAAAGTACAAATACTTGAAAATTTTAAAGGTCTTTCATTATTAGGACAAAGTCCCTCCAACTTGAAGATCGTTTGAAGTTAAATGCGCGCTTGCAGGTGCACGACTGTCAGATAAAATTCAAAATCCATTTGAGATAACCGCTCAGTTGGAAGGAAGTGTATTATAATTTAAGGGTACATTGAAATAAAATTCATTGAATTCAAGTTGAACGCTCATTTGCCGGTGGGTTGATTGAAATCAAAGGGTCTATTTATGTCTTATACCCAATAACGATTGTTTTAAAAGTATTGGATCAAAGACCCTTAAATTTAAAGGTGCCATACAATTTATTGCACAGTTTTAGAGACGTCCATTAGGATTTAAAGGTGTATTGAAATTAAACGCTCATTTGAAGGTGAGTCGGAAGGAATTTAAGGGTCTCTTGAAGTTAACTACCCAGGTTCAGGTAAACATCATTGCAAATTCAATTGGTTATCAAAGCCAAAGGAACCTTTAAGGTCCAACGGCTGCAGTTTAAGGGTTTTTCGAAGCAAAACGTCCATTTAAAATTGGAAGAGCCGACCGCGCGTAAAAGAGGTCATTTACGAAAATGAATTTTTATGTCGTTTTCCCAACCGTATCGCGGGATATCGACCAGGAAAACGGCGGCGTAGAGTCCTTGATCGTCGATATACGACGAACAACCGGTGCGCTACGTTCGGGAAGTGGGTTAAGGGCACAGGAGCGGAACACGTTTCTATTCACGATTGATCGAAATACCGACACGAAAAAATCGAGATCAATTCATCTAACTAGCGCGCGAGAGAGCAATTTGGTAGATCTATTCGGGGAAACTAGAATATAACGATTCGTACGAATCCACGGGATATCTGTTCAGGAACCCGTGCCAAAATCTTCGAAAAAACGAGTTACAATTTATTTTTCTCAATTCGTCAAGATCGATGTGGCTTGGCAAAAATATTGGCCAGTATTTAAGAGTTGATTGAAACATTCTAGAGGATTGTGCATACAGGAAAATACTTCACAACGTCAGTGCTTTTCTACGTTCAACTAGTGGGTGTGCCTTGTATTTCACACCTCCGACGTTTCCAAATTTCCATATATGCATAAATGTTCACACATAGCTAATCGTGTTGTTCTAGTGATGCAATTAAATAATTAACGTTATCTTATCTCTAAGGTCATCTAGTGTTTCATTTGCGTACGTCGCACTGACATTGAGGGTTATTCGTCGAATGTAAACGTTCCACCCGAAAAAGTTTTCCGATTCATCTCGCAGAAACCTCCTGTGATTTGATCGAATAAAAAACTCTTATATCTTCTCGTGATTCCACCCTACGATGGAGAAATTCGAGGCTGTGAAGAATACCAGTATCCTACATGTATGCAGAAAATTTCTTCGAGATCTGACGAATATCTCGTGAGAACAAAAAATTTTAAGGAATTTGAAAAAAAAATCGTCCCTTGTGCTTTTCATGAAATTTGGCGAATCCTTTAAACGTTACTTTTAACTCTGGAACCATCGGACAGATTTTTTGAATAAAACGCAAAATTATCAAACTTATTCAATATTCATTGGAGCTCCTTCAAAATATGCTCAATTTGAAGCGATACACGTGTGTCGACGTGTTGTCCGATCTAGAATTAAGGTTTATTGAAAATCCGAAAAAAATGCAGCTTTCGGCGGGACTCGATCCCGCGCGTATCCAAATTGCCGATCTGTAGCTCTTACCTACGAGCCACCAAGTTTCATTTGGACAATATTTGCCCAAATAATAATTCCACACTTGATGGTTGTTGTAAATATCAAAACCCGTTAAGCGTCCGTCTCTACAGTTAGTCGGTCTTCCAGAGGGAGCAGTACGCGAAATTATAAATATATCGCAACGCGAAGGTCGCGTCGCGTACGGAGATCGACGACCAACGCGAAGAAAGAAGAAGATGAAGGGTCATCGGCCCGTAGGTATCTGTGAACCCCTATTCCGACACGGCTGGCCACTTGCACTTCCTGCTCTAAAATCGCCGTGTCTATGACCGATCATAGATTCGTGCGCGTTGCAAGTCGATCCGTTATTCGTGGCCTTTGACGCGGTCGGGAAGAAGAAGACGACTCTATGGGCTTTTTAGAGGTCCGAAGTTGAGAGTATCGGAATGGGCTTTTAAAGGTGGATACATACAGGGTTTTCCTTTTAAGTTGGCCTATTAGACGTTTTAGGAGAACTAGTGAATATTTCGTTATGAAATTTTTGGTGGAGCCTTGAGGGTAAAGGAACTTTTCGTCTAAAATATTTTCAAGTCGACAGTGTTGCCACGTCTACCTCAAACGCACATCTACTTTCTTATTTCAAATGGAACTACCTAAATTTTTATTTATTTATTGATTCAGAACCAAATTCGCAGTATAACCTACTAAAAAAAATTTCTCTGCCATGCACTGTTGCCAAGTTATGTACCAATTATTGAAATTTTTGACAACCGCATAGCCAGTTTGGAAATGCAATATCTCGATTATTGTTAATGCGAACAGAACCAAATTTGGCAGTCTAATAGACAAGAATCCTATCATTTATGTGGTATATTCGATGTCTCGATGCATCTTAAGGCTTCTCGGAGATTTTGCTCCGAAAATGTGACATTTAAAATTGAAATATTTCGAGATTTTCAAATGGCAACGCCATATTTTTTTTACACCATCCGATTCAAAATAAAAAATGATTGGCAGTCTCTTTTTACAGCAATCAATTATTTCGGATAGATTTCGAATGAGAAGGAAAAAACTCAAATATTTCAGTATTCGAATCCAAGATCTGTGGTCACGTTTACGTTGAGAGGGCTCTGTGATTATGAGGTAAATTATTGAAATAGATTCTATGGTTGAGATCATAAAAAGTGTTCGATGGTCATGGAAAATAGAAAAATTTTACACTATGTTAATCAGATTCACGAAAAGAGGGATCATAAACATGAAATATTATGGAATACAGTTACATTTTTAGTTGTGTCGATCATAGATAATGAGGCATATTTGTTCATGAGTAACCACAACTATGGAAGGAATCTTTTTCCATTCATAAGGCTCTCATTTTAATCCGAAACATTTTTCCTAGTTTGCTTTCTCTATAGCTTTTGTGTTATATTATGTTCCGTTGAATTAACTCATTCATTTTCTGATAATTAACATTTTTCGATCAATTTCATTTTTATAAACAAAACAATTTGAAAGATTTCAAAAAGAGTTTAATAAAACAACTCTAGGTTAAATTAAATGCTCGAAATGGCTCCCGTTCACCTCTAAGCATTTTAAAATCCTCTGTTCTACGGACATCGTTGCCTTCCGAAGTAATTCTGGGGATATGCCTCGGAGAACTTCTATTATTCTGTTTCGTAAAACAGACTTATTTGCGATTCGTACCTTGTATACCTCAGATTTTACATCACCCCATAAGAAAAAATCTAAAGGCGTAAGGTCCGGGGATCGTGCAGGCCAATGCCATGGTCCCAAACGACGGATCCATCTATCCTCAAATAATTCCTCTAAAATATGGGATACTGTTCTTGTGCAATGAGGGGGGGCACCATCCAATTGGAACCAGCACCTCGGAAATGGGAATTTCGTCCAAAAAATTTCTCAATGTAGAATTAAGGATTTCTACATATCTTTCACTATTAAGAATGCCATCATATAACTCGAATTCGAGTTTATTATCTTTCATGATAGCAAAAACATTCAAGCTGAATTTATCTTGATTCCCCCTTTCAAATTTCGCCATTGGAGTTATGTCAGACCAGTGATGATCATTTTGGCTGTTAAGTCCACCTTCTTGACCAAACTTGGCCTCATCACTCCAAATTATTTTTTTCAGAAAATGTGGATCCTCCTGAATTTTAATTAAAATGCTCTCGCAAAACGTTATTCTTATAGCTTCGTCATTGAACTTTGATGAATTTAAACGCATGGAACACTTTTTATGATCTCAACCATAGAATCTATTTCAATAATTTACCTCATAATCACAGAGCCCTCTCAACGTAAACGTGACCACAGATCTTGGATTCGAATACTGAAATATTTGAGTTTTTTCCTCCTCATTCGAAATCTATCCAAAATAATTGATTGCTGTAAAAAGAGACTGCCAATCATTTTTTATTTTGAATCGGATGGTGTAAAAAAAATATGGCGTTGCCATTTGAAAATCTCGAAATATTTCAATTTTAAATGTCACAATTTCGGAGCAAAATCTCCGAGAAGCCTTAAGATGCATCGTGACATCGAATATACCACGTAAATGATAGGATTCTTGTCTATTAGACTGCCAAATTTGGTTCTGTTAGCATTAACGATAATCGAGATATTGCATTTCCAAACTGGCTATGCGGTTGTCAAAAATTTCAATAATTTGTACATAACTTGGCAACAGTGCATGGCAGAGAATTTTTTTTTAGTAGGTTATACTGCGAATTTGGTTCTGAATCAATAAATAAATAAAAATTTTGGTAGTTCTATTTGAAATAAGAAAGTAGATGTGCGTTTGAGGTAGACGTGGCAACACTGTCGACTTGAAAATATTTTAGACGAAAAGTTCCTTTACCCTCAAGGCTCCACCTAAAATTTCATAACGAAATATTCACTAGTTCTCCTAAAACGTCTAATAGGCCAACTTAAAAGGAAAACCCTGTATGTAATTTTGCTTAGGGAGCGAGATATCTTGAACTCGAAAACCGCCGTTTTCTTAATGAAAGTACATTAGTATAGGGGTTTCTAGCTGAACTTAGGTATATTTTTGTAATAAGCGTTCTAATAGATGATATATTTTCTGTCAGGACCTGTTGTATTCCAGACTTGTCTTTATAAAAGTCTAATTCTTCAGACTTCCAGGGTTCACGTAATCTAACATAGGCGTGCATTAAATTTAGCTCACACGAGTTTTAAAAACTTCGAACCCAGTCTCCTAGATTTGTTTTGAAATTGTTTGGATGTTTTTTTACATACACTGATTCAACCTGGTTCACAAACTGAGGAGATAATAGAATTTGACTGTTTTCTATTAGAATTCAATCTGGAAGCTGTGAACTCATAAAGAAGAGAGATTACAATGCATTATCTGACCAATTTCATTTCATATCGTATTCAATAATCTAAAATTACTGACGTTGTCGTCCGTATCGTGACAATCTGGCCGTAAGAAAATCGGTAATTGTCACATGAAAAAATAGAAGATATATGAGGCCGCTTGGAAAATTCTGGAATCACCTGGGCTGGAGGATGGAAAAGACTCTTCATAAATGTGTAAATAAATCGATTGTTGTTATAAGCACTTGTTATTTTTGTGGTATTCCCCGAAAAACGTTGTTATGTGTTGCTACTTATCATATCCAGTAATCATTCATATCTTTCAGTTTAGAGTGAACTGAGACGTACCAGAACTATCGTTTCGCAATGGAATGGTAACAATACGCGTGGGTCGGCGGAGTTTCTCGAGCCAAATACATCTCGTGTACTCCGTTAACAATGATTCCGAAAGGAGAAATTTAAATCGGACTTTTTCTATCTCGGTCGTCGTTCTCTCTCTAATTGCTTCATTTCCCCTCGCGTACAGTTCACTTTCCTCCTCGATGAAAGTACCTTTCGTCTCGTGTCAAAAATTCTTCGACGCTCTCCAGAATCGATGGAGTTTGTCTTTATTGGATTTAGGTTTGAAGGAGATGCTTCGTTTGCGAACAACTTGGATTTCGTGAGATCCAAATATATCGATAAGGTTCAGGCCAATCCAGTTGACATAAATAAAGGGTTTTCCAATAGGGACTTGACAACTTTGAATCTAAATGAAACACAAACCGTTTGAGATGATTTTGTACGGGTGGAAACCAAGATCCTTACGCCAAATTCGCCATATAGTGGTCTTGGATGACCGATAATTGAGAACGCCGTGGAATTGACTGATTTGGGTCGTCGAACGGCAGCGATGTTTTCGTTACCGCGACCGATCCTCTGTCTCATTGGCACGACAACATCCAACAGCGTAGCGCCATCTGGTAGTCGATGTAGTAGATGCATGATTCGTCGTCAGTTATGACGTAACTTCTGTTCGTCAAATGTCAAAAAACGACAGCTTCAAAAGTGACAGATTCATAAAAGGCGGGCTTTTAAAAATTACAC